>JASDFA010000016.1:89587500-90198125 GCA_035772735.1 Datura wrightii | reverse complement strand
GTTGAAGACTTCTCGTTGAACTTGATTTTGCTATTTTTTTTATTGAATTCAATTAGTATATTGTTAAGTGCTTTTGAATTTCTTAATTATGAGTAGCTAAATCATTAACTAGAGGTGTGTGATGATGAATACTTAATTAGAGTAGGTATTGCTAGAGTCATCTCAATATTTATTAAGTGTAAATCTGTTAGATTCTCTCCAATCTATAATTGAATATCTATTGATATTGATGTACGTCTAATTATTCTTACTTGATTGTTGCTTGCAAAAGAAGAATTGAGTATTGGGAGAGAATTTAATGGTGGGTATGGATGAGAGATTATGAAATTGGGATAGAAATAGCCAAAATTACATTCTCACTCCTAATTAATAGCTAATAGCTAGAAATTAGTGTAATTATTGATCCAAATCTGATCGAGTTGAGTTAATGGTGTCTATAGGTTTGAAAGAACTCTAGAAAGAGGTATTTATAAGGTTGAAAAGCATTAAATGCCAATTTTTTTGAGATTATTTACACTAATTGAACTTATGAGATGACTTAGCATGACCCTATTTAGTTAGTATATCATCTACACCACACCTCTAGTCTTTCACATTCTTGTCAACAACCTTGGTAGTTTTGCTATTGTAGTCAGCAAAATTAGAAGTTATATTCTTTTATAAATGTTAATCTCCCACAACCTGTTTATGTATATGTAATTCCTAAGTGGTGCAAGCTAAATTCAATTTGTCAATCAACACTTGTGCTTATTATCCACTAGTCCTTGTGGGATTCGACCCCAACATCCGTCGGGATATTGTTTTGATACAGTGACCGTTTATACTCTTTGCATAAAGAGTATATTTGGGATGTTATCAAGGGTTGCTTTGGGTGTGGACAGCTAGGCCACCGGCTCAGAGAATGTCCATCAGCAGGACGGGGGAGGCCACAGTCTACCACTTCAGCAGCTCCAACAGGCCAACCAGCTCAGCAAGCAAACACTTCAGGTACGGATGGCGGTCAGTGCCAATATCATTTTATGCTTTTTGCTGTCGTTAGGATCAAGAGAGCTCACCTGACGTGGTCTTGGGTATGTTACGTCTCCTCCACCTAGATGTGTATGCTCTACTAGATCCAGTAGCCACACTATCATTCGTGACTCTCTATGTAGCTTTCTAGTTTGAAATCAGTCCAGAAGTCCTGTCAAAACCATTCTCAATCTCTATCCTAGTTGGCGAGTCAGTTAAAGCAAGCTAGGTGTATAGAAATTTCTCAGTCTCAGTATTAAATAAAGGTCATTCCAACTGATCTAGTAGAGTTATACATGGTCGATTTCGATCTCATTCTTGGCATGGATTGGTTACATTCCGATTATGCCTTCGTCAACTGCAAAACTAGAGTCGTCAAATTTCAGTTCCCTAATGTGTCAGTTTTAGAGTGGATGGGCAGTAGTTCAGTGCCTAAGGGTTGGTTTATTTCCTACCTTAAGGCAAGGAAGATCATTACTAAATGGTGCATTTATCATCTAGTTCAGGTCAAAGATTCTAGCTCTGAGACCCCAACTATCCAATTAGTTCCAGTTGTCAGCGAGCTCCCTGATGTGTTTCCCAAAGATCTTTTCGAAGTCTCTCCCAAGCAGAAAATAGACTTCGGCATAGACTTTCTTCCAGATACTCAGCCCATCTCCATCCCTTCTTATAGAATGGCTCTAATCGAGCTTAAGGACTTGAAGGAGAAGCTAAAATATCTTCTTGATAAAGGTTTCATCAGGCCCAGCATCTCTTCATGGGGTGCTCCCGTATTACTCGTGTGAAAGAAAGACGGTACTCTCAGGATGTGTATCGATTATCATCAATTAAACAAAGCCACAATTAAGAACAGGTATCCCCTACCCAGGATTGATGACTTGTTCGATCAGCTTCAGGGAGCCAGTTGTTTCTCCAAGGTAGATCTCAGGTCGGGGTATCATCAGCTTAGAGTCAGAGAATGTGACATACCAAAAACAACCTTCAGAACTCGATATGGTCACTATGAATTCGTATTTATGTCCTTTGGACTAACTAATCCACCTGCAGCCTTCCTGGACCTGATGAACAGGGTTTACAAGTAGTACTTAGACATGTTCGTCATTGTATTCATTGATGACATTCTGGCATACTCCAGAAATGAGGAGGAACATGCTAACCATCTGAGGATAGTGCTACAGACCTCAGAGACCTACAGTTGTTTGCTAAGTTCAGCAAATGTGAATTCTGGTTAAAGTCTGTGACTTTCCTTGGACACGTGGTCTCGAGTATGGGTATTCAGGTAGATCCTCAAAAGATAGTAGTGGTGAAAGACTGGCCAAGACCTACTTCCCCATCGAAATAAGAAGTTTCTTAGGTCTAGCCGGTTATTACCAACTTTTGTGGAAGGATTTTCCTCTATTGCATCTCCTCTGACTAGGTTGGCTCATAAAAAGGTGAAGTTTCAGTGGTCAGATGCATGTGAGAAGAGTTTCCATGAGTTGAAGACTTAATTCACTACTGCTCTAGTGTTAACATTACCGGAAGGGACAAATGGGTTCGTTGTATATTGTGACACCTACAGAGTGGGACTTAGTTGCATTCTGATACAACGGGGTAAGGTGATAGCTTACACCTCCAGATAGCTCAAGGTTCATGAAAAGAACTATCCGACTCATGACCTTGAGTTGGCAGCAACGGTGTTTGCATTGAAAATATGGAGGCATTACCTTTACGGGACTCACATGGATGTTTTCATCAATCACAAGAGCCTTCAGTATGTGTTCAATCAGAAAGACTTGAATCTTCATCAGAGAAGGTGGTTGGAGCTATTGAAGGATTACAACATGAGTGTGCTATACCACCCGGGCAAAGCTAATATGGTGACTGATGCCCTAAGCAGGATGTCCATGGGGAGCGTGGCTCATGTTGAATAGAGAAGAAAAGAACTGGCAAAGGATATTCACAAGTTAGCTCGGTTGGGAGTGCAGTTGGTTGATTCAGCTGAGGGTGGAGTAATAGTGCAGAGTGGATCAGATTCCTCATTAGTCATTGAAGTTAAGTCAAGGCAAGATGAAGATCCCATACAGCTTAAACTAAAAGAAGCAGTTCTCAGAAAAAAAGTGGAGGCTTTCTCCAAAGGGGGAGATGGTGTGCTTCGTTACCAAGGTAGACTATGTATACTGGATGTAGGTGACTTGAGGCAGCAGATACTAGCTGAAGCACACAGTTCAAGATATTCTATCCACCCAGGTGCCACTAAGATGTACCATAATCTACGGAATATTTACTGTTGGAACGACCTGAAAAGAGACATAACAGAATTTGTGGCTGAGTACCCGAACTGCCAGAAGGTTAAGGTTGAACATCAAAGACTGGGAGGTATGACTCAGAAAATCAGCATACCCACATGGAAGTGGAAAAAAGTGAATATGGACTTTATTACACGTCTACCTCGTACTCGTCGGCAGCATGACTCAATCTGGGTGATAGTAGACCGGATGACCAAGTCAGCATATTTCCTCCCAGTTAAAACTACAGACTCAACTGAGGATTATGCTAGCTATACATCCGGGAGTTAGTCAGACTGCATGGAGTGCCCTTTTCCATTATTCAAATAGAGGTACCCAGTTCACCTCGCATTTCTAGAAGTCATTTCAGAAAGGACTCGGCACCCAGGTCAAGCTCAGCACAGCTTTTCACCCTCAAATAGATAGACAAGCTGAGCAGACTATTCATACCTTGAAGATATGTTGAGATCTTGTGTGATCAATTTCAAGGGCAGTTGCGATGATCACCTACCTCTCATCGAGTTTGTGTACAACAATAGCTACCACTCCAGTATTCAGATGGCCACGTTTGAGGCATTATATGATAGGAAGTGTAGGTATCCTATAGGGTGGTTTGAGGTTGGTGAAGCTACCTTGATAAGGCCATACTCAATTCATGAAGCGATGCAGAAGGTGCAACTTATCAGGGAGAGGTTGAAAACAGCGTAAAGCCGATAGAAATCCTATGTTGATGTGAGGAGAAGAGAGTTAGAATTTGCAATATATGATTGGGTTTATCTAAAAATTTCACCCATGAAGGGGGTGATGAGGTTTCGATAGAAAAGAAAACTCTGTCCAAGGTATGTAGGACCCTATAGGATTCTAAGGAGAATTGGTAATGTGGCATATGAGTTAGAACTACCTCCAGAATTAGCATCTGTGCACCCAGTCTTCCATGTGTCACTATTGAATAAGTGCATTGGTGATCCAACTTCAGTTGTGCCACTAGACAGTGTGGGAGAGAGGGACAATCTTTCTTACAAAGAGGTCCTAGTTTAGATCCTAGATCGTCAGGTTCGTAAGCTGAGAAACAAGGAAGTTGCTTCGTGAAAGTCTTATGGAGGAACCAGCTAGTTGAGGGAGCCACATGGGAGGCAGAAGCAGACATGATGGCCAAATACCCTCATTTATTCCCTTCTAGTTCAGTTCCAACATCAGGTACTAAATTCCTCCTCTATACTATGTTCAGTTTCGTACTCACCAGCTCTATTTAGATTTTCAATGTGCATTCTAGTTGAATCAACTTTGTTAGCATGGTTAAGTCAGTTTAGAGTCAGTTACTCCTTCAAAAACCAGTTTATAGTCTCAGTCTGGGAATTGTAGCTCTTTTCTCGATTTTCTAGCAGTTTTAGCCTTCATTCAAGGATGAATGATCTCAAAGGGGAGATATCGTAACACCCCAAAAATTTCCAAGACCAAACTCATACCTTGCAAGAAAAATCTAAAAGAAACTAGAAATGTTGCCTCAGAACGACCGAGACAACAAGTCGTGGTCAGCTCTAATGACCCGTTGTCTCAGTCGTGGTCAGCCCTACCTTGGTCATTCAGCATTGTGAGAAAAATGAGTCGTCCTGTCACTCGTTGGTCCCCAACTCGGAATCCCCTTTTCCAGGAACCCATAACTCAACCAATGAGTCATTGTGTGATTCCACAACTCGTGGTATGAGTCGTTATTTGGGATTCCCAGAAATCTCCTTCAGTGACAATGACCCATTATATCACACAACGATTCGTTGTGTCCACCTGTGGTGACAATTTTCGAAAATCCTTAGATTTGTTCTAATAGGGATGATGACTCGACACAACAACCCGTTGGGTCCACCAATGAGTCGTTGTGTTGCCTGTTGTTAGGCTTCTTAGATTTTTATTCTAGTGGCCAAGGGAGGAACCAACGACCCATTGTTCATCGAACGAGTCTTGGTCCCTCTCATTTCTAGTTCCAGAGAGTCGAATATCCAGGCCCTAGGACCAACGACTCGTTGAGTGACTCGTTGGTCCCTGTCGGCATTTTTTCCAGATTTTTCCCCAAGGATATTTTGTAATTTCCCATCCTTTAAATCCTAAACTACATCATTTTGGGTTATTTTTAGAGAATTTAGAGGGGTAATCGATGTTATATTTCACTCCTCTCATTCCCTCAACATTCAGATCATAAAAATTCTCTCATAAAAACATAGAGCAGTAGCTAGGGCAATCGATTTTCTTCTCAGATTCTCAAGGGATTTGCTCCGGAAATTCTTCACCAGGTATATGGGAATTCAATAAGGGAATTGTTCTTCCCTTGTGTCCCCAAAACCCTTCCTTAATCTTCTATCAATATAGCCCTGAGGTTTCAAAATGTAGAAAGTTTTCAGACTGAATTCGATAAATTTTAGGTGGAATATTATCCATGTTATTACCTACTATATTATCCCAATTCCTAGAAATCATGTGGAAACTAGCTTCTGGTAAAATGATTTAGCCCTAGTTTCTAAATTTAGTAAATTAGAGTCTTGCATATTTGACTAATTATTCATGTTGTTTGATTCTATTTGTGTTGGGATTCCCTTGTTGTTAATATAAGATGAAATCTCAGTCATATGCATGCTAGTCTAGTTTCAATCAGAATATTAGCATACTCAGCATTATTAAAAAATGTCAACTAATCAGTTTGATTACAGTCTTTTTTTGAGGTGTCAGTGGTGCCTCCCAGTTATCAGTTATTAGACTCAGATATCAGTTATCAGATTTCAATTTATTCTTTAGACGATTACGACGCTTCCAGATAAGCAGCTCTGGTGAGTCTCAGAACACCAGTTACAAAATCTGGTTTGATAAGACTCTTAGGGTACTTCCAGATAGATATCCCTTACTTGATCTTGGATCCTAGCTTCTAGATATTAGATTAGTAGTCAGACTAGGACTATCCATTGGGAGTAGGACTTAGCATTGAGCAGACCAAGGTTCCAGTGCACCCAGGTTCTTAGAACTACGTTGCCATTGTAGGTTATTTCATTAGCCTTATGGCCCCAGACTTGTGATTACCCAACTCATGCCTTTATACCCTAGAAAAGTATTTTGGGTCCTATCGATGAGGTGTATACATCGGACTCCACGTTAGGCTCACGTGGTTATATGTCGGTTATAGCCTCTCCCACTAGTTAGTACAGTTTCAGTTCAGTTAAGCTTAGTACAGTTAGCTCAGATCAGTATCTTAGATTCAGGAAATGTTTATGACCACTAGTCAAGTCATTATTGACTAGCTCAGTTATAATTCAGTTGATCAGTTTCCAGTATTTCAGTTGGTCATTGTATGTCACTATAGTTCAGTTATTTGTTCTTTAAGTTACATCTTCTCCCACTTACTCAGTACATTCAAAGTACTGATGCATACCTTCTATGTTGTATTGTATTATGATATAGGCACAGGTTCTCAGCCCCAGCACCGCTAGATGATTTCCTTCCAATGATTTCAGCAGTTGTAGTTGGTGAGTCTTCATCTTTCGAGGACGATATTTTATTATTCAGTTATTTCTTTCAGTTACACTTCAAAGTTAACTGGGGTATTGTCCCAGCAACTCATCATTGTAGATGGCTTTCAGACATAGACTCAGACATACAGTTTTGCTTTCAGATGTATGAACCTTTATCATTTAGCTTTTCTTAAATGGTTTTATTATTTACGCTTCCGCTATGTTTACTCAGATCACCAGTATTATGATAGACCATGGGTTGGCTTGGGGTTACTTGTGACTCCAAGTACCGTGTCTCTTCCAGGGTATAGACTCGGGTCGTGACAAGAGTAGGGCAGGACGAGCGTTCGAGAATATACGTTGAGATTTGATTCCTTGGCTAGATATGAGCCAGTATTTGTGGATACTATGCCATCCAGGGTACATCGGTTTATCATGGAGCTTGCACCAGAGTATGTGGAGGCTTGTATTACAGCCATATTATGAGAGGATATGGACATCTCGCAAATTCAGGCCTTTTCTCAGAATATAGAAGAGATCAGGCAGTGCCAATATGGGACCAAAAGGACAGTTCAGGAGTAGCGTCAGAGGGATAGACCCATTGATTTCCAGGCAGAGTTTAAAGGTGGCCCAGGCCCCACTGATCAGGTAGGCCACCTAGGCCCTCATCTCAGCAGCAATAGGGCAGCAAATCAGATCGTCATGGACAGGCAGGTCCCGATGAGAGTTCATGAGCATCAGGCTCACAACAGCAGAGAGGCCCAGATTAGGTGAGGCCAACGGTACCACGTTGTATTACTTGTAGCAAGAGACATCTTGGAAGATGTAGATATCGCTCCACTACCTGTTATTCCTATGGAAAGGAGGGTCACATGATGAGAGATTGTCCTATTAGAAACCAGAGTAATCGGGACCAGCAGAGTGGGTCCTCAGATGGTTAACACGCTCTAGCACCTTCTATAGGGCGCAAGCCCTCATCTCTAGCAGGTAGAGGCAGAGGTACATCAGGGGCATCTGGTGCTGGCAGTGGTCCAGATTGTACTTATGCATTAGCAGAGCAACAAGACTCTGAGGCATCGGATGTTGTGACAGGTACATTGAATGTTTGCTCCCACTTAGTTAATGCCTTGATAGATTCAAGCTCTACTTTGTCTTATGTTACTCTGCTAGTGGTACGGAAGCTTGGTATAGTACTAGAGCTAATTCAGCAACCATTATCTATGTATACACCTGTTGGTGAATCTATTGTCACCTGGAGAATTAATCAAGGTCGTATAATGGATATTGTGGGCTGCCAAACCTCTACAGACTTAGTAGAACTAGAAATGATTAATTTTGACGTAATTATGGGCATGGATTGGCTAGCGCCATGTTATGCCAATGTTGAGAGTTGGAAAAAGACTGTCCGATTCCACTTTCCAGGAGAGGTAGTATGGGAATGGAAAGGAAATGCAGCAATGTCAAAGGGTAAGTTTATATCCTATCTTCGGGCAAGACAGTTGATTGCAAAGGGTTGTACCTATTATATTGTTAGGGATCAGGATGTACAGGCAGAATCCCCGACTTCAATCTATCCCAGTGGTTAGTGAGTTCCCAAATGTATTTTTGGATGAGCTTTCTGATATTATCCCAGAACAGGAAATTGACTTCCCCACTGATACACTACTAGATACACATTCCATATATATTCCTCCTTATAGAATGGCTCCTGTTGAGATGAAGGAATTGAATGATTAGTTGAAAGACTTGTTAGATAAGGGTTTCTTTAGGCCTAGTGCCTCGTCGTGGGTTGCGCCAGTATTATTTGTGAAAAACAAAAATAGCTCACTGGGAATGTGTATAGTTATCTACAGTTGAATAAAGTTACAATTAATAACAAGTATCCCCTACCAAGAATGGATGACTTGTTTGATCAGCTGTAGGGGGCAAAACACTTCTCAAAGATTGACTTAAGATCAAGGTACCACCAGGTACAGGTTCGGGAGAAGGATATTTCGAAAATAGCCTTTACAACTAGATATGGCTTTTTTTAGTTCCTTGTTATGTCTTTCGGGCTGACGAATGCCCCTGCAGTGTTTATGGATTTGATGAACAACATATTCAAGCAATTTTAAGATATGTTTTTTGATAGTATTTATTGATGACATTCTGTTATATTCACATTCAGAAGCTGAACATAGAGATCATTTGCATACTCCAGATCCTCAGAGATCGCAAGTTGTATGCGAAGTTCTCAAAATGTGAGTTCTGGTTATATTATGTAGCTTTCTTGGACCATATTGTGTCAGATGTAGGCATTCAGGTTGGCTCGCAAAAAGTTGAGGTTTTAAAGACTTGGCCTAGACCCACAACTCCAATCGAGGTTCATAGCTTCCTGGGGTTAGCCGAGTACTACAGAAGGTTTGTGGAAGGATTCTCTGCCTTATCAGCACCATTAATGAAGCTGACTCAGAAAGCAGTTCAGTTCCAGTGGACTGAGGCTTGTGAACAGAGTTTCCAGGAGTTGAAACACAAACTCACATCTGCGCCAGTATTAGCTTTGCCAAAAGGTTTAGAGGGCTACACTGTATATTGTGATGCTTCAAGCAGTTGGTTAGGATGTGTTCCGATGCATCATGGCAAGGTAATTTCCTATTCTTCGAGGAAACTGAGAAAACACGAGAATAATTACCCAATCCATGATTTAAAATTAGCTGCAGTTGTTCACACTTTGAAAATTTGGAGGCAGTACTTGTATGGTGTTCATGTAGACATCTTCATTGATTACAAAAGCCTCTAGTATGTTTTTACGTAGAAAGAATTGATTTGCAACAACGTTGCTGGCTAGATTTGTTGAAAGACTATGACGTTAACATCTTGTATCATCCAGGAAAGGATAATATTGTTGCTGATGCCCTTAGTCAAAGATTCATGGGCAGCTTATCACATTTGAGGCCAGAAAAATGGGAGATGGCTCGAGAGCTACACCAGTTAGCCAGTCTAGTAGTCTGGGTAGTAGATTTAGAAGATAATGGGTTTGTGATTCAGAATACTGCAGTATCGTCTCTGGTAGCGGAAGTGAAAGAGCGACACTATGAAGACCCTAGCTTAGTATAGCTTAGAAATAAAGTATAGCAAGAAGGGTTGTTAGCCTTTGAGATAACAGGGGACGGAGTCTTGAGATTTAGAGGTCGACTCTGTATTCCAGATGTGGCAGGGCTTCATTAGCAGATTATGGCAGAGGTACATTATTCCCGTTATTCTCTTCACCCAGGCTCGACAAAAATGTATCATGATATAAAAGAGATCTATTGGTTGCATGGGATAAAGAAAGATATTGTTGAGTTTGTAGCACAGTGTCCCATTACTAGCAGGTAAAAGTTGAACATCAGAAACCTGGTGGATTGACTCAGGAGATAGCCATTCCTATGTGGAAATGGGAAGCTATCAATATGGATTTTGTTACATGGTTACCTCACACAAGACGTAAATTTGACTCGATCTAGGTAATTATCAACAGGTTGACGAAATCAGCTCATTTCGTGCCAGTCAAGACTATGTTTGTCACACCCCGCCCTGGAGGTATGACTGGCACCTGGTGCCCTACTAGGACCTGACCTGCTGGACTGTTAAGCCTGGCACATCTGGTGCCTGGCTGGCTCTGACCCACATTTTTGGAAACAAAGGGCTATATAACGGCTGTAAACACAGCCCCCGGCCCATTGGCCTATAGCCTTCGGTACCTGTACTAACAGCCAACCAGAAACATCTCAATTCAGGGGAACCTATGCGGGCCGACAAGGCCACCATGCTGTCTAGTTATCTGCAACTCAATCATAAAGTATTAAAAAGCTACGTGACCGGCAAGGTCACCACTACTGACAACTATAGCCCCACACGACCATCACAATAGAAAGAAGGAATGCTAACAACTATACAACTGCACGGCCTCTCACGACCGGCTCATCTGACCACAGGGAATATATACAGACTGCAAGCCTCTAAGAAGAATAATAGAAATGATCGGGACAGGGCCCCGACCTACCCGCACTGTACAACAAAAGGAATTGAACTACACCTCTAGAAATTCAGTCTCCGGATGACAGGAGCTGAATACTCAACCGCTGATAGGGATCACGTGGTATCGCCTGCTCGTCTATGGGTACCTGCAGGCAAGTAATGCAGCGCCCCACTGGGCGTCAGTACCGCTGGTACTGAGTATGTAAAGCAATAACTGAAAACAAAATCTGAACGCAATAATATGACTGATGAAACTGAAGTAGAAGGAATAACTTAACTGTCTGATAATGTAAACCTTACCTTCTCTTAATCTTTACTGGAAGGGATAAGAGTCATACCTGGAAACGTATCGTGCTACTGCTGATCTACTTGTATCTAACATAACATGGCATAACATGAAATAACATAACATAGCACACACAAACCTTACCCGGCCCCCATAAGCCGGGAGGTACAACCAGCACAGAATCTATACCCCTACCCTGGTCATCCCATCTCCTATAATGGCTGCAAGCATCCCGCTGGTCCCCTGGGTATGAACTTGGGCTCGCTGAGCCCCTGACTATAACTGCATCTGAGTCCGGAGGACTCCTGAATCTGCACTCGGGCGTATCCGCTCGACTGGGGTGTGTAAGGGCCGATCAAGGCACAAATATGAGGAAAAACTGGCATCCCATCTTCGTCCCCTGGCGGGACGGCATGCCACTCCATAGAGTGACGTATCCTCGTCCTCTGGCGGACGAGTCGATACAGCTATCAACCCTGGGCGGTCATGGATGCTAGGTAATCCAACCCCAAACAATACAACGGTCTTAACTGGTAATACTGTCTGTGTATCTCACATGCTGAGGTTAATAAGGGTAAAGTACCATATATATTACCTGCTGAGCTAATGATAGTAATCTGTACGTATTTAATACGTGCTGAGGCAGGTAAAGATGTATAAATATGAATATAGTCTCCTGTCGGACTATACTGGGCAAATACTATATAAGATAATGTTTCTGCTGAAAACTCTGTTGTTTACTAAGTTCCTGTATACACTATATGCTGGACTAGTGATAGAAATATGTACATACTTAATACATGCTGAGGCTGGAAATAATATATATGTATGTACGAATATGGTCTTCTGCCAGACTGTACTGAGGCTAATGCTGAACATGAAATAGTCTTTCTGCTGAAACTATGCTGTATACTGATTTTCTATAGTAACATGATTTACTATTCCTGACATGCTTTCTAAACTTCATTTTAGACTGCTATTCTATTTCTGAAGTGCTTTACGGGTATTGCATTACTATACGGGGTTTCAACTGAATACAACCACATCCTAACATTTCGTATCAATATTCATAATAACGCAATATTCGACTTCTGAACATTCTACTGGTCTGTAAAATGCTATACTGTCTCAATATTACTTAACTTGCCGAGGAAACTAACTTTACATACCTTATCTTTGACTATTCGTCCGTCGGACGAGGCTCGGCCGGTACTTCAACTATTTTCTCCCAACTGCATTCATAAATACGTCAATTAATACTAAATACAGCTTTATTGTAAAGAGCAACGTCACTTTCGATATAGTTTATAGCCTAAACTTAGGCTTATCGAAAGACGGTCGAAAACTCGCTATTTTTCAGCGGCCCAGAAGGGAGAATTATCTACTTCTCAGCTAGGAACACATAGACATTAATTTAGAGCAATTCTACTTACCTTAGTTCGGTGGCTCGCCGATTCGTCGGCCGTATTTCACGAAACTAAATCCGTAGAAATGCTCTCTGCTGCTAAATACTTTGGTATCTAGGATTAATTTGAGTTTGGGCAGTGTTTGGCAGCGTAATCGGACGAAAATATATAATTTCCTTCGTCTTCCTCTACTTTTCTGCGCGTTTCTGGAAATTTTTAAGTGATAAATGATTTTAAACCAAAGTGGGGGCTTTATATACTTGGGCCTGAACTTGGGCAACGTGTCACGGAGCCATCGCGGAGGCCTCTCCTCCGTGACATGCTGCCATCGCGGAGGGGCTCTGCCTCGGCTCCTCCCGCGATGGTTCGACGGGTTTCTCATCCGATCTTTTCCCGGGCCTTTGTCCAACACGTATGGCCTTCAAATATGCTTAACCATCGTGGGAATAGGTCATCTAAGTGCCGGGAATTCTACGGGGTGTAACATTCTCCCCCCCTTAAGAACATTCGTCCTCGAATGTATACTGTTATCTAGAGGACTGCTTACTTTACTTTCTAGAAAATAATTTTGGCAGAGTTTCCCCTGTAATATGGACTATCGCAAAAACCTGAAATACAGAAAAGTCCAACACAGGTACTGCCCACAATATTCTAAGATCCACTGGACAACTAAATATCACTTCTTTCTTTATCATATACAACATACAACCATAAGGTACGACATAAATAATAATACGGACATACCTGTCGCCTGATTAGGCCTGAAATAGGTGAGGGTATCTGGTTTTCATATCTTCTTCAGCCTCCCATGTCATTTCCTCCCGATTTCTGTTACGCCACAATACTTTGACAGATGCCACATCTTTAGTTCTCAGTCTGCGAATCTGTCTATCTAAAATGGCTACGGGAACCTCTTCATAGGCTAACTCTTCTGTGACCTGAACATCCTGAACTGGAACTACTGTAGAAGGGTCCCCTACAAGCTTCCTTAGCATAGAAACATGGAATACTGGGTGAAAAGATGCTAATTCTGGTGGCAAGTTCAACTCGTATGCAACTCGGCCTATTCTTCGCCGAATCTGGTATGGCCCAATGAATCTTGGGCTAAGCTTGCCTTTCTTGCCAAACCTCATTACTCCTCTCATCGGGGACACTTTCAGGTATACCCAGTCATTCACTGCAAATTCTAGATTTCTGAGCCGCATATCTGCATAGGACTTCTGGCAGCTCTGAGCAGTCAGTAAACGTTCTCGGATAAGCTTCATCTTTTCCTCGGACTGCCGAACAATGTCTGGGCCAACTAATGCTGATTCTCCTATTTCAAACCAGCCTACCGGCGATCTACATTTTCGCCCGTATAATGCCTCGAAAGGCGCCATCTGAATAGCTGAATGGTAGCTGTTATTATAAGCAAATTCAATTAACGAGAGATGTTCATCCCAGCTACCCCAAAAATCTAACACACACGCTCGTAGCATATCTTCGAGCGTATGAATCATACGTTCCGCTTGCCCATCTGTTTGAGGATGGAATGCTGTGCTCAAGTTAATCTGCGTCCCCAAACCTTTCTGAAACGACTGCCAGAATCTGGCTGTAAACTGTGCTCCCCTATCTGAAATAATGGATACCGGCACTCTATGCAATCTAACTATTTCTCTGATATATAATTCGGCATAATCCTCAGCTGAGAAGGTAGCCCTCACTGGCAGGAAATAAGCTGATTTTGTCAGCCTATCAACTATTACCCAAATGAAATCATATCTGTGTCTAGTACGGGGTAACCCTGTAACAAAATCCATGTTTATCACTTCCCATTTCCACATAGGTATCATTATCTCTTGAGTCAAACCACCCGGTTTCTGGTGCTCTGCTTTCACCTGCTGACAATTAGCACATCTAGATACAAATTCAGTTATCTCAGTTTTCATACCTGGCCACCAGTAGATGTCTCTGATGTCGTGGTACATTTTTGTCGCCCCTGGGTGAAGGGAATAGCGAGCGTAGTGTACCTCATGCGTGATCTGCCCACGAAGTCCTGCGACATTCGGGACACAAAGGCGGCCCTTACAATGTAGCACACCATCCTCGGTTATCTGAAAATCTGGCTCCTTACCCTTCTGAACTCTATCTCTGAGCTGGACTAAATCGGGATCCTCATACTGTCGTCCCTTTACCTCTGTAACTAATGATGACACTGCAGAATTCTGAATTATTGCTCCATTATTTTCTGTTTCCATTACTCGAACGGCTAGACCAGCTAACTGATGAATTTCCCTGGCCAATTTCTGCTTCTCAGGTCGCAAATATACTAAACTCCCCATTGACTTACGGCTCAGGGCATCCGCTACGACATTAGCTTTTCCGGGGTGGTATAGAATATTCACATCATAATCTTTTAGCAGCTCCAACCAGCGGCGTTGCCATAGATTCAACTCCCTCTGAGTGAAAATGTACTGTAAGCTCTTATGATCTGTGTAAATATCAACATGGACGTCGTACAGGTAATGCCTCCACATCTTTAAGGCGTGGATTACTGCGGCCAATTCCAGGTCGTGGGTAGGATAATTCTCTTCGTGTTTCCTCAGCTGTCTGGAAGCATATGCAATTACTCTACCATGCTGCATCAACACACAGCCCAGCCCGACACCTGACGCGTCGCAATAAACTGAATACCCTTCTGTGCCTTCCGGCAATGCTAATACTGGGGTGGAGGTTAATCTGTCTTTCAGTTCCTGGAAACTCTGCTCGTATGCCTCCGTCCACCGAAACTTTGTTGCTTTCTGTATCAATTTAGTTAAAGGTACCGCAATGGTTGAGAATCCCTCAACGAACCTCCTATAATATCCTGCCAGCCCCAGAAAGCTACGAACTTTCGTCGGAGTGGTAGGCCTGGGCCATGACTTAACTGCTTCTATCTTCTGCTTGTCTACCTGTATACCAGCGTCTGAGACAATATGCCCTAAAAAGGCCACTGAGTTAAACCAGAATTCACACTTCGAAAACTTAGCATACAACTGGCGGTCCCTGAGAATCTGGAGCACTGTCCGCAAATGAGTCCGGTGATCTGCTTCAGAACGTGAATACACCAGAATATCATCAATGAATACTATCACGAACAAGTCCAGGAAAAGTCTGAAAATACTGTTCATCAGGTCCATGAAGACTGTTGGGGCATTCGTTAGCCCGAAGGACATAACTAGAAATTCAAAATGTCCATATCGGGTCCTGAATGCTGTCTTAGGAATATCTCTCTCACGTACTCGGACCTGGTGATATCCGGACTGCAAGTCAATTTTGGAAAAGTATCTGGCTCCCTGTAGCTGATCAAATAAGTCATCAATTCTGGGAAGCGGATACTTGTTCTTTAATGTAACTTTGTTTAGCTGCCGATAATCTATGCACATTCGGAGCGAGCCATCTTTCTTTCTCACAAACAAGACTGGCGCACCCCACGGGGAAGTGCTCGGCCTGATAAAACCTTTATCTAACAAGTCTTTCAACTGCTCCTTTAATTCTCTGAGTTCTGCAGGAGCCATACGACAGGGAGGTATTGATATTGGCTGAGTGCCTGGTAACAAGTCGATAGCAAAGTCTATTTCCCTTTCTGGGGGAATACCAGGTAACTCATCAGGAAATACATCTGGGAATTCATTCACCACTGGAAAGAACTGGAGTGTCGGAGATTCTGCTTGGACATCCTGAACTCTGACCAGATGATAAATGCATCCCTTGGATATCAACTTTCTCGCCTGAAGGTAGGAAATAAACCTACCTTTTGGCCTAGCGGTACTACCCTTCCACTCCCGCACTGCTTCTCCTGGGAAGTGGAATCGGACCGTCTTGGTCCAACATTCAACATTGGCAAAACATGGTACTAACCAATCCATACCCATTATGGCATCGAAGTCTATCATTTCTAACTCGACCAGATCTGCTGTGGTCTGACGGTCAGCAATCTCTACTGTACACCCGCGGTAGATTCGGCTAGCTGTGATAGAGTCACCGACGGGCGTAGATACTAAGAAGGGCTGCTGTAATGATTCTGGTACAATACTAAACTTCCATGCCACAAATGGAGTAATATAGGACAAAGTAGACCCTGGATCAATTAACACATAAGCAGGGTGTGAGCAGATAGTTAGCATACCTGTCACAACATCAGGCGACGCTTCTGAATCTTGCCTCCCTGGTAAGGCATATGTGCGGCTTGGACCCTCACCTGTACTGGAGGCCCCTGATCTGCCCCGACCCCTGCCTGCTGAAACTGAGGGCCTGCGTCCAGTCGAGGATGCTGTGGCTCGTGACCCTGCTGATATCCTATCCTGTCTATCGCGGTCCTCTCGACCTCTGGCTGGGCAATCTTTCATCAAATGGCCTTCTTGGCCACAAATATAACATGCGGTGGAGCCATATCTGTATGCTCCAGGATGGCGTCGATTGCATATAGGGCAAAGTGGTAGGGTATACCTACTCTGCTCCGCCCTCCTCTGTGATGGTGAATCTGCCATCTGCGAGCCTCTACCAGTCCCTGACTGCCCTCTACGACTGAATCTACCCCCTTGCGACTGTGGCGGAGGTGGGGGCCTGGGCGGCCTATCTGACAATCGGGGCCTGGGTCCTCCCCGGGCCTCTCTCTGTAACTCAACTGGCCTGTCCCGGCGACGCTGTTCCTGATTAACCCTTCTGACCTCTCGTTGTCGCTGTCTGATGCCCTCAAAATTCTGGGCAAATGCCTGAATTCGAGCAATGTCCATGTCCTCTCGCAGTGTGGCTGTAGTGCAAATCTCAACATATTCTGGATTCAATCCCGTAATAAAGCGATGCACTCTGGATGCCATAGTATCAACGAAGGCCGGTGCATATCGGGCTAAGAAATCAAACTGCAAGGAATATTCCCAAACACTTATGGCCCCCTGTTCTAGATGTAGGAACTGGTCTACCCGGGCCTGTCGAATCTCCCGCGGCAAATAATGATCCAGAAAGGCTCCTGAAAAGCTGGACCAGGTGGGAGGGGAAACATCTCTCCCTCGGGACCTCTCCCAGCTTTCATACCATAACACCGCAATATCCCGTAACCGGAATGCTGCCAACTCAACTGACTCGGTAGACGTGGCATGCATAACCCTGAAGATCCTCTGCATTTGGTCCAGAAAATCCTGAGGGTCCTCTGTCCGATCCGTACCTGTAAATTCTGGGGGATTCAAAGCTAAGAACTCTCGGACCCTCGAACTACCAGGCCCTCCTGATGATTCTGCAACTGTGGCTGGCATTGGCTGACGCTGAGCAGCCATCATCTGTGCTAACATAACTACAGCACTCCTAACCTCCTGGTCAGAAGGAGTCAATATAGGGGCTGCTGAAGGTAGTGTCGCCCCAAGTGGCTCCTGGCGTGGTGGAGGCTGCTGAGGAGGCTGGGATGATGCCTTTGTAGTGCCCTCTGGTCGGGCTGTCTCCAAATGAGGGGGAGGCATCCTGCTGGTGCCTTCTCCTGCTGCAATGTCTAAGTTCCGACCTGTAATAGGATGGCGCTGGTCTGACGTCATCTGTAACCAAAGAATATGGTAAGATTTTAGGGACTCAACCCTATACTGTACCGCTCTACAGCACGACTGAATAAGAATAAAAGACAACCATCCTATCATGCCTTGCAGCCTCCTATCCGTAGTATGTGGTGCACAACACATCCATGGACAAGACTCTGCTTAGCATGGCTTGCAGACTCCCTGGGATACGACCTGCTCTGATACCAAGTTTGTCACACCCCGCGCTGGGGGGTATGACTGGCACCTGGTGCCCTACTAGGACCTCACCTGCTGGACTGTTAAGCCTGGCACATCTGGTGCCTGGCTGGCTCTGACCCACATTTCTGGAAACAAAGGGCTATATAACGGCTGTAAACACAGCCCCCGGCCCATTGGCCTATAGCCTTCGGTACCTGTACTAACAGCCGACCAGAAACATCTCAATTCAGGGGAACCTATGTGGGCCGACAAGGCCACCATGCTGTCTAGTTATCTGCAACTCAATCATAAAGTATTAAAAAGCTACGTGACCGGCAAGGTCACCACTACTGACAACTATGGCCCCACACGACCATCACAATAGAAAGAAGGAATGCTAACAACTATACAACTGCACGGCCTCTCACGACCGGCTCATCTGACCACAGGGAATATATACAGACTGCAAGCCTCTAAGAAGAATAGTAGAAATGATCGGGATAGGGCCCCGACCTACCCGCACTGTACAACAAAAGGAATTGAACTACACCTCTAGAAATTCAGTCTCCGGATGACAGGAGCTGAATACTCAACCGCTGATGGGGATCACGTGGTATCGCCTGCTCATCTATGGGTACCTGCAGGCAAGTAATGCAGCGCCCCACTGGGCGTCAGTACCGCTGGTACTGAGTATGTAAAGCAATAACTGAAAACAAAATCTGAAAGCAATAATATGACTGATGAAACTGAAGTAGAAGGAATAACTTAACTGTCTGATAATGTAAACCTTACCTTCTCTTAATCTTTACTAGAAGGGATAAGAGTCATACCTGGAAACGTATCGTGCTACTGCTGATCTACTTGTATCTAACATAACATGGCATAACATGAAATAACATAACATAGCACACACAAACCTTACCCGGCCCCCATAAGCCGGGAGGTACAACCAGCACAGAATCTATACCCCTACCCTGGTCATCCCATCTCCTATAATGGCTGCAAGCATCCCGCCGGTCCCCTAGGTATGCCCTTGGGCTCGCTGAGCCCCTGACTATAACTGCATCTGAGTCCGGAGGACTCCTGAATCTGCACCCGGGCGTATCCGCTCGACTGGGGTGTGTAAGGGCCGATCAAGGCACAAATATGGGGACAAGCTGGCATCCCATCTTCGTCCCCTGGCGGGACGGCATGCCACTCCATAGAGTGACGTATCCTCGTCCTCTGGCAGATGAGTCGATACAGCTATCCACCCTGGGCGGTCATGGATGCTAGGTAATCCAACCCCAAACAATACAACGGTCTTAACTGGTAATATTGTCTGTGTATCTCACATGCTGAGGTTAATAAGGGTAAAGTACCATATATATTACCTGCTGAGCTAATGATAGTAATTTGTACGTATTTAATACGTGCTGAGGCAGGTAAAGATGTATAAATATGAATATATTCTCCTGCCGGACTGTACTGGGCAAATACTATATAAGATAATGTTTCTGCTGAAAACTCTGTTGTTTACTAAGTTCCTGTATACACTATATGCTGGACTAGTGATAGAAATATGTACATACTTAATACATGCTGAGGCTGGAAATAATATATATGTATGTACGAATATGGTCTTCTGCCAGACTGTACTGAGGCTAATGCTGAACATGAAATAGTCTTTCTGCTGAAACTATGTTGTATACTGATTTTCTATAGTAACATGATTTACTATTCCTGACATGCTTTCTAAACTTCATTTTAGTATGCTATTCTATTTCTGAAGTGCTTTACGGGTATTGCATTACTATACGGGGTTTCAACTGAATACAACCACATCCTAACATTTCGTATCAATATTCATAATAACGCAATATTCGACTTCTGAACATTCTACTGGTCTGTAAAATGCTATACTGTCTCAATATTACTTAACTTGCCGAGGAAACTAACTTTACATACCTTATCTTTGACTATTCGTCCGTCGGACGAGGCTCGGCCGGTACTTCAACTATTTTCTCCCAACTGCATTCATAAATACGTCAATTAATACTAAATACAGCTTTATTGTAAAGAGCAACGTCACTTTCGATATAGTTTATAGCCTAAACTTAGGCTTATCGAAAGACGGTCGAAAACTCGCTATTTTTCAGCGGCCCAGAAGGGAGAATTATCTACTTCTCAGCTAGGAACACATAGACATTAATTTAGAGCAATTCTACTTACCTTAGTTCGGTGGCTCGCCGATTCGTCGGCCGTATTTCACGAAACTAAATCCGTAGAAATGCTCTCTGCTGCTAAATACTTTGGTATCTAGGATTAATTTGAGTTTGGGCAGCGTTTGGCAGCGTAATCAGACGAAAATATATAATTTCCTTCGTCTTCCTCTGCTTTTCTGCGCGTTTCTGGAAATTTTTAAGTGATAAATGATTTTAAACCGAAGTGGGGGCTTTATATACTTGGGCCTGAACTTGGGCAACGTGTCACGGAGCCATCGCGGAGGCCTCTCCTCCGTGACACGCTGCCATCGCGGAGGGGCTCTGCCTCGGCTCCTCCCGCGATGGTTCGACGGGTTTCTCGTCCGATCTTTTCCCGGGCCTTTCTCCAACACGTATGGCCTTCAAATATGCTTAACCAATGTGGGAATAGGTCATCTAAGTGCCGGGAATTCTACGGGGTGTAACAATGTTGTTGCTTGAAGATTATGTGGAGTTGTACATTAAGGATATAGTTTGACTGCATAGTATTCCAGTGTCTATCATTTTTGACAGAGGGGCCCAGTTCACAACTAGATTTTGGATGTTGTTTCAGAAAGGTTTGGGGATGCAGGTTAACTTGAGTACAACTTTTCATCACCAGACAGATGGCCAAGCAGAGCGCACCATTCAGATGCTCGAAAATATGTTGCAGGCATGTGTGCTAGACTTCAGAGGAAGTTGGGATGAACACTTAACCCTTTTTGAGTTTGTATATAATAACAGTTACCATTCTACCATCAAGATGGCGCCTTATGAAGCTTTATACGGGCGGAAATGCAGATCTCCTATAAAATGGTTTAAAGTAGGTGAGTCAGGGTTGATTGGACCTGACATGATACATCAATCAGAAGAGAAAGTTAAACTCATCAGAGAGCATTTATTGACATCCCAGAGTCGTCAAAAGTCCTACCCTGATGTACCGTGTAGAATCTTAGAGTTTGATGTCAAAGACTAGGATTCCTAAAAGTTTCTCCAATGAAGGGCGTTATGAGATTTGGCAAGAAGGGAAATCTTAGCCTAGATTCATAAGATCGTACCGGATCCTCCGAATGATAGGCAAAGTGGCCTATGAGTTAGAATTGCCTTTGGGGCTAGAATCTTTTCATCCAATCTTTCATTTATCGATGTTACACAAGTACATAGGAGATCCTTCACGGATTGTCCTCGTCAAGGATGTTTAGGTCACAGAAGAGTTGTCCTACGAGGAAACTCTAGTAGCTATACTAGATCGGCAGGTCTGTAGGTTGAGAACCAAAGATGTAGCTTATGTTAAAGTTTTATGGAGGAGAAAAAATGTAGAAGAAATGACTTGGGAAGCTGAGGACGACATGAGATCTAGATACCTCACCTGTTCCAGGCCCCATGACAATAGTATACTATACTAAGATAGTTATAGATGTAAGGTAGTTCTTGAATGTTGTATTGTTGCTTTTGTTGCTATTGTTATCAGTTGCTCATTTATATGTTGTAGAACTATATTATTCAGTTGTTTGTAGAGTCCTGTGAGGGGTCTATGTTGGACTTTTCTGCATTACAAGTTTCCGAAAAATCCATATTATAGGGAAAACTCTGCCGAAATTTTTGAGAAAGCCTAAGAATTAAGTCTCTTGAGATTAGATTACATTCGAGGATGAATGTACCTAAGGGGGGAATGATGTTACACCTTGGGAAAAATTTTGCCATTAAAGTGACGTTAGTATGCGTGTATTCGGTACTTGTGGTGTGTAAATGTGTGTGTCCTCCAGCAATGGCAAGATATATGGAGAGCATCATATAAAAGTATCTAGGGGATGGGAGTCGAGGACTGATTGATGAATCAATCGACAAGGCTGGGCGAGGCCAGGACATAAGGGCCTGTGCGATGCAGAAGCCCTGCAGTGCAAGGGCATGTGCACCGCGACAGCCTTGCAGAGAAAGGAACTGCGCGACGCACTCCGGCCTCCACCACCCCAATATATATATGTGTGTGTGTGTGTATGTGATGCTTTGAAGGTTTCACTTAAAATAAACTCATGGAGGAAGCAAGTACCCTAAGCAATATTCTCTCCATTTTCTCGGCAATTAAAGGTAAATTAAGCTATCGAAGCTCGTCTAATTGGAAATTCTTCTTGGGTAGTGAATCCCGGGCCTATGAAGAACATATCTATGTAGTTGAATCTTTGAAATTGGCCTGATTTGATGGAACCCTACGAAGTAGAAGCCGTAAAATTCATTTCTATTCAATTCTAGCATGTCTACGAGTGATACTAAGTACTTCTACCCCTCTAATCTATAAGAATTCGTGAAATTTTGTTGGATTAAACTCGTTGAAACTTTATCATCGTGTTTTGCGGGTTAATGTCGCTGCCTTGCCTTCTGAACTGGAATAGCCGCGTTCCTTGGCACATAAATTGGGATACAGAAGGAGTACAAGTTCTAAATCAAAGCAGGGTTGACTGAGAAGAATTCGACAATTGAGATATGTTAAGGTTAACCTCTTTCGACAAATTATTCTCATCGTATAGTTGATACGACTTATATCTTTGTAGTAGCTTATGATTGTATATGTTGTGATTAGCTGCTACAGGATGAATTGAGATCGTAACATACTATCCCTTGTAGAGAAAGGTTATATTCAGTTTTGACTATCACTATAAGCGACATAGAGACTCCCTATTCATTTATATACCGTCTAGAGAGACTAGTAGTGTTTTGTTGTTGTACTAAGATCATAGAGGCTTGTGGTTAGTTGTTGGGTAGCGTAAGGCATAGCTTGGTGATATAACTTTCTGTTTTGATGCTTACATATGCAGTAAAGCTCACCACAGGCCATTGGCATACCTTGACGCCTACAAGGCTAGAACCTCAACAGCATAACTCAACATTTGAGTTGGTGGCACCAGGATTTCCTAATAATTTGAGTGGTAGCTTGTCAGGTGGATTACCTCATTTCAGTGTCCTTATCGTGTCATACAACTCACAACCTGTTGTATAGGTAGCTCAGTAAACCACCCTAGACGTTAGTCCTCTAATAGGTGAAGTGTGACACGACAATCCTGGATTATGCCTGCCCGTATTAAGACAACTCAATCGCATGTCGCACTTCTCTAAATCCCACTTCCTTAGTATTGTTGTTGAGAAAAATCTTATTGCTTCATCGCCCCTATTTTCTAGCTCGTGGGGTCTTGACAAGACTGACCACGGTTCTTGCTAACTTCTCTCTTAGGTCTTATGATGTTTACTTATGGCTCAAGCGCTCCTAGTCATCACCAACTTCTATAAACTTACAAGGACTTAAAATGAGGGGAACCCATGATAGGAATTTGAATCATCACTAGTTTTAGTCGTCCGTTGCAACGGGTTCCTTTCCCGCTACAGCAATTCTGCCACAGCGAAAATCGATCTGCTGCAGCGGAGAATAGGATCAGTTAAAAGGGAAGAAGGGATGGTTCTGAGTTCATTCTCAAAATTTCCTCTTCCCCTTCTTAACAAATCCTCTCAACTTTTCTGGTGATTTTCTCAATTTCTCAAGTAATCCTTAGACCCATGACTTCCTTGCTTTTTTTTCTTTAAATTATTCATGTTATCATGCCTTCATGCACCAAGATGTATCGTGACCTATAGGAAGTCTATTGGTGGAATGACATGAAGAAGGACATAGAGCAGTTTTTGGCTAAGTGTTCGAATTGCCAACATGTAAAGGTCGAGCATCAGATACCTAGAGGTATGTTTTAGGATATTAGTATTCCTACTTGAAAGCGGGAAGAGATCAATATGGACTCATTACAAGCTTGCCTTGTACCTGCCGACAGTATGACTCTATATGGGTGATTGCGGATAGGTTGACTAAATCATCTCACTTCTTATCGGTCGAAACCATCGATTCAGCTGAGGATTATGCTAGATTGTACATATAGGAGTTGGTTCAATTGCATGGAGTTCCTTTGTCCATCATCTCAGATAGGAGTACTCAGTTCACCTCTTAGTTTTGAAGGTCATTTTAAAGGGGTGTTAGTACTCAAGTCAAGCTTAGCACAGCTTTTCACCCGCAGACAGATGGTCAGGTCGAGAGGACCATTTAGACTCTTGAGGATATATTTAGAGCATGTGTGATCGACTTCAAGGATAGTTGGGATGATCACTAGCCTGTCATCGAGTTTTCTTTCTATAACAGTTATCACTCCAGCATTCAGATGGCTCCATTTGAGGCTCTCTTCGAGTGGAGGTGTAGATCGCCTATTGGCTGGTTTGAGGTAGGTGAGGCTTCATTGATAGGGCCAGATTCAGTTCATGAGGCTATGAAGAAGGTTCATCTTATTAGAGAGGCTGAAAACAACTCAGAGTCGTCAAAAATCGTATGCGGATGTTAGGAGAAGAGAGCTTGAGTTTGAAGTTGGTGACTGGGTGTTTCTGAAGGTGTCTCCCATGAATGGAGTGATGAAGTTTGGAAAGAAGGGAAGCTTGGTCCCCGATATGTTGGTCTTTATAGGATTCTAATGCGAGTTGGCAAGGTGGCATATGAGTTAGAGCTACCAGCGAAGTTAGCTTCGATGCATTCAGTTTTCCATGTATCTCTGTTAAAGAAGTGCACTAGTGACCCAGTCTTAGTTGTTCCAGTGGATAATATAGGTGTGAAGGATACCTATGGGGAGTTCCCAATTGAAATCCTCGATCGTCAGGTTTGAAAGTTGAGAAACAAAGAAGTAGCTTTAGTGAAGGTGTTGTAGAGAAATCAGCTTGTTGAGGGAGCTATGTGGGAAGCCGAAGTAGATATGATGGCTAGATACCCGAAAATTTCCCCTTCCAGCTCAGTTCCAGTATGAAGTATCGATTCCCTGCTTAGTGCTCTATTCAGTTCAGACCAAGTTTGTGTCTCTACATTCCTTCCATGTCATTTCATGTATGTATGTTTCATGAATTTAGTTTAGTTATGTATTTCATGTTTGGAGTCAGTTACTCCATCAGTTTTCAGTCCATAGCTTTCAGTTTTGGGATTGCAATTCTTTCCCTATCCTTCCAGCTTAATTAGCCTCCATTCAATGACCAAGATTCCCAAAGGGGAGATAATGTTACACCACAAAGTTTTCTAAGATTAGGTTCGTAAATTTGAATACGCTTAGTAGAAGAGTCTACAATTTTCTCTTAGTACGACTCATAAATACGGGTCGTGGTCAACTGGTATGGGTCATAGGAAGACCGTGGTAAATATTAGATGATTTCCCCCAAACTATGATTCCACACCATAAGTCGTGATTTGGAGGTATGGCTCGTGGTCATGGAATCGTAGCATGCTACTCTGTTGCCAATTCAGGTTATACGTGTGATTGTACAACTCATAGTAGGGAACTGCGGGTCATGGTAGGCATACATGAAAGTAATCAGAGAGTCAGAGAAATTGGACTAGCTATCCATGGGAGGAAATCATGATTCATAGGTTGGTGGTACGACTCGTGGTACGAGTCATGGTGACTAGTAGTGACCCTTTTTTGAGATGAATCATTAAGGGTATTTTCATAACTCTTGAGCTCCTAACTTCTTAATGATGTCATTTTAAGCCCTTAAAGGAGTATCTTAAGAGGGTTTAGTCTATTCTAAGCCATTAGACTCCCATGCATGCAAGATGTTGAGATTCCTCTTCAAGATCAAGCTAGAATTCTCCCCAATTTTTTTCTCAATTCTCTTGGGCTTTCAAGGCTAGTTTAAAGATCAATTTACTCATGTATGTAGGGCTATGAATGAGGGTTTCCTTCCATCCTCATTCATAAATTTTTCCTCAAATTCATGAATTCAAGTTCTTAATCAAGTATACTGATTTCTAGTATTTTAACCCAATTTTGTGAAATTCTCTATGATATGTTTATTGGTCCAATCCCCTCATGTTCTAATGTATTATTTAAGTCTAATGGGAAAATTTTACACTTAATTTGATTATAAATTCATGTTCTGAAGCTATTAGAAATTATGCCCTATTATGCATGTCTTAAGAAAATTCAAGACCATGATTTATGATTTCAAGTAGATGAAGTAAATTATGTTTTATGATTATAGTGCATGATTTAAACAAGAAACCTTCATGCATTTTATGGATTTTAGAATATTACGATTCCCTCAAGTATGCATGACTTTTACAATTATCATGTTTATAATCATGGCCGATTCATGGGCCTCTTTCATTGCTAGTTCACGTATTTCAAGCATGTTATGAATCTCATGATTTCAACTAGCCCATGTAAATTAAGTGTGTTTCATGATTATGATATGAGCATTATATATATTTTGGGGAGTAGTATCTAACATCGAGTAGTCCGGGGTTCCAGCCACCCAGGTCTCAAAACTACATGCCAATGTAGCTATGATGGGGTCCTCCACGAGAGTGTCTCCCATGCCCGTATGGGCCACCATGAGTGATATCACGCCTTTTCATGATCCTACTCTTAGCAAGGTACGGACACCCTCCCAACTAGGGTTTTATAGGTCGAGCTCCATGTATGCTCATATAGGGTATGTCAGTTATAAGAATCTCCCATTGAATTTCTATATATAAGTATGTTCATACTTTATGATGTTATGACCTATGGTGTTTCAGTTTATGATTAATATCCTACGTTTTTACTATTTTACTTTCTTGATCTATCTTGGCTTTCACGTATGTTTCTTACTATCGCGCTACTTGATTTCTTACTATCGTGTTACTAGCATATTTTACTTACCTTTCATACTCGGTACATTCCAACTACTGACCGCATACTCTATGCTATATCATTTCATGATATATGTTCGGGTGATCCAGCTCAGTCTCGCTAATAGTTTCTTTCTCTGGGGTCCAGTCCAGCCCTTATTTTGGGTGGGTCCTCATTTTTCGGAGGATAGTTAGTAGTTTTTTCTTGCATGTTACTTCAGTTTGTCAAACTCTAGGGAGCTAGTTGGGGAGGTTGTCCCATTAGCTCATCAGATGTTTTAGAGACTTTTTATATACTACGTAGATGATTCAGCTTATCGAGTGTTGAGTATGTTTTATCCTATGTTATATTTCATACTTCTGGTTATTCATATTTAAGTTTTAAGTTTCTGCTTTAATTTATGCTCTTGAGTTGATATGCACATGACATGGGTTGACTTGGAGCCATCCGTGGTTCTAGATCCAGTGTCTAGATCCAGAGTCTCTGGCTGGGTCATGACACTTTTGATTAGGCTAAAGAAATCTGAGCTCAATCCTACGTAATTAAAGGGTCAAGTTTTTGCATCAATTGCCCCTATTTTGGGTGATCTTTAATTTTTGCCTCTCAAATTTGTGGTCTTTAACTTTCACAATTTAGAGTTTTAAGTAATAAAAATGTGACAAAAATATCCCCAATATATTTTTAAAAAACTTCAAAATCCAAAAAAATTTCGCAAGCAAAAAAAATTTCGCAAGACATAAGTTAGCCCTAGAAGGCATAAGTTCATGCTACTAAACTTCTGCCCAAGGTATAAGTTTAGTAGACAGAAGTTCAATTGCATTTACTTTTACCTAGAGGCACAAGTTCCCTAATGAACATGCCCCCTCAAGGCATAATGTCATGTTATTGAACTTATGCATATGGGTAAAAGTTCTTGTTATTTCATTTATGCCTAGTAGGCCTAATTTCATATTATTGAACTTGTGCCTATGGGGCAGAATTTCATTCAATTGAACTCCTGCCCCTTAGGCACAATTTCAATTGCATGAACTTCTTCCTTTTAGGCACAAGTTCATATTACTTAACTTATGTTTGGTAGGAATAATTTCATGTTATTGAACTTGTTCCTATGGGGCAGACTTTCATGCAATTGAAATTCTGCACCTTAGGCACAATTTTAATTGCATGAACTTCGTCCCTTTAGACATAAGTTCAAGTTACTTAACATATGCCTGGTAGGCATAATTTCATGTCATTGAACTTGTACCTATTAGCAAAAGTAGGCACAAGTTCAATAACATAAATTTATGGTTATCAGGCACAAATCATGTTACTTAACTAATGCCTATATGGATAAGGCATAATCTATGTGACTTTATGCCTTTAAGGCATATGTCTGGATAAAAACTTATGTCTTGTGAATTTTATTTATGTCTTGCGAATTTTTTTGGACTATTAAAGGCATCTTTGATCATTTTTTTGTCACTTAAAGTGGTGAAGGACAAGAATTAAAGACCACAAATTTAAGAGAAAAAAATTAAAGACTAGTATAAAATAAGGACATTCGTGCGAATGACCCGAAGCGTTTGCAACAAGTAGAAGAAGCTAGATGGGCTTCAACCCAATTTTAGTCATTTCCTTTTTTTAACTTATTTTTCCATATCTATGTGTTTGAGTTTATAAAATTGACTAACTATTTTATTTGTTTTCTTTCTTATAAACCCAGATGAATCTTGGGTAGAGCATTGAGCATATAACCTTAGTCTCTAGTAGCATCTTTTGTGTGCAAAGAATAAGGATTTGAATTCTTATGTTCAAATTTGTTCTCATTTTACAAGTTCCCTACAATTTTCTAATTTCAATAAATAGGAATCTCAATTTTAGTAATTTACAAATCTAAATAGTTTTCAAAAGGGAACATTGGTCACTGTTGCAAGAAGGTTTAAAGCCCAAATACCTTAGAAAGTAGAGAGAAATTTAAAAGTGGTGAGACCCTATTACAAGTTAAGTGGTGTAAGGACAACCCATGTTTCTATTAATCATTAAACAAGACCTACTCATCTATGAACTAGGAGGTTTGTATTAACAAGTTCAATCCAAAAATCTTAATATTCTATAGACATTGTGGAGTTTCTAATAACGGATTACAAAATAAAACATATTTTTATTTTTTTTCTAATAGTTGTACTTTCTTATTCAAAATGTATTTAAATTTATCGTCCAACCACATTTTATAGATTTTTTCAGATGCCTAATACCTTCCTCGAAAAGTTACCAGAATCCTTACCCTTTTTCTGGTTTAATTAAAGGTTTTTTTAAAAAAATTAAAATTGATTTTCCTAATTTTTCAAAATAAATTAGGTGACGGATCTATGTTTCACAATAGATTCAAAGTTACGGGATATTTTTTCTACCTTATTTTAACAACAGATTGTAATAATGGGGTCCCTACGTGGGTCCTAACTCAGTACCTCCTCCAAAGGTGGATCAGCAATCAAAAAGTCTAAATCAGTAAACCATTCCACATCCTTTTAGAGCTTAGACAACCCCATCTTGACCATATTTACATCTTTACCTCCACGCGCCTCTAACCTAGAAACTCTATCAGATAATAAAACTAGTATTTACATGATCTTGTTGTTTATTTGGGACATCACTTAGAGATGCGCTAAGTGGAGCAAGGGCTGCCCAAATCATATCTGGGATGCTTTTCTCAAGATTGGTCTCTAGAGTTTATGGTACTCGCTAACTGACCTAGTCTAACGAGGCTTGCCTGAGTTAGAATGGGAGTGGTTCTGGAGGCGGAAGAGGTTTGATGGAAGTTGGTGCCTACAAGGATGCATGTGTTACTGTGGATGGGGTAAATGAGGTCACCATTAGAAGTGGTGGCAATGGTTGATGTCTCTATTTTCTTGGAAGTCAAAGCCTCAAGGCCTATCACCTCTACTATAGGAGAAGTGTCAACATTAACCATTATTTTCCTCTTCTTATTCTCCGGGATCTCATCATTATATATCCTCATGATATCATGCACCAAAGTCACAATAATTTTCATATCTACCCTTTGCATCTTGGGTACTATAGCCTTTCTGCATAGCACTGTGATAATATATGGGAAAGGATGTAAAATTTGCTCCTATTGAGATTGTTTACCAATCTTTGAATATATGATGGAGCCCATATTGATGTTGGAGTGGCTTATAATGCAAGCAGTGTGAATGGATTTCTCTAATTAGAGCTTCGTCTCTTTTTGGGATGTTGCAACAAACTACTAAAAAAAGTGAATCAACACTTAGTTTCGAGGTACCTGCTCATTTGTTGTGGGGTACCTGCTGCAAACACCAATGCCACCCATGGGAATTGATCATCAATTCCCAGATCTTCGCGTATTCTTGCTCTCCTTCATGAAGAAGCTTACTGTATAGTACTGTATAGTGTATCGATCTCATCGGACCCACATGGCTTAACTACTCCTTGGACCTTCAACACATACAACCTGTCACGACCCGAAAGGGGCCCAGATCGTGACACGAGACAAGGAGCCCCGAGAGACTCCAAGTCGATCCATGGCATAAGCATACATCTAACTCAATCAAGAACTGAATAACCATCAATACAATCATAGCGGAAGTCTAACTTGAATATAACATCAGAATATAAAATCTAAAGCTGGATACATACATATGTCTGAATAGCCTCTAATCATGACGAGTTGATGGGACAAGACCCCAACTAACTCAACAAGCTAAAACTGAAATACATAAAGAAAAGATGGATAGTATAGTCCTCAGAAGATGAGGACTCACCAATAAAGCAACTCTAACTCCGATAAGCTGACTAAGAGCGGGGCTGAAGCTGAGAGCCGGGTCCTGTATCATGAAATGATACAGCAAAGAAGTATGCAATCAGTACATGAAATGTACCGAGTATGCAAGGTAAGTAAAACCACTAATGTAATCATTTAAAGACAATGCATTAATTAAAACATAACATCAGAAAATTGAGAGTAAGACTTGCATGCATTCTTTCTAAAATCATGGCCTCTTCATATATGATATAACATGTTTCATAACATCATAATTGAATCGATTGACTCAAAGATGAATTCTAACATTTATAATTAAAAGTTGAACATTGAGTTAAACCTTCTTTAGAACATGCATTTACATAGATCTCATAAGTAATGAATATGCATATTTAATATCACGAGGAACAATGGGAGACTAGTCTTTTAACCGACATACCACGATAGAGATTACGTGGTCCCGACTATTACACTCAAGTGGGCAGAGCCGTCCAAAACCTTTCCAGGGCTAAGGACGCTACTGTGATATCGATATCAATATGAAGGCCCATTCGGGCAAGGAGAAGCTCACAAGGGAGGTCCTAAGTCATATAATAGTATAAACCTACATTGGCGCATTGTTCTGGGGCATAGGGTGATCGACCCATAGCCTACTCGGTGCTAGACAATACTCCCAAAAACATGCATATGCTCTACATTATATATAGAAGCTCAACATCGTCTATTCACGAAGCTCAATAATTAAATACATCTCAAATACGAAATCATGCATATGAGAAGCTTTAGTTCAAAACATACCACAAGTTGAAAACATACTTGGGAGCCTTTGCTCCGAAACCATGTGGTAAGCTATGCATAGGAAGACTTAACTCAAAATATACCACAAGCTATAATATAAATTTGGGAGTCTCCGCTCCAAAACAATATGGTAAGCTTAGTTCAGGAAAATCATCATTTAAACATAACATGTGGGCATTGCCCAAAGCTTTATCATATTTAGAAATACTCAACTCTCATCGAAAAAATATTTATAATCATGGGTAGCCTCAAATAATTCTTTTCATCATAAGATCTAATCATTTTCACATATACCTCATAAATCTCACTTTTCATGATCATCTCATCAATGGGCTTCAATATTCATAAGGCTAGAAATATAATTTTAATTAAAATCATTATAAAATTAGCCCATGCTTCACAATTCCATAATAAAATCATAATCAACTCATACACATGTGTAGAAATAGATAATTCATGCATTTGGGTAAAAACCCATAGATCAATCTTAGAATTTCATACTCTTTAGAGAGCGATTGGGTATGGGTGTGGAAGAAACCACCCATTCATAACCCTACATACCTGATGGAGACTGAATCTTACTCTCCCTTGAATGCCCAAAAAGGAATTGAAATAAATTGAAGAAGAAAACCTTGAATCACCCTTTGATCACCTCTCTGTCACTCTTCCATTCTCTTGCATGCATGAATGAAGACTTAGGATAATTTTCCCCCTCTAAAACCCACCCTTCATAGGCTAAAACAACGTAGTTTAGGCTTTAGAAACTTAGGAATTACGAAAAGAACCTTACTAATTCGCAGAGAATTAACTGCCATGTGGTCCTAACGGACGACCTGACGACTCATTGCTAGAGGGCACGACTCATTATATTGATCGCCAAGTGCACTACCTTATTTGTTCTCCTGGGCTCGTAACGGGTCACTTCATGACTCGTCAGGGGTGACCAAGACTCGTGGTCACCAGTCATTAGGTACACTATCTCATTTCCAAACTTTGGACTCCAAGCCTGCCAACGACTCACCCCACGAATCGTTAAGGCTGACAACGACTCGTGGGGACTTTCGTCAGGTACACTACCCATATTGCCTTTTCCCTACTATTTTTCCTTCCCCACGATTCACCTGATGACTCGTGGGCTGTCCTCACAAGTTTTGAGACAACTCGTCCTGAGGTTGTAACAAAAATTCCCACTTTTTCCCCGTCTCAACTCCAGGGTCCGATCTTTGGGAATTCTGGGATAAAAAAATATCTCCCCCTTGGAAAAATTCATCCTCGAATGTTGAAACAAGTAGAAAAACAAGGACATTCAATATTTACACCCAAATACTATTCATTTAAGCCAAAAACTAGTGGAATGACTACCTCTGATTCATATCACATAGCTGAACTGACTTCATACTTCCCATGCATATTCGTACACATAAAAGAAACTTGAACACATGATTTGAACATGAAAAGTAAATAGAGTTATAGGGCAAAACTAATACCTCAAGTCGAAACTGAGCTATGAGTGGGTGTTTCCTTCTACACCCATGCCCAATTTCCATGTAAGTATGAGAATTTCCTATGATAAAGTTATGGGGTTTTTACCCAAATGTATGAATCTTCAATTTCTATACATGGGTATGTTTAAATTGTGTTTTGATGATTGAATTATGAAGCATGGGAAGATTTTAAATTTTTTTCAATCAAAAAATTATGTTTTCTAGTTTTATGAAATTTAGTGTCCATTAATAAGAAGTTCCTAAAAGAAGAGAATGGTGATGAATGTACGATGATGATGAGAGATGATGATGAAAAGCATGTTTCAAAGCTACTGATGATTTTGATATTGTTCTCAAAATGAATTGAGTAGATCCAAGTATGATAAAGTTTTGGGCAAAGCCCTTATGTCAAGTATGTGTGATGTAGTGTCTCTAAAGTAAGCTTACCACATGGTTTTGGAGCAAAGGCTCCCAATTATCTTTGAGCTTGTGGTATGGTTTGAACTAAAGCTTCCCATATGCATGATTTCATAATTGAGATGTACTTCATTATTGAGCTTTTTCAATAGACAATGTTGAGCTTCGTTATAAAACGATGTAGAGCATATGCATGTCTTTGGAAAAAGAGTCTAGCATCGAGTGGGCTAAGGGTCGATCAACCTATGCCTCAGAACTACGCACCAACATAGGTTTATACTATTACATGGCTTTGGACCTTTCTTGTGAGTTTCCTCTTTCCCGAATGGGCCTTCAACTTGATATCGATTTCATGGTAGCGTCCTTAGCCCTGGCAAGGTTTTGGATGGCTCTACCCACTTGAGTTTAATAGTCGGGACTACGTAAACTCTATCATGGTGTGTCGGTTAAATGACAAGTCTCCCATTGTTCCTTAGGATTTCAGATATGCATATTTATTACTCATGAGATTTATGTAAATGCATGTTCTAAAGCATGTTTGACTCAATGTTCATCTTTTACTTATAAATGTCAAAATTCAGCTTTGAGTCAATTGATTCAGTTATGATGTTATGAAGCATGTTATATCATGTTATAAAGAGGTCATGATTTCAGAAAGAATGCATGCAAGTCCTATTCTCAGTTTTCTGATGTTATGTTTTAATTAATGTATTGTCTTTAAATGACTTTACTTACATTAGCGGTTTTACTTACCTTGCATACTCGGTACATTTCACGTACTGACCGCTTACTTTTATGTTGTATCATTTCATGATACAAGACTCGGCTCTCAGCTTCAGCCTCACTCTTAGTCAGCTTATTGGAGTTAGCGTTGCTTTATTGGTGAGTCCTCATCTTCCGAGGACTAGGCTATCCATCTTTTATTTATGCATTTTAGTTTTAGCTTGTTGAGTTAGTTGGGGTCTTGTCCCATCAACTTGTCATGATTAAAGGCTATTCAGACATATGTATGTATTCAACTTTGGATTTTATATTCTAATATTATATTAAAGTTAGACTTCCGCTATGATTGTATTGATGGTTATTCAGTTCTTGATTGAGTTAGATGTATGCTTGTGCCATGGGTCAATTTGGGGTCTCTTGGGGCTCCTTGTCCCGTGTCATGAATCTGGGGCTCTGTTCGAGTCGTGATAGTGTAAAATCTGCCCATTAGAATTAAATCATACATTAGAACGTGAGAGTATTGGACCCATAAACATATCATAGAGAATTTCACAAAATTGGATTAAATCCTAGAAATTAATACACTTGATTAAGAACTTGAATTCATGAATTTGAGGAGAAATTTGGGCATGGGGGTAAAAGGAAACCCTCATTCATAACCCTACATACCCGGGTAAACTGATCTTTAAACTAGCCTTGAAAGCCTAAGAGAGTTGAGGAAGAAATTGGGGAGAATTCTAGCTTGATCTTGAAGGGGAATCTCAATATCTTGCATGCACGGGATTCAAATGGCTTAGAATAGACTAAACCCTCTTAAGACACTCCTTCTAGGGCTTATAACGACGTCATTAGAAAGTTAGAAGCTCAAAAATTATGAAAAACCCTTAATGATTCGTAGAGCTCAGAAATTACGAAAATACCCTTAATGATTCATCTAGAAAAACAGTCACTGCCAGTCACCACAAATCATACCACCAACCTACGACTCGTGGTTTCCTCCCATGGCTAGCCAGTCCAATTTCTCTTACTCTCTGATTATTTCCACGGACGCCTACCACGACCAGTAGTTCCCTACTACAAGTCGTACAATCACACTTATAACCAAAACCTGGCAACTCAGTAGCATGCTACGACTATGTGACCACGAGGCGTACCATCAAACCATGACTCATGGTGTTGACTTGTGGTCTGGGGGATGAGCCTCTGAACTTCACACGGGTCTTTCTATAACCCGTACTAGCCAGTCATACTAAGAGAAACTTTCAGACACTTCTACTGAACATATTCAACTTCTCGAACCTAGTCTTAGGAAACCTTGGGGTGTTACAAGAAGTGAGGGCCTAACTTCTCTTAACACGCCAGTCTCAAATATTGGGCGGAAGCCAGCTCATGATGATAAAATAATAATAAATTGATTAATTTTATAAAATCAAAAGTAAATTATTATTATTATTATTTTGAATTGATTTTATTTTTGTAGCATGACTTTGTGCAAAAATAGTATGGTAGAATATTTTATCTCAATTTGCAATTTTTCATGTTCAGATTGTATCAAAAGTCACATAGAAAATGCTTTTTCAGAAGAAGAAGATTAAAGTCTTGGCCCATCCTAACCTGATCCACTTAGGATTAGGCTAGGACACTATTTTAAAAGCCCTTCAATAAAAATAGTCAGCCCATCCTAACTCATTGAACTCTCTAACTCGTTAGGGCTGGGCTAAGCAATTTTGGCACCTCTACTTTTAATGATGAGAGGCATTTAAGGAAAAAGTGTGTGGACTTGGCATAAAGGCCACAACAGTACACCATATTAAGAGTATATTTGGGTTATATATTAACGCACCAACTGGTATTAGAGTTAATAATTTAACAAGATGAGTATGGAGATAGAGGAATGATGGCGTAGGGCCTGACTTAGTGCCTTTACCCATCCATGGGCCAATTTGTTATCTTTACTCATAACTTCAAAGACGTATACATTAAAAAAATTTAAGAAATTCAATAAGTTTTAGTGGTCATAAATACTCCATTGATGTGTGTGACACACATGTAATCTCCAAATCAGCTAATGAATGGTGATAGATCATGTATGTAACACCCCAAAACTTTCCTAGACCAAGCTCAGACCTTGCAAGAAAAATCCAAAAAAAAACAAAAAAAATTCCTTAGAACGACCGAGACAACGAGTTGTGGTCAGCTCCAACGACCCGTTGTCTCAGTCGTGGTCAACCCTGCCTTGGTCCTTTGAGGAACAACGGGACATGGAACAACCCGTTGTGAGAAACAACAAGTTGTCCTGTCACTCGTTGGTCCCCCAGCTCAGAACTTTTTTTCCAGGACCCCACGACTCAACAAACGAGTCATCGTGTGATACAATGACTCGTGGTGTGAGTCATTAGTTGGGATTCCCATAAAGCTCCTTTAGTGACAATGAGTGGCAACAACGACTCGTATCACACAACGAGTCATTGTGACTACCCATGGTGTCAAGTTCAGGGATTTTAATAACTTCTCTAGTGGAGGTAATAACTCGACACAACGACCCGTTGGGTCCACAAGCGCTCTCTGAAGAGTTTTACTTTCTCTTCTGACTGGTGGATCATTTTAGGTCCAATTAACCCTAATTCCCCTACTTCGAACCATCTGGTGGGGGAACTACATTTCTGCTCATACAAGGCCTCATAAGGCGCCATCTGAATTGCAAAGTGATAACTGTTATTATATGCAAATTCGATAAGGGGTAAATGCTCATCCCAAGTTCCTCCGAAATCTAGCACACATGCCCGTAACATATCCTCGAGCGTCTAAATTGTGCGCTCTGCCTGACTGTCCATCTGAGGATGGAATGTTGTACTCAGATTAACCTGTGTCCCCAAGCCTTTCTAAAATGACTGCCAGAATCTAGTTGTAAATTGTGCCTCTGTCAAAAATTATAGATACGGGGACACCATGTAATCGGACTATCTCTTTAATATACAACTCGGCATAGTCTTCAACGGAGCAGGTAGTCCTGACTGGCAAGAAATGTGTTGACTTCATTAACTTTTCCACAATGAACCAAATAGAATCGAATCTATGCCTGACGCAGGGTAATCCTGTCACATAGTCCATGTTGATTACTTCCCATTTCCACATAGGCACCGGTATCTCCTATGTTAACCCATCGGGATTCTTATGTTCTACCTTTACCTATTGGCAGTTAGGACACTGTGCTACAAATTTCACTACACCCTTTTTCATTCCAAGACACCAGTATATCTCCTTTATGTCATGGTACATCTTTGTCGAACCTAGATGAAGAGAGTAATGAGAACAATGCACCTCTGCCATGATCACTAGCGAAGTGCTGCTATATCTGGAACGCAGAGGCGACCCCTAAATCTCAAGACCCCATCTTCTGTCAATTCAAAGGCCGTTAATTCGCTTTGGTCAACCTTACTTCTGTGTTGTACTAGGTTAGGATCCTCATACTGCCGCTCTTTTACTTCCACAACCAGGGATGATACTGAGGTATTCTGAATCATGACCCCGTTATCCTCTAAATCTACTATCTGGATGGCTAAGCTGGCTAACCGGTGTAGTTCTCGAGCCATTTCCCACTGTTCTGGCCTTAGATGTGTCAAGCTTCCCATAGATCTGCGGCTAAGTGCATCTGCTACAATGTTAGCTTTCCCCGGGTAATACAAAATGTTTACACCATAGTCTTTCAGTAATTCTAGCCAACGACGCTGTTGCAAATTCAATTTCTTATGCGCGAAGATGTACTGGAGGCTCTTATGATCGGTAAAAATATCTACGTGCACCCCATACAAGTAATGCCTCCATATTTTCAAGGCATGAATCACTGCAGCTAATTCCAGATCATGGGTGGGATAATTCCTTTCATGCTTTCTGAGTTGTCTTAAAGCATAAGTGATTACCTTAACGTGCTGCATTAGGATGCACCTTAACCCAATGTCTGAAGCATCACAGTATACAGATAACCCTCTGAACCTTCCGGCAAGGCTAGCACTAGTGCCGATGTCGATCTGTTTTTCAATTCCTGGTAACTCTGCTCACAGACCTCGGTCTAATGAAATTTAGATGCTTTTTGAGTCAATTTAGTCAAAAGAGCTAACAGAGTAGAAAATCCTTCTACAAACCTTTTGTAATACACAGCTAATCCCAGGAAACTGTGAACCTCCGTTGGAGTTGTGGGTCTAGGCCATGTCTTTACTGCCTCAATTTTCTGTGAATCAACCTGAATACCAGCCTCTGATACAATATGGCCCAGGAAAGCTATGAAATTTAGCCAGAACTCACATTTATAAAATTTCGCATATAACTGGCGATCTCTGAGAAAAGTACAGTTTGCAAATGATCCTTATGTTCTACTTCTGAACGGGAATACACCAGAATTTCATCGATGAATACTATCACAAATAGATCTAAATATGGACTGAATATGTTGTTCATCAGATCCATGAATACTACTGGGGAATTTGTCAGCCCGAAGGACATAACCAGAAATTCGAAATTCCCGTACCTGATCTTGAAAGCTGTTTTCGGGATGTCTCTCTCCCCGACTCGCACCTGGGGATATCCTGACCTCAAATCAATCTTGGAGAAATACTTTTCCCCTTGAAACTGGTCAAACAAATCGTCTATCCTGGGAAGAGGGTATTTATTTTTAATAGTAACTTTGTTCAGTTGCCGATAATCTATACACATACGTAGGGAGCCATCTTTCTTTCTTACAAACAAAACTGGCGCACTCCACGATGATATACTCAGCCTGATAAAGCCCTTATCTAACAGTCTTTAGACTACTCCTTTAATTCTCTCAATTCAGCAGGAGCCATTCGGTTTGGAGGGATGGATATAGGCTGAGTACCTGGTAGCAAGTTGATAGAGAACTTGATTTCTCGTTCTTGGGGAATACCACAAAGTTCATTTGGAAACTCATTAACCACTAAAATGGACTAAAGAGTCAGGAATTCTACTCGCACATCCTAAACCCTGACAATATGATAAATAAATCCTTTTGCTGTCAACTTTTTCACCCAAAGATAGGATATGAACCTACCTTTTGGCGTAGCTTGCCCTTCCAGTCTCGCACTACCTCCCCTGGAAAGTGGAATCGTACAGTCTTGGTCCAACCACTCTACATTGGCATAACATGGCGCTAGTCAATCCATACTCATAATTGCATCAAAATCAATCATTTCCAGCTCCACTAAATCCGATAAAGTATAGTGACCGACAACCTCTACTGTGCAACCCTGGTAAATCCTTTTAGCTATAATAGAATCACTGACAAGTGTAGACTGAGAAGGGTCGCTGAAGCAATTTCAGTGTTATACCAAACTTTCGGGCCACTAATGGAGTAACATAGGACAAAGTGGAACCTGGGTTTATCAAACATATATTGAGTGACAACAAATGTCCAGCATACCTGTCACAACATCCAGCGATGACTCTGACTCATGTCACCCCGGTAAAGCATAAGTGCAATCCGGATCTCTGCCTGAACTGGATGCCCCTGACCTGCCTCAGCCTCTGCCGGCTGGAGCTGCGGGCCTGCACTCTGTTGAAGGTGCTAGGGGATTTGACCCTGTTGAAGATCTATCCTATCGGTCCCGATCACCCTGACCTCTAGCTGGACAATCTCTCATTATGTGACCCTCTTGTTCACAGGTGTAACAAACGGCAGAACCATATCTGCACGCCCCAAAATAATGTCGACTACAAATAACACAACGTGGCACCGTGGACCTTCTCTAATCTGACCCCCTCTGCTATTGAGAGCCTGATGCCCGTGAGCTCTCGCCTGGTCCTGACTGCCCCCGATGATCCGATTTACTACCTTGATGTTGTGGAGGTGGAGGTCTGGGTGGCGTGCCTGATATTCGTGGCCTGGGTCCATCCTAAAATTCTGCCTGCGTATCACTAGGCCTGGCCCTCCGGCAATGCTCTTGATTTGTTCTTTCTACCTCCCGTTGTCGCTGCCTGATCCCCTCAATATTCTAAACAAAATCCTGAATACGAGCAATGTCCATGTCCTCCCGTAAAGTAGTTTGTAACACAAGTTTCCACATTCTCTAAGAGCAGCCCTATAATAAATCAATGTACTCTGACTAGCATGGTGTCTACGAAGGCTGGCGCATATCTGGCCAAGGAGTGAAACCTCATTGCATATTCTCTAACACTCATCGAACCCTATTCCAGGTGCAAAAACTGATCCACCTGGGCCTATCGGATTTCTCATGGTAAGTAGTGGTCCAAAAAGGCCTCTGAGAAGCTGGACCAAGTCAGAGGGGGAGCGTCTCTTCCTCAGGACCTCTCCCAACTCTCGTACCACAATACTGCTATGTCCCGTTACCGCTAACTCAACCAACTCCACAGGCATAGTATACATCACCCTGAAAATCCGCTGTAACTGGTCCAAAAAGTCCTAAGGGTCCTCTCCCCGGTCCGTCCCTGTGATCTACGGGGGACTCAGGGCTACGAACTCTCGGACCCTTGAACTTCTAGGTCCTCCCAAAGATTCAGCAACCACTGGTACCACGGGCTAGCACTGAGTGGCCATCATCTAAGCTAACATATAGACAACGCTCCTAACCTCCTTATTTGATGGTATAGGTATAGGGACTACTAGAAGTGGTGTCGATGTATCTGCTGCCCTGGAAGACTCATGTCATGGCGGAGAATGTTGGGGAGACCGGGATGAAGTCTCTCTATTGCCCTTAAATTGGGCTGGCTCTGAATGGGGCACCCTGCTAGTGCCCTCTCCTTCCACAGCATCTAGCTTCCGACTGGTCATAGTCTGTCGTGTATCCGACATTTCTCTGTAGATAAGAAGAATAAGATAAGCTTAGAGACTCAAGCCTATACACCATAGCTTTACAACATGACCGAAGAAGAAGGATGAGTAACTACGCTATTATGCCTCGTAGCCTCCTATCTATGAAATGTGGTACGCAACACACCCATAGACAAGACTCTACTAGACACGGCTTACAGAATCCCTAGAATATATCCTGCTCTGATACCAAGTTTGTCACACCCCACCTTGGGAGGCATGACTGGCACCTGGTGCCAGACTGGGATCTAAACTGACCTGACTCTGCTTATGCACTTCTGGTGCATACCTTCTCTTTAAATCAAGAAAACAACAAGCTTTATCTCAGCTGTAAACACAGCCTTCGGCCGACAAGGCCGCATAGACACCTATAAAAAAAACAACTAACCAATAACATGCAATAAAGGGATCCTATGTGGGACAACGAGAACACCATGTTGTCTAGTCATAGCAAAATGAAAACAGGTAGTCATAACTTTCTATAGCCGACAACGCTACTAATTAAAAGCTAAACTAGGCCCCACATGACGAACAATTGAGAATTTTTAGCCTGCAAGCCTCTAAGAGTGGAATAATGGTCAGGACAAGGCCCTAACCTACCCATAAACTGTACAACAAAAGAACAAACCTTCTAACTATCAACCCTGGAGAAAAAGAGCTAATTAGACTGCTGACTCAGCTGATGACTAGGGAGGTCTTGAACCGTATCTATCCATACCTGCGGGCAAGTAATGCAGTGCCCCAAAGATGGGCATTAGTACAATATGTACCGAATATGTAAGGCAGTAATGAAAACGACTAAATAATACTAATAATAAAACTGAAAACGATTCAATAGAAAGGATAAGAGATACAACTTGCATTGCCCTACAACCTACTGTATAACTAATAATAAATAATGCAAACGAGAACCTTACCTGGCCCCTATAAGCCCGGAAGACACAATCAACATAGAATAACCCACCCGAGGCCCTCATAAGCCCTGGCGAGTACACTTACCCCTAAAAAGGTCAAAATAAGTCAACAGGCAACTATAGCCAACCTACCTATCCCCTAGGTCTACAACTAAGCCCGCTCGGCTCCTGTAGTTGTGTCTGAGTCCAATGGACTCCTGTAATTGCACCCTGGGCACATAGGATCGGCGAGAGTCAGTGATGCCGATACAGCATAAAAATAATAGCCCAGCCATGGATGGACTGTAATATGGCCCTTGGGCCTGAGTATAGTTCCTTGGGACGACATATAGCTCCTTGGAGCGATCCATATAGCCCAACAGGCGATGACACAGCTAGTAACCCTGAGGTTGGACAAGGAGGGCTATATAGGGTAGGGTCAGGCCCAATCTAAAAAGGAAATGCTAATCTCAACTAATAGTAGCAGCTAACCACAATATTCATGCTTCTAGTTTCTTACAAGGATTTGGTCGTATTACAATACGACAGGAATTACTTGCCGAAGGAGTTTGCCTTAACATACTTTGAATGCCGACTTTCCTTTAACTGGCGAGTTTCAATTTGTAAACAGTGGTTCCACCCAACTGCAGCCCTTATACTGAGAGAATAGGGCTAATTTCAATACTAAATTCGACAAAATAACGATATCTTTCGATAATAATACTAACTATAATTCAACTCTGAATAATTCAACTGAAAACCCACAATTTCTCGAGAGTTTAGAAGGAAGAAATGCTTACCTAATGCCCGTGACCGTTTAGAATTCAATTTGGAGCAATTCTGACAACTTTTACTCGGTGGGATTATGATATGCTGAGCAAATTTTTAAGAAATAACTCCGTAGAAATGCTTCCCGTATGCCTAAAACTTGTTATCCAAAGTTAATTTGCGTTTGGACGGCATTTGGTGGCATAATTTGATGAAAATTGATGACAGTTGCATCTCCTTTCGCTTCTGGCCGAGGGATCAATTTACAAAATAATTTGCATTGAACTAGGGGGCTTATATATATACATGGTCGGTGGAAGGGGATGGCGCCCTGCGCTGCCCATCGCGCCAAGGGAGCTGGCGCCCCGCGCTACCCATTGCGCCAAGGGAGCGGCACGCCGCGCTGCCCCTTGCGCAGGCCGGCTGGCGCATCGCGTTGGCCCTTTGCGCCCTGGCCCCATCTGACCTTGCTTCCGAGGTTCTTCTCACACACTTCAAGCTCTCTTTATTCGTCACAACCCACGTGTACGCCTACTAACCGCTATCATTTTATGGGGTATAACAAGAACCCAGGCCTTAGGACTAATGATTGGTCCCAACGAGTCATGGTCTCAACCAACGACTCATTGAGTGACTCATTGGTCCCTGTCGGCACTTTTTCTAGATTTTTCCCCAAGGATATTTTCGCAATTTCCTAACTTTTTAATTCATAAACTACGTTGTTTTGGATTATTTTCAGGGAATTTAGAGGGGTAATCGACGATTACTTCACCCCTCTCATCCCTTCAGAAAAATCAATTCGTAAAATTTCCCTCAGAAGCGCTCAGAGCATGAGCTAGGGCTGTCAGTTTCTTCTTAGATTCTCAAGGGAGTCTCTTCGGTAATTTCTTCACTAGGTATGTGGGAATTCAACAAGGGAATTGTTCTTCATTTGTGTCCCCAAAACCCTTCCTTAATTCATCTATTAGTTATAGCCCTGAGGTTTGGAATTATAGAAAGCTTTCAGACAAAATTGTATAAATTTCATGTGGAACATTATCCATGTTATTAGTTGCTATGTTTTTCTAAATTCTTAGAAATCATGTGGAAACTAACTTCTCGTGAAATGATTTAGCCCTAGCTTTTGAATGCAGTATATCAGGGTCTTGCATAATTGAGTAGTTAATCATGTTTCTTAACTCTACCAGCGTTGGGATTCCCATATTGTTAAAATTAGTTGAATCTCAGTCAATTTCATACTAGTCCAGTTTCAGTTAGAATATCAGTGTACTCAGTATTATTCAGAAATGTCAGCTGATCAGTTTGACTACAATCTTTTCTTGAGGTGTCAGTGGTGTCTTTCAGTTATCAGTTATTAGACTCAAATATCAGATATCATATTTTAGTGGTTCTTTAGATGGTTATGACACTTCCAGATAAGAAGCTATGACCAATTTTAGAACCCCCCGCTTCAGTTTTAGTTTGTTCTTTAGACGGTTACAACGCTTTTAGATAAGTAGCTCTGGCCTATAGATCTTCTTCAGGTGATATCAGCAGTACCAGTGGTGAGTCGTCATCTTCAGAGGACGATATTTATTTGGTTTAGATATTTTCATTCAATTAGACTTTAGAGTTAGCTGGGGGCTTGTCCCAGCAACTCATCATATGTAGATAACTTTTAGACATAGATTCAGACTTTCAGGTTTTTCCTTTAGATGTATAAATCTTTTTATCATTTAGCTCTCTTAAATGTTTTATAATTTAAGCTTCCAATATGATTACTCAGATTACCAGTGTTATGATAGACCATGGGTTGACTTAAGGTTACTTGTGACTCCAAGTACCGTATCTCGTCCAGGGTATAGACTCAGGTCATGACAAACTTGGTATCAGAGCACTAGGTTTAGAGTATCCTACGATGTCTGAAAGCCACGTCAAGTAGAGTCTTTTTCATTGATGTGAAGCGCGCCACACTTATGACGAGGAGGCTACAAGACGTTATTAGGAAAACTCCTTTTTTTCATACTCTTTATCATGCGTTGAAATTCAATTCCAAAAAATTTCTCCTAACTCGTGCTCTATTTCGTTTCGGTGAAATCATGCCTCCAAGACACGAAAACGGAAGAAGGGCCGACAACCTAACCAACCTGCCCCACCAGCTCCAGCAACCCCTCAGGATGGCACAGTGTCCTCAGCGAAGTTTAGAGCGGCAATCCAGCTTCTGGCACAGACAGTCATAAACCAGGTGAACCAGCAGATGGTTCTGGTCAACCCAAATAGGTCCACAGCAGCTGCCCGAGTTCGGGATTTCACCCGAATGAATCCTTCATCCTTTCATGGATCTAAGGTGGGAGAGGACCCACAGGAGTTCATGGATGAAGTACGGAAGATCACCCAGATTATGGGTGTTAGCTCCGCTGAGAGTGCTGACTTGGCTGCCTATCAGTTGAAAGGGGTGGCCCAGATCTGGTACGATCAGTGGAAAGAAAGGAACCAGCGAGAGCCGAACCGGTAGAGTGGGAGGAGTTTACAACGTCCTTCCTAGATAGATTCTTCCAACGGAAGTTAAGGGAGGTTAAGATGGCAGAATTCATGAATTTGAAATAGGGCAAAAAAATGGTGGAAGAATATGCACTGGAGTTCACATGATTGTCAAGATATCCTCCGGAGATGGTAGCCGAGACAAGGTCTCGCATGCTTAAGTTCGTTAACGGAGTATCAAACTTGGTCCTTAAGGAGTGCAGGATTATATTGACCTCTCCAGCCTCATCATTCATGCCCAGCAGATTGAGGCAAAAAAGCTAAAAGACATGGAGCGGGAGAATAAGCGGGCTAGGAATGGCCAATCAAATTATGGCCACCAGAGGTCTGGCAGTACTAGCCGCCCACAGCAGCAGAGGGCTCCAACACCCACTTCAGCCAGCGCCCCTACTTTCCGGTTCTGCAAGGATCAAAAGGGTGGAGCATCTGGCTCACAGTTCCAGAGTCACAACGCCAGCAACCGCTACCCATCTTTCCCTAAGTGTGGCAAGAACCATCCAGTGGAATGCCTTTAGGGCCGAGAGGGTTTCTTTGGGTGTGGACAACTAGGTCACCAGCTCAGAGAATGCCCGTCAGTAGGACGGGGGAGATAACAGTCTACCACTTCAGCAGCTCCAGCAGGCTGACCAGCTCAGCAGGCCAATACTTTAGGTATGGATGGTGGTCAGCGCCAAAACCGTTTTTATGCTTTTTCCTCTCGTCAGGATTAGGAGAGCTCACCTGATGTAGTCACCGGTATGTTACGTCTTTTCCATCTAAATGTGTATGCCCTACTAGATCTAAGAGCCACACTATCTTTTGTGACTCTCTATGTAGCTGTCCAGTTTGAAAAGGAAAGGGTGTTATATTCAAGGTTGCAGGTGCGTTCGGTATTAGTACTAGCAAAAGAAAGTACAGGTTCTAGTTTTACTTCTAAAAAAATTGGTGGTTCTTCTTCTGTGGCTAGAGTTAGAATTAATAATGAAGATTTTAAGCAATTTGGTAGTATTCCTATTAGTATTACTTCGGATACTCCATTGGATAATGAAATTATGGAAACGCGTTATGGTAATTTATTAGACGAAGAATAAGATGAAGAAGTAAAAGTAGAAGTAGAAAAAGAAGAATTAGATGATACACCTACTAGTCCCACTACCAAAGCTCCAACTCGGGATACTCCTCAGTCTGAAGCTCAACTTCCCCTTATGCCTCCTACTAGGGGTAAGACGAAGGTTCAACGGGCTAAAACTACTGTTGTTTGGCAATTTATGCATCAAAATAAGAAACAAACGAAAGTTATTTATAATAAGTGTAAAAAGGTATTTAAGCATGAATACGGTGTAAGCGGAGGTGGGATAGGAGGGTTAAATAGACACTTACTATAATGTTGTAAACTTGAATATATGGCGGCTAAAGAAGCTTCCAAAGCCGTCGGTTGTGATTCTGTCCCTGTTGGATCGGAAGGGAGTTTCAATATGTTTCAGGGCCAGTTAAACCTTCAAACCCAAGTGGCCCTGTTACACAACGGATCTGTGATAGGGATAGAGACTGTGAAAATATCGCTAAAATAGTTGTGGTGCGTGGTTTTCCTTTTAGTTTTCCCTCTCATCCCAAATTTATTATGTATATTTCAACAAACTTATAATTCTTCTTTTTAAGGTTTTTCGCGAAATATGGTTAAACGTGACATTTTTGAATTTCAACCAAAACACTATCATTATCTTCATTGTTTAGTTATTTTGATGGTAGATTTTCTATTACATCTGATATGGGTCGTAGTGTGTCAATCACTTTGATTATTTAATTGTTACTGCACATTGGATGATCATAACTGAAATTTACAAAAACAAAATAACAGGTTATAAAATTTGTGAGCAGAGAAGAACTACTACGTAAATAGTTGCTACTATACTTGAAGTTTTACAATCTTTTGACATTTATGATAAAATATTGAGTGTTATATTAGATAATGTTTCTTGCAATACTAATGTTGTTAGTATGCTAAGAGCTCGCTTATGTCCCATTAACAATTATACTTTTTATGTTAGATGTGTTGCTCATATATTTGGCTGTACCTGATGGCACTAAATTATTTGATACTGGATATTCTAAAATTGAATATGCATGTTTTTGAATTTTTCGAATGAATAAAAGTTCTAGAATTCGTGAATTTAAAGAACTTTGTAGAATATGTAAACTTCCATATAGAAAAATTCCAAAACATGTAAAAAACTAGGCGGAATTCATTATATGAAATGTTTAAAATTGCATATATTTATAGAAGGTCTATCACTATGTTGTATAATTTTGAACCTAATTTGAAACTTGATGATGATGATTGGGAGGAAATAAATGAACTTAATCAATTTTTGAAATTATTTTATCAAGCAACAAAAATATTTTCTGGCGTGTATTTTTCAACTATTTGTGATGTTCTAATAAACGTATGTATTATTACAACTAAATTTGCTAAATATAAAAACAATGAAAAGTTTGCACCGGCTGTTGAGGCCATGATTCAAAAGTTTAAAAGATATTTTTTTCCTATCCCTCAAATTTATTTAACTGCTACGCTTTTTAACCCAGAATATAAAGAACGAGGTACAAGAGGAGTCGTTCAAAAAATTTATGAAAATTTAGAAATAGAAGATCATGAAATTCCAAGTGTGGAAACTTGTAAAAATAGTATTAGAGTGCATGCTAAATTAATATATGAGTCTTATTGCCAATTGCATAATAGTAATTTAGTGAATGTTCCTGGAACTTCTAAGATTCGAGTAGATACTACTCATGGGTATGTGCAAAGTTCTATTGGTCTTGATTTTTCTGACAGTTGTGATTTTGATGACTATCTTTCTTCAGTTAGGAAAAATGTTACAAATGCCAGTGACGGCACACCGGATATTTTGAGTTGATGGAGGACTCGTGGCCGCGTATTTCCGATGCTTAGCAGGATGGTTTGGGACATGCTAGCTAGTCAAGCATCATCCGTTGCTTCATAGGCCTCTTTCAGCGCGGCAAGATTTCAACTTGGAGACCATCGATATTCACTAGCAGAAGACAGCTTGGAGGTATCGATAACTTTCAAAGATTAGATCAACACAGAGTGGAGAAATCACGGGCTACCAAAATTAAATTCCCAACAAGAAGTTTTTTTGGAGTCAGCAATAAACAGTGATGACGACATGGAAGCACAAGACTGATAACAATCTATGCCAGTGTTGGAAAATATTTCGGCTCAACAAATAGAAGATTTAGAAAGAAGTTTCATGGGAATGTACAGATATTAATATTATATTCAAAGCTTAATTCAAACAGAACCCTAGAAGGTGACTGCGTAGATTAGCACTCTACTAATATTTGTAAATTGTAATATATACTATTTTAATTTTTATCTAAATAAATTTGAAGGCTTTAGCCTTAATTTTCAATTTCATTATCTGTTGTATTATATCTTAATTATTTACAAAAAATTTAATAAACTTATAGATCCAAAAAATATTAAACAATTAAACAAACTTTAGAATTTATTTTCGCATTAAATTCTTAATTTCAAATTTCAAATAAATAATTACTTCATATAATATGTTTCAAATTTCAAATTTTCAACTTTCAAACTTTAAGTCTTTACTCTTTAGACTTTAAAACTTTAACAAACTTTAGAATTTATTTGAATTTTTAGCCTTAAATTCATATTTCAAATTTAAATTTCAAATTCTTATTTCTAACTATAAGACTTTAAAGTATAAGACTAAAAATTTATAAGACATTTAAATTATAATATTTAAAAAATTTTAAAAGAAATTATTTTTCATCCCGTTTGTCCCAATATCTTGTCCCGTCCCAACCCGTTAATATAATAGGACTGGACTGGACGAGACTGGATGAGACTATCAGTTCGTCCCGCCCCATACCATTTAGTTCCGTTGGTCCCACTGACTCTCGGCATCCCTAGCCCCCTTAAGCAATTTAATTACAAATTTCTTTTTAGTATTATCATAATCTGTATCTCAGGCATAGCTATTATCTGTCTATTCTGGCGCATAAAGAACAAGAAGAGAAAGAATGAAAAGTGTGAGGAGAGCAAGCCTTCATGTACAAGCGTTCCCCGACAGGGGCCTGCCAGCTCAGGAAGCCAAACGCCCGATACCGATAGAAGGGTCCCTAGCCCCCTTTCTCTTTCTTTATTACAACCTTCTTTTTTGATGTCAAAGACCAGAAGCTACGCGCAAATTCTCATTGGTTCCCATGGTTCGATCCTTCCCGGTAAAACGCGGCGTGTTCAAATTCTGATCGCTTTTACGCAAGAAAGGGGGACCGCCTAGTATACTGCGATGTGTGATTTGATCGAAATTCTGATTTTACAAACTCGGAAGGAGAAACTGGGACCCGTTGCCCAGGCCTAGACTTCATTAAGATATGTTAATAGTCCTAATAAATCAAATAAGTGCATGTATGGTCATAGTGTCTGGACATTGCTGTCCTACCTGAAGGCAAAACATCGAAAGAGATGTGGAGATATTGATTGATATTAAGGCCTAATTGATGGCAAAAGACTTTTATGCAGAAAAAAGGAATAGATTATAGACCTTTTCACCGTTATCCATTAAAAATGCCTTCAAAATTATCACAACCCCGGTGACTCATTTTGACTTCGAGCTTCACCGGATGAATGATAAGACCATTTTTCTCAATAGAGAAATGTCCACCTTGAAGGTTTCAATGAATAAGTCCATTTATGGACTGACGCAAGCCTTTCTTCAGTGTTATGAGATCGTTCAGTTTCATGGAGAATAAGCAATGCATCTAAGGGGAAAACTATATGGATTGTCTCTACATGCATATGCTAATTCTCTTCAGCTAAACTTAAATGTATAATTGGGAAGTTTTGGTGTTCTGCTGTTGCATTACTTGTTTACCGGACACGGATGCATTTCAAAGAGTGTGTTCTTGAAACCTGAGCGAGCTCCTAACCACTTTATCATTCCTCATCCGTCAATGGGTTTTCCACCTCACTCTCGCTGCTTGAATCATCACTATCTGCAATTAAGGACCGACCTTTTGACCCAGAATTTTCATGAAGGCTATACTTGAGGAACTTCACCCTGGTTTTGTGTTCTGAATCTTTTCCTTTGCGCTTTTTTTCAGGTTCTGCTGATTGCATGGTGCGGATAGCAGCAACAAAGGCATCGCTAGCAGATACATTCATCTTTTCATCACCTTCTTCCTCATCTTCTTGTCCCTTATTATCTATGTAGAACAGAAGATCAGTGTCTGATTTTTTCTTGCCATCTTTCAAAACTGGTTGTTCGAAGCCCTCTGTCATACTCTCGAGCAGCAACTTAGCTCGGGTTTTTGACATGTTATTGTCAAAGATTCTTATCCCACCATTTTCTATCTTAAGAATATAACCTGTAATATTCAAGCCAATAGCACTTCTGACGCAAGTTTACCAGTATAACATAAACGGCCAAATCCTAATTTGGTAGTTAGTGCCGAATTGTGTGATGAAAAGGTATTCGATTTACTTACTCAATAATGTAGCAGGGGATGAACTACTTGGTTCACTAGCTTTGTCTTCTGTACCAATCTCACTTCTGATCCACTTGATTATTAGAGAAGGTAAACTAGAACCAGAAAAGGCATTTGTGTAAGAAATTGCCTTCTTCTGGTTCTTCTGTTTTCTGTAGACAAAGAAACAGTCAGATCAAATTTCAGCATCTCAAAAAGAACTTCGAGCATGATCCCCGAGCTTTCCTACCTATTCACCTCTATAGCTTCACCAGTAACTAACAGTCTTGCCATGATAATACTTTTCACATGCTTTGCGGAAAGCTGATCCATTCGCTCAGGCTTTAAGAAAGAATATTCCACCAGTACCACAGCATCATAGAGTATCTTTCTTAAATAGCTCTCAGCGTCCGTATTCTGAAGCAGAATAGGAGGTGAAAATATGAGAAAAGTCCACTGAATTCTCAAAATATAAAAGCATAATTGAGGTAACTTCTACTTGAAGCCTATGACACACGTCAACTATTAAGCAATTTAAAAGCTGATTGTAAATTAAGAACGTTACTCTACAAAGTATTTTCTGCCAAAAGGAACTAAAACTAATCCAGAGAGTTCTTCCCCAAAATGATAGGATATTGAAGCTGAAAATATCACTTACTACGAGAGGGTTCAAAAGACTCAAAAGACAGTGGGGCCCAGGCAGCCAAGTTAGTTAAAAGGGAGATTTTGTTTTGTGTACATTATAAATGTTAATTTTAGTTAAATGACCTTTTCTACGGGAGATCAGTAAAAAATAAGACATCAAAATGTAAAATAACACGAGATCTTTGCATGGTCATTTCCTTTATTCAAATTGTATGTGGGTATAATAAAGTTATATGAGGTCTACGGGAGAAAGTAAAAAATTAACACAACAAAAATGTAAAAATAACACAAGAGATCTTTGTATCATCATTTCCTTTTAATCAAATTGTACATGGGTATAGGAGATCATTTCCTCGAGTTAAAACTGTGGCCAAGGTTATATATTCAAACCTCTCGAGATGCTTTGCAACATATTTTAGCTCTTACTATTTGAGTAAAAGCTAAAGAACTGTGGCGAAGTGAGCTCAAACTGTGACCAAGGCCACATGTTCGAACCTCTTCAAAAGCTACTTTGCACAGGTTTTAACTCTTATCATTTACCCGAAAAGAAAGAGCAAAAGACTCAAAAGACAGTAGGGCCAAGATATCTAACCAGTAGAGATGCTGTTGGTAAAGATGGCTCCAGCAGTATCGTTAAAAGGGTCTCTGAATTCAACGACAGGAGAACTTAGTATAGTTTGAAAATCATAAAATTATACAGAAAACTGCAATACAGAGATGTCAAACAGGTAAACAAACAGAACTCATGGAATATGGAAGAGCAAAGCCAGCATTAGGAATTAAATTTGGAGACGAACGGAACAACAAATTCAACAAGCAACGAACAACTCTATATCTATTCACTCTCCATCTTATACAGTATATTATTCTTAAGGGATCAACAGAATATGGTAAAGTTATTATTATATTTTTTTTTTAATAATCGTGGTGTCTGGGACAACTTGTGCACACCTCGACTAATTCCACGGGATACATTTCACCTCCACCAACAACAGGTACCAGGTAACTCTCTCCATCAAGGCTAGGCTAGATGGGAAGAAATCACCTACTCTTTTTGTCTCTGTTACGATTTGAAACTGAGACCTCATGGATCTCAACCCACTCCATTGACCATTAGGTTACACCCTTGGTGCTATGGTAAAGTTATTATTCCTCTTTCTTATGGAAGCATTCAGCAGACTAGCAGCTGGAAGATCCATGGGAGGTTTGAAGTACCTGATGAAAAGAGAGGTACACCAGACATTCTCATCTGATGATACTTTAATATTTCTTGGAATGATGAGTTGATCCTTTGAGGTTGTGTCAAGACTATGTATCATTACATGGAAGTACGAGTTGATACTACTAACGAAAGCGCTGAAGATTTATATTTCTTCATGGAATTGTGCATCACAGCAGCAAAAGTTATCCATAAGATTCTCGGGGCTGCCACTTGGGGAAATCTTAAAGTTGAATGATTTGTGTAGTGCGGAAGTTGACAGAGTTGCGAAAAGATTAAGTGAATAAAAAAACAATATCCATCTAAGGAGAAACAGCACCTTATTAAAGAACTCTTCTAAGGAAAATAACATTGCTCAAATCTACATTATCTACTATACCCTTGTACTCCCTCCGCTACAATTTAGATGACACAGTTTGACTTCGTACGAAGTTTAACAAAGAAAAGAAAGAATTTCAAAACTTGTTATCTTAAAAACATACCATAACATTTGTGTGTGGTTTTGAGACTTCTGAAACATGTGATGTTAAATGTGTTGTAACAGTTGTGTGGCCATAAACGATTCTCACTAAGGATGTATTTGTCTCCGACCAGCACAAGTACCGAGTAACTTTGTCTACCAAGGCTTGAACATTTGGGAAGAAATCACCTACTGTTTTTACCTCCATAGAAAAAAAATGTCTTACTTTTTGGAATTGACTAATAAGGATACAATGTCCTTGCCATAAAAAAACCCTCCTTAATTGACACAGTCCTTCATTGACGTATTTCTTTGCTAAAACCAACATTTTAATTATGCTTTGAGCTTAAATACACTATGAACCTTGAAACTCGTCCACACTTCAACTTACAACAATAGGATGGTAAGAAGCCAACAAGGAAAAAGTCATTTACTGTGAGTTTGTACTATAAGAATGAGAGAAAGGAGATCTCCATAATGATGAAACGGATATTAGATACAATGTAAATATTTTTTACCGCATTTTGGTTTATCATAATAAAACGATCTTACTGATCAAAAAAGATGGCAAAGTTATGTCTCCATTATGCTTCGGAGTGACATAACTAGAGACCCCTCAAAAGGAATCAGTAATACTGCCCTACTTTTGCAGACATGCAGCAAAGTGAACCAGATACCACAAGAAAAGTAGATTATCCTGACCTGTTTTTGCAGTGACGCAACCAAGCATCAGGGTGAAAGAGAGTATCACAAGAGCAGAGGCACAGAATTTGTGACAGAGAATGAAATGACTTATTCTTTGAGCACATGTAGCTGGAAAATGTGCTTACAAATGACAAATGGAGAAAGGGTTTCAATTGAGTTCCACACCACTCACCAAGGAGTTCAGCAACTTAGTCAACAAAAGAAGAAGAAAATTTACCAGGTGATTGTTCATAACTTTCCAAGAAAGAGTCGCAGCAGCATAAGCAAAAAGTTCATATTGAGCATAATGCATGATCAAGCTATTCTAATGTAATATCCTTACAAGAATATACACTTTATGTGTTTGCCCCAGAATATAGGTACAAATAGTATAACCATCCAAAATGTACTAAAATTACTCCCTCCGTTCCATTTTAATTGCTAGGTATACTAAAATAGTTCTTTCAAAATACTTACTACTTTCAAAATTCAAGAGATAATTAACCGGTGTTTTTCCAATTCTACCCTTAGTACTTAAAGTCATTCTAAAATATGAAAAGAATTATTATTGTATGTTTACAAAAAATTAATAGGGTTATATTAGTCAAATTACCATCCCTATTAATTTTTTCTTAATAGGTGTGCAGATCTTATCCTAGCAATTAAAATGAAACAGAGGGAGTATTTTTTTTTTATTTTTCAAATGACCATTGCATTCATCTTTATGATCATGAATGGCACCATCAAAGCCATCAGAAATATAACTCCCAAACAATTACCAGGCAACGAACTCAAGGATCCAAGGATGGCAGTATTTAATGAGAATAGAAACAATTAGAAAAGGGTGTTAAACAATTAGAAAAGGGTGTTCATACGAAGGAGTAGCTGCGCTAATGGAAATTATAGGTTAGGCACACAGTCACTGCCTAATTTGCCTGTTATTTAAATCAGTAGCATCACAATTGCTGGCTTTTGAGAAAATTGGGTATAATTTATCACTTTGACAAACAGCCACTGGGGCATTTCACCTAAAATTTCCAGGTTTGAACAACAATAGTCAGTTATACAGCGAGTAGTACTGTGATTCGGAAGGTGTACTGTTTATACAGCCTCAATATGACATTGAAAAGTCAAACACTTTCTCAAACTTCAAGAAGCAATTTTAATCATAGATACTAACCGAAGAAGTATGGATTCTGAAGCACAGTGATGGAAGCAATGATCCATGCCCTCAACTCGTCCTGTAATTCTTTTCTGGAACCATCCTCCAGAAACCTCAAGCATAACTTCAACAAAAATGCCTCCGCGGTCACACAACCAGCCAATGTACTCAAATCACACCCTTCAGCATTAACTCTTTCAACAATCTCGTCAGTCAGAAGTGGAAAAAAAGCTCTCATGCATCTGTTATCCCCTATATCTTCCACCCTATTATCCCACATCCAAACATTCACTAACTCCCTCACTGGCCTAAGGAAGACCTCTGAAACATAGCATCTATTCTCGACACTCTCACAGCATATACTAATATACCCGAGAACTGAATCAGCCAAACGGTTTACCTCTCTCAGGAACTTATTCTCTTTCTTAGGTTTCTGCTCAAAACCTTTCAAACCCATTGTCAACCTAGACACATTAAACATGACGGGTGCAATTAACCCAATGCTCTTAAAGGGATCATAAGAAGCAGAAAAAGAAGCTATAAGCTGAAATAAATCCTTTATGGCCGCAAGCCTTTTGAAAGGGTCATTTTCTGTCGAGCTGAAGCCTCGATAAAGCAGAGCTGAGTGAACCCAGATAGCTTCAAAAGGCGGGTCGACTCTACGTTGTAGTAATTCGTCGAAATTTGAACTCAAAGATGACAACTTCTCAGAGTCTGGCTCGTGGAGCGAGTCGAATACGGCTTGAATTAGATTTTTCAGTGCAATTTCATAGTTTTGGCAAAGGAGATTATCGGAAAATTGATGTTTTAGGGTTTCCATAGGAATTGAAACCATAACTATGGAGAAAATCCAAAGAAAATGACAGAATGAAAAGCTAAAACCCTAATTAATCAGTGGCAGAAGAATAAGGTTTTAGGAGAATGGGTGCTTTTCCTGTGCATCGGCAGTGTAAATTCCTTATTGTGGGCCAGCAAAAGGAAAAACGCATAACAAGTGTATGTTTCCGTCCAGTTGGCGTAAATAATGGGGTCCGGAGACACGGTGGATAATCACAGCCAATAGGAATCAGCAAGACACGTAGGACGACGTCGTACTACGAGGTCTCCTCCTTAAATCTTAAAACAGAACTCTTCAGTGAGTACGCTGTGATACCGGAAAGTATTGGATACAACGAAATTTCGAAATCGTTGTTAGAGTGAACTAATGGCGAAATTTGATAAGGTGGTTGCGTTGTTGTTGTTATCTTTCACAGTGATAACAATATGGCTTCCGATTGTTCACTGCTCAAAGAAAGCAGTCGGAGTGGCTAGAAAAGAAGACATTCCGTTTATAAAATGTCAGGTTTGCGAGAAGCTGGCGTATCAGCTATATCATCAAGTTCAGAACAAACAAGCTGAGATCTCTCCAGGACAGGTAACGTTCTCATCTGGGGTTCCCCTTTTTTTAAGCTCAACTTACCTATGGTTTGGTGTTCCGGAAAGTTCAATTGATCAGAATTCAGAATACTGATTGGATATATAAGTTTCTTAATGGTTGGTTATTGGATGACATATGTTGGGAATATACATAGCCAACAAAAATAATATTTACAGTAATAAATGCAGAATAATAATGTAGTTTCTAGATATGGTAATCAACAAAAAAGGAATAATTACACTAAGATTTTTAAGTGGAAAATCCTTCTAAATTAGGTAAAAAAATCACGGGCCAAGAGAAGCAAAGTAATTCGCTATAATAAGAGGAATTTTACACTAATGGTCTCGGAGTACCATACCGAAGAGACTACACACTCAAAAGAAATAACCCTCTTTTGATTTTTCCACTCACTATAAACCGCTAACACTCTATTTTTCTTTACAGACTACACTATGTGTAAATACCTCATACTGCTCTCTATGCTATCACATATGTTTCTCTCTGGATTTGGTGTGTAGAGATGAGAACTGAAGCTCTCCTTATATAGGTGAGAGCACCTCCTGATGGACCAATCAAAACGAAAATTGGTTGCAATTTGTAATCGAAATTGCAAATTGCCTTACGCCTATAATATCAAGCTGCCTTGTTATCTCTTTTTTTAAAATTTTCCTTTTTATTTGAATTGGGGACGAATCCCTCAAATCTCCCCTCCAGACCTATTCACAAGAAGGAGGTCACCTCAAACTTTTAGCTTGAGTGCATGCCGACAAGTTCTTTGCATAATTCAAACTTGTCTTTTGGTAACACCTTAATCAACATATCTGCAGGATTCTCATGTGTAGAAATCTTCAGGACTTGTAGATATTAATTCTCTACTTTTTCTCGAACCCAGTAATATCTCAAGCCAATGTGTTTGGTCCTTGCATGGTACATGGAGTTCTAGCTCAACTCTATTGCACTTTGACTACCATAGTAGATGATATACCCCTTCTGATGCAACCCAAGCTCTTGAAGGAACTATTTCCGCCATATCATATATTTTCCAACTTCAGTAGCAGCAATGTCCTCTGCTTTAGTTGTTGAGAGTGTGACACACTTCTGTAATCTCGATTACCATGATATAGCTCCCATTGAAAAAGTAAACAACTATCCAATAATAGACCTTCTATTATCAAGATCACCTACCATATCTGTATATCCCTCAGAAGTACGTCATTTTGCCTTTCCAACCAATTGTTTTTCATACCTTTGGAGAACTTCCAGCTTTCTAGGAGACAACCTATCAGGACAGGATCTGATGCAACAAAACATAAGTAGTCTCCTAAGATACCTCTTAGGTATTTGAGTATCCACTTTATTGCTTCTCAATGCTCTATTCTAGGATTTTTAGGAAACCTGCTAACAACACCCACTAAATGAGCAATATCAGGTCTAGTGCATATTATTGCATACATCAAGCTTCCGACTGCTAAAGAATGAGGAGCTTTGTCCATGGTCTCTTTCTACTCCTTTATTGTAGGACACATTTACTTGCTCAACTTTAGATGACCAACAAACAGTGTTATCAAAAGCGAAAAGCGCAAAAAAGCTCTAAGGTCTATTGGAGCTTTAAGCGCAAAGCGCAAATAAAGCGTGGGCTTTAATGAGAAAAGGCGCAAATGGAGAAAACATACAAATATACATATGTTTAGTCCAAGACTAATAATTACAAGCATGAATAACAAATATATGGGCAAAGAGATTGAATTTTTTATTAGGATAAAATGAAATATCAATTGTTTAGTATTGCCTCCTCGGAAAACGCTCATTTGCAAGCAAAGTTCGTCTTAGAGCCTTGATGATGACATTAATGCGCACATTAAGCGAGGCGAAGCGCTCAAGATGTTTTGAGCCTCGCTTTAGGGCTTAAGCGCGTCTTTGACAACACTGCCAACAAGAGGTGTGCTAACAGGTCTAGCACTCTTTATATTGAAGTGTTCTAGTACACATTCAATGTACTTCTCCTGAGATAGCCACAATTTTCTATTTGTTCGTTCTCAAAAAATCTTTATCCCTAGAATTTGTTGTGTTGGACCCAAATCCTTCATGTTGAATGACTTGGACAAATCACCCTTCAACTCGGAAATTCTCTCTTTGTCTTGTTCTACGATCAACGTCTCATCCACATACAACAATAACAATTATGATGTGAATTTTTCTCGTAATGGTTTGCTTGTGCAAGATCAGGTATCGGAGATGATAATTGTGAAGGGGCCTAAAGTTGGGAGATTGTTTTCTATACGCTTTTTCGTTTCTCGTGTTCTATCTTTTTCTTGTACCTCTACAACTAGTAAGATTGAGGTTTAGCATAAACGTCTAGGACATCCAAATTCTATTGTGTTATCTCATTTATCACATTTTGGTTTGTTGAAAAATAAAAATCAATTTTCAGCAACTCCCTTTGATTGTTCTACTTGTAAATTAGGCAAAAGTAACACTTTCCTTTTTCTAATTTTGGTAGTCATGCTACAAAGTGTTTTGATGTCATTCATAGTGATGTTTGGGGCATTTCACTAATTACGTCTCATGCTCATTTCAAGTACTTTGTGACATTCATAGATAATTATAGTCAGTTTGCATGGATGTATTTTCTTTGTCCCAAATTTGATGTATTTTTCGTATTCTAGACATTTCTGGGCTTACATTGAGATTCAAGTTCCTACCTGTATCAAAATATTATGATCTGATTCTGGTGGAGAATATATGCCTCATGAATTTAATAATTTCTTGCTTCAAAGAGGAACTATCTCACAACGCTCTTGCCCATATACACCTCAACAAAATGGGGTTCCTGAGCGTAAAAATCATTATCTTTTGGATATCACTTGTACTTTATTAATTGAGTCCTATGTCCCATCTAAGTATTGGGTTGAAGCTTTGTCTACTATTGTCTATTTAATTAATAGGTTGCCGTCTAAAGTGTTAAATCTTGACTCTTCATATTATCATCTTTATCACCAAAATCATAGCTATGATAATTTTCACACATTTGGTTGTATTTGTTTGTGCATCTTCCTCCCTCTCAATGCAATAAACTTTCTGCTCAATCTACTAAATGTGCTTATGGGTTATAGTACTTCGCAAAAAGGTTTTATTTGCGATGATCCAAGTTCTAACAAATTTCGTGTTTTTAGAAATGTTGTTTTCTTTGAGAATCAGTTCTTTCCTACCATGTTGAGTCATCTTCTATTTCTCCTCTTCTTCCTACTTTTGAAGATTTTTCATCTTCTTCTAAGCGGTTCAAACTTGAATTTGTGTATGAACGGTGTCAACCAACTTTACCTCATCCTGAAACTGATCCACCACCCGAGACTGCTCCTCAACCAGAATCTGAGATTTCTTCATGGCCTGCTTCCCTTGAGCTTACTCGGCGATCTACCAGAGGCTCTCATACTCCTAACTGGTATGATTTTTCTTCTACTTTATCCACTATCTCTATTCCAATAGGTTACTCTCGCTAGACCCCAAGCTTGAATGTTGGTAAAAAGCAATGAAGAAAGAACTTTTGGCTCTTAAGAAAATAATACGTCCTTTAAATGTCTGTCCAATTGAATGTAAATGAGTTTATTTAATTAAACTTCATTCTGATGGAACTCTTGATCAGGACAAAGCTCATTTGGTTGTCCTTGGTAACAAACAAGAGTATGGTATAGAATATAAGGAGACTTTTGCACTAGTAGGCAAATTGATGTTTTTTTATTCATCGGCATCAATTTGAGGGAGATATTAGCATGATAAATAAGATATTCTAGATATGGTAAATTATAAATAGAGATATTTTAGATATATGAAAATATATTTAGAGATATTATATATTTATTGTAAAATATTGTGTAGCATTAATTATAGAATATTACATAGAACATTTGGTAGGATTTACATTAAGTGTAGAATAATTTATTTCCTTTTATCTCTTATTTCTCTTGTATATAAATACCAATGTTATCTAATGTATTAGATCAACAAATTGAGATAATCATTCTTTAGTTTCTCTTGCGTTTCCTCTGCTTTTGGCAGAGCCTCCATTTCCAATTTGCAAAAAGATTCTCGTACTTCTCTCGATCTAGAGCAATCCCTGAAATCAAATTCTTTCGCAAATCTGGTACATGATGCACATCTTTGAAAACTAATGTGCATCCGACATTTGTCTTGAATCTTAATTCAAATGTTACCGATTCTCACGATCTTCGAGTGACTAGTAATTCCATCTTCTTTATCAAAAAAAAATTATCAAAAAAGTATTTCCCATCTTCACCGTGCCAAAGTCTCTTGCTTTGTACTTACAGAAAAATTCTTACTTGAGTAGCATGGTAGGATGTTGTTGTGTCGATCACACATTCCAACTCTTGGCCTGTCAAATGCAAGCGTTCCTTCTCTTCATGAATAAAGAGAACCACTGAGTCATCATTATATACTGCGGCGATTGTATTGTTATCATTGTTTGACCACTGCTTTCTCTACGACCTTTCTTTTGATTTGGGCACTCTTTTTTGAAGTGACTGGGTTGATCACAATCATAGCAGTTTCTACCTTTTGACTGGTAGATGGAACCTCCATGACCTTTGGATTTATCACGGCTACTCAAAGCTCTGTACTGACTCATGCCTCTCCCTTCTGTGATGAGAGTCTGCCCTTGATTTTTAGGCTTCTTTCTCATCTTCTGATTGAGTAGGATTGTAGTTTGATTGCACTAGCTACCTTTATCCACTGGCAAAGCTACAGCCTTGGAAGAATAGTCAGTCGAACACCCTTCATTGAAAAACTATATATAGAGGTCAAATATCATTCTTAATGCCTAAGGGATAATTATTTAACACCCTTGACACAACTGAGAGTGATAACTTAGCGGCCAAGGATGGTCTAACTTTCTTAAGAAGTGTGGGTTCGATTCCTGCAGCTACCATTTGTGTACATCTTTTTCTAAGCAAAATAGAACAAATAAGGTAAGTTGTTCACTAATTCTTGCTGCTTGTGCCATTAAAATATTCTCTCATGTAAAATATTCTTGTTAAGGGCATATTCTCTCATATAAAATATTCTTGTTAACGGTTTCTTGTGTTATTATTGCAAGAATCAATGAGAAATATCTTATTGGTATCTAAAAAAGGGAAAAACATTCTTCATTAAAAGCTACTCCGTTTGTTTCTATTTATGTGATTATTTTTCGCTATTCAAGATTCAAATTATGTAAAATTTCACCAATATTTTGAAATATTTTATTTTTATTATATTAACATGAGAAGAATTGCAACTTATAGTATTTTGTGTAGTTTTTAATTATCTAAATTTAGTTTCAAAATATTGAGTTGATCTAATCAATTTAGCTTCAATGATTAGTCAAACTTGATTCTCAAAAAGTGAGAAGTGTCGTATAATTTGAAACGGAGTGAGTATTGATTTATAGGCTTCACAAAACTAAGCGCAAAAAATAGACTCCTTTTTCACTATTTATAAATATTTTGGTAACAGTTACATAGTGACTTAGCTATGTTTTGCATATTTTTGGTTTGGATTATTATATTCTGTCTTGTAATTATTTTTCTAATCAAAATACCTTATTATACAATTTGAAGTCTCAATAGAGAGAATTTTTTTTGAATACCCAAAAGATTTAGTGTAACAATTAAAATGATCTGCATTAAATGATGATTTTTAGGCGATTTCATAGTGCCTAATGTAAAATAGAAATAATTAGTACTATTTCTAATGAGTTTATTATAAAAGTATTTCAAGATATGAAATCTCCTCGAGTAGGATTGAATAATATATTTGGTTTATGCTTTCACTAAAGGAATTTCTTTTTTCAATTTTTATGTTAGTTTTAATTTATACAATTTTTAGTACTATAACAAGTATTTATGACTTAGCTAAATAATATGTAGCTTGACTTAAATTTTTCGCACCCATTCATCGTTTCTTCTTGTATTTACCTCTCTGAAGTTTGAACACCCTTAGCTAAAATTCTGGCTACGCCATTGCCTTTATCTATGTCTACTGAATCCTCAGGTTTCTTTTCATCTATTGTCTTGTCTAACCCTTGTTAGATTAATAGATCTTTAATCCTTCTTTTCCGTATGGAAAAACCGTCATCACCGTTAAATCTTGTTACCTTGTACATTACTCCTGACATTTTTCGCCGAGTATAGTACTACTGACCATGAATGGTATTTCTGTGAATAAGCAGTACAGGTATTCTAATACTAGTTGTTTGGAATAAACATAGCCATAGAAATAATATTTATGGAAATAAATGTGGAATAATAATGTAGCTCTGAGATACAGTAATAACAAAGAGCAATAATGACACCAAGATTTTTACATGAAAAACCTTTCTGTATAAGGAAAAAAACTATAGGTCGAGAGTAACAAAGTAATCCACTATAGTAAGGGATTTTGCACCAGTAGTATTGAGTACAATACTCAGAGATCACTACACATACAAAAGAAAGAACCCTCTTTTGATTTTTCCACCTCACTATAACACTACTCACACTCTCTATTTTTCTTCACAGACTACACTGTCTGTAAATACCTCACACTGCTCTCTATGCTCTCAAATATGTTTCTCTCTGAGTTTGGTGTGTAGAAATGAGAGCCCAAGCTCTCCATATATAGATGAGAGCGCCTCCTGATGGACTAATCAGAATGAAGATTGGTTAGCATTTGCAAATTGTCTGACGCCCATATAGCAAGTTGTCTTGTTATCTCTTTTTTTTTTCTTTTTTTTTTAATTTGAATTGGGGATGGACCCCACAATATATTGATATTTGCTTTTAACTATTGTTTTCTTGGAGTTTGTTTTTACTTTGTTCAATTCTTCTGTTTGTCTGATGCAATGGATATGGTTTGATGATGTCAGATCTCGGAGTATCAGATAATAGAGATTTCAGAGAATGTATGTAATTTAAAGAAGCAGGAAGCTGATTGGATCCTTAAAATTGACATAGTTGAACAAGGGGATAGGTTGGAGGTAAGAATTCTGACTCTTTTCTTTGCTTATATAACGGCTTATTCAATCCTTATAACTTCTTTTTGGTGAATTGGGCTGGTTCGTTTACAGTGGCAGGCCCGGGATTTTTAGTCGTGGGTGCTTAACTGTGTTAAACCTCAAAGTGCTACTTTGTGATTGGGTGCTCGGCCACTATCTTTATATTTTATTACTAGTATCTGATATATAAATGTAGTGTTTTGGTAAAACAAAACGGGTGCTTGAGCGCCCAGTAGCTACAATGAAGGTCCGCCATTGTTGGTATACAATCAGTGTAGCTTCTATAATTGGGCAGCTGGCAAGATAAACACATCTATGTTTCATTCACTGTCGGCAATTGACAACTCTGTCACTAAACACTGTATTTTCCATGCTATTACTTGCACACTGTAGCTTTTAATTTGAAAGAATTATTCAAGTTTTGATGGTGGGCATCGAGTCCATCATTCTATATATTTCTGAGATGATTCATATTTGACATTGCCAATGTTCAGCTGGTTGAACAAGACTTTGAAGGACAATGTAATTCAGAATGCAAAACAATAGAGCGTGCTTGTCAAGATGTAAGTTGTCCTACTTATTATGTGCATTTGGTGTTAGCATTGATGCAAACAATTACTGGTTTCATTATAGGGCTTGTAAGATCATAATGACCTGTTGCATTCTTACATTTCAGTCTGCAGCTACGGAAGTGTTCTTTAACTTTTTTCCAAATAAAAAGCTCATCTAGTTCCGAGTTTCCTCTCATTGTGCAATAATGATTTGATCACGTTTATAATGATATACTTGTTGGCTTCCTATGTTAAAAGATTGACAGCACTTTGCTTGTTGCTCTTGAATTTTATTCCTTTTTTCTTCAGTATAACTTGTCTTGTAAACAGGTTCTATATATTGCTGTCTTGAGTAAGACAAGCAAACTATTTTCTTGCAGCAATTATCTTTCTTCATATTTTGCAGGTAATGGACTATTCTGATACAGATGTGGCAGAATATTTATATAAAACCAGACCAGATCTTGATTCCTTGAAAAGTTTCCTTTGCAAGGATTTGACCAAAGCTTGTAGTAAGACACCACCGCCAGTTCCTAAGGTAATGTCAAGCTTTATGACATTGAGGTTTAACCAGTACATGCATCCGATATCCGAATTTCTGTGCTTTTCCTCTCCTTCTTCGTGTCTTTTGGACCCACTTTTATCTGGTTTTGTAAACAATATAGCACATGGTCCTTGTTCTTTAGCTAGGTCTGAGAGACTACATCTCAAGAATAAATTGATCGAATATTAAGTAACTGAATAATAGAAAATAAGTATGGTCATGGTTAGAGTCGTCAATATGCGCTTGGTCCGCTTGGCCAGCCCAGTCCTATCTATGATTTAATAAGATTGGGCTAAGAATTTTGGAACTCATTTAAAAGGATGCCTTTTAGTCCGGCCTGTGAGGCTTGAGCGATGAGCCAAGTAAACAAATATTTAATTAAAAAATTATACAAATAAAAAGAAAGTTGAGTACTCAAACTCAAAGTCTACAACGCATCATATATTCATACTGCAAAGCCTAACGGCCAAAGATTTAAAATCTAAATATAAAATTATATTTATAAAATATGTAAGTAACAATTTCCAAGATTTAACCCTAAAAAGAAAGGAACATTCTTTGCTCCATTTTTTTGTGTTCCGTCATAATCTATTGGAACAAAATTAGGTTAATATTCTTATTTAGCAATTTCGTTATTAACTATTTAGTTTCTTACTAATATCTCTATTTGGTTCGAGTAATATTAGTTAACAATGTCAATATTTTCAGTTTTCCAATGAGATATTTTCATAGAACGGTAGATAGTTCAGATTGAAGATGTAATAGATCACTATTGAGAAAATGACACAAAGTTACAACTAAATCTTTACTTAAAGCCATACTTGAATTAAAAATCACCAAACTTGTACCAAGACCAGCAAGCCAATAAGAAACACACCATATGCAGCTAAAATTGTACTTAAATCAACAAACCAATGCAAAAATCCCCTACATAATGGGCATTACTAACAATTGAAAGCATTGAATAACTAGTACTTAATAAGTATTATTAAGACAATTTAGTAGTATTTTGAGACTTGGTTAGCAATACTATATAATATTGTATTGTAAATATTTATGTTCATATTTTTAGGTTAAAATTTGGATTTAAAAAATTATGAAAAATATATATTTTGAAAAGGTGGGGCCGGCTCAGCCTCGCCCACTGCCCACGTGAGACTGGGCTAGGCTAGCCATTTTAAGGCCTGTCAAAGTGCCCAGATGAACTGGGCTAGGTTGGGCCGGCCCATATTGGCATAGTCGGGGCAATATGGCAAGGTGCTAATTTAATGGACAAAAACCTTTTGGAAGTGCTAGGCTAGAGGCATACATTATTATGAAAAGTTATGTTACTGATCCTATCACTTGGAAACAGGAAGCAATTCTGAAATCTGCTTTTGTGCCTTGCAACCCTTAATGATGGATTTCTCCCCATGAAGGATGTGTCTCACCGATTCATAATTATTTGGCTGGAGAGTGTTTGTTCTTATAAGCATAGTATAGCATGTTCTGAGATAAATTCTTGACCATCTAGGTGCTAGATGTTGATTAGCAGTTAAATAAGCAATAAGATTAGCTTTCCCACTCATAATTTGGTGATTCTTTCTTCTTTTTCTTCAGAATAGAGCCCCAGGAGAACCTTTTGTTGCTAAGTCCTCAAAAGAGGCTGAAATGGAAAAGCTAATGCGATCCATGCAGGTAATTTTCTTTTTCAACTGGCGTCATTTCTTTCTATATTATGCCTGTGATTGAAAGTGATTGAAAATTTGAAATTTACAACATTTTTCTTCAGGGTATGCCTGGAGCCCCCGGTATGCAAATGTATTCCAGGGAAGATTTGATGAACCAAAAGTTTGGTGACGGTGATGGTGACGATGACGACGGCGACGAAGAAGGAGGCTTCCCGTCAAAACTGGTACTTCAAGTAGTCTGTTTTGGTAGAGACTTCTATTAAATCAGTCAAAAGTGCTCAAAATTAATAATGGAAATTCTGTGCAGGGAAAGGTTATTAGAGAAGAAGAAAGTAAGAAGAATGATTGGAAGCAAGGGATCATAAAAGGAATTCAGGATACAAGTAAGAGTCTAAAGAATCACGCAAACAGAATATCCCGCAGGATGAGAAAGTGGTGGGCACAATGGAAGAAGAGTAGTTCCAAAACCGCCGGTGAGAAAGAGCTATAATTAATGTGCCACAGGGTGAAGAAAATGTAGTCTGATGAGAGACCTTCAAATCTGTAATTCTCATCTTATGGCTGGCTTTACCCACGAGATTTTTGTTTTCTCTGCCAGTGATTAGATGTCATGTATTGTTTACTTTGAGGATGAGTCTTCTAATCTTGTTAGAGATTATTATATCTTTTATAATTTGAATGGAGTAACATGGAGTCTACTGTGCAGTACATTTTCAATAGGACGGACAGTCAGTCGGCTCCTGTTTATTTGTACCAAAAATTTTATATATCAGTTTTGTCCGCTCATAGCTTCAATCTACACTTTGCTGCCTACCGGATATCCAATTATCATTTCTATCCGAAAGAGGGCAATCTAAGGTTGTTATCCACCATGCTATTCATTCCTCTCTTTTTTCCATTGGAGCTAATGGTCGTCTATGATGCTTTTTCATTCCTTCTTTCTAGTCAACCATACTTAAAACTAATTCTTTTCCTATTAAAACTTTAGCTAATCAAAAGAAAATTAATCACTATTTTCTTTTTACCAATTTTCAAATTAATTAGGGTACTATAATTTTTAGTAGGCGTTTGGCCTTATATCCTAAATATTCACTTTATTTGAAATTGATAGAGTTGGAGTTGTGCTTATATTGTATTTTTTACAAAGAATATGTAGAATAATGTCCATGCTCGAATGTATTTAAAAAATTATAACTTCAAAATTATAAGTTATTTTTAAATTTTGAAATACAATTTTAAGTTAAATTTGAAATTTTCAATATCAAATAATAATTCTCAAATAAAGTAAAAGATAATTATGAAGAAAGAAACGAATAATTTTTATGGCCGAATGGATTCTTAGATTTCAAAGTATCATTAAATAAGGATAATCTAAGATAATGAACAATTAATTAATGATTTAAAGGGAGTGGAAATGGATTAGTAAGGGTCTTTTTTGGGTATGATTTCACATCATAACTTGAAATCAGGTTTATTTTGAAGTTGCGATTTTGTTTAAATATACAATTTGAATTTCTTACACTGTAGTATCTCATAAACATGAAACTTCATAATTTGTGAAAAGAGAAACTTACAGAAATCACTATAATTTGGGAGCTATTTATTAGGCGTAGCTACTATTTTAATATTTATCATTCGTAGCAAGTCTCTCATTGTCACATGTGTATTCTTTGCACAACGAATACAATTTGTGTCAACTATATTTGTTCGCGCAATGAATACAACAAAGACAAAATATAAAAAATACAAAAACGTATACAAGGATACAAACAATAAAAATACAGGGATATCTACATGGATATGTAGCTACAAAAATACAGGTAGAGAAAGAATACATTTTAGTAGCTCAGTTGGTTAGGTACCTAAACTTTCACCTTGTTGGTGAGGGTTCAATTCCTCACCTTGTAATTCCCTTCCCCATTTTCCTTTCCTAACCTTATGTAACAAAAAAAACCATAATAATACAGTCTAACAAGTATACAAACAATAAAAGTATATTCCATACCAGAAAAGATAATACATACGTGGTACAAAATCAACACAAAACTATAAATACAAGAATATATAAAAAAAATTCCTCCTTCAAAATATAAAAATATAGGAGAAATATAAAAAATATATCCCAAATCTATAAAATATTTTTTAAATGCCGAAAAAAATTCTCTTTTCTCGAAATATATAAATACGGGTGAAATATAAAAATACATCCCAGATCTAAAAAAAAATTATAATACCAAAAAAAATCTAGCAAGATCTGAAAATGAGGCTCCGCATCACCGGAGATGAATGAAAATTCGGACAAATTTGAGAATACATTGTATTTACTCTATAGGACATGGAAAGGCGGCTTCAGCAGCAACAGTTTCATGGCGTTGTTTTTGTAGGAATTAACAACAATGATTAGGAAAATTTTCTGATTGATATCTTTGTATTCAATACATGTATTTATACAAGTTCTGAAATTAAAAAATGAATAAAGAATATCCTAAATACATAAATATTTGTCTAATTCCTATTGGCTATCTATCTAACCTCCTAACAGAATTTATTCCTTTCTATGCTAATAGTGTGCTTCTCACATGACTTGGTGGAAGCTTCTAGGTAACCTCTGATGATGTGGATGACCATGATTTAATCTCGTGTATCTGCTGGTCTGATGATTGCCATCTGTCACTTGGCTTAAGATGAGACTGATCAAAATAGTCCGACTTTGACAAAGTCATTTGTTGTTGGATCTTCTTCTTCCTTGTCTCTGAAAAAGTCGACTTCACCATTGAAGCTCGTCCTTCATCTCTTCTTTTATCTGTAATTTCATCATCCCCCTCAAGATGGAGGGGAGTGAAGTGAGACCCATCTTTCCAACAAGCCGACGGTGAATAGGTTCAGAGAGAGATTTGGTGAAAACATCGGCTAGTTGTTCTTTTGAAGGAACAAATATGAGGGAAATGAGACCAGAGAGATACTGCTGCCGGAAAAAATGACAATCAAGTTCCACGTGTTTCGTCCTTTCATGGAACACGAGATTGCGAGTGATGTGCATCGCCACTTGGCTGTCGAAGCGGATGGGTATGGGCAACGTTGGCAGTACAGAAAGATCGGAGAGCAATCGAGTCAACCAAGTCAGTTCTGCCACCAAGCAACGCATTGAGCGATATTCATCCTCTGCGGATGATAATGAAACGGAAGCTTGCTTTTTCAATTTTTAGGAAATTGGTGCACCTCCCATACAAATAAAGAATCCACTAATTGACCGGCGTGAATCTAGATACGAAGCCCAATCTGCATCGCAAAAGGCTGAAATAGAGAAGGATGGAGAGGCAGGCAACAAGATCCCTTGACTAGGATTTCCTTTAAGGTAACGAAGCACTCTTAAAGCAGCATTGAAATGAGTATCACAAGGTTTCTGTATGTATTGAGTCAATGTTAAAACAGCATAACATATATCTGATCTAGTGTGGGTCAAATAATTAAGCTTCCCAACAAGATGTCTATAAGTTGTCGGATCTGACATGGGGTTTCTTGAATCTGCAGATAACTTGCAAAAAGGATCCATTGGAGAAGATACAAGATGTAAATGGGACACAACAAATTCCTAAAGAAGATCAAAGGTATATTTCCTTTGGCTGATGATTATTCCAGTGTCTTCCCTGAGAACTTCCATCCCTAAGAAATAATGAAGAGAACCAAGATCCTTGATTTTGAACTCAGCATGCAGAAATCCCTTAAGACTTTGAATTTCAATGTTGTCACTGCCTGTAATAAGAATATCATCAACATACACAGCCACTATAGAGATCAAATTCCCTGTCTGTTTAAAAAATAGGGAATAGTCATTAAGCGAAGCTGTGTAACCCTTGAAATACAAAGCCCCCGCAAGTTTGGCATACCACTGTCGTGATGCTTGTTTGAGTCAGTATAAGGATTTTCTGAGTTTGCAAACCAAATTGGGACTGGCTGGGGTTAAACCAGGTGGAAACTTCATATAGACTTCCTCTTGCAAGTCCCCTTGCAAGAAAACATTGTTTCAAACTGCGGTATAGGCCAACTCTTCTTAGCTGCAATAGATAAAAGGCATCTGATTGTGGTCATTTTAACCATAGGTGAAAAAGTTTCACTGAAATCTATCCCTTCCCTTTGAATGTCTCCTCTAATGACCAGCCTTACTTTTAGTCTCTCAATAGAACCGTCTGCATGATGTTTGACCTTGTACCCATTTACAGGGTAATGCATTTCTATTAGGTGGAAGAGGCACTACCACCCAGGTGTGATTAGATCGTAGAGCTTCTATTTCCTCTTTCATGGTTGTCATCCAACCTGAATGAATAGAAGCTTGATAATAGTTACTTGGTTCTTTGATTTGAGAAACTGTGTCTAGAAGAAATTGATTAGATAGAGAAATCCTAGCAGAAGGCATGTCATTAGATGTGATAGGTGTATCAAAACAAGACTCAGTGACAGAAGTTAGAAAGATGTTATTACAAAAATAATCTTGAAGATGAATTGGGAGAACACCTTTGTTGAGTCTTTCTAACCTTCTGACAGAGGGAGTAGTATGAATAGGTGGACTGGTGTCAATAGGAAAAGGAGATGATGGGCTAGGACTGGGATTATGAGGAATGACATGATCTGTAGATGGTGTATTTGAAAAGGAATGATAAATATCAAGGGGTAAAGCACTGTCACTTGCCAAATCAGAAAATGGGATAGGAAAAATAGAAGAATCTGTAGGAGTGGTAGAAAAGGGATAGATATTCTCAAAGAAAGTAACATCTCTAGAAACAAGTAATTTCTTAGTATCCAACTCCATGACTTTATATCCCTTTTGATTAGAAGGATAACCAAGAAATACACATGCCTTAGCCCTAGGCTCAAACTTTGCTCTTCCATGAGATAAAGTGCTTATATAGCACAAACAGCCAAAACACCTTAAAGTGTCATAAGAGGGTTCCTTTCCATATAGTAAATGATAGGGAATGGCACCTTGAAGTACTCTAGAAGGAATCCTATTAATCAGGTATGTAGCAGTAAGAATACAGTCACCCCAATAGGTCAGAGGCACTTGAGACTGAAATAACAAAGCTCTTGCTACCTCAAGAAGGTGTCTGCTTCCTTTTTACAACACCATTTTGTTGAGGTGTAGCAACACATGAGGTTTGATGTATAATTCCTTGTGAGTTAAAGAAATTAATAGCAGCTATACTTTTCCCCAACTCCATAGAATTATCTGATCTGATCTATTTCACTTTAATATTAAATTGTCTTTCAACCATTTGAATAAAACATTGCAAAACTGAAAATGCATTACTCTTGGTTGTGAACAAATAAGTCCATGTTCCTCTACTATAATCATCCACTACATTAAGGAAATATTTGTAATTATCATGTGTTGCCACTTTATAAGGTCCCCAAGTATCAATATGAACGAGATCAAATATGGACTTAGTAGAAATCTGACTGATAGGAAAAGCTAATCTGGACTGCCTTGCTTTAGGAAAAATGTCACAAAAACAATCAGAAGAAACATAAGGTATTGAAATGAAACTCACTTTCTTCATTGATGAAAAAGGCAAATGCCCCAATCTAATGTGCCATAATTTTATATTAGAAGCAGCACTAGTACAAACTGGTAAAGAAAGTGAACTATTGAACTTAGAACAAGGAAAGGAAACTGAAGAACCACTAGGGACAGTAGCAGGTAAAACTGATTTATTCCTACTGAATTTGAAAATTGACTCTTTGACATTAGGCTTAAGAAAGTAGAGACCTTCTGAAACTTCACCAAAAACTTGTGGCCTCCTTATTGAAGGGCCCTGCATGACACACTCATTTAGTGTAAAGAATAATGTGCAAGCATATTGTCTGCATAGTTTACTTACATACATGAGATTATACTTGAATTTGGAAACATACAACACATTATGTAAAATAAGATCAGAAAACAGTGCCACAGTTCCTATGTGAGTGACAAGAATGGTTTGAGAATTAGGTAGAGTAATAGTCAAAGAACTTTCAAGAGGTGATAATGATATAAAGGAAGCTGAATTAAAGCACATGTGTTCTGAAGCTCCTGAGTCTATAATCCAGGTGCTAGAATTAATGGCAGAAAAACATGATCCAAGATATCTAAAAATTGTACCAGCCACTGCATTTGCATCAATTTTCTTTCCTGAAATGTCAACTATGGATTCCTCCATTTGCATTCGTTTGAACATCTGAACGAACTGATTGTACTGCTCTTTGTTGTACTTCTGTGAGAGACATCTGCTCCATGCTTTTGTTTGTTATCTGCTTCTTCCATAGTCACAACCCCATTTCCCCTGATCTGATTATTATAGCTCTTTTCATTTGTGAACTGAAAATCTTCTGGAAAACCAATTAATCTATAGAAATCATCCTCCACATGCCCAGTATTTCCACAATTATCACACGTGACATTAGGATTATACTTAGCTCTCTTCCCTCTGGTTCTCTGATTCTGTTTAGCAAATTTTTGTGGTTGTTGAAATCCACTAGATCTGGGATAAAGATTTCCAGATCTTCTTGGATTACCCACAAATTTTTGTCCCTGTTTAGAAGCTCTATACTGATTCACATTTCTAGCCATAAAAGCAGATGAATCAGGTGAAACAATAGAGTTCATATATGATTCTCTTTGATTTTCATCCTTCAAAATCATAGAATAAGCATGATTGATGTCAGGGAAGGGGTTAATCATGAGAATGCTACTCCTAGCCTATGAATATATGTCATTCAGTCCCGTGAGAAACTGCATAAGTCTCTCATCATCTAATGATTTCTGCAACTTATGTTTTCCTTCACACAAACACACATAAGTGCATTTAATATTTGAGTTAAGAGAGTCCAGTTCATCCCACAAGCTTTTGAGATTAGTAAAATATCCTGCAATGTTTGAAGTGCCTTGATTCAACTTGCTGATTTCCCTTTGCAGGTGATACAATTTTGCACCATTGGATTACCCAAATCTGTGCTCCAGACTCATCCAAAGTTCTCTCACAGTCCTTGAATAAATCACACTATCAACGATCTCCTTTGACAGTGAATTCAAGATCCAGGATGTCACCATATCATTACATTTGTTCTAAGTCGGCATATCTGGTGAATCTGCAGCTGGGATAGGGTGAGCACCTGAGATAAATCCTAAATTGTTCTTAGCAGATAAAGCAATAAGAACCGTTCTCTTCCATCCTTGATATCCCTTTCCATCGAAAGGAGAGTTGACCAGAGTCATTCCTAGAGCATCAGAGGCATGAAGATGATATGGATGATTTTGATCCATTGCTGGTATATTACCAGCAGTTGTTGTAACGACTGGGACTGTTTCAGTAGCCATAGCAGGAACTTAGAATGATTGATTGATTTTGATTACTGCTCTGATACCATGTAAGAACTAAGAATAGTGATTAGGAAAATTTTCTAATTGATATCTTTGTATTCAATACATGTATTTATAAAAGTTCTGAAATTAAAAAATGAATAAAGAATATTCTAAATACATAAATATTTATCTAATTCGTATTGGCCGTCTATCTAACCTCGTAACATAATTTATTCCTTTCTATGCTAATAGTGTGCTTCTCACATGACTTGGTGGAAGCTTCTAGGTGACCTCTGAGGTGGATGGCCATGATTTAATCTCGTGTATCTTCTGGTCTGATGATTGTCATCTGTCATTTGGCTTAAGATGAGACTGATCAAAATAGTGTGCCTTTGACAAAGTCATTTGTTGTCGGATCTTCTTCTTCCTTGTCTCTGAAAAAGTCGAGTTCACCATTGAAGCTCATCCCTCATCTCTTCTTTTATCTGTAATTTCATCAGTTTGTCCTATAGGATGTGCACCTTCTGCTTTGTTCTTCACTAAGAAGGTTATGCAATTCGTAGCTTTTTCATCTCCATTTTGGAGACTATTAAGAACATGTAGTGTATAGGGTGAAATTGGGTAGCAGACACATGACATCATCGGTAGGTTCAGAGCAACATTCCGAGGTGAAAAGGACGAAAGATCTCAAGAGACTCTCTCTGGAATGACGATAGAGGAAAATACATCTCGTGTCAGATAAAGATCGGAAAATTATCGCTCATAATGATGTGGCATAATAGACAAACGGGGACAAAAATGTCAGGGTGTTCGGGTGCGTGGACGAGCTCATACGGATCTGAGCAAAGAAGGAATATATTGGCTGCTACTTTCCAACAAACTGGACGAACTGCTAAAAAAATTGTAAAAAGAGATGTAAAAAAGAGATCTAAACCGAGACCTCAACGGTAGGTATAAAAAACGCAGGTTACTTTTCTCTAGAGACCTCATGCGGCCTCCAAAAAGAGATCTCGTGAAGTCTCCAAGTGATTTTTCAGATTTTTGTTGAACGAGACCTCATGAGGTCTCTCTTTTGTTTGTTCTTTTATTTTTAATTTTTACAATAGGCGACTTCATGAGGTCTCCAATTTATTTTCATATAGATTTAAATATTTATTTAATTTCCTGAAGAGAGACCTCCGGAGGTCTCTTATCTATAATTTCATTTCCTAGAAAATGCATAAAAGAGACTTCGTGAGATCTCATTTATGCGTTTATGAAAAACATATTTGAATAAAAGAGACCTCATCAAGTCTCTTTTATGCATTTTCTAGGAAATGAAATATATATATATATATATATATATATATATATATATATATATATATATATATATAGAGAGAGAGAGAGAGAGAGAGAGAGAGAGAGAGAGGGGTCAAAATTTATATTTACCTTTTTTTCTCAATTTTTTGACTCTCTTTTATTTCTCTTAAAATATTTACTGAAAATTTCATCTCTATAATTCACACCTACCTCCCTTTGATCAAAAAATCTAATTATGTTTTTTTTTGACATTTTTCTCTTTATTTTTTCTACATAATTTACTATCTAATTGAATTTAAAAAGCCCTTATACATTAAATATTTATGTGCAAGAGTTAACCCATGTGATTTTGTAATAAATATTAATTAAACCTTTGTTTAAGCCCACGTAGTGTCCTTATATATGTTTTTTCTGAATACTTAATTACCAATAGTTATAATGTCCATTAATTCCTCTACATATTGATATCCTAGTTTTTCCCTATATGTATCTTTGTAGTCTTTCTTTTTGGGCATGCTATTCTCCAACTGTTGTGCCCTTAGCATATTTAATAGTGCATTACAAAAATATTTTGTACAAAAATATTTTGTACAAAAATATTTTGTACAAAAATATCATGTATGATTTTATTTTTTTCTTTTTATTCAGTAAATTAATTTTTTGTATCATTTATTGATTCTAAGTAAGAACGTAATATATGAGATTTTAATTTATTTTCTGATAATTTTCATTCATAGTGCATCAATTTTTAACCTTCATTGCATTTTTCTTTTTTCTTCTTTTTTTTTTAATACATTTTCCCCTTCATTTCACTATATAATAATAACACAATAATTTACTTTAAAGTATTTTTCATTTAAAAAGTCATCTCCGTAACTCACACCTTTTTATTTTTATAACTTCTATTCTAATAATATCCATTAATATTATGTTTTTAACTCGCACATTCTCATCTTCATAACTCCTAATTTTAATTTTGTCTTTTCAAGTCCATAACCCCCAAATAATATGTTACTTACAAATTTTGACATCTTACATGTGAATTAAGGATTCATGGTTAATATGCAGATATGACTATGATTCTTGAAGAATGTATATACTAAGCTCAAAGGCAATTGAAAAATCAGATTGTCTCATGTATGTATGTATGTATATGTATACATATACATATACATACATACATACATCTGTGTATCTACATATGTATATGTGTATATGTATGTACGGATACATATGTGTATATATGTGTGTGTGTGTATATATATGTATATGTGTATATGTATGTATGTAGATATATATATATATATATGTTTATGTATGTACTGGAGACTCACATACTACTGGAGTTGACTGGATGTCGGGGTCTCTGATATTGCATCATTAATCCTAACTAGATGGTACACGCAACCCTTGGAGATCATCTTTCTGGCCTTAAGGTAAGAAATGAAACAACCTACAGGCACAGCTGAACTACCCTTCCACTCTAAGACTGGCTCACCTGTAAATCTGGACTCTACTACCCGGGTTCTACAATTAACTGAGGCATAACATTCAAACAACTAAACCATGCCAAGAATAACATCAAAATCGGTTATGGCTAATTCTACTAAATCTGTTGAGGTGACTTTCTGAAAAACTGTGACAGGACAATTTCTATACACATGTCTAGCTATAACTGAATCACCAACTAGAGTAGAGACTGAGAAGGGTTCTAATAAGATTTCGGGACTGAATCCGAAACTACTAGCAACATAGTACATCACAAAAGACAAGGTAGCCCCTGGATCTAACAATGCATATATATCAAGATGGAATACTCGTAACATACCAGTAAATATATCCGGGGATGTCACGCCCCGCCTTGGGGGGTATGACTGACACCTGGTGCCCTATTAGGACCTGAACTGCTAGACTACTGAGCCTAAGCATATCTGGTGCCTGGCTGGCTCTAACTCAAATTCAAGGAAACAACGGGCTATATAACAACAGTAAATACAGCCTTCGGCCGACTGGGCCTATAGCCACCTATACTGTATCATCAGCTAACCAGAATCATCTCATATAGGGAAACCTATGTGGGCCGACAAGGCCACCATGCTGTCTAGTTATCTTTAACACAATATAATAGAATACCAAAAGACTACGTGACCGGCAAGGTCACCACTACCATCAGACTATGGCCCCACACGGCCAACATAATCAACAAAACTAAGCAACTAAACAAAACGCACAGCCTCACACGACCGGCACAACTAACCACAAGGAAATATATACAGACTGCAAGCCTCTAGAAATACTGATAAGATGGTCGAGACAGGGCCCCGACCTACCCGTACTATACAACAAAAGAAAATGAAATACACCTCTGCATATCAAGCTCCGGATGACAGGAGCTGATGACTCTGCGCTGGCTAGGATCGCAAGAGATCGTCTCCTCGTCTATGAGTACCTGCAGGCAAGCAATGCAGCGTCCCCACGGGCGTTAGTACTAAAGGTACTGAGCATGTAAAGCAAACTGAAATGGATAGCAACAATAACATGACATATAAGCAGGAAGTAGCTGAGTCTATCTGGCTGAGTATAACTGGGGAGAATTTACCTATTCTGTAACTAAACTGGGCGTACCTGACGACGTGTCATCCTACTGTCTATCAGTATCTAATAGCACATATAGATATACATATAAATACACACAATACCTGACCGACCCCCATAAGCCGGAAGGTGCCAACCAACAGAATAATCTATTTACCCCTACCCGGGTCTAAACCAACCAAAAATAAGTCACTCCACTCATCTGATAACTGTGAGCTCCTCCTACCGGCCCCCTTGGGTACGTAGCTTAGGCCTTGGCCTCTGAGAATGAACTGTGTCTGAGTCTGAAGACTCCTGCCTCTGGGCGCAAGCGCTCAATGGGGTAATCCGCTGTTGTATCTGTGACTGAAACTGCCCCTGGGTGTAAACACGCGAAAGGGTAATTTTATAAAAAAAATCTGTATCTGAAACTGCCCCCGGCCACAAGCGCACACAGAGTAGTCTGCCCCTGTAAACAGGGTAATCTGGCTCTGCGCAGAGTAAACTGAACTGCCCCTGCAAGCAGGGTAATTTGGATCGTATTATTATGGTGGTCGGCCATCATCGTCCTCTAGGCGGACGACATCGCCCAGCTGGGGGCGGTATCTGAATCTGGTATCGACACATCTATAACCCAGGGGCGGCGGGGATGCTAAGGGATACCCACATGCCATAACAAGTCTCAACATGCAAAACACATACATAGCAAGCATGCTCAAATGAAAAATACTAATCATATTCTCTTCTTTTATTTCAAGGCCAGTCCGTATTAAACAACTGATGCTATATTCTGCTTTACACTGTTTCTGATTGCTGGGCTAACTGCTACATGACCTTTATCTGTTTATCTGATTATTGTTATCCGTGATCTGAAGCTATATCAGTTTCTAAATCCATATCTATTTCTCGAGCTACATCTGTATCCGGAGCTATTTCTATATCTGATTACTAATCTGATTATATCTGGATATAACTCAATAACATAGAACATGCCATCTATAACTGGATATAGCTCAATAATATAAAATGTGCTATCTATTACCGGATACAAGCTCAACAAATGTAATACATACTATCTGTAATCTTGCTAATTCATTATACTGCTTTTACAACTTCCATTCTGGGTATTACGTAAGAACATGCTGGGTTACTAGCGGATACCACATTACTATCTAAAATTATCTGACTATCCGTTATTCTGATTATCGCATGATACGTAATGATATACTAGCTTGCTTGCTGGAAATTGTACTAAAATCATTCCTGTACGCTGGGTATCTGTTAATAGCCTTTATTCTACTTATTTTCTAGATTGTATTTCCTGGCTTGCCGAAAGAATAGCTCTACATACCTGGTTTCTGAGTACCCGACTGACCGATGTGATTTCCGTCAGTACTTCTGCTGTTTCTCCCAACTACATTCATATACATGTCAATTAGAACTAAATACACCAATATTCTGAAAGAAAACGTCACTTTCGATATATTTATAGCCTAAACTTTGGCTTATCGAAAGACGGTCAAAAACTTGCTATTTCTCGAAAGTCCAGAAGGGAGAAATACTCACTTTAAGGATAGAAATATATTGACACTAATTTGGAGCAATTCCACTTACCTTAGTTCGGTAGCACGATGATTCGCCGGCTGAATTTCGCGAAACTAAATCTGTAGGAATGCTCCTTACTGCTTAATACCTTGGTATCTGGAGTTAATTGAGTTTGAACCGCGTTTGACGACAAAATCGAGCGATAATTTAATAGTACTTTCGCACCCTTCCTGTTTTTCTCACGAGTTCTGGAAATTATTTGATGAAAATGAAATTAAAAACCGAAGTTAGAGGCTTACATACTTGGGCCTGGACAGGGCCAACGTGTCACGGAGCCAACGCAGAGGGGCCACCTCCGTGACACGTTGCCATCGCGGAGGGGCTCTGCCCCGGCTCCTTCCGCGATGGTTCGACAGGTTTCTCGTCCGGTCTTTTCCTGGGCCTTTTTCTAGCATGTATGGCCTTCAAATACTCTTAACCAACACGCGAATAGGCCATCTATGTGTTGGGAATTTTACGAGATATAACATTCTCCCCCCTTAAGAACATTCGTCCTCGAATGTAAACTTCTATCTAGAGGACTTCTCAACTTACTCAACTTGTTTCTAGAAAAATTTCGGCAGAGTTTCCCTTGTAATATAGACTATCCCAAAAACCTGAAATGCAGAAAAGTCCCATACAGGTACTCCACACAATACTATAGTATTTAAATGACAGATTAAAATAGACCTTCTCATTTATATGTATACTGTCATACCCCGCCTTGGGGGGTATGACTGGCACCTGGTGCCCTACTAGGACCTGAACTGCTAGACTACTGAGCCTAAGCACATCTGGTGCCTGGCTGGCTCTAACTCAGATTCAGGGAAACAACGGGCTATATAACGGTTGTAAATACAGCCTTCGACCTACTAGGCCTATAGCCACCTGTATGAAACATTAGCTAACCAGAAACATACTTACAAGGGGGAAATCTATGCGGGCCGACAAGGCCACTATGCTTTCTAGTTATCTGTAACTCAACACTAAAATGCTGGATAACTATATGACCGGCAAGGTCACCACTACTATCAAACTAAGGCCTCACACGGCCAACATGAACTGAAATGCTAAACAGCTATAACAAAATGCACGGCCCCACACGACCGGTTCAGCTGACCACAGGGAAATATATACAGACTGCAAGCCTCTAGGAATACTGATAAGATGGTCGGGACAGGGCCCTGACCTACCCGTACTGTACAACAAAAGGAAATGATATAAACCTCTGAAATATCAAGCTCCGGATGACAGGAGCTGATGACTCTGCGCTGGCTAGGATCACGAGGGATCGCCTCCTCGTCTATGAGTACCTGCAGGCAAGTAATGCAGCTCCCCACCGGGCGTCAGTACCACTAGTACCGAGTATGCAAAGAAACTGAAATAATACAACTGAATACAGATAACATAACTAACAAGTCTTTGAGCAGAAGATAACTGAATCTGAAGGGCTGATAGGAACTAGATCAAACCTTTCTGCACTGATAGGCAGGAGCGTGTCTGTAGTCACAGCGGCCTGCTGTCTATTAGCTAATATATATAAAGCACATAAATAAATATACATTTAGCAAGCAAGAGCCAATACCAACCCCCATAAGCCGGATGGCGCCAAATAAGTAAACACTCTATATACCCCTACCCGGGTCGAAACCAGCCAAAAATAAGTCACTCCACTCATCTGCTCACTTCGGAGCTCCTCTACCGGCCCCCCTGGGTCTCCGGCTTGGGCCATGGCCTCCGATATAAGCAACCGTGTCTGGGTCCGGAGGACTCCTGTGTAGACAGTAATAGATAGGGTCTGGATTCCCGGACACAACTCAACGGGGCTACCTGAAACCGGAGCTACACCTATAATAACTGAATGTACAGACAGTAACAGATAGGGTCTGGTTCCCTGGACACAAAACTCAACAGGGCTATCTGAAACCGGAGCTGCACCAGTAATGCTGATCAGACTACTATGGGGAAAGCTTCATCCCATCTTCGTCCAAGCTGGGGACGGCATGCCACTCCTTGGAGTGATGTAAAACCCACCCGCTCAGTGGGCGACACGATTACCAACCTAGGGGCGGCGAGGACGCTCAATAAGGTGCCCTCACACCACATCAAGTCTCAACAAACAAATAGCACATATAAATGGCAAGCATGTATAACTTAAAAAGACTATCTGAAATCTGATTTCTTATTCTAATCTGTTTCTATACTGAACTGATTCTTTACTGATTATACTGATTCTGAAATCTTTATTTAACTGTTTGGCTAATCTGTAGCCAGGATACTATCTGTCTGAATGGATAATCGGTAGCCATAAAACTGTCTGTCTATCTGATTTTACTTTATTAGCTTTTATTCTGAAAATCTGTATCCTTTTTATTTTACAACATGCTTGCTAATCATACAATAAGCTATACTGGATCTGGAATGCTAACTCGCCCTTTGGCGCATGCTTTACTAACTTTCGGACTGAATACGATACGGCAACACAACTCAAAATCTATCAGACTAGCTTAATTCTCAACATTCAACTCCGAGAGTTGCAAATACGGAGTTTACTATGATTTACCAAACTAAGGCTTACTAACATGCCGAAGAACAACTTCACATACCTTAATGTTCGGCTGGTGTTATATGGGTATATAACTCACACGCAAGTGCACGTGGTCGAACAAGTAGTAAAGTGGCTTAAGTAAGCCAAGTATCGATCCCACAGGGACTGGGATGAAGTGCAATCTGCTCAAGTGTACTATATTTTGATTCTAAAAATGCAGACAACAGTGTAACCAAGAGTTTGATAGTTTGTTTTATAATTTTTATGCTAAATCTAAAATAACAATCTAATTTGAATCTGAACTATGAATGAGAGCATGCTGAGGTTAAACGAACATGTAATGAAATTAATTATCGATGTAATTTTGTTATTCTTTTCCTCCGGTTGCTAGCCAAGAACATTTGCCAAGAGATTAAAACTCTCGTATTTAACCTCACTTAAGAATCATGAACCATCCACCTACATTTCTATGATTAAATGCAATTCATGTTCTAGCCATACAAACCCGGTTCCTACATTGACTAATACGACTTTTAGGTATATTTCTATCCTGAAGGTAAATAAATTCCCAATTTTTCCAAACCAAGAAAAGATCATATCCTATTAATTCACAACTTTCCAATTTCTTGCTCTCTCGAGTGAAACCGGACTTTTTAGATGTACATTAACGTAGGCCACACATTAATGCAGTAAGAACAAGAATTAATAGAACAACCATGGAAGAAAAGATGAAAAACCAAAGAATCAATGATCACATTTCACTACAATTGTTCATAACCTCAGCAAGAAGGTGATTTAGCCACTCATTTGTGGATTAAACATCGTTAAATGAGTGTCAAACATACAAGCAATTGAATTCTAGGAGAAGGAAAGAGAGAAAAACCCTGATAATTTCGTCCCCTCAACTGCCTGTAACCCACGTTCTTGCTCCACCAAGTTAGAATATTGAAAAATGAACCTAAGTGTTCTATTTATACTGGTGGGAATTTTTCCCAGAATAATAAGCAACGTGTCACGGAGTGCATCGCGGAGCACTGCCTCCATGACACGCTACGGACGCGGACCTTCACTGGAACTGGGGGTCCAGGAAATAAAGCCCAACGTGGCACGGCGTGCAACGTGGCACGGCGTGCAACGCGGAGCCAAGCCACCGTGCCACGGACCCATCGCGTACCCTCTCTAGAATTTGGGCAAAATTTCCCTATCCAGGCAGAAGGCCTCCGCGATGGCAGCGTGACACAGCTCCATCGTGGAGCCCCTTTATTTCATGCTGTCCAATGTCTTGTCCCTTGCTCGCATCCAAGTCCAACCCCGATATCCTCCAATATGCATTTTAGCTTCCCGAAATTACATTTTACCTGCAAAACAATGCTAATCATGTTGGTTAGTATAAATTCACATTTTATTACCAATTACATGAGAATGTATACACATTGATAGATAAACAAGGCTAAAATGTTACTTTTGAGTATCACTTGGGCATATAAATTTGCCCAAGATCACTTAACCTCGAGTTATCCGACTGTCGGACGAGGCTCGGTTAATATTCCAGCTAAATCTCCCAACTGCATTCATAAACACGTCAATTAGTACTAAATACAATACTATTCTGAAGGACGGCGTCACTTTCGATATAATTATAGCCTAAACTTAGGCTTATCGAAAGACGGTCGAAAACTTACTATTTTTTAGAAGTCCAGAAGGGAGAAGTATTCACTTCACAGCTAGGAACACATAGACACTAGTTTGGAGAAATTCCACTTACCTTAGCCCGGTAGCACGACGATTCGTCGGCCATATTTAAAGAAACAAAATCCGTAGGAATGCTCCCTGCTGCTAAATACCTCGGTACCTGAGGTTAATTTGAGTTTAGACTGCGTTTGGCAGCGTAATCGAACAATTATATGTTAACCTCCTTTATCCCTCTCTGTTTCTATGAATTTTCTGGAAATTATAATGAGTTAAATGGAATTAAACCGAAGTAGGGCTTTATATACTTGAGCCTGGACAGGCCCAACGTGTCACGGAGCCAATGCGGAGGCTCCACCTCTGTGACACGTTGCCATCGCGGAGGGGCTCTGCCTCGGCTCCTTCCGCGATGGTTCGACCGGTTACCCGTCCGATCCTTTCCCGGGCCTTTCTCTAGCACGTATGGCTTTCAAATATGCTTAACCAATGTGCGAATAGGCCATCTAGGTGTCGGAAATCTTACGGGGTATAACATTCTCCCCCCCCCCCTTAGGAACATTCATCCTCGAATGGAAACCGCTATCTAGAGGACTTCTCAACTTATTTATTTAGAAAAATTTCGGCAGAGTTTCCCCTATAATATAGACTATACCAAAAACCTGAAACGCAGAAAAGTCCAATACAGGTACTGTACACAATACTTTAAGATTCACTGGATAGCTAAACATCAATCTTTCTCATTTATATATACACAACCACAAGGTACTGCATAAGTAATAATACAGACATACCTGTCGCCTGACTAGGCCTGGAATAAGTGAGGATATCTAGCTTTCATATCTTCCTCAGCCTCTCACGTCATCTCCTCTCGGTTCTTGTTACGCCACAATACCTTGACAGACGTGATATCCTTAGTTCTCAATCTACGAATCTGTCTGTCTAAGATGGCTACTGGAACCTCTTCATAGGCCAGTTCCTCCGTAACCTGGATATCCTGGACTGGGACTACTCTGGACGGGTCTCCTATGCATTTCCTCAGCATAGATACATGAAAGACCGGATGAACGGATTCTAGCTCTGGAGGCAAGTTCAACTCATATGCTACTCGGCCTATCCTTCGACGAATCTGATAAGGCCCAACAAACCTCGGGCTGAGCTTACCTTTCTTGCCGAATCTCATCACCCCTTTTATCGGAGATACTTTCAAAAATACCCAGTCATTTACATCAAATTCCAAGTCTCTGCGCCGCACATCTGCATATGATTTCTGGCGGCTCTGTGCAGTCAGTAAGCGTTCTCAGATAAGCTTTACCTTTTCCTCTGACTGCTGAATAATGTCTGGCCCAATTAACGCTGATTCCCCTATTTCAAACCAGCCAACCGGCGATCTGCATTTTCGCCCATACAAGGCTTCAAAAGGCGCCATCTGGATGGCTGAGTGATAGCTGTTATTATAAGCAAATTCAATTAACGGCAAATGCTCGTCCCAGCTACCTCCAAAATCTAGCACACACGCTCGTAGCATGTCCTCAAGCGTCTGAATAGTACGCTAAGCCTGTCCATCTATCTGAGGGTGGAATACTGTGCTCAAATTAATCTGCGTTCCCAGACCCCTCTGAAACGATTGCCAAAATCTAGCCGTAAACTGTGCTCCTCTATCTGAAATAATGGATATTGGTACTCCATGCAATCTGACTATTTCCCAGATATATAACTCCGCATAATCTTCGGCCGAGAAAGTAGTTCTCACTGGTAGGAAATGAGCTGATTTTGTCAATCTGTCAACTATCACCCATATAGAGTCATGTCTATGTCTGGTACGGGGTAACCCTGCTACAAAATCCATGTTCACGGCTTCCCATTTTCAGAGAGGCACAACTACGTCCTGAGTTAGCCCTCCTGGTTTCTGATGTTCTGCTTTCACCTGTTGGCAGTTAGGACACTGGGCTACCAATTCAGCAATTTCTCTTTTCATACTTGGCCACCAGTAGTTTTCTTTGATATCATGGTACATTTTTGTCGTGCCAGGGTGGAGAGAATAGCGGGCACAATGTACCTCGTTCATGATCTGCCGGCGGAGGCCTGAAACATTGGGAACACATAAACGGTCTTTACAATGCAGCACTCCATCCTCTGTTACCCGGAATTCTGGCGCCTTCCCTAGCGGAATATAATCTTTAAGCTGAACTAGGTCAGGATCCTCAAATTGTCGTTCTTTCACTTCCACAACTAATGATGACACAACAGTGTTCTTAATTGCTCCCTGCTGCTAAATACCTCGGTACCTGAGGTTAATTTGAGTTTAGACTACGTTTGGCAGCGTAATCGAACAATTATATGTTAACCTCCTTTGTCCCTCTCTGTTTCTACGAATTTTCTGGAAATTATAATGAGTTAAATGGAATTAAACCGAAGTGGGGCTTTATATACTTGAGCCTGGACAGGCCCAACGTGTCACGGAGCCAACGCGGAGGCTCCACCTTCGTGACACGTTGCCATCGCGGAGGGGCTCTGCCTCGGCTCCTTCCGCGATGGTTCGACCGGTTACCCGTCCGATCCCTTCCCGGGCCTTTCTCTAGCACGTATGGCTTTCAAATATGCTTAACCAACGTGCGAATAGGCCATCTAGGTGTTGGAAATCTTACGGGGTATAACATATACTATAAGGCACTGCATAAGATAATAATACTAATATACCTGTCGCCTCACTAGGCTTGAAATAAATGAGGGTATCTAGTCTTCATATCTTCCTCCGCCACCCAGGTCATCTCCTCTCGGTTCCTGTTACGCCACAATACCTTGACAGACGCAATATCTTTAGTTCTCAATCTACGAATCTGTCTGTCTAAGATGGCTACTGGAACTTCTTCATATGTTAACTCTTCTGTGACCTGGACATCCTGAACTGGAACAACTGTGGAAAGGTCTCCTACAAACTTCCTCAACATAGATACATGGAATACTGGGTGAACAGACGCTAACTCTGGAGGCAAGTTCAATTCGTATGCAACGCGGCCTATTCTCCGCCGAATCTGATATGGCCCAATGAACCTCGAGCTAAGCTTGCCTTTCTTGCCAAATCTCATCACCCCTTTCATCGGAGACGCTTTCAAATATACCCAGTCACCCACTGCAAATTCTAGATTTCTGCGCTGCATATCCGCATAAGACTTCTGGCGGCTCTGAGCAGTCAGTAGGCGTTCTCTGATAAGCTTTACCTTCTCCTCTGACTGTTGAATGATGTCTGGCCCAATCAACGCTAATTCTCCCAGTTCAAACCAGCCAACCGGCGATCTGCATTTTCACCTATATAATGCTTCAAAGGGCGCCATCTGGATGGCTGAATGATAACTGTTATTATAGGCAAATTCAATCAATGGCAGATGCTCATCCCAGCTACCCCCAAAATCTAGTACACACGCTCATAGCATATCTTCGAGCGTCTGGATAGTTCGTTCTGCTTGCCCTTCTGTTTGAGGGTGGAATGCTGTGCTCAAATAATCTGCGTTCCAAGACCTCTCTGAAATGACTGTCAAAATCTAGCTGTAAATTGTGCTCCTCTGTCACAGATAATGGATACTGGAACACCGTGTAACCTAACTATCTCTCTGATATACAGTTCAGCATAATCCTCAGCAGAGAATGTAGTTCGTACTGGCAGGAAATGGGCTGATTTTGTCAGCCTGTCAATGATTACCCAAATAGAATCGTTTCTGCGTCAGTTTGGTCAGCGGTTCCGCTATAGTAGAGAATCCCTCAACAAATCTCCTGTAATATCCCGCTAACCCCAGAAAACTGTGAACCTCGGTCGGAGTGGTAGGTCTGGGCCATGTCTTGACCGCCTCTATTTTCTGCGTCCACATGTATACCAGCATCCGACACGATATTCCCCAAAAAGGCAACTGAGTTCAACCAGAACTCACACTTATAAAACTTGGCGTACAGCTGACGGTCCCTAAGGATCTGGAGTACTGTTCGCAAATGGTTCTGGTGATCTGTCTCTGAACGAGAATATACCAGAATATCATCAATAAATACTATCACGAACAGATCCAAATACGGTCTGAATATGCTGTTCATCAGGTCCATAAACACTGCGGGAGCATTCGTCAGCCCAAAAGACATGACTAGAAATTCAAAGTGACCATATCTGGTCTTGAAAGCAGTCTTTGGAATGTCCCTCTCACGAACTCGGACCTGGTGGTATCCAGACCTCAGATCTATCTTAGAGAAACATCTGGCCCCCTGCAACTGGTCAAACAAATCATCTATTCTAGGGAGCGGGTATTTGTTTTTAACCGTTACCTTATTCAGTTGTCGGTAGTCTATACACATATGGATTGAGCCATCTTTCTTTCTTACAAACAGAACTGGCGCACCCCACGGGGAGGTACTAGGCCTGATAAAGCCTTTGTCGAGCAAATCTTTTAACTGCTCTTTCAACTCTCTAAGCTCAGCTGGTGCCATGCGATAATGGGGGAATGGATATAGGTTGAGTCCCTGGCAACAAGTCAATTGCAAAATCTATCTCCCTCTCGGGAGGGATACCAGGAAACTCATCTGGAAATATGTCAGGGAATTCATTGACCGTTGGAACAGACTGAAGAGTCGGAGGTTCCACCCGAACGTCCTGGACTCTAACTAGGTGGTAAACACATCCCTTTGCTATTAATTTTCTCGCCTGAAGGTAGGAAATAAACCTACCTTTTGGCGAAGCTGTGCTCCCTTTCCATTCTCGCACTGCTTCCCCTGGAAAGTGAAATCGGACCGTCTTGGTATGACATTCTAAATTGGCATAGCATGGCACTAACCAGTCCATACCCATAATGGCATCGAAGTCGACCATCTCAAGTTCTATCAAGTCTACAGTGGTCTGGCGATCAGCAACCTCTACCGTACACCCTCGGTAAACTCTTTTAGCTGTAATCAAGTCACCGATCGGTGTAAGCACTGAAAAGGGCTGCTGAAGCAATTCTGGTTCGATACCCAACTTCCGGGCCACAAATGGTGTAATATATGACAAGGTAGACCCTAGATCAATCAATACATAAACAGGGTATGAGCAGATAATTAATATACCTGTGACCACGTCGGGAGATGCCTCTGAATCCTGCCTCCCTGGTAATGCATAGGTACGGCTGGGGCCTGCACCTGAGCCAGAGGCTCCTGATCTACCTCGGCCCCTATTTGCTGAACCTGAGGGTCTGCGCCTTGTTGAGGCTGCTGGAGCTCATGGCCCCGTCGATGTTCTATCCAGACTATCCCGGCTACCCTGTCCTCTAGCCGGACAATCTCTCATTAAATGCCCTTCCTGTCCACAGTAATAGCACCTTGAGAAGCCTTTCCTGCAGGCTCCAGAATGGGGTCGGTGGCATATAGGACAAGGGGTAGGTGCAAATATACTCTGTTCTGCCCTCCGTTGCTGAGGTGATGCTACTGTCCGTAAATTGCTACCGGACTCTGACTGACTTCGACGAACAAATCTGCCTCTCTGCTGTACCGGAGGTAAAAATCTGGGTGGCCTATCTGAAAACCGTGGTCTCGGCCCCTTAGGGATTTCCCCTTGAATCTCAGCGGGTCTGTTTCTATGGCGCTGCTCTGAAGTCGCCTGCCTGTCACCCCGCTGCCGCTGTCTCAGGCCCTCAATTGTCTGTGCGAAGGCCTGTACCCTGGCTATGTCCACGTCCTCTCTCAAAGTAGCCGTCATGCACGTCTCTATGTAATCTGAATTCAGGCCCATAATAAAGCGATGGACTCTGGACGACATGGTGTCCACAAATGCTGGAGCATAGCGGGCTAAGGAGTCGAACTGTAAAGAATACTCACGGACGCTCCTGGCCCCCTGCTCTAATTGTAAGAACTGGTCCATCCAGGCCTGTCTGACCTCCCAGGGTAAGTAGTGGTCCAGGAAGGCCTCCGAGAAGCTGGACCAGGTCGGAGGGGCAACATCTCTCCCTCGAGACCTTTCCCAACTCTCGTACCATAATACAGCTATGTCCCGCAACTGAAACACTGCCAGCTCAACTGATTCTGTAGGGGTCACATGCATAACCCGGGAAATTCTCTGCATCTGATCTAGGAAATCCTGGGGGTCCTCCACTTGATCTAACCCAGTGAACTGCGGGGGTCCCAATGCCAAAAATTCTCTAACCCTAGAACTACCTGGCCCACCTAGGGATTCTGCTGCTGCAGGTGGTACTGGCTGACGCTGAGTAGCTAGCATCTGGGTCAACATAACCAACACACTACGTAGCTCCTGATCAGATGAAGTGGGTGCAGGAGCTGTGGGAAGCGGTGCTGCCTCAAATGGTTTTTGGCGAGGCGGAGACTGCTGGGAGGGTCGAGATGACACCTCCGTATCGCCCTCACACCGAGCTGAATCTGGCTGTAAGTGAGGCATCCTGCTGGTGCCTTCGCCTGCCGCTGTATCTAATCTCCTGCCTGTAGCAGGGTGTCGCTGGTCTTCCATTTTTATCTGTAGACAAAGAATATGATAAGTTTTAAGAACTCGACCCTATACTGTACTATGCTATGGCACGACTGAGTATGAAAGAAGGGTAACCATCCTATTATGCCTCGCAGCCTCCTGCCTATAGTATGTGGTGCACAACACATCCATAGACAAGACTCTACTTAGCACGGCTTGCAGACTCCCTGGGATACGAACTGCTCTAATACCAAGTTTGTCACGCCCCGCCTTGGGGGGTATGACTGGCACCTGGTGCCCTATTAGGACCTGAACTACTAGACTACTGAGCCTAAGCACATCTGGTGCCTGGCTGGCTCTAACTCAAATTCAAGGAAACAACGGGCTATATAACGGCTGTAAATACAGCCTCCGGCTGACTGGGCCTATAGCCACCTGTACTGTATCATCAGCTAACCAGAATCATCTCATATAGGGAAACCTATGCGGGCCAACAAGGCCACCATGCTGTCTAGTTATCTTGAACACAATATAATAGAATACTGAATGACTACGTGACCGGCAAGGTCACCACTACCATCAGACTATGGCCCCACACGGCCAACATAATCAACAAAGCTAAGAAACTAAACAAAATGCACGGCCTTACACGACCGACACAACTAACCACAGGGAAATATATACAGACTGCAAGCCTCTAGGAATACTGATAAGATGGTCGGGACAGGGCCCCGACCTACCCGTACTATACAACAAAAGAAAATGAAATACACCTCTGAATATCAAGCTCCGGATGACAGGAGCTGATGACTCTGCGCTGGCTAGGATCACGAGGGATCGCCTCCTTGTCTATGAGTACCTACAGGCAAGCAATGCAGCGCCCCCACGGGCGTCAGTACCAAAGGTACTGAGCATGTAAAGCAAACTGAAATATACAACTGAAATGGATAGCAACAATAACATGACATATAAACAGGAAGTAGCTGAGTCTATCTGGCTGAGGATAACTGGGGAGAATTTACCTATTCTGTAACTAAACTGGGCGTACCTGACGACGTGTCGTCCTACTGTCTATCACTATTTAATAGCACATATAGATATAAATATAAATACACACAAAACCTGACCGACCCCCATAAGCCGGAAAGTGCCAACCAACAGAATAATCTATTTACCCCTACCCGGGTCTAAACCAACCAAAAATAAGTCACTCCACTCATCTGATAACTGTGAGATCCTCCTACCGGCCCCCTTGGGTACGTAGCTCAGGCCTTGGCCTCTGAGAATGAACTGTGTCTGAGTCCGAAGACTCCTGCCTCTGGGCGCAAGCGCTCAATAGGGTAATCTGTTGTTGTATCTGTGACTGAAACTGCCCCTGGGTGTAAACACGCGATAAGGTAATTTTATAAAAAAATCTGTATCTGAAACTGCCCTCGGCCACAAGCGCACATAGAGTAGTCTGCCCCTATAAACAGGGTAATCTGGCTCTGCGCAGAGTAAACTGAACTACCCCTGCAAGCAGGGTAATCTGGACCGTATTATTATGGTGGTCGGCCATCATTGTCTTCTAGGCGGACGGCATCGCCCAGCTGGGGGCGGTATCTGAATCTGGTATCGACACATCTATAACCCAGGGGCGGCGGGGATGCTAAGGGATACCCACATGCCATAACAAGTCTCAACATGCAAAACACATACATAGCAAGCATGCTCAAATGAAAAATACTAATCATATTCTCTTCTTTTATTTCAAGGCCAGTCCGTATTAAACAACTGATGCTATATTATGCTTTACACTGTTTCTTATTGCTGGGCTAACTGCTACCTGGCCTTTATCTGTTTATCTGATTATTGTTATCCGTGATCTGAAGCTATATCAGTTTCTAAAGCCATATCTATTTCTGCAGCTACATCTGTATCCGAAGCTATTTCTATATTTGATTACTAATCTGATTATATCTGGATATAACTCAATAACATAGAACATGCCATCTATAACTGGATATAGCTCAATAACATAAAATGTGCCATCTATTACCGGATACAATCTCAACAAATGTAATACATACTATCTGTAATCTTGCTAATTCATTATACTGCTTTTACAACTTCCATTCTGGGTATTACGTAAGAATATGCTGGGTTACTAGCGGATCCACATTACTATCTAAAATCATCTGACTATCTGTTATTCTGATTATCACATGATACGTAATGATATACTAGCATGCTTGCTGGAAATTGTACTAAAATCGTTCCTATATGCTGGGTATCTGTTAATAGCCTTTATTCTACTTATTTTCTAGACTGTATTTCCTGGCTTGCCGAAAGAATAGCTCTACATACCTGGTTTCTGAGTACCCGACTGACCGATGTGATTTCCGTCGGTACTTCTGCTGTTTCTCCCAACTACATTCATATACATGTCAATTAGAACTAAATACACCAATATTCTGAAAGAAAACGTCACTTTCGATATATTTATAGCCTAAACTTTGGCTTATCGAAAGACGGTCAAAAACTCGCTATTTCTCGAAAGTCCAGAAAGGAGAAATACTCACTTTAAGGATAGAAATGTATTGACACTAATTTGGAGCAATTCCACTTACCTTAGTTCGGCAGCACGACGATTCGCCGGCCGAATTTCGTGAAACTAAATCCGTAGGAATGCTCCTTACTGCTTAATACCTTGGTATCTGGAGTTAATTTGAGTTTGGACCGCGTTTGACGGCGTAATCGAGCGATAATTTAATAGTACTTTCGCACCCTCCCTGTTTTTCTCACGAGTTCTAGAAATTATTTGATGAAAATGAAATTAAAAACCGAAGTTGGAGGCTTATATACTTGGGCCTGGACAGGGCCAACGTGTCACGGAGCCAACGCGGAGGGGCTCTGCCCCGGCTCCTTCCGCGATGGTTCGACAGGTTTCTCGTCCGGTCTTTTTCCGGGCCTTTTTCTAGCATGTATGGACTTCAAATACTCTTAACCAACACGCGAATAGGCCATCTATGTGTTGGGAATTTTACGGGATATAACAGGGGAGACCTCCTGCTCTTAGCGGGATGCTAGGACATTGAATCTGTTTTGGCACTGTCCCCCAAAGGTACTAGTAGATGCCCCCTGCTGAGTTGGGCATGTTGGTGAGCTGCTGAACTAGAAGCTGGGCCTCGGCCCCTATCCAGACCTTTTCTAGCTATTGGGAAATCCCTAAGCATGTGTTCGGGCTTCTTGCACCTGAAGCAAGCACCTGTACCTGCCAAATACTAGCCTGTGTGTCTCCGGCCACATCTGCTACACTCGGGAGGGCTGGTCTCTGTGGGTATGCTACTCTGACCTCTCGAGCCTGATGCTCGTCCCCTTTGATCGCGCCTGAACCCGGATGGGACACTCATAGCTGAAGGCGCTAGGACTGAAGATCTCTGGTGGGACTGCTCACTGTGCCCACTATGCCTCTGCTGGGAGAATCCGATGCTATCAGTCCTGGCCCTTTTGGCCTCTCTCTCCCACTCACTCACCTGCACTGCCTCTATCTGTTGGGCGTACAAGAATATCCGAGCAAAGTCAATACCCTGAAGAAGCATCGCAGTCCGGCAATCCCTGACCAAGTAGTCTGCTATCCCGTGTACAAACCTGCTCACACCGGCTCTCTAATCCGCCACCATCTCAGCTGCATACTTGGATAGACGAGTAAACTCCAATGCATACTCCTGAACCATCATCTTTCCTTACTTAAGATTCACAAGCTCAGTCGCTTTCAGCTCCCTCATCTCACGAGGGAAGAATCAGTCTAGAAAAGCGGCATGAAACTCGTCCCAACTGATAGGGCCTGCTTCGACTGCCCTACTATCCTTCCACTGTTTGAACCAAATGTCACGACCCCTTCAACTGATATGAGGCCAACTCGGCACACTCCTCCCCAGTCACCCCCATAATCTAGGTGATCTTCAAAATCTCCTCAATGAACTCATGGGGATCCTCGTCCACCTTCGATCTAAGGAACTCGGGAGGGTTCATCCTCAGAAAGTCTCTAACCCTCGCTGCCACCGCATGCCCATTCTGAGGGACATGCGCCACCGCCTGCTGATTAACCTGGGCGGTCAAGGCCTTGGCTAACATCTGAATAGCTGCCCTAAACTCTGCGTGGGCAACCGGCTTGGGTATATGCTCCGCATGGACTGGTGGAGCCTGCTGGTGCCCGTCTCCGTTGCCATCCTCGTGGCCATTTTCATGTCTATTTCTCCTTCCGTTAACTCTGCCAGGAGGCATGATTCTACAAATGTTAATAGCAAGAGTTAGAAGGATACAGAGACATTTCACTCGTTGGATTTCTTCGGGACATTTCCCACTAAGCGATTTATATGAATCATTAATTTTCCTTTCATGGAGTTTCTCCCTTATTCATATAATTCCGTATTTCAAAAAAAATGTTTTAATTTTAAGTAAAATAACCGGGCCAAGTGCTATTTTTACCCAAGGCTTTGCTACTTCAGGTATTTTAACTGAAATACACCAATCTGGAATATTAGTACCGGCTCTTCAATCTGAGTGGTTAATAATGCATGTAAGTATGATGATATTGGGCTATGCAGCCCTTTTATGTGGATCGTTATTATCAGTAGCACTTTTAGTGATTACATTTCGAAAAAACAGAAAGCTTTTTTATAAGAGCAATGTTTTAAACGAGTCATTTTTCTTGGGTGAAAATGTTTTCGGAAATACTTCTTTTTTCTCTGCTAAAAATTATTACAGGTCCCAATTGATTCAACAATTGGATTATTGGAGTTATCGGGTTATTAGTTTAGGATTTACTTTTTTAACCATAGGAATCCTTTCGGGAGCAGTATGGGCTAATGAAGCGTGGGGGTCGTATTGGAATTGGGACCCAAAAGAAACTTGGGCATTTATTACTTGGATCGTGTTTGCAATTTATTTACATACTCGAACAAATAGAAATTTGCGGGGTGCAAATTCTGCAATTGTAGCGTCTATAGGCTTTCTTATAATTTGGATATGCTATTTTGGGGTCAATCTATTAGGAATAGGGTTACATAGTTATGGTTCTTTTCCATCAACATTTAATTGAATTCAAGACAAGTTATTACAAATACAAGAGCGCGCGGCGCATTGTATGAACCAGCATGCGGACCGTGTGAATCATCAATACAATATTTGATTCACACGGTTTTCTACCATATGTAGTTCAATTTCATTGTTTTTACTTAACTTAAGAGTTAAGAGAAGAAAAAAAGTATTCTTTTTTTCATTGTCCCAGAATGTTTTTAAAAACAAACATAGGTTTTTTTATTTCAGTCATCCAAATTATCTATAAAAATATTTGATAGAATAACTTCGACCTTGTCAACTGCTAATGAAAGAACGAAATCGGGGTATATACCAATACCTATTACGGGTAACAAGATGGAGATCGAAAGAAATAACTCTCGCGGTCCAGAATCAAAAAAACAATCCTTCGGGGCATTAAATAACTTGTATCCATAGAACATCTGGCGTGACATAGATAATGAATAAATAGGAGTTAATATCATTCCAATTGCCATTACAAAAGTAATTAGTAGTTTTGGAATTAAAAGATATTTTTGACCGGTAATTATTCCAAAAAATACTATCAATTCGGCAACAAAACCACTCATACCTGGTAATGCAAGGGAAGCCATCGAAAAGCTACTGAACATCGTGAACATTTTTGGCATTGGAATAGCTATTCCGCCCATTTCGTCAAGATAAACAAGGCGGATTCTATCATAAGTCGTTCCCGCCAAGAAAAAAAGTGCAGCACCAATAAATCCATGAGAGATTATTTGTAAAAGGGCTCCATTAAGTCCCGTATCGGTTAGAGAACTAATTCGTATAATTATGAAACCCATATGAGAGACAGAGGAATAGGCTATTCTTTTTTTTAAATTCCGTTGGCCAAGAGATGTTGAAGCTGCATAGATTATTTGGATTGTACCGATTATCATCAACCAAGGAGAAAATATAGAATGGGCGTGAGGTAATAATTCCATATTGATTCGAATTAATCCATACGCTCCCATTTTTAATAAGATTCCGGCTAGAAGCATACAAGTACTGTAATGTGCTTCTCCATGGGTATCTGGTAACCATGTGTGTAGGGGGATAATGGGCAATTTGACAGCAAAAGCAACAAAAAATCCAATATAGAAGATTATTTCTAAAACCACAGGATATGACTGATTAACTGATGTTTCAAAATTTAATGTTGGTTCATTAGAACCATATAAAGCAACACCCAAAACTCCCATTAAGAGAAAAACAGAACCCCCCGCCGTGTACAAAATAAATTTTGTAGCTTAGTACAGACGTTTCTTTCCTCCCCACATGGCTAGAAGTAGATAAACAGGAATTAATTCTAACTCCCACATGATGAAAAAAAGTAAAAGGTCCCGAGACGAAAATGATCCAATTTGACCACTGTACATTGCTAACATGAGAAAATGGAATAATCGAGAATCTCGAGTAACCGGCCAAGCCGCTAAAGTCGCTAAAGTAGTGATAAATCCTGTTAATAAAATGGGTCCTATAGAAAGTCCATCTATTCCTAATCTCCAATGGAAATCAAAAAAATCGATCCATTTATAATCCTCCAATAGTTGGATTAATGGATCATCCGATTGGAAATGATAACAAAATGCATAAGTCGTTAGAAGGAGTTCTAAAATACATATACATATGGTATACCACCTAATTATCCTATTTCCTTTCCGGGGAAGAAAGAAAATTAAAGAACCCGCAAATATCGGAAAAACTACAATTATTGTTAACCAAGGAAAATCATTCGAAGTAAAGACAAGATACACTTGGACCAAAAAAACCCGTGCTCAAAAATTTTTTATTTTCGACCACAGGTTTGTCGGTAAAAAAAATTAAATGGATTCAAGTAGAGTTTTCTCGAACGTATCAATAAGCTAGACCCATACTGCGAGTTGTTTCATGCTATAAATAAACTCGGACACTCAAGAAATCTGTTGGACAGGCGGATTCACATCTCTTACAACCAACACAGTCCTCTGTTCGTGGAGCAGAAGCAATTTGTTTAGCCTTACAACCGTCCCAAGGTATCATTTCTAATACTTCGGTGGGACAGGCTCGGACACATTGAGTACATCCTATACACGTATCATAAATCTTTACTGAATGTGACATTGGGTCTATACGTTTTTGAACCGCACGACATAAACCATGAAAGAAGGGAACATTTCCGAAATGTCTCGTAGCCTCTTCGTCATAAGTGTGGCGCGCTTCACACCCATGAAAAAGACTCTACTTAATGCGGCTTTCGGACACCTAGGACACTTCAAAATCTAATGCTCTGATACCTAGTTTGTCACGACCTGGACACAGGCCCAGATCAAGACACAGGACAAGGAACTCCGAGAGGCTCCAAGTCGACCCATGACATGAACATACATCTAACTCAATCATAGATAAGCCGAGATCATCATAAATAACATAGCGGAATTCTAACAAAACATAACATCTATTTTCATACAAGAGTCTAAAGCTAAAATATAAACTATGTCCGAAAAGCCTCTAACACTGACGAGTTTATGGGACAAGACCCTAACTAACTCACTAGAATTTGAAAATTGAAAATATGAGATACAACTGATAAGAAGGGCCCTCACAAGATGAGGACTCACCAACAGAGGTTGAGAAAACTAACTCCTGGAATCTGATTAGCGGCGAGACTGAACCCAGGTATTGGATCCTGTATCATGAAATGATACAACATAGAGTATGCGGTCAGTACGTGAAATGTACTAAGTATGCAAGGTAAGTGAAATCGCTTAAGTAAAATGATTAAATCATGCATAATATAAAACATAATCAAAATAAGATTCTGAGAGTAGGGCTTGCATGTTATTTTCTGAAATCATGATATGAACATGTTTGAACATCATAACTGAATCGAATGACCCAAAGCTAAAAACTAATAATCATAAGTAAAACTGAACATTGGGTTAAACCTGCTAAAAACATAATATCATGACTAATGTACATGCATAACTGAAATTATGAGGAACAATTGGAGACTCGTCATATAACCGACATTACCATGATAGAGCTTACATGGTCCTGACTATCACACTTAAGTGGGCAGAGCCGTCAAAAGCCTTGCCAGGGCTAAGGGTGCTACCATGATATTGATATCAATCTCAAGGCCCCTTGAGGGCAGGGGAAAGCTCCAAGGGAGGTCCCAAAAATATAAAAATAAACCTATATTGGTGCGTAGTTCTGAGGACAGGGTTGACTGACCCTTAGCCTACTCAGTGCTAGACACTACTCCCAAAAACATGCATATGCTCTCTATCATTTTTCAATGAAGATGACCATCGTCTAATGATGAAGCTGAATAATAACATACATGCATAATATGAAATCATAACACGAGGAGCCTTGACTCAAACCACACCACAACCTGAAAATAATGGGAGTCTTGACTCCAAAACCATGTGGTAAGCTAATTGATGAAATCATAAAACATACTTGATCATATGGTCTTTCCCAATGCTTTAACATGCTTGAAATCAACTTGATTCACTTTGAAAACATGAACATAACATGGGTATTTCGAAATCATACTTTCTTCATAAATATCTCATCATGCTTGAACATACAACTCATAGATCTCAACTTTCATGAACATTCATGGATGGGCATCATAGTTTAGAAAACTTGAAAACATAATTTATAATTTAAAACATTGTAAAATATGCCCATTAATCATGATTCATCATTTAGAACATGCTTAGATCATACCCATGATTAGAACTTAAGAATTCATGCATTGGGTAAAACCCCATGGAATCATCAATTAGATCATCAAAATTAAGAGGGACTTGGGCATGGGTGTAGACAATTGCACCCATTCATAGCCTTACATACCTGAGAGGATCTAATTCTATAGCTTTCTTGATTGCCCAATGAAGATTTGGGGAAGAACCTTGATGAACTAGGCTTGATCACCTCTTTAGACCTCTAAACTTGCATGAATGAATGTGAATTATCCTAGAATGAACTTACCCACATAGTTTAGGCCTTAGAAACATAGGAATTACGAAAAAATCCTTAATAAACTCTCAAGAAAAAACAGACTATTAGTCCCAATGAGGGACTGGATGGGTCATTACCAATGGCCACGACTCGTGGTCACCATTCGTCTTGAACACTGCCCATCTTCCTCAAAAGGGTCTCCACGAGGGACTTAATGATTCGTTTTTGGTGACCACGACTCGTGGTCACCTCCCATTGCCTTCACTGCCCAAAATGCTTGATCCCCAAATCTCACTTGTCCATGGATGACTTGACGGGTCGTGGTGCTGACCACGACTCGTGGTCATGTCTGTGGTCACCCCAAAGTCAAGATTCCAAACCACAGTCAATCTTTACCCCATGAGTCACTCCACGACTCGTGGCCTACCCCATGGGTCATAAGACAACTCATCCTGTGACCTTGTACAGAAAATTAAGTTTTCTTCGTTTTAACTCCGGGGTCTGATGTTAGGGCTTATGGGGTATAACACCATGGTTGATTGGAGGGGATTTTAATATGGTATTAGATGAAGAATAGAAGATAGGAGGACTTCTAATAAGAACTGATGATTATGAAGACTTTGCTTGTTGTATTGAAGCAGGTGATTTGGTGGGAATCAAATATAATAGGAGCCCTTTACATGGTGGAGTGGGAGGGTCGGAAATGACTGCATATTTGTAAGGCTAGATAGAATTCTTGTAAACTCAGATATGTAGAACTGGTTTGGCCAAATGGAGGTGAAGCATTTTGTCTAGAACATGTTCTAATCAAGCCCCTATGTTATTAACCTGTGAAGAGGTAGCTACAATTCCTAGAAAGACTTTCAAATTCCTCAAATTCTGGACAAAAAATGAGGGTTTCATGGAGGTAGTTAGATAAAATTGGGTTGCTGCAACATTTGGGAACCCATTCCTTAAATTCAAGGAGAAGCAAAAGAAGCTGAAACGGGCTTTAACAGTATGGAGCAAGGCAGAATATGGATATATCTTTAAACAAGTAATTATCAAGGAAGAAATTGTTAAGCTAAAAAAGAACCTATTTGTTAAGGACCCAAGTGAGATGAACAGAACAGTGATGCAAAAGGCACAGGAGGAACTAAAAAGATATCTTCACTACCAAGAGGAGTATTGGAAACAGAAAGCAGGCTTTGACTGGTTTGAAGAGGGAGATAGAAACACAAGATTTTTTCATTGCCTAGTTAAAGGAAGAAGAAGCAGACTGACAATAAAGAAGATACAGGACACAGATGGAAACTGGATAGAGGAGGAGGAACAAATTTTGATAGAAGCAATAAGGTTTTACCAATATCAGTTTACTCAAGAGAGAGATGCAACTGATTTCTCACTCTTGAAAAAGATACCAGTCATGGTGACAGAGGAAGAAAACACAGTGTTATGACAAATGGCAGAAAATGAGGAGGTTAGAAGGGTAGTTTTCAACCTAAATGGGGACAATGCAGGTGGTCTAGATAGATTCACGGGGAATTTTTACTAGAAATGCTGGGATATTTTGAGAATGGTGCAAGCATTCCTTGATGGGCATACTCTCCCCAAATCTATAACTCACACTAATTTGGTGCTCATTCCAAAAAAGAAGGAGATACATACTTTTGCTGACATGAGGCCAATAAGTTTGAGTAATTTTGTCAACAAAATTCTATCTAGAGTGGTACAAAATAGATTGGAGACTGTGATCCCTAAACTCATATCAGCCAATCAGTCAGGCTTTGTGAAAGGTAGAAACATCTCAAAGAATGTCTTGCTAGCTCAGAAAATTATCACAAATATTGGCAAAAGGGGGGTAAACCAGTAAATGTCATTATTAAGCTAGATATGACCAAGACCTATGATAGAGTTTCATGATTTTTTCTAACCAAAGGGTTAATGAAAATGGGTTTCAATAACACGGTGGTGGATATGATATGGAGGCTAATTGCTAATAATTGGTATTGAATGTTGATCAATGGTAGTGCACATGATTTCTTTCACTCTACAAGGGGTGTCAAATAAGGGGACCCCTTATCCCCAGCTTTATTCATTTTGAGTGCAGAAGTGTTGTCAAGGGCTTTGAATGACCCATTTGAAGAAGGTCAGTATAGAGGTTATGGTATGCCTAAATGGAGTATAAATCTAAACTATTTGGCCTATGCTGATGATACCATCATTTTTGCCTCAGCTCATAGGTACTAATTGGATAGAATTATGCAAACCCTACAGAAGTATGAGATACAATCTGGCCAAAAGATCAATAAAGAAAAAAGTGCATTTTACATGCAACAGAATGTGGGGATAGATCTAAAATAGTTGGTGGAGCAAAGTACAGAAATGACCAGAGGACAATTTTTCCTATCATATATTTGGGGTGTCCAATTACTCATGCTAGGAAAAGGAAAGGATATTATTCTGATCTAATCAAGAAGGTAAAGGACAAACTTCAAACATGAAAAGGAAGAATGTTGAAACCCAATCTTAACCTCCCTACGCCCCGTCTAAGCTGCGTGTGTGTGTGTCTATATATATATATATATATATATATATATATATATATATATATATATATTGCATATTTTAAAATAACCTTTTTAACGAAATTATTTAATTTGCATTCGTAATATTCTAGCATTAATTAGCATACACATTTGAATTATTTGCATAATCATTTTAATTTATATTTCTAAAATATTTTATTACATTTATTTCAAAATTTTAATTTTCCAATATTATATTTAATTACGTTATATATAATATATTGCAAAAAAATAATATACATACATACATATTTTCAATTAAACAAGGTTTATTTACAAAATATAATTTACTTAGTTATTTATATGTAATAATAATATCTATATTATTTTATCGTAAATTAAATTATCGTGTTACTTATTTATTAAATTATTTGTGATTGAAGTGTTTTATTAAGTTAATAGTAGTTATTCAACTTTCCCAATTTATTTGAAATCTAGCCATTTTCTACTTAAATTATATCAATTTTAGCCCATTTGAGTCAATTTGGCTATTATTTTGTTATACCCCGTAGGATTTTCAGCACCTAGATGACCTATTCGCACGTTGGTTAAGCGTATTTGAAGGCCATACGTGCTAAAGGAAGGCCCGGGGAAAGATCGGACGAGAAACCTGTCGAACCATCGCGGAAGGAGCCGAGGCAGAGCCCCTCCGCGATGGCAGCGTGTCACGGAGGTGAAGCCTGTGCGTTGGCTCCGTGACACGTTGGCCTTGTCCATTACTGGTTCAGCACACAGTATGTACGGATACTTTATTACTATTAGTTTCAGTATGTGGGATATGCAGATAGTATTACTAGTTGAGACCGTTGTATTGTTTTGGGGTTGGATTACCTCGCATCCATGACCGCCCCAGAGTTGATAGCTGTATCGACTCGTCCGCCAGAGGACGAGGATACGTCGCTCTACGGAGTGGCATGCCGTCCCACAGGGGACGAAGATGGGATGCCAGTTTTCCCCATATTGTGCCTTGGTCGGCCCTTACACACCCCTGTCGAGCGGATACGCCCGGGTGTTGATTCAGGAGTCCTCCGGACTCAGGTACAGTTATAGTCAGGGGTTCAGCGAGCCCTAAGTGCATACCCAGGGGACCGGCAGGATGCTTATAGTTACTTTAGGAGATGGGATGACCGGGGTAGGGGTATAGATTTTGTGCTGGTTGTACCTCCCGGCTTATGGGGGCCGGGTAAGGTTTGTGTGTGCTATGTTATGTTATGCCATGTTACATTGGGTACGAGTAGATCGACAGTAGAACGATACATCTCCAGGTATGACTCCTACTCCTTCCAGTATAGTTAAGAGTAGGCATAATTTTACATTATCAGACAGTTAATCTATTCCTTCCTATTTCAGTTTCATCAGTTGTATTGTTGTTTTCAGATATTTCTTTCAGCTATTGCTTTACATACTCAGTACCATCGGTACTGACGCCCGGTGGGGCGCTGCATTACTTGCCTGCAGGTACTCATAGACGAGGAGGTGATCCCTCGTGATTCCTGTCAGCGATCGAGTATTCAGCTCCTGTCATCCGGAGACTGAATTCCAGAGGTGTATTTCATTTTCTTTTGTTGTACAGTACGGGTAGGTCGGGGCCCTGTCCGGATCATTTCTATTGTTATTCCTAGAGGCTTGCAGTCTGTATATATTTCCTTGTGGTCAGTTGAGCCGGTCGTGTGAGGTCGTGCAGTTGTATAGCTGTTAGTACTTTTACTTCTTTTATGTTGGCCGTGTGGGGCCATAGCTTGACAGTAGTGGTGACCTTGCCGGTCACGTAGCTTTCTAGTATTTCATTGTTGAGTTACAGATAACAAGACAGCATGGTGGCCTCGTCGGCCCGCATAGGTTTTCCTATATTGAATGTGTTCTGGTTATCTGATAGTACAGGTACAGGTGGCTATAGGCCAGTTGGCCGGAGGCTGTGTCTACAGCCGTTATATAGCCGGTTGGTTTCTTGAAATAGAGCCAGGGCCAGCCAAAAGCACCAGACGTGCTTTGGCTGGATCATCTAGCAGCCCAGAGTCTAGCAGGCACTAGGTGCCCGTCATACCCTCCAGGATGGGGTGTGACAAATTTGGTATCAGAGCAGGTCGTATCCCAGGGAGTCTGCAAGCCGTGCTAAGTAGAGTCCTGTCCATGGATGTGCTGTGCACCACATACTATGGGTAGGGGGCTGCAAGGCATGATAGGATGGTTGTCTTTTATTCTTATTCAGTCGTGCTGTAGAGCGGTACAATATAGGGTTGAGTCCCTAAAAGCTTACTGTATTCTTTGGTTACAGATAATGTCAGACCAGCGACATCCTATCACAGGCCGGAGTTTAGATATTGCAGCAGGGGAAGGCACCAGCAGGATGCCTCACCCTCGTTTAGAAACAGCCCGGTCAGAGGGCACTACAGAGGCATCGTCCCAGCCTTCTCAGCAGTCTCCACCACATCAGGAGCCACTTGGGGCGACACTACCTCCAGCAGTCCCTATACCGACACCTTCCGACCAGGAGGTTAGGAGTGCGGTAGTTATGTTAGCACAGATGATGGCTGCTCAGCGTCAGCCGATGCCGTCTACAGTTGCGGAGTCGTCAGGAGGGCCCGATAGTTCGAGGGTCCGAGAGTTCTTGGCTCTGAATCCCCCACAGTTTACAGGTACGGACCGGACAGAGGACCCTCAGAATTTTTTGGATCAAATGCAGAGAATTTTCAGGGTTATGCATGCCACGCCTACAGAATCAGTTGAGTTGGCAGCATTCCGGTTACGGGACATCGCCGTATTGTGGTATGAAAGCTGGGAAAGGTCCCGAGGGAGAAACGTTTCCCCTCCGACTTGGTCCAGTTTCTCAGGAGCTTTTTTGGATCACTATTTGCCACGGGAGATTCAACAGGCCCGGGTATACCAGTTCCTACATCTGGAGCAGGGGGCCATGAGTGTTCGGGAATATTCCTTGCGGTTTGATTCTTTGGCCCGGTACGCACCGGCCTTTGTTGATACCATGGCATCCAGAGTACACTGCTTTATCATGGGGTTGAATCCAGAATATGTTGAGACTTGTATTACGGCTACACTGCGAGAGGACATGGACATTGCTCGAGGTCAGGCATTCGCCCAGAATATTGAGGGCATCAGACAGCGGCATCGAGAGATTAGAAGGGCTAATCAGGAACAGCGCCGCCGGGACAGGCCAATTGAGTTACAGAGGGAGGCTCGGGGAGGACCCAGGCCACGATTGTTAGACAGGCCGCCCAGGCCCCCGCCTCCGCCACAGCCGCAGGGGGGTAGATTCAACCGCAGGGGGCAGTCAGAGACTGGTAGAGGCTCGCAGATGGCAGATTCACCATTACAGAGGAGGGCGGAGCAGAGTAGGTATACCCTACCACTTTGCCCTATATGCAGTCGACGCCATCCTGGAGCATGCAGGTATGGCTCCACCGCATGTTATATTTGTGGCCAAGAAGGCCATTTCATGAAAGATTGCCCAGCCAGAGGTCGAAAGGACCGGGATAGACAGGACAGGGCATCTGTAGGGTCACGAGCCACAGCATCCTCGGCAGGGCGCAGGCCCTCAGTTTCAGCAGGCAGGGATCAGGGCAGATCAGAGGACTCCAGTGCAGGTGCGGGTCCAAGCCGCACATATGCTTTACCAGGGAGGCAAGATTCAGAAGCGTCACCTGATGTTGTGACAGGTATGCTAACTATCTGCTCACACCCTGCTTATGTATTGATTGATCCAGGGTCCACTTTGTCCTACATTACTCCATTTATGGCACGAAAGTTCAATATTGCACCAGAATTATTACAGCAGCCCTTTTCGGTATCCACACCCGTCGGTGACTCGATCGTGGCTAGCCGAATTTACCAGGGGTGTACGGTAGAGGTTGCTGATCGTCAGACCACAGTAGATCTGGTCGAGCTAGAAATGATAGACTTCGATGCCATAATGGGTATGGATTGGTTAGTGCCGTGCTTTGCCAATGTTGAATGTTGGACCAAGACGGTCCGATTCCACTTTCCAGGAGAAGCAGTGCGGGAGTGGAAGGGCAGCACCGCTACGCCAAAAGATAGGTTTATTTCCTACCTTCAGGCGAGGAAATTGATATCTAAGGGGTGTATTTACCATCTGGTTAGAGTTCAGGATGTCCGAGCAGAATCTCCGACACTCTAGTCTGTTCCAGTAGTGAACGAGTTTCCTGATGTGTTTCCTGATGAGTTACCTGGTATTCCCCCAGAAAGGGAGATAGATTTTGCTATTGACTTGTTACCAGGCACTCAGCCGATATCAATTCCTCCCTATCGTATGGCTCCTGCAGAACTCAGAGAATTAAAGGAGCAGCTGAAAGACTTGTTGGATAAAGGTTTTATCAGGCCTAGTACTTCTCCCTGGGGTGCGCCAGTTCTGTTTGTAAGAAAGAAAGATGGCTCACTCCGTATGTGCATAAATTACCGACAATTGAACAAAGTTACAGTAAAGAACAAGTACCCGCTTCCCAGAATTGATGACTTGTTTGACCAGTTGCAGGGGGCCAGATGTTTCTCTAAGATAGATCTGAGGTCCGGATATCACCAGGTCCGGGTTCGTGAAAAGGACATTCCAAAGACTGCTTTCAGGACCAGGTATGGTCACTTTGAATTTATGGTCATGTCTTTTGGGCTGACGAATGCTCCCGCAGTGTTTATGGATCTGATGAACAGCATATTCAGACCGTATTTGGATCTGTTCGTAATAGTATTTATCGATGATATCCTAGTATATTATCGTTCGGAGACAGATCACCAGGACCATTTATGAACAGTACTCCAGATCCATAGAGACCGTCAACTGTACGCCAAGTTTTCTAAGTGTGAGTTCGGGCTGAACTCAGTTGCCTTTTTGGGGCATATCGTGTCGGATGCTGGTATACAGGTAGACACACAGAAAATAGAGGTGGTCAAGACATGGCCTAGACCCACCACTCCGACCGAGGTTCGCAGTTTCCTGGGTTTAGCAGGATATTATCGGAGATTTGTTGAAGGATTCTCCACTATAGCAGCACCTCTGACAAAGCTAACACAGAAAGCAGCTAAATTTCAGTGGACGAAGGCATGTGAGCAGAGTTTCCAAGAATTGAAAGATAGACTGACCTCCGCCCCAGTATTAGCATTGCCAGAGGGAGCAAATGGGTACGCGGTGTATTGCGACGCTTCAGGTTTGGGACTGGGTTGTGTGTTGATGCAGCATGGTAGGGTAATTGCTTATGCTTCCAGACAGCTGAGGAAACACGAAAAGAACTATCCGACCCATGACCTGGAATTGGCCGCAGTGATCCACGCCCTAAAAATTTGGAGGCATTATCTGTATGGCGTCCATGTAGACATCTTTACAGATCATAAAAGCTTGCAGTATATTTTCACACAGAGGGAGTTAAATCTGCGGCAATGTCGCTGGTTAGAATTGTTGAAAGATTATGATGTAAATATTCTCTATCACCCGGGAAAAGCTGATGTAGTGGCAGATGCCCTGAGCCGTAAGTCAATGGGGAGTTTGGCGTATTTGCAACCTGAGAAGCGGGAGTTAGCCAAGGAAATTCATCAGCTAGCTGGTTTAGCCGTTCGAGTGATAGAAACAGAAAATAATAGAGCAGTAATTCAGAATTCTGTTGTGTCATCATTAGTTACAGAGGTAAAAGAACGACAGTACGAGGACCCTGACTTAGTCCAGCTCAGAGATAGAGTTCAGAAAGGTAAGGAGTCAGATTTCCAAATGACTGAGGATGATGTGCTAGCTGTAAGGGCCTCCTTTGTGTTCCGAATGTTACAGGGCTCCGCCAGCATATAATGCATGAAGTACATTACGCTCGCTATTCCCTCTATCCAGGAGCAACGAAAATGTACCACGACATCAGAGACATCTACTGGTGGTCAGGTATGAAAGCTGAAATAGCTGAATTTATATCTAGATGTCCTAATTGTCAGCAGGTGAAAGCGGAGCACCAGAAACCAGGCGGTCTGACGCAGGATATAACGATGCCTACGTGGAAATGGGAAGCGATAAATATGGATTTTGTAACAGGGTTACCCCGTACCAGACGCAGAAATGATTCCATTTGGGTAATAGTTGACAGGCTGACAAAATCAGCTCATTTCCTGCCAGTGAAGGCTACCTTCTCGGCTGAGGATTATGCCGAATTATATATAAGAGAAATAGTTAGATTACATGGAGTGCCGGTATCCATCATTTCAGATAGGGGAGCACAGTTTACAGCTAGATTCTGGCAGTCATTCCAGAGGGGTTTGGGAACGCAGATTAATTTGAGCATAGCATTCCACCCTCAGACAGATGGGCAGGCTGAGCGGACTATCCAAATGCTCGAAGATATGCTACGAGTGTGTGTACTAGATTTTGGGGGTAGCTGGGATGAGCATCTTTCGTTGATTGAATTTTCTTATAATAACAGTTATCATTCGGCTATCTAGATGGCGCCCTTTGAAGCATTATATGGGCGAAAATGTAGATCGCCGGTGGGCTGGTTTGAAGTGGGGGAATCAGCGTTGATTGGGCCAGACATCATTCAACAGTTAGAGGAGAAGGTAAAGCTTATCAGAGAACGCCTGCTGACTGCTCAGAGCCGCCAGAAGTCTTATGCAGATATGCGGCGCAGAAATCTAGAATTTGCGGTAAATGACTGGATATATCTGAAAGTGTCTCCGATGAAAGGGGTGATGAGATTTGGCAAAAAAGGCAAGCTTAGCCCGAGATTCATTGGGCCATATCAGATTCGGCGAAGGATAGGCCGAGTTGCATACGAATTAAACTTGCCTCCGGAGTTAGCATCTGTTCACCCAGTATTCCATGTATCTATGTTGAGGAAGTTCGTAGGAGACCCTTCCACAGTTGTTTCAGTTCAGGATGTCCAGGTCACAGAAGAGTTAGCATATGAAGAGGTTCCAGTAGCTATCTTAGACAGACAGATTCGCAGGTTGAGGACTAAAGATATTACGTCTGTCAAAGTATTGTGGCGTAACAGGAACCATGAGGAGATGACGTGGGAAGCTGAAGAAGATATGAAAGCTAGATATCCTCACCTATTCCAGGTCTAGTCAGGCGACAGGTATGTCCGTATTATTATTTATGTAGTACCTTATGGTTGTATGTGTATAAATGAGAAAGATTGATACATAGCCATCCAGTGAATCTTAAAGTATTGCGTGCAGTACCTGTGTTGGACTTTTCTGCATTTCAGGTTTTTGCTATAGTCCATATTACAGGGGAAACTCTGCCGGAATTTTTCTAGATAGTAAGTTGACAAGTCCTCTAAATAAAAGTTTACATTCGAGGACGAATGTTCTTAAGGGGGGGGGAGAATGTTATACCCCGTAGGATTTCCAACACCTAGATGACCTATTCGCACGTTGGTTAAGCGTATTTGAAGGCTATACGTGCTAAAGGAAGGCCCGGGGAAAGATCGGATGAGAAACCTGTCGAACCATCGCGGAAGGAGCCGAGGCAGAGCCCCTCCGTGATGGCAGCGTGTCACAGAGGTGAAGCCTCCGCGTTGGCTCCGTGACACGTTGGCCTTGTCCAGGCCCAAGTATATAAAGCCCCACTTTGGTTTTAATTCATTTAAACTTATAAAATTTCCAGTGAAACAGAGAGGAAAACCAGAGGAGAGAAAAGAACGAAGGGGGTAATATAATTTCGTCCGATTACGCTGCCAAACGTTGTCCAAACTCAAATTAACCTCAGATACTGAGGTATTTAGCAGCAGAGAGCATTCCTACGGATTTAGTTTTGTGAAATACGACCGACGAATCGTCGAGCTACCGAGCTAAGGTAAGTAGAATTGCTCCAAACTAGTGTCTATGTGTTCCTAGCTGTGAAGTGAATATTTCTCCCTTCTGGACCTCTGAAAAATAGCGAGTTTTCGACCGTCTTTCGATAAGCCTAAGTTTAGGCTATAAATTATATCGAAAGTGATGTTGTTCTTTAAAATAAAGCAATATTTAGTATTGTTTTGGGGTTGGATTACCTAGCATCCATGACCGCCCCAGAGTTGATAGCTGTATCGACTCGTCCGCCAGAGGACGAGGATACGTCGCTCTACGGAGTGGCATGCCGTCCCACAGGGGACGAAGATGGGATGCCAGTTTTCCCCATATTGTGCCTTGGTCGGCCCTTACACACCCCTGTCGAGCGGATACGCCCGGGTGTTGATTCAGGAGTCCTACGGACTCAGGTACAGTTATAGTCAGGGGCTCAGCAAGCCCTAAGTGCATACCCAGGGGACCGGCAGGATGCTTATAGTTACTTTAGGAGATGGGATGACCGGGGTAGGGGTATAGATTTTGTGCTGGTTGTACTTCCCGGCTTATGGGGGCCGGGTAAGGTTTGTGTGTGCTATGTTATGTTATGCCATGTTACATTGGGTACGAGTAGATCGACAGTAGAACGATACATCTCCAGGTATGACTCCTACTCCTTCCAGTATAGTTAAGAGTAGGCATAATTTTACATTATCAGACAGTTAATCTATTCCTTCCTGTTTCAGTTTCATCAGTTGTATTGTTGTTTTCAGATATTTCTTTCCGCTATTGCTTTACATACTCAGTACCAGCGGTACTGACGCCTGGTGTGGCGCTGCATTACTTGCCTGCAGGTACTCATAGACGAGGAGGCGATCCCTCGTGATTCCTGTCAGCGATCGAGTATTCAGCTCCTGTCATCCGGAGACTGAATTCCAGAGGTGTATTTCGTTTTCTTTTGTTGTACAGTACGGGTAGGTCGGGGCCCTGTCCCGATCATTTCTATTGTTATTCCTAGAGGCTTGCAGTCTGTATATATTTTCCTGTGGTTAGTTGAGCCGGTCGTGTGAGGCCGTGCAGTTGTATAGCTGTTAGTACTTTTACTTCTTTTATGTTGGCCGTGTGGGGCCATAGCTTGACAGTAGTGGTGACCTTGTCGGTCACGTAGCTTTCTAGTATTTCATTGTTGAGTTGCAGATAACTAGACAGCATGGTGGCCTCGTCGGCCCGCATAGGTTTCCCTATATTGAATGTGTTCTGGTTAGCTGATAGTACAGGTACAGGTGGCTATAGGCCAGTTGGCTGGAGGCTGTGTTTACAGCCGTTATATAGCTGGTTGGTTTCTTGAAATAGAGCCAGGGCCAGCCAAAAGCACCAGACGTGCTTAGGCTGGATCATCTAGCAGCCCAGAGTCTAGCAGGCACCAGGTGCTCGTCATACCCTCCAGGGTGGGGTGTGACATATTTAAATCCAATTCAGCCATAAATTAGTTCTCAATCCATTAACCCATCAGTGACCCGCGATCTGACCCATTCAACTAGATTTAATCCTATCCGTTCATACCCATAGATCCAGCGGCTGAGGTTAAATCTATCCATTTCCTTTAATATCACTAACACCCCGCAAACCCTAAAAAATACTCCCATTATTTTAACTCCTCCTCTACCAGAAGCACTGCAACTCTCACCCTTTCCTCTTTTCTTCTCCTCTTGCCGCTGATAACAACCGAAAAAAACACCACCAACACTCGTCGTTCCCCGGCAACCACCAAAAACCCTCACTTCCGTCCACCACTACTCCGGTCAATTGACCAAACATCACCACCGACCAGTGAGACCACCATCGCCGCTCACTCCTTTCACCCGTTTTCCCTCCTCTCCTCCTACTCTCCATTATTTTCGACACCCGCCAGACCTCCCCTCGTCTTTTTTTCTTTTCCAAGCTGCCACCGAAACCACCGAAAACTTTTAGAAACCAGCACTATTGGACGATCCCAATCAAACCATCACCGCCTCACCTTCTTCCTCCTCGCCTCTACATTGATACCACCAGGCGCCGACAACTGGAAACCAACCACCACATCTCCCTCCGTCTTCTCTCCTCTCATCTTCTCCGGCAACAGATCCAGACCCTCACCTCCTTTTCTCATCTCTTTCTTCGATGTAACTGGAAAATCAGTAAGAAAACAAGAATTTAAATCAACAACCGCATTTTTCTCATGGTCGGCAAACTCCGACGAGTTCTTATGCCACTGTGAAACAGTGAATATGACCGTGTTTGGTTGATTTAATGTTTGACATCTATTTTTCTTTCCGTATTGCCTTTTACCTATGCCTATCAGATCTGAAAATTAGCTATGTTTGTTGGTAATTGCTTGACTAGAAATGTTCAGTTGTCGTATGTGTTTACCTCTAAAATATCTTGAAAAGCCCTAAATGTTTACAAGATTTTGTTTCTGGTACACCTTGATTTAGACGAGTCCTTTTGGGAAAATCATCGAGTTTCATATTTGGCATGTAGGTCCATACATCACTGTTCTTTATCTTGTACCCTTTAATATGTACAAATACATATGTATATGCATATCACTGTTTAGTCGTTCGTCTTGCCATCTATTAGAACTCTTATATATATATATGTATTTGCTTGCTTACTTGGTATTTTTCTGTCAAAGCGTGCAAATTAAGTTGCTACTGTTATGGTGTTTAATTTAATTAGGTTGTATATGCATATCACAAATCTATGCTTGGCAAAATCCTATGATTAGTTTTTTGATTACCTTGACAGATTTTAATTAATGAATAAATATGGTAATTCATAATTAATTTACATATTAGGTGTAATTTCGTATTCAACACCTTGTGGCGAGTTATCTTCTATTTTTTATTTAATTATCTTGACTGGTCAATATATCAATACTGTGATCATTATATTGTGAAAATATTCTATATTGTGATTGATGTAATTGATTGAGAGAATTCTTTAAGATTTTTATTTTCTACAATCCCTTTATGGTAAATAAATATTTACTTTTGAATTCAGTCATATGACAGTTCGTTTAATTAATTCTTGGTAAAACTCCCCTTAGTTAAAATTCCATGACAAGTTTTTGTCTATTTTCAGTATGTGTTGATTTTTATTTTTTAAGGACCGTTGCTTTTCCCATAATTAATTTATTATAATGTTTAATTTGATTTTGCCCTTTATTTGTTTTGATAATTATGACATTTTTTTATTTATAGTAACATTGTATTTGATTGTCAGCCTTATTAATTAAGCAAAATCCCTCGGCTGATTTGATTCTTTTATTTCCTTTCCTTCTAAGTCTTTAATAGATTTTGTGAATTATTTATTTCTTTTCATTCAGCCGTTTTTGATTGGCTATATAAGGCAGCACTCTTCTGTTTATTTATTCATTCGAACATTGTCAGAGACCCCAAAAAAGTTATTTTACTTCTAAAGACTGCCTTTTCTTTTAATTTCATAACTCTTCCACCCCGCCTCAACACAAGCACTGCTCAGAATCCACGAGATTCTTGTGAACTTGATGTGTTGAGTTTCGAGTCTAAACTATTGAAAAAGCCTCTTCTGAAACTGCTGATTACTGCTTTATTATATTCCTTACTGATTAATTGGTCAATTTACTTTCCCTTGCTAATTTCTATAATACTACGTGCGAACTATTATTTGCATCATGTTATAGATATGAATTCTTCGTATCTCTTTGTTTTGATATGTGTCTGAATTTGGTGATCTGTCATATTTGCCTTTGAATAAATGCCTTTACAAATGTTTAATTAAATGAGTTGAGTATTTGTGCGTGCATATTTTGTCATATTACTTATTTAATAGGTTTCTTTTCTAAATTGGAGTAAAGCGTCGCAGGGGCGAGAGAGGCTATGGATTTATTTCAATGTAGTTTTATGTATTGTGGTTTATTTATTCATTTATTTATCTACAACAGTTTGTAATATTGTAATGAACTCTAATAATAGTGGAAAGGGGTTTATGATGGGGGGGGGGGTTATACTTCTTTACTATTTTTTTTCTTTGCTTAACTGCTGGCTTCACCTAGAAAGCATGTCCATAGGATTTTAATAATATACGCAATGATAGAAATCATGCCCATAAGAATTTAATAACATATGTAACGTTAGATATCACGCCTATAGGATTAACATGAATATGATTATTTTGCAAGATAGGAATTAAAACAAACTTGATTATTTTTCAACAAAATATGCATATAGAAATTAAATAATATATGCCAACATATCAAAATCTACATCGGAATATTTAAAATTAGAATATGTTCGCCTTGAAAATTTATACATGACTGTAAAATAAAAGATGTTGTTAGATAACATGTTCATAGGATTCAACCTTTTCACCTAATTAAAAAATAATAATAATCGGGTTCACTTCTCTAACTAGAAACCATGTCTGCAATTTACATGTTTTAAAACAATTCTTTGTCTGTCACTAAAAAAGAGATTGCCTATAGGACTACTTCGTAATAGCACAGAGATCAAGCTTATAATCTTTCATATCCATTCATTAAATATAACGCGTTAATCGTTTCTGTTTACCTTTAAGATTTAATCAATTCGGATAATAATTTTAACTGGTCTAATTAATTTTAACGCTTTGCTACCATTTAAATGGGAACATGTTCCTCTCTGCCCTAGCATATATGTTGCTGCATATTAGAAGTTATAGGAATAAACTTAGAGATCTGATTGCATCTATAGTTTAATCAAGTTTATCAAATTTTCATAATAATACTATCCTAATCTGATCTGTCTATGCATTTAGAAACTTTGCCAAATTGGGCATATTTTGGGTTGTGTACTTATATATGATATTCTGGCATTAGAAAACATGCTTGTAGGATTTATTCATGTGTTTAGAAATCATGCTTTTTAGGATCTATCCATACCTCCTTAGAATTCGTGTTTCCTTTAGAATTTGTTCTAACAGAGGCCTATTTGAAACCTTTGTATTCTAGTTGCTTTGATTTCTATTTATTTGACGTTTAATCATCTTTCAAACCCTTAAGAGTTTTTTAGACCCCAAAATTCAATATAGTAGTCCAAACGCCTCTTGGACATTAAGCTTGGGATGGGTAGGCAAATGTTTAAGGCGTTAGTTTTCCTTCACCTAGAACGCTTTAGGATTAATAATTAATCAATTGGGTGGGTAGTCAAAAATGATAGTCTGTGCTCGCTGAATAATACGAGCAACCTAAATAGGTTGCAAAATATTATTTTAGTCACATGGGGTGATCCCATTAGGTTAAAATAACCCCCTTTCTAAATGAAGAACTTTGTCCGACCTAATTCCCTTTAGGGATAAGTAGGCGCCTCTTTGAGATTTAGTCCAATTCTTAATATTTCTATGTATTTGTTTTATAGTTTATTATTTTATTCTATTTTTTTAAATTATGTAATTGTTGCATTAATTATCCCAAGATTCTTTCTTCTTTATTTGATTTCTCTCCTTTTTCTTATACTAATTTTGAGATTTCCTAATTTTAATAATAAGAGCGATTAGTTTATTTGCATGATCTTGTACTTAAATAATTTAGAGACGTTTTAAGCTTAATAATTAATAGACCTTTTGATCACTTAGTAATTCTCACATAATTAATGAATCCAGCTGAGAACCACATTTGTGGATCTCGAAAGGTGCCTAACACCTTCCTTTTGAGGTAATTTGAACCCTTGCCCAACTCTGGTGACCTAGGCTAGTTGATTATGTAATTAGTTTAGTATGGTGCCCTAACGCACGATAATTCGTTAGGTGGCGATTCTTCTTTTTGTTTTAATCCTAAAAGAGTTGTCACATGTCGAGTTTCATTTTTCGTGACAAAAATGAGGCACGACAGCATGACGACTCTGCTGGGGTTTCTATGCTCTAACCATTACGTGTTCAGTTTTTATGTGGGATTTGTTTTTTTGAGTTAAAAAAATCTCTTTTTCTTTTTCTATTTATTTGTTTCCTTAATTAGTCAACTTACCGTGTTTAATTCTTTTTCTTTTTTCCACTTATTTATTTCCTTATATATGTTTCATTATATAAGCATGAAGTTACTAATAATTTTCTTTCTTTTTTTTTGTTTTTATTCATTTACACTGTCTCATTTTTTATGTATAATTTGTAATCACTATCTTAATTAACTGGCTAATTGTTAACTGCTTTCTTTAAATTGTCATTTTCGCTCATATTTTCCCCCACTTGGGAACTTCTCACTGTCACGCACTTGATAACGGTTGCGTGGTTTTACGGTCGTTCACTATTAAAACACCCTCCGAGGAATGCCTCATGATTTGGTCGATCAGCGGTGCGTCGACAGTCATGAGCTTTCTCACCCTCAAGTACTCCGCTCGAGGGAATTGTGTTATACTCACTCTCATCTTTAGAGCTTGACCGTGTGTCCTTTACTAAGGAATACATATCGTGTATCACCTAAGAAGCCGCGATGTTCATGGTACGTCAAGATTGATAGTAAAACTTGGTCATTGAGTCTTAAGAGATTCTCTATCCCGAAAAGGACGTCTTCATAATCTATGTGCATTTAAATTTATCTTTTTCCTTATCTCCTTCCTTGTTTAAATTATTATATTCTTCCATGTTTAATCATTTTCCTTATTCCCTTTCCTTTCTTAAAATATTTTCTTCCATTTAGCTTTTCCTGTTTCTTTATTTGTTTGATTTATTTTCTTCTCTTATTACCTGATTAATTTGATGCAACTATCCCTTTACTTATTTATGTGACATAATTGATGATTTATCCATGAATTTTTTATTTATGTATTTACTTTTATTGCTTCATTAAATAACTGTTGCATTTTTTAACTGCTTATTGTATGCACATGATAATTCTATAGTTTTTCATTTCGCTCATACTTCTCCCACATAGAAAATTATCACAATCACACACTATACACGCGAGTTGTGTTTTACACTTCTTCGAAATCCTTTCAAAAGCCCATTTAGAGAGGTGGCATATACATGAGGTGAATGGATAGTTTTACTACCATGTGATCACGTGCCTTCTCACATAAAAAAATCTTTCAGTCCGTGTCTACCCGACTCTTAGAAATTTATGTTAAGTCATGAATGCATTATCCCTAGAAGATCTCAATATTCTTGGTGTATTGAGATCATTAGTTTGACTTTTCCCAAAGTCCATAGAAGTTTACAACCTCGCAAAGGACTTTATCATGTCTATTTTCATCTTTTTAGAGGTGAATATTCCCAAAAAAAAGTAGAATGTTTGCTCCTTTAGTGAGAAGGGTGAAACTAACCTTTTTATGATGCAGGTGTTAAGCACAAATTCACGTCGTATAAGAAGCCAAAGAATGAAAAACATTTTTCATAGCTTTACTTTTCATAATTTTTATTTCTTGTAATATTTCGTTCTGTGAATAAGGCAATAATTTGATTATGTTATTTTAGGTATTTGGGGATTTTAGTGGAGCAAATGGAATGATATATTATGGCATATTCATTTTTCAAAATGCGCTAGGCCTACCTCCGGTATAAAAGTGGCCCTCAAATTAGAAAAATGTATTAATGTGTTTAATCTTTTATCTACAACATGAAGCGTATTAGTGTGTTTATTTCCTTTAATCTTTTATCTAGAACATGTTATGCTCGAGTTTCCTCACTGATTTTATTTTTTTGTGTATTGTTTATCTTGATTATCCCGTTCCTAAGGTTGATTTATACATAACTGTTCGCCATACCTTTCTCCTAGTCCGTTCACCAAAGTAAAAGGAAAAATGAATGACAGTAACAGTTCAACTGATAGAGTAGATACAACCGCTCGGAAAGATTCTGTAGAGAATTCAGAGGGAAGGTATCCACCCGCGTATAATGATATGATGCTAAGGATGGAACAAAAGATTTTAGAACTTCAAGGGGAATTCCCGAGCTTGTAATGCAACCAACCTATCGATCCCATTGGAAACTTCATTGGAATCTCAAACTGAGGTCCATGCCCCTATCAAGCCTCACGTCACTTTTACAAGTCTTCCTCTGTCATCCCATCAAGTCTCATATCCTCAAAACAATTTTAGTCATACCTACTCGCTTCCTCAAAATCATATACAATATTCGCATAATGCTTATGCAACTCCTTCAAATGTACACCAGAATCAAGCCACCCCACAAGGTCCACCCACCATTTCTCACATCCATATCTTACCTTTCCCATCCACCTCCAACATGTCTTATGCTCATGCTCCCGAAAATCATACCTTAAACCCTATTTACATTGAGACTGCTACGCGCACTCATCACCTCGGAGAATCTGGACTCTTTGAGAAAGATAGGTTGATACAAACTATGACTGAGGAGCTTAAGAAGATGAACAACCGAATACATAATATTGAGGGGTCCAAGAGGATATAAGGCTTAAGTTATGAAGACCTATGCATACATCCTGATGTCGAGCTACCGGTGGGGTACAAACCTCCAAAGTTTGAAATGTTCACTGGCACCGGTGATCTGAAAGCCCACTTAAGAATATACTGCAACAAGCTGATTGGAGTAGGAAGAAATGAAAAAATCTGAATGAAGTTGTTCATGAGAAGTTTGACTGGAGATGCCCTCAGTTGGTACGTAGAGCAAGATCCCAAAAAATGGATTAGTTGGACTGATATGGCTACAACTTTTGTAGAGCGGTTCAGTTTCAATACTGAGAATGCACCGGATTTGCACCACATTCAGAACTTGGAAAGAAAGCCTACAAAGACATTCAGGGAATATGCAACCCGTTGGAGGTCCGAGGCTGCCAGAGTGCCACCTCCAATGGAGGAGGTACAAATGAAGGATATCTTTATGCGGAATCTGGACCCGCAAGTATATGACAAGTTGATGATGGTTAGTGAGAAGATCTTGGCCAAGATCATCAAATTACGCGAAAAGATTGAGGATGGTATCAAGAATGGTACCATTATCGATTGGGGAGTATTGCAAGCAACTAGTAAGACTTTGCAGTCTGGTAGGACCACTGAGAACAAGAACATGAAAGAGGTGAATGCTGTATCACCTACAGAAGGGCTGAAAACTCCTTGGAGCTACCAAGCACCTCCACTCTAATACCAAGTGCCTCCATTTCCTGCACCAACATATAATCACCCAACGTCGTTCTACGACCCTGCTACTTATGCTGTTTATAATGCACAACCTACACACTTTCAGTTCCCTCCACCTACACTTCAAAGGCCCCCAGTTTATCAAAATCCACCGACTCAACAATCTCACCAGCCTGCAAGATCCCGAGCAAATTCATCCAAGAAATATACTCCTTTGGGTGAGCCTATAATCCAATTGTATGAAAGATTAAAGGTTGCTGGCAATATCACTCTAATTCCTACAATAGTAATGGATACACATGCGAAATGACTCGATCATAATAAGATTTGCGACTATCATTCAAGGATGAGAGGACACACCACAGAAGAGTGTAGAACTTTGAAAGATAAGATTCAAAAATCGATTAATGCCAAGGTAATACACCCGAAATGAAAGTTGATGCCTGTTGAAGTCAAAGGCTACTCTCAGTTTGACTTACTCCTTTATTTGAAAACTTTTCACTACTTGTACTCTGAGCTATGTTGGACCTGATTCCTGTTTAAGAGGGATACATAGGCGTCCTTATGGGACTCGATTTATATCTTCATAAAATCTCCTTCTCCCTTTTGTTGAGAGGGTCTCAACAATTCTATCAGGTTTTCTGTGGTGATATGGTTAACGAGCTGCAAACTGGGGTAGAATTTTTGAGAGGATCTCAAAAATTTCATGGATTAAGCTTTTCTACAGAACTGGGGCAGAATTTTTGAGGCTACCTCGAAAATCCCCTTTGCAAAGAAGTATAAGATTTTCCTGAGTCAATAACTGGGACAGAAATTTTGAGAAGGATCTCAAAATTTCTTCAGGATTAAGTTAAAGACCAGGGATTGATTCTTCAAAAGGACGTCTATGGAAGAGTGCGACAATCATAAGTTCGAATCTCGTAAAATCGAAATAGCAACAGACGGCTAGAGGCACAAAAATAAACCTTTCTCCCTTTTAAATCTTATAATTTTTCTTTGAGCACGGGAATGACAAGTACAAAGTAGCAATCACTCTGTATATCATCAAGATTTACGAAGGCATCAGTTATCAATGATAAAACTAAACTACTTGGAGCTCGTCAGTGTCTTGCGAATATTGAACGGGGTTAAGCACTACCCTCTTAGTAAGTTACTCGAAGCTAAACACTATTTTATTATTTTGATTTCTATGGGTTAAGCACTACCTTCCAACTTTTAAGGGCTAAACATTGCCCTATTGCTTTAAAAATGGATTAAGCACTACCCACAATTTTTTTAAGGGCTAAACACTGTCCTATGAGTTAAGCACTACCCTAAATTCTAAGGGCTAAGCATTGTCCTATGGGTTAAGCACTACCCTCAGTTTCTTTAAGGGTTAAGCACTGTCCTATGGGTTAAGAACTACCCTAAATTCTAAGGGCTAAGCATTGTCCTATGGGTTAAGCACTACCCTAAATTTTAAGGGCTAAGCACTGCCTTCTAAATTTTGACCGTGTTAAGCTCTATCCTTTTAAATTTATTCAAGCTAATCATTAATCTTGCAAAATATAATCTTATGCTTATTGATTAATCATTTTTATCCAGTATTTTAATGTTTGCAGGCTACTATTGTGTTATTTCAACTTACTCTTGTGATTTTGAGTCAAGCTACTATCATGCTATTTTCAAACTCTTATGTTGTTTTTCCACTCTTATGCTACCCTCAATTTTTCAAGCTACTTTCGAGTTATTTTGTTTCTTCAAGCCACTATTTTACTACTTTTGAGCTAATATTATTGTGCTACTTTCATTTTTTTTATTTCTGTATGGGTTAAGCGCTACCCTCCAAAATTTAAAGGCTAAGCATGGCCCTACTGTTTTGACGTTGTTCGGGTTAAGCATCACCCTCTCAAAGTTATCCAAGTACGCTTTAACTTTGCAAATTTATATGTTATTGTCTTTTCTCGTCATCATTTATTCATTCATTTAGTTATTCTTAAACTCTACCCTTTTCATCGCATATTACTTAGAAGCAATTTTCGTTTTCATCTCGCCTTTCAATCTTTTATCTTCCATGTTATCCCTCATTCTGATACTAACGCATTTTGATATGGAAGTTACGATCCCATCTATCTCTTTCATCTCTCTATTCTCATCATTTCATACTTATTTTTGTTCCTTATTCAAATCTCGTATTATCAGCTTGCTTTAGGAATCTCGTTCGTTCCTAAATGCAGAACTACGTTTGACTTGATTCTCTTTAGGGATACTAGGCGCCTCTTTGAGGTTCGTTTCAATACTTAATATTTATATATATTTTTTTTATAGTTTATTATTTTGTTTTTTTAAAAAAAATTATCTTAGATTTGCATTAATTATCCCAAGATTCTTTCTTCTTTATTTGGTTTCTCTCCTTTTTCTTATACTAATTTTGGGATTTTCCAATTTTAATAATAAGAGCAATTAATTTATTTGCATGATCTTGTATGTAAATAATATAGAGACGTTTTAAGCTTAATAATTAATAGACCTTTTGATCACTTAGTAATTCCCCACATAATTAATGAATTCGGCCGGAAAACATATTTTTGGACCTCGAAAGATGTCTAACACCTTCCTTTTGAGGTAATTTGAACCCTTGCCCGACTCTGGTTATAAAGTCCCATAAATTTCTAGATTACCATTTCAATAATTATGAGCTTAATAATTAATTAATTAATTAATTAATTAATGTGTCCAAGAGGTATAAAGTCTTTCACGATCTAAATCAAGTGTTTCAAAAATATGTCAATATTATTGATATTATTGAGGAGAGGTTTAAATAATATATATACATACATACATACATACATACATACATACATACATACATACATACATACATATATATATTTGTGTGTATATGTGTGTTAATAAGTAAATAATAATAATATAATAATAAAAGAAAAAGAAAAAAAGGAATGGCCTCCATGAAGTGGGCCTGTCAACGTGATTTTTTTTTTAAAAAAAAGAAAAGCAAAGAAAAAGGGAAAAGAAGAGTGGCAGCAATCTAAAACACACAAGCAACCATTTTGTTCCCCAACTTCTTCAAACTTCCTCCATTTCTGTCATTAACGCAGCAGGTATTGAAAATTTTATTCCTCTTTAATTTCTGCCTTCTCCTTATTAAAATATATATTTTATTGTAAAGATTATTAATTCTTCTTATAAATAAAGTTAGGGCTTGAATGGTGAACAAAGTTTTGAAACAATTGGTAAAGGAGATGATTTTGGGAGAGTGATGGGTTAAGTTATATATATGTTGCAGGGGGGTTTGATGAGTTAATTGAGACTAGATAATATTTTAAATCGAACCCCAAGTAAAATTTTCTTTAGACCAAAGAATTGTAAAATAAAGTTATTCTTTGAGTTTGTATTGATGTAAATTAAACCCGATTATTATGTAGATTGAATTGTTGATTGTTGTTGGCAAGTGTAGAAGTTAATCTTGCTAGGAAAGAAGAATCTTGAGGTGAGTTAAGACTTGTTCTTACTAAAGTTCTTTCGTTACAAAGTCATGCCCATAAAGTGTTTGGTTAAATGTCTATTAATGTTAGCATGAGTTTAATTGGAACGAGTGAGCTCACATTTTCTTTCTTATCATGAGTCTATCTCGTGTTATATATTTTCTCCTTTTGCTTATCTTTGGGACCAAACCATGACGTACCTTCTTCTCTAGATTAAGGCAATACTTGATTTTGCATGCCTAATGTCAACTAACTAAAGGCTAAATAGCGCTTTTGTTATTCTAAATGCTTTAAGTATTGTAATGTAATTGTAAGAAGTATGATTCTTTATGAATTTGATAAATTAAAAATGTTGGAATGCTTGCAACTTTAATAAATGGTAACCGTATAAAGGGTTACAAGTAACCATATAAAGGGTTACTAACTTTGCCAAATATGACACAACTTGAATGGTGACCTTATAAAGGGTCATGAGCATCCGTACAAAGGGTTGCTAATTATATTATAATGAGACATAAAGGATTTTGTGGTTGTATAAAAGGGCCACAAGTAATCGTATAAAGGGTTACTAATTTCTATAGCTAGGCATAAGAAAAGTGTAGTCGACTGAAATAACGTAAAGAAAGTGAAAAGAATAAATTAATGGACTAAGCTACGAGTTTTATTGATTGTTTTATTTGCTTCACTTTTGTATGATACTTCAGGGTTAATTATGACTTACTTCCTATCTTATTCCTTCATTAATCACATGTATTTACTCAAGGTCTCATTCTAACTTTAGCGAGGAGAATGTTGAGGCTCACTGAGTACCGCTAGTGGTGTACTGACGTTCTCTTTGTGGGACCTACATTGACCTATGTCAATGTAGACGCAGGTTTCATAGACGGGCAGAATACAAGCTAGGTCCTTTTATTCCAAAAGTTGATTTGGTGAGCTTCGCTCTTTCCCGTGAAGTTCTTCTCTTTCAGTTAGACTATTATTTATCTATTCAATTATCCACATTTGATTTTGGGGATTAGCCAGGAAATCTATGTTTTTTGCATTCCTCTCGACACTCTAATAGAGGCTTCATAGACGTGTTGTTAGTTGGGTTATGGTTGTTCACTTTATTTTCCATCAGTCTTGATACTTTTCAGTTGCTTATAGATTTTCGACATATTCGGATTATCTAATAATTATTGGAGTAAAGTTTAATCCTAAAGTTTATTTATTCATTTTAGTGAATTGTGGGGTATGTGATATTAAAGTACAGGTTAGGACAGTCAAGCTGGTTTGCTCGGTCAAGTTAAGGCACCGAATGCTAGTCACGGCTTATTTAGAAAATGGGTCGTGACAAACTTGGTATCAGAGCAACAGGCTTAGGAAGTCCTAGGGGTCTATGAAGTCATGTCAGTAGAGTCTTGTCTATAAGTATGTAGTGAACCATACTTATATAAAGGAGGCTACAAATATATAAGAAAAGTTTTCCCTTCTTTTCATTCTAGATCATGCGATAAATCCTAACTTTAAGAATGTTTCTAACATGTTCGCTTTTTTTCTTTATTGGATATCGCAGAAATGGCTCGCACTCGTAACTCTGACGACAATGCTCCTACCACAGCTGCTATGGGTTCTTCTATAGCACAAGGAAGAGCTAAGAAGGTCCCAGCTAAGAAGAAGGGTAGACCAGCTAAAGCGACTCCGTTACCTCAGGCTAGACAAATTGAGTAGGTGGTTCAGGAACAAGTACCTCAGCCAAGTCCAGCAACTATTCCTGCTCAGGTTGTGATGCCTCCAGAGATGGGAGAAGCTTTCAATGTTGTTAAGAGGGCTATGGAGATGTTCACCACATTCATGGCAAACCAGGGGTAGAGGGGAGATCAGAATCCACTACCCCCAGGGAGACGAGATGGTTCTATGTCTTCCAGGGTTAAGGAGTTCATTAACCTGGATCCTCCAGAGTTTTGTGGGACCAAGCCTAAGCAAGATCCAATATTATGGTTAGAGGAATTTCAGAAAAATCTCCATGTTATGAAAATGACAGGGAATGATGCAGTTGAGTTGGCCTCATATCGACTCAAAGATGTAGCAGATGCTTGGTTCGAGATATGGGAACAATAGGGGAGCGAAGAAGTTGACCCTCTGACTTGGAATGAGTTTACTTAAGTATTTATAGCCAATTTCATATAGGAAGAAGATAGGGAAGCTAATGCTACTAAGTTTGAGCAACTGAGGCAGGGAAGCATGAGTGTGAGTGAGTATTATATGTAGTTCATCAAGTTAGCCAAATATGCTCCCCATATGGTCCCTAACAAAAAGGCCAAGATCCACAGATTTGTATACGGTTTAGGTGATCACATTCAGGATACAACTGCAGTTGCAGCGTTGAGCATAGAAGCCTTTGCATCTGCAGTAGGTTTTGCAAAAAGCTTAGAAGGAAAAAATCAAAAGAGAAGAGTTGAACAAGATCAGAACAAGAAGTTCCGGACAACTGGTGGGTTTAGCAGTTCAATTGGTGGTGGAAATCGAGGGGTGCCTAATAAGGGGTCTTCAGTACCTACTCAGTCTATGCCACAGACAAGTGGAAGTCTTCCAGGCAGACATAGCCAAGGTAATGGGAGCCAGTCTCGCCAGAATCAGAACTTCAGAACTCCAGTCTCTCAGAGTTAGAGTAGTGTTAGATAGCCATCCAACCAGAGAGTCACTTACAGTACTTGCGAGAAGGGCCATTCAGGTTAGTGTAGGAGTGGAATACGAGGTTGTTACCACTGTGGAGATATTGGACACTTAAAATACAATTGTCCAAAACTGTCACTCAATGCAAGTAGGGGATCAGCTTATCCTTCAGTTCCTTCAGTTGCCACTACAGCAGCACCTACCCCAACTCACAGTCATCAGACTCAACCTAGGAATGGGGGCAAGAAGAAGTTCAGGGTCTACGATTCAAAGAGGGGGGCAACCCCGTCTTTATGCAGCATTAGATCGCCGGAGTGCAGAAACATCCTCAGCGTAGTTATAGGTACTTTATTAGTTTCTGCGCATGATGCTTATGTATTAATTTACCCAGGATCTACATTCTCATATATTACTCCTTATTAATCTTGAGTTAAAATCTGAGCAGTTGGAAACATCATACTTAGTTTCTACACCAGTTGGTGAGTCGTAGAAGTAACGAGAATATATAAAGGTTGCACAGTTTTAGTACTGGGTCGCAGCACCACTACTAATTTCATAGAACTAGAAATGGTAGACTTCGATGTGATCATGGGTATGAATTGGTTGTCATTCTGCTAAGCCATCGTGGATTGTCGTGCTAAGGTGGTAAAGTTTTAGTTTCCCAATGAAGTAGTCTTGGAGTGGAAAGGTTGTACAACCTCGCCCGTAGGTAAGTTTATTTCTTACCATAAGGCTAGAAGGATGGTGAGGAAAGGGTGTTTAGCTTATTTGGCACATGTCATTAACTATGAGGCCGAAACACAGACCTTTCAATCTATTCCAGTTGTTAGAGAATTTTTGGATGTTCTTCCAGATGATCTACCAGGCCTCCCTCTAGAAAGGGTGATAGCTTTTGGTATAGAGGTACAACCAGGCACTCGACCAATATTAATACCTCCCTACAGAATGGCCCCTGCATAGTTAAAAGAATTGAAGGAACAATTGAAAGACTTTCTAGACAAGGGTTTTATCAGGCCGAGTGTGTCACTGTGGGGTGCTCCGGTATTATTCGTCAAGAAGAAAGACGGATCTCTCAGAATGTGCATCGATTATAGACAGCTTAACAAGATCACAATAAAGAACAAGCACTCATTATCGAGAATTGATGACTTGTTTGACAAGCTTCAAGGAGCAAAGTAGTTCTCCAAGATAGACTTGAGGTCAGGATATCACCAGCTCAGAATGAAGGAGGAAGAAATTCCTAAGACAACCTTCAAGACCCGCTACAGACATTATGAATTCTTAGTGATGTCCTTTGGGTTGACCAATGCTCCAGCTGCATTTATGGATCTTATGAATCACGTATTCAAGCTATTTTTGGACACCTTTATTATCGTGTTCATAGATGACATTTTGGTGTACTCCCGAAGCAAGGAAGAACACACAGAGAACCTCAAAACAACATTGCAAGTATTGAAAGATAATGAGCTCTATGCCAAATTTTCTAAGTGTGAATTTTGTCTACAATCAGTGGCATTCCTAGGGAATGTGGTGTCTAGTGAGGGTATTAAAGTAGACCTTCAAAATATAGAGGAGGTGAAAAATTGGCCAAGGCCGACAACGGCAACCGAGATACGGAGTTTCTTGGGTCTAGCTGGCTACTATAGAAGATTCGTGGAAGTATTTTCCATGCTAGCAACACCATTGACTAAAGCTAAAACAAAATTTAGTCAAATTCCAATGGTCTGATGCTTGTGAGCAGAGTTTCAAAGAATTGAAGAAGAGATTGACAACTGCACCGATGCTAACATTACCGACAAGTTTAGGTGGTTTTACGGTGAATTATGATGCTTCACGAGTTGGGCTCGGTTGTGTCTTGATGCAAAAGGGGAAAGTCATTGCTTATGCATCAAGGCAATTAAAGACCCATGAAAAGAACTACCCTACACATGATTTAGAGCTTGCAACAGTTGTTTTTTCTCTAAAAATATGGAGGCATTACCTCTATGGAAAACAATGTGAGATATTCATAGATCATAAAAGCCTCCAGTGTATTTTCAAGCAGAAATAGCTAAATTTGCCGCAAAGGATATGGCTCGAGTTATTGAAGGATTACGATGTTAACATCTATACCATCCAGGGAAGGCTAATGTAGTAGCTGATGCCCTTAGTCGAAAATCTATGGGTGTTTTGGCTCATTTACAAGCTCAAGAGAGAGAGCTAGCAAGAGAAGTACAAAAGTTATCCAATGATGGTGTCAGGCTTGACGAGAAAGAATAACGTAACTTGATGGTGATACCTAAGGCACAATCATCCATTATGGTTGAAGTGAAAGAGAGACAATATGAAGATCCAATTATGCAGGCAATCAAATACAAGGTATTAAAGAATGAGATCACAACTTTTACAATTGGGAATAATGATGGTGTGTTGAGAATAAATGGCAGTTTATGTGTTTCGAATGTTGGTGGACTTCGGGAACAAATCATGATGGAGGCTCACAGTTTGGGTTATTCAATCCATCTAGGTTCGACTAAAATGTGTAAAGATTTACGTGAAATTTACTGGTGGAAGAGAATGAAGGAAGATGTGGCCAAACATGTGGCTAATTGTATGAATTGTCAGAAGGTCAAAGCTGAGCATCAAACACCTGGTGGCTTAGCTCAAAATAATGAGATACCATAATGGAAGTGGGAGATGATCAATATGGATTTTTTGGTAGGATTACCTCGCATTTGTCGTAAGCATGACTCTGTCTGGGTATTCGTGGATCGGCTTAGAAAGTCAGTTCACTTTCTACCAGTAAGGAGTACATACAGCGCTGAGCAGTACGCTCAACTTTATATTAAAGAAATTGTAATATTGCATGGTGCCCCGGTTTCAGTTATCTTTGATCGAGGAGCTCAGTTCACAGCGATATTTTGGCAGACCTTTAAGAATTGGTTGGGTATGAAGGTTAAATTGAGTACCGCATTCCATCATCGGATAGATGGATAGGCAGAGAGGACCATTCAAACTCTGAAATATATGTTAAGGGCATGTGCTATAAATTTTGGTGGAAATTGGGATGAACATTTACCACTCATAGAGTTTTTGTACAATAACAGCTATCAGGCAAGCATTGGCATGACCCCTTATGAAGCATTATACGAGCGTCATTGTAGATCTCCAATAGGTTGGTTTGAACCAACAGAGGTACCGTTGATTGGACCCGAGCTGGTACAGGATGCCTTAGAAAAAGTGAGGATTATACAGGAAATACTTAAAGCAGCTCAGTGCCGTCAAAAGTATTACGAAGAGACGTAGGGATCTAGAGTTTAAGGAAGGTGACTATGTATTTTTGAAGGTATCCCCAATGAAAGGAGTCATAAGGTTTGGAAAGAAAGGAAAGTTGAGTCCTAGGTTTGTTGGACCTTATAAAATTTTGAGCAAGAAGAGCAAAGTCTCTTACGAGATGGACTTGCCATCAGAATTATCTTCAGTTCACCCAGTATTTCATGTGTCTATGCTGAGGAAGTGTCTCTATGAGGATGCTGAAACTATTCCTGTGGACGAGGTGGAGGTTAATGAGAGCTTAATGTATGAAGAAATACCCATGGAGATCCTTGACAGGCAAGTCCGTAGGTTGAGGACCAAAGATATAGTGTTGGTAAAAATTTTATGGCGTAATCATAAATTAGAGGAGGCTACATGGGAAAGCCGAAGAAGATATGAGGAAAAAATATCCTCACATGTTTGAGGAAAGAGGTATGTAAATATTTAATTTTTGATAAGATTTATTTTATTTTCATATGCTCAAATGTGCAAAGTTTTAATAGTTTATGAAAAATAATTGTGGTCGTGAGTGGCCTTGATAATATATGATGGTTGGATAGCTGTATGAGATTGGGATTATTGAAATTGGACAGGTTGAAATTTGTGGATAGCTCCAGTTACAAAGGAAACTCTGGCGAAATTTTTTAAAAATTTTGGGAGTTAGCCAAATTTTGATGTCTTAAGGGGAAGGTGAATATGGAACAAGGCCTAAGATTCTCTATAAGATATGTATGATGTAGATTCGACATTCGAGGACGAATGTCATATAAGGAGGGGAAAATATAAAGTCTCATAAATTTCTAGGTTACCATTTCAATAATTACGAGCTTAATAATTAATTAATTAATTAATTAATTAATGTGTCCAAGGGGTATAAAGTCTTTCACGATCTAAATCAAGTGTTTCAAAAATATGTCAATATTATATGATAAAATTGAGAAGAGGTTTAAATAATGGCCTCAGTGAAGTGTGCTTGTCAGCGTGATTTAAAAAAAAGAAAAGAAAAGCAAAGAAAAAGGGAAAAGAAGAGTGGCAGCAACCTAAAACATACAAGCAACCATTTTGTTCCCCAACTTCTTCAAACTTCCTCCATTTCTGCCATTAACGCAGCAGGTATTGAAAATTTTATTCCTCTTTAATTTCTGTCGGGGTCAGGATTGCTTTCTGATAATGGATCAGATTGTACCAATCTCAACCCCTTTTCTTCCATTTATTACTATTCCTTATTAAAATATATATTCTATTGTAAAGATTATTAATTCTTCTTATAAATAAAGTTAGGGCTTGAATGGTGAACAAAGTTTTGAATTGGTACAGGAGATGATTTTGGGAGAGTGATGGGTTAAGTTGTATATATGTTGCAGGGGGGTTTGATGAGTTAATCAAGTATTTTAAATCGAACCCCAAGTAAAATTTTCTTTAGACCAAAGAATTGTAAAATAAAGTTATATTCTTTGAGTTTGTATTGATTTAAATTGAACCTGAGTATTATGTAGATTGAATCGTTGATTGTTGTGATAAGTGTAGAAGTTAATCTTGCTAGGAAAGAAGAATCTTGAGGTGAGTTAAGACTTGTTCTTACTAAAGTTCTTTCGCAACAAAGTCATGCCCATAAAGTGTTTGATTAAATTTCTATTAAGGGTAGTGTGAGTTTAATTGGAACGAGTGAGCTCACATTTTCTTTCTTATCATGAGTCTGTCCAGTGTTATATATTTTCTCCTTTTGCTTATCTTTGGGATCAAACCATGACATATCTTCTTCTCTTGATTAAGGCAATACTTGATTTTGCATGCGTAATGTCAACTAGCTAAAGGCTAAATAGCGCTTTTGTGATTCTAAATATGTTAGTATTGTAATGTAATTGTAAGAAGTTTGATGCTTTTATGAATTTGATAAATTAAAAATGTTTTGCAACTTTAATAAATGGTAACCATATAAAGGGTTACAAGTAACCGTATAAATGGTTACTAACTTTGCCAAATATGACACAACTTGAATGGTGACCGTAACGGTCATGAGCATCCGTACAAAGGGTTGCTAATTATGTCATAATGAGACATAAAGGATTTTGTGGTTGTATAAAGGGCCACAAGTAATCGTATAAAAGGTTACTAATTTTCATAGCTAGGCATAAATGTAGTCGACTAAAATAACATAAAGAAAGTGAAAAGAATAAATTAATGGACTAAGCTACGAGTTTTATTGATTGATTTTCTCTGATTCACTTTTGTATGATACTTTAGAGTGAATTATGACTTACTTCCTATCTTATTCCTTCATTAATCACATGTATTTACTCAAGGTCTCATTCTAACTGTTGGGACAACGGGATAACAACAATAAACACACACACACAAATTAACTGCGAGAAAATAGAGAAAAACGGAACACAAACGACACACAAGAATTTACGTGGTTCGGTCTCACGACCTAGTCCACAACTGCAACTAGGAGGAATTTTATTACTTTCTCTCTTGTGGTGTATAGATTACAAGTACAAGCTATCTATTTATAGAAATAGATTAGGGTTATTAGGGTTTCTAACGGGCCTAATTAATCAGGCCTCCACAAGCCCAACAATCTCCCACTTGGAGGCATGATAATCTTCAACTGCCATCCACTGTGAGCACTTGTACATCTAGTAATCTCCTCCTCATCTTCCTGGTTGCAGCGGCCTTTTCATCAGTTAACCTGAAGGCCCGTTGAAGCTTCCCCAATCTCCAACATCAGTCACGGCTAAAACTGCCCCTGACTTGTCCTCTGTCCCTACCGACTCCCACTTGCACGAACTGCCGAATCCTGGGATACTCTGAGAACAAACAACACTCTCCATAGTTAGCAGGTAATCATCCGGAGAGACTTTGACAGCTGGAACACTGGTTCTCTTAACCCACTGTCTGGTAACTCTGGCTGAAGTTTTAACTGGCTGACTGTCGATGCTCCCACTGCCACGAGAACCCCTGACTGGTTTACCTGAACCTTTCCAAGCACGTTCAACCTGAATCTGACCTGTGGCTCTGGGTTTATCTCCTGCAAAACGAACCTTCTTATGCCCACGAGACTCTGTGAACCGGATTTTGTTTCTCTTCTGATCTGGGACAGTCACTCCCTCAGATGGTAAATAGACCATATACAGCGAACTCCGTTTCTTTCCTCGAGCTATGACCAAGTTCCCCTTCATCACCTTCCACTGCCCGTTTCCGAACTTAACATCATGTCCCTCATCATCCAACTGCCCAACAGAAATCAACCGTTTCTTCAAGCTTGGAATCACTCGGACATCCTTTAAAGTCCACGAACCGACTGAAGTTTTCAGAATCATGTCACCCATGCTCGTTACATCAAGAACTTTATTGTTTGCTAGTCTTACCTTTCCAAAATCCCCTTCTTTCAGATTCTGCAATGCTTCACTGCTGTGGGTAGCATGAAATGAAGCACCAGAATCCATGACCCAGGAATCCACACTGCTCTCCACGCTACATATCAAGAGATCATTATGAGCATAGTCTCCTGCAATGTTAACTTGTTTATTATTCGGGCATTGATTCCTGAAATGCCCCACCTCCTTGCACGTCCAACACGTTACATCTGAGCGATCCTGAGTCTTCGACTGACTCCTTCTTCTGTTCCTGCTCCCACTACCTCTGCTATTTCTCCTTCCTCTGCTGACATTTAGCAATTCACTCAATGATTCCCCAGAACTCCTTCTTCTGACATCCTCGCCTAGAATGAGATCACGAATCTTCTCAAAAGTGAATCCATCGGGTCCCGCTGAACTGGTAACTGCTGTAACCGTTCCGGACCAACTTTCAGGTAATGACGATAGTAGTAGTAAGGCTTGAACTTCATCATCGAACTTAATGCCCACTGACGTAAGTCTGGCTAAGATTGAATTCATTGTATTTATGTGCTCGGTAACTAAACTGTCTTCCTTCATTTTTGTGTTCACCAATTCTCTAATCAGAAAGACCTTGTTTGCTGCAGATGGCTTCTCGTACATGTTAGACAGCGCTTCCATGACACCTTTCGCTGTCTTCTCCTTCAAAATGTTAAACGCAACATTCTTGGTCAACGAGAGTCGGATAACCGCCATGGCTTTCCAATCCAAACCTACCCACTCTGCATCAGACATCTTTTCTGGCTTGTCACCCAATACCATGTCTAACTCCTTCTGAACCAGCAAATCCTCAATTTGCATTTTCCACCAACTGAAATCTGCACCATCAAACTTTTCAACTCGATACTTCCCATCTTCTGCCATCTCAAACGACTAGATGAGGTACCCGGTACAACTGATCTCAGATCTTGGTAACTTCATCAGAAAATTCAATGACAAAACCAATACGCACCAACAAAGCAACTCGGACCACCACCAACAAAAAACAAGTGAAAACCTTCTGCCTAAAAAAAAATTCTCCGGCGAAACAGTACCTGTCGGTGCTTTTCCGGCGACTGCTCTCTCTCCTTTTCCGGCTTCGCGACTGCTGCAAATCTGGGTGAGCTCTGCGACTCGACGGCGGCAGCGACTAAACGACGCCTTCCCTGGTCGGCGCTGGTCTCATGATCTAGACTGATCCAGCAGCGACGGCTGCCTCTAGATCTGCTGCTCGATCTGCTGCTCCGGTCGGCAGATCTAGTTCACTCAACGGCGGCGCTACTGTGCTGCTGCTTTGGTTCGAACAGATCTTGGAAGATCAGAATCTTCTCCAAAAAATTTTTTTTTAGGTAACTCTCGCAATTTTTTTCGTGTGTATAACCTCGCTCTGATACCACTTGTTGGGACAACGGAATAACAACAATAAACACACACACACAAATTAACTGCGAGAAAATAGAGAAAAACGGAATACAAACGACACACAAGAATTTACGTGGTTCGGTCTCACGACCTAGTCCACAACTGCAACTAGGAGGAATTTTATTACTTTCTCTCTTGTGGTGTATAGATTACAAGTACAAGCTATCTATTTATAGAAATAGATTAGGGTTATTAGGGTTTCTAACGGGCCTAATTAATCAGGCCTCCACAAGCCCAACAATCTCCCACTTGGAGGCATGATAATCTTCAACTGCCATCCACTGTGAGCACTTGTACATCTAGTAATCTCCTCCTCATCTTCCTGGTTGCAGCGGCCTTTTCATCAGTTAACCTGAAGGCCCGTTGAAGCTTCCCCAATCTCCAACATCAGTCACGGCTAAAACTGCCCCTGACTTGTCCTCTGTCCCTACCGACTCCCACTTGCACGAACTGCCGAATCCTGGGATACTCTGAGAACAAACAACACTCTCCATAGTTAGCAGGTAATCATCCGGAGAGACTTTGACAGCTGGAACACTGGTTCTCTTAACCCACTGTCTGGTAACTCTGGCTGAAGTTTTAACTGGCTGACTGTCGATGCTCCCACTGCCACGAGAACCCCTGACTGGTTTACCTGAACCTTTCCAAGCACGTTCAACCTGAATCTGACCTGTGGCTCTGGGTTTATCTCCTGCAAAACGAACCTTCTTATGCCCACGAGACTCTGTGAACCGGATTTTGTTTCTCTTCTGATCTGGGACAGTCACTCCCTCAGATGGTAAATAGACCATATACAGCGAACTCCGTTTCTTTCCTCGAGCTATGACCAAGTTCCCCTTCATCACCTTCCACTGCCCGTTTCCGAACTTAACATCATGTCCCTCATCATCCAACTGCCCAACAGAAATCAACCGTTTCTTCAAGCTTGGAATCACTCGGACATCCTTTAAAGTCCACGAACCGACTGAAGTTTTCAGAATCATGTCACCCATGCTCGTTACATCAAGAACTTTATTGTTTGCTAGTCTTACCTTTCCAAAATCCCCTTCTTTCAGATTCTGCAATGCTTCACTGCTGTGGGTAGCATGAAATGAAGCACCAGAATCCATGACCCAGGAATCCACACTGCTCTCCACGCTACATATCAAGAGATCATTATGAGCATAGTCTCCTGCAATGTTAACTTGTTTATTATTCGGGCATTGATTCCTGAAATGCCCCACCTCCTTGCACGTCCAACACGTTACATCTGAGCGATCCTGAGTCTTCGACTGACTCCTTCTTCTGTTCCTGCTCCCACTACCTCTGCTATTTCTCCTTCCTCTGCTGACATTTAGCAATTCACTCAATGATTCCCCAGAACTCCTTCTTCTGACATCCTCGCCTAGAATGAGATCACGAATCTTCTCAAAAGTGAATCCATCGGGTCCCGCTGAACTGGTAACTGCTGTAACCGTTCCGGACCAACTTTCAGGTAATGACGATAGTAGTAGTAAGGCTTGAACTTCATCATCGAACTTAATGCCCACTGACGTAAGTCTGGCTAAGATTGAATTCATTGTATTTATGTGCTCGGTAACTAAACTGTCTTCCTTCATTTTTGTGTTCACCAATTCTCTAATCAGAAAGACCTTGTTTGCTGCAGATGGCTTCTCGTACATGTTAGACAGCGCTTCCATGACACCTTTCGCTGTCTTCTCCTTCAAAATGTTAAACGCAACATTCTTGGTCAACGAGAGTCGGATAACCGCCATGGCTTTCCAATCCAAACCTACCCACTCTGCATCAGACATCTTTTCTGGCTTGTCACCCAATACCATGTCTAACTCCTTCTGAACCAGCAAATCCTCAATTTGCATTTTCCACCAACTGAAATCTGCACCATCAAACTTTTCAACTCGATACTTCCCATCTTCTGCCATCTCAAACGACTAGATGAGGTACCCGGTACAACTGATCTCAGATCTTGGTAACTTCATCAGAAAATTCAATGACAAAACCAATACGCACCAACAAAGCAACTCGGACCACCACCAACAAAAAACAAGTGAAAACCTTCTGCCTAAAAAAAAATTCTCCGGCGAAACAGTACCTGTCGGTGCTTTTCCGGCGACTGCTCTCTCTCCTTTTCCGGCTTCGCGACTGCTGCAAATCTGGGTGAGCTCTGCGACTCGACGGCGGCAGCGACTAAACGACGCCTTCCCTGGTCGGCGCTGGTCTCATGATCTAGACTGATCCAGCAGCGACGGCTGCCTCTAGATCTGCTGCTCGATCTGCTGCTCCGGTCGGCAGATCTAGTTCACTCAACGGCAGCGCTACTGTGCTGCTGCTTTGGTTCGAACAGATCTTGGAAGATCAGAATCTTCTCCAAAAAATTTTTTTTTAGGTAACTCTCGCAATTTTTTTCGTGTGTATAACCTCGCTCTGATACCACTTGTTGGGACAACGGAATAACAACAATAAACACACACACACAAATTAACTGCGAGAAAATAGAGAAAAACGGAATACAAACGACACACAAGAATTTACGTGGTTCGGTCTCACGACCTAGTCCACAACTGCAACTAGGAGGAATTTTATTACTTTCTCTCTTGTGGTGTATAGATTACAAGTACAAGCTATCTATTTATAGAAATAGATTAGGGTTATTAGGGTTTCTAACGGGCCTAATTAATCAGGCCTCCACAAGCCCAACACTAACTTTAGTGAGGAGAATGTTGAGGTTCACTGAGTACCGCTAGTGATGTACTGACGTTCTCTTTGTGGGACCTAAATTTGTATTGCCGCTAGTAGTATAAAAGAGGCCGAATTTGAAATCAGCGAAAGGAGAAATGGATGTTGATTCCATTCGAAATGTCACGACGTCATTTAATTTATGGATGAAAATTAGATGTGAAGTTTAGATGAATCGCCGAAGTTAATTTGAAAAAGAAGGACGTGAAGTTGAGAGAAACATAACGAGAGCAAAATTGTGTGCAAAACAAAAGAGTTGAGAGAATAATACTTCTAGAATTATGACAATTTTACCCTTGTTCATTCCACACTTGACTTTTCTATATAATAGAAATTACTAATTTATTTATTTTTAAATATAAGAGACCTAGTGAGGTCTCTTTTTGTAGTTACTTTAAAAAAAATTTAAATCTTTAGAGACTGCATGAGATCTCTATTATTTTCAGAAGTTGTGCAGAATTATTTTATCATTTAGGAGAACTCCAACGGTCTCCTTAATTTTTTTGAAAAAAAATTAAAGAAAGAAGCGACCTCATGGGATCTCCTTTTAGAGATCTATTTTTAGTTCTCTTTTTGCAATTTTTTTAGTAGTACGTGTGGCACAAGAATATAGGTGTATTGCTTTACAACTCCAGTAATGTTCCCTTATTGGCTTAGGTCTTAATTTTGTAACTTTTAAATAGTCGACCCTATTTTTTATAAAGGGATTTGGACTATATTCTCTCAAGCAAATATATTGGCAGTACACTATTTTCTTGGGCTCCAAGCATTTTTATTTATACTGTCTTAAACTTGATTAAGCTACTTTGAGTAGCTGATCTCGAGCTGGAGGCTAAGATCTTGGGCACACTCGTGTTTATTTTAGATATCCCTAGATTTATTCTCTTTACTTTTTTCCTGCTTTTTTATGTTGTCTCCTAGTCGTTTCCCGTCACCCGTTAATAACCAAACTGCTAGTGAATCGAATCTAAAATAGGTTGAGTCGTGATGCCTGTTTTTGACTGTCTATAAATTTAATTGTACCGATTTCAAGGTAAATAGGTTGTATAAAGGAGAATATGTGGCTAAATGGACATTTGGTTTGTTTGGGAGAATATTTGCTATAAAATATTAAGATTAGCTACGAATAGTAATTATTTTAAATTGTAGCTATAAATAATAAATATATAGTATAAGGTAGTTACACCATGTAATTTTTTCTTGTGAAAATCATAAAACTTCCCAACTCTTATATAATTTTATCAAATGAAAATATTATAGTTCATAAATAAAGTATCAAAATATCCTAAAGCATCATATTAATAAATCACATATCTTCATGTTCATTTTATAAATATATGTTTGCGATTACATCCTATGACAATCTTTTAAATACACATAATTTTATAATAATTCATTGATGATCCAAAAAGTCAATAATAGTAGCAACTAGTTATTCTTTTAATATTATCCTTTCACACCGTACAAACAATCTATTCACGCCGAGCATGTGTCTTCTTTTACAAAATTTAAAATTATGGGTCCTTTTTTTAAATCAAGTTTTATTAAAAAATAAATAAAATCACAATTTGAAATTTGAAATCCTACTTTTTAAATAATTTAGAATTTGAAATCAAAATTAAAATTTTGTGCAGATATCACGACCCAACCCGTCGTGGTAGGTATCCACACTAAGCCTCCAGTGGGCGAACCATATCTTACCCACTAACCCAACCATTTAAGAACCATTTTAAGTAAACTAAAGCAATTCATAATATAAATAATAAAGTCTGAATTTAAAATTAAAAAATAAATGCAGAAGCTATCTATTACAACAAGGATTCGAAAGTCATTGTATAGGACTCTAACTAAAAATTTCTAAGAAGAAATAAAGAGAAAATCATAGTCGGTGTCTGAATGAAATAGACATTATCAAGAAGATCTGCAACAGCCTAGAGAAGATCAGCTCACCCTCAGATCAGTTTGTACTAGCTTCAAAGATGTGGTCTCGAAGAACTTCCTGGATCACAGTCTGCACTCAGTAAAAAGAAGTGCAGGAGTAGCATTAGTACAAACACTATGTACTGTAAGCATCATAGACCGACATCAATATATATATATAAAGGAGACTTGGAGGCATGCTGATGTGGCATGCCTCTAAGGCCTCCATTTTTATTTTTTTTGTGATGTTTTTTTACTATTTTCTTCTTTTTAAAATTATTTTATTAACTCATTAATTTAATTATTATTTTCATTAATGTTATCACAATGTATAGAGAGTGTTAAATATAGCATATTTAACATAATTAAGAAAAAAAATTAAGAGAGTTAAAAGAATAATTTTTTAAAATTAATTTTTTTAATATAACACATCTAAATCTATATATATATATATATATATATATATATATATATATATATATATATATATAATATAATATAATATAAAGTTAGGCATTAGAGAAGTGACGTGGCATCTCTCTTTGGACAAGGATACTATGTATCTTTTTTTTCATTTTTTTGATAATTTTTCTCACTTTTCTATTTACTTATTATTGTACAAAAATAAATGTGTCAATTACTACTTACTCAATTTATTTTTATTTTATTATAAAAAATTAAATGTCTCAAAATTTACTACTCCGCTTATTTTTATTCTTTATTGTAATATTTAAACATCTTAATATTTTCTATTGCAACCTTTCATTTCCTCTATAAAGAATAAAAATATGTAAAATAAAGTGTGTGGATAGATGCGTGAATATCATATTACTATATAAGTGAGAAGCCCCTTAGTTAAAAAGTTGATTACAAAAATGTCCATTAAATAATAAACGACCATTTCACCCTTTACTTAAACACTACTCCTATTAATAATTTTGTACAAAAACGTAAATTTAAATTTTAATAAATATAAATATATATATATAAAAGACCCAAAGTATAAAATTAAAAGACCAAAATAACCATCATAAGTTAAATGACATTTTTGCCCTTAAATCAAACACCGATTTTATAATATTTTTGTGTAGAATTATAAAAAAATATCTCAAATTAATTATTTTTTTTCTATTTTTTCCTTTGATCCCCTCATTTATTACTTGAATTTTTTATTCTTTTAGTTTGAATCCCGTGGAATTTGGGAAGACAATGTCTAATACAAAATTTAGAATATTTATAATTATGATATGATGTTTGAGTTTCTTTCAAATCTTCCGATACGAATATGAAACTCCAAAGACTTCGTTCTTTTATAAAATTAATTATAATTATTGTTGAAATTTAATGCATAATGCATATGGTACTAATTAGATGAATATTTCATCTATATATTATATAATTCTGGTCTTAGGACTAGTGACGTGGCATACTTTTAAGATCAGGAAAGTATGTTTTTCTCAACTTTTTAATGATTTCCTATTTCCTTAAATTATAATTTTATTGATCATTGATTCTGAATATAAATATAATTTTTTTTCTAAATAATAGTAAATAGGTTTGCATTAAAACCCAATTAGAGGTTAGATCATTTGTAATTATAATAGCTTTAATGTGTATTAATCTCTAAATAATTATACGTTAATTAATTTTTAAGCCACTTCATATTATATGTTTTATGTTAATTCTTGTACCTCTTCATATCACATTTGGATTTATCTTTTTTAGTATTTTTCTTCACTGTCTACTTTTTTTATTTTTGGTCTTGTGAAAATTTTTTTATCATTTATTTTGTGTAAATAACTCAAAAGTCCCTCTTTTAACTCACTTAATTATGATGAAAAACTCTCTTTTAGAGCCTTTTCCCGTTCCCTGGAAATAATTATTGAATCCAATTAATTCATCACCTATAACTTAAATATAATTGCAGCATTGACAACATTAAAAATAACAGGTCTATAAATATTATTCAAGTAGCTATTATTTTTTACTCATTTGTGTATTCCTCATTGGACTAACCGCCTTCTCCAGATCACTTTCTATTTGTTTATTTCATCAAAGTTTGTTTGAGAATGTAGAATTGTTATATATATAAATGTAGTAAATAATTTATAAGTGAAAATATTTTTAATTTTCTTTGTTTTGCAGATAAGAAGGTACGTGCATGATGATGTTATAAGGCTTGGTGATGCTGAGAATTTGATGGATTGTTCTTTTGTTCAAGTGAGGCTACTCTCAACTACTCTTGCTTTATACTAATTAATCTTTTGAATTACATTAAATATAAAGTTTAATCTCATATCCCTCAATTATTAATTAGAGATTTTAGATTAAACTTTGCGAATAAAATCGTCTTTAAAAATAAAATAATTTATTCAAAGTAGAATTACCCTATATGAACTTGCAAACACCATTAATCCCTCCAAATATAAGTACCAATATAGAATCAAAAAAAATAATCTCTTTTTAATATCAATTTTTGGAATAATGTTGGAAAGATGAGGAGCCGATGAATTGAAGAAAAATGTGAAGGTATAAATTATGAGAAGGTGACGAGTGATTTTGTAACACCCCAAAAGTCCCTAAGATTTAGACCGGGAATTTGAAATGAGTTCAGCAGAAAAATCTGCAAAAGTGCTTGAGAATGACTCATCTAAGAATCATTATTGGAACTAACGGGTCGTTGGAGGCAGTCGTGGTGAGATTTCAGTCTTGGATACTTGGAAAGAACGAGTTAGGTGGCTTTAACGGGTCATCGTGAGGAGTCATGGATTGGTGCCAAGGGTTTCGGGTCAGTGATGACGGATGGTTGTAACGGGCCGTTGAAGCTAGCAACGACCCATGGTATCGATCGTGGGAAGGAACTTAAGGCTTGGTATAGTGTGGACAACGGAAGGACTGACGAGTCGTTGGAGCAAGTAACGACTCGTCGTGTTAGTCGTTGGATGGATTGTCAGTTGAGGGACCAGTGTAGTTAACGGAAGGTTTTGACGAGTCATTAGATGTAGTAACGACTCGTCCTGTTGGTTGTTGGTTGAGGAAGTAGACTAGTGAAGTCAACGGATGGTCACCATGAGTCGTGGTAATGACCAACGACTCGTGGTGAGGGTCGTGGTCCAAATCGGCAGTTTTTTTTAAAAATTTTTTTAGGGGTATTTTGGCAAAGTCCTACGCTTCCAGATTTAAAGTGACGTCGTTTTGGGATTCTAAGAGAAATTTTTAGGGCATTTACAAGCTTAAACTCTCATCCTCTCAACTCTCCTTCCTTTTCTCTCAAGATCAAGGATCCACCAAAGGTTTTCATCAAGGCTTCAAGGTATAATTTCAAGTGGAATTTCTCCAACCAGGTATGTGGGTTTTCAACAAGGATATTTTTCCATCCTCGTGCCTCAAGATGTTATATCAAAAACTCAATTTCAATTATTCTAGAAAAGCATGACCTAGGATTTTGATTGATGGGTGATTTCTTCTATGTCTTCTTTGAATTCCAAGACCCACTAGGATAATAAACTAATTGTGATTATGAAATTATTTGAATATCTTGAATTATGTGTTAGATATTGAGAATGCCTGGTTATAGAATGTTCTTCATGAGAAGGCTTGAACGATGATTGGAGTTTTATTATTGTCCACTCAATTATATCAATAACTCGTATCCAGGTATAAAATATGTGAAGATTGTAAGAATCTCCCTAATAATTAGAATATACTATTTGATAAATATGTTGAGATGATATTATAGTTTATGGTCTTGATCAATTGAAAGTAAATATGTATTTTCATTATGTTTTCGATGGAGCTAGTTTGGGTATGAGGTAAACCTATGCTAATTGTCTAATTATTGCATCTTTCTAACGAATTGGAGTAAATTATGAAATGGGTCCCATGAAATGAAAATCTATGCTTCTCCCATGAATTCATTGTAAATGTTAAGGTATGAGTTAAGTGTTCGGGCTTCCATAAATCTATATATGTGAAATAATGTATCTATGCTAAAGTGTAATTGGACCTATGGACCATACATGACCCTAAGTTATATGTCGTATGTTATGAACTCTGAACTTGGATGTTGTGGAAGTGTAATGTATGATATGAATCTATAGATGTTCGTAAATGTAAGATGTGTGAATGAAAGGTTGACTTGGTACCATGAAGATATGAATGATGATGATAAATCCTGAGAATGATATTTCAGACTGTTGGGCTTTTTGTTAGTAGAAAGTAACCCTAATCCTTTTGAAATGGATGTCATATGATGAAACCAGTAAATGCTCAGGTTTCTGATTAGCTGTAGTAGCATAGAACGGATGTATAATATCCGAGTAGCACTCCTTATGTTCTAGTCAGCCAGGGACTCTCCATAGCCGACAATATTTTCCTTGGTCAATTCGAGACTCTCCATAGCAGAGAATGACTCCCTAGTTCAGTCGGGACTCTCCATAGTAGAGAATGACTCCCTAGTTCAGTTGGGACTCTTTATACAAGATAATGACTCCCTCGTTTAGTTGGGACTCTCCATAGCAGAGAATGACTCCCTAGTTTGGTCGGGATTCTCCATAGCAGAGAATGACTCTCTTAGTTTAGTTGGGACTCTCCTTAGTAGAGAATGACTTCCCTAGTTATTTTACCAGTATGACTCAGTTCCGTATGATTCAGACTTCAGTTTAGAACAGATATAATATAATGAAATGCAGACTCGATTATCAGCAGGTATCTAGTACAGTATATGATACTAGCCTTAGCTTCGGCTCTCATTAAATGTTCAGTACACCTTATGTATAAGTGTGATGATATGTCGGAACATGAGTTCCAAATGGAAGTTTCATGTATACATTTGAATGTGACTCAGGAGGGGATTGTTTCATTCTAAATTAGTTATATGTCGATGTACTCAGTTATTTCCTTCTTGCATATTTAAATGTTTAGTTGTTTAAGTCCCCCCTCCCCCACATGCTCAGTACATTCCAAGTACTAACTGCATACTTTATGTGATATATCGTTCATGATATAGATTCAGGTATCCAGACTGAACCCCACGGGTAGACATGCTCCTCCCTCCATCTCAGCGAATTGTGGTGAGTCCTTACCTCCCGAGGACGAGGTCTATGTTCTTGTTTAGTTGTATTTTCAGTTTTCAGACTTTGAGAGTTAGCTGGGGACCTGTCCCAGCAACTCATCAGTTCGTAGAGGCTTCCAGACATGTGTAATCAGATTCAGTTTATGTATTTATGTTTTGCTAGATTATGTCCTTAAATATTAAACTTGGCTTTTAAAGTTGGCTTCTGCTCAATTATGTTTTGTTAGCTATTTATACTGTTAAGTGTTATGCTATGACTATGCTATGTGTCAACTCGGAGCCTTTTGGGGTTCTTTGTCTCGTACTATTGCTAGGGTGTAAACTCGGGTCGTGACAGATTTGAAAGAGACAGAAGAAACTAAAAATAATTTAAAATAAAAAGAAGAAAGAAGCGAAACATAGAAAATAATTATGAAAAACTGATAAAACTTTAAAAGAGAAGAAGATAATTAAGTTTTACCAAAATTCTTCTTTAATGAAGTACATATTTCTGATGATGAAAAGGAGAGAAAAATATTCTTAAGTTTTTTTTAAAGAAGAATCTTGAAGTAAAACAAAAAAATTAGTGTGGTGATTGTGCTGTCACAACTTCTTCTATTTATTTTTCCTTAGGATTATGTTTGGCTTTAAAATTTTAGTTTCGGTTCTAATATTAGAAGGACAGTTCGATGGAAAAAACAATCAGAGTTTAAATATAAATTTGTGAAATACTTCTGAGTTGGAATTATATATTTTAACTTTAGATTCTCCTACTATAAGATAAATTTAAGATGTTTTCAATTGTTGCAAACTTATATTTTCGATCTTTTTTTTAGAGTTTCGTAAGTCTTTTGCTTCCTAAATTTCAATATTATCTAATTGTAAGATAGAATTTAAGATTTTTTAATTGTTGTACGCTTAAATTTTTGGATTTTATTTTTAAAATATTTTCATAAATTAAGTGATTTTTTATGTAACCGCGCGAAGCGCGGGAAAATTTACTAGTTAAATAATAACGAGTATATAAAATATAATTCAACAAGAAAGTAAGAACACCAAATCAGACATGAAAATCATCCAACTCATAAATCCAGATAATCACTAATGTTATGCAGTCGTATTCACATCATCAGGCCTAATAGTGCCAATCAACAAGAAAATATATGATCCTCAAAATCAAACAGTAGAACGTCACAAGTCTATAACGTAAGCGGGTCACAATAAATGCAAAATGAATCATGTCCCTACTGACCATACAACTACTTAGTTCTATATCACATCAATTTCACATATGTACCAAACCTGATCTCATGCCAGTCACTTATCATTTTCATATATGTATTAACATGGAAAAGGGTCTTATGTTTGTCCTTTCAATCATAACCTGCAGGGGACTCTAGAAATTCATATACTATACCGGTGTGGTACCTTCTCCTACTTATCTGCTCGTCTGGATGCTCCCCTCAAACACGATCCACTCATAATGTAACCGCTCGTCCAGATGGGAGCATCCAACTCGAGCCACTCATCTCAAAATAATGGTGTATCACCAAATCAACACTTAGCCGCTTGTCTGAATATTTTTCTCAGACACGAGTCTCTCATCTTAGGATAATGGTGTATTACCCAAACATTACCAGCATATGTTAATATGTTCTCAAATCAGCCATCAAACAAGACAGATCATAAGTATTTTACTTATCACATTTGCACTTTAAAATCATGAATAATATTCACGAACTTACAAATCTAGAACTCATTCAAATAGCATAGCTAAGTCACAATAGTTGTTACCAAATCAATCTACGAAGACCAACCAAGTACGCTCATCAAGTCATAACACATACAAGGCATTAAACAAGGTCTAACTCCATATAAAATTGTAACCCACCTCAATCGAAGAATTAGAATATACAAGCTACTCCGCGGGAGCTTTACCTTTTCTTAACGCCTCTAATCATTCAAAGTTTAAAAACAAGCAAATAAAGAATATTCAATAGTCTACTTCTTCAATCAAAGCCTTGGAAATTCAAATCCTCCCTATTCTACCCGTTATCAAGGTCCAATTCATTAGCCGTGATTTAAGTCTTCAAAATCTAATCCCACAATGATCATTCCAACCTAGTTCATGTAGTTTCTACTCTCTCAAACCTCTTTCAAGTAGTTTTTAATGTTGAAGGTCTCAACTTTATATAATTCTACATCTCAAGTTATCGTATTGATAAACTAGCGCATTAACATTCACCCTAGAGAGTGTAGTTTAGCAACCTAGAAGGTTAGAAATCAAGAACTAACCACACCCATACAAATTACCCTAACGTTCACAATTTTAGGGTTCTAACCCACATTCTACCATTGATGAACCTTCAATGATCCTAGGGGGTTAGGGGGATGATGGGTGAAAGAGTTGATACCAAGTTCTTACCTTGGGAGAGAAAACTGTTCTTACCCTTGAAAATTCTCCTTAGCTCTCAAAATTCGTGCCTTAAAGTAATGAGGTGAAAAACCCAAAATTCTGACTTAAATAGGCATCTGCCTTATGTCATCTGCTGCAGTGGTCACTTTGTCGCTGCAGTGGATCTGCTATAGCGAATCTCGCCCTACTATGGTGAACCTGGATGACTTCTCTACCGCTGTTACAGTGACATTTCGACCGTTATGGTGGTCTTGCTGCAGCGGAAATCCTACCACTGCTGCGGTACCCTGCTAACTAGAGCTCTGTAAAACTGCACATTTTTTCCTTTGCAAAACACAAGACGTTTATTAAGACCTCATACCATATTCCAAATATGCATCTAGTTGTAAAATGGTGTTACAAATTCACTCTTTGTCTCAGAATTTCGTACGGAGGTTAAGTTCACTAGGTCACCCTCAAATGGGACACAAGACACATTAATTAACCACCATATTACACACATTTCAACTTTAAACTACCTCATTTTTGAGTTTTTATTGGCTCACTTACACTATGAGACTTCTACGAGGGTGCTAAGGTCCTGACCATCCCATAACAACTAAAGGGGTCATTATGTCAGATACCAATTAAACTACCATTCCTCCCCAAACGGTTAAGAGAGGAAACTGGGAAGGAAATACATGGCTCAATGAAAAGTTGAGAATATTTGTGATGCAGCTTTGATTCGATCTCCCAAGTGGCCTCCTCCACAGGACGGTTCTTCCACTGGACCTTCACAGGCACAATCTCTTTTGATCTCAATTTGTGTATTGATGCAATTCAAAGGGACCCATACTTGGATCCTAGTTTGGGAAATGAAGGAACACAAGATGGACAAAAGAAGGAAAAAATGGCTAATTATGTAATTTGGTCAACATTGATTTTAAAGGAAAAGGAAGATCACCCAAACAAGGCCCTTATTCATTTAGATCATATTTGTAATAGTCTTTCCTTTTCCTTGAAAATCAAGAATTGCCAAATTACACAATTAGCCATTTTCTTCCTTTTTTTTGGCCATCTTGTACTCCTTTATCCCCCTAGTTGTGATCCAAGCATGGGCCCCTTTGGATTACATCACGTACTTTTCTAACCAAAATAGATACAGGATCCTCCTTATAGGATAGGTTTTCTTCGAAAAGTATCGAATCCAAACAGATAATATAAATGTCATCCCCATGATACTACTTCAACATAGAAACATGAAAGACCAGGATAAACTCTGGACAAACCAGGAGGCAAGGACAATTCATAGGCCACCTCCCTCATACATTGGAGAATCTCAAATGGACCAATGCAACTCCGGCTGAGCTTGCCCAGTTTCCCAAACCGCATCACATCCTTCATGGGTGAAATCTTGAGCAAGATTTTCTCTCCCTCCATGAACTCCATGTATCTAACCTTTCAACCAACATATTGTTTCTGTCTGCTTTAAACTTCCAAGAGCTTCTCCTGAATCACCTTCACCTTTTTCAAGAACTCCTTTAAAAGGTAGGTACCCTTTAAAAGGTCGATACCCCATAGCCTCACCTCAAATGCATCGAGCCAATTAATAGGAGACCTGCATCTCCTCCTATACAAAGCCTCAAACGGTGCTATACCAATGCTCGAGTAATAACTGTTATTGTAGGCAAACACAGCTGGCAAGAACTTGTCCCAATGGCCCCCAAATCTATCACGCAAGCCCAGAGCATATCCTCCAATACCTGAATTGTTCTCTCAAACTGCCCATCAGTTTGAGGGTGAAATATTATGCTCAAATCCAGCCTAGTGCCCAGTTCATCTTGCAAGGTTCTCCAAAAGTTAGAAGTAAATTGCGTACCTTTATCTGAGATGATTGAAACCGGCACCCTGTTGACACCCAATTTTGACCTACCTGCTCCTTAATATGCTGCTTCTATATGTATGTATTTATTTATTTATTTTAATGCAAATACTCGACGTACTTTTGTATTTATAAAGCAATTTACTACTATAATGTTGTGGAAATTTCAAAGTTGCATATATTTGACTCATTTTAATTTTAAGTTTTGATATTAAATAATTACTCCGTATATAATGTATTTTGTGTTAATATGTGCCCTTATCTTGAAATATACTTTTTACTTAATAAACTATTTACCTAATTTTACTAAATTTTATAAATTTATTTGAACAATAATATTACTCAAATTTATAAATTAGTTATGTAAATAATATGATTTTATAATATTTGATAACTTAATTTTATTCTTTGGTCTTTAAATTATTTATAAATATAATAATTTAATTATATGATATTTACATAAGTGTACTTAAATTTAGAATTTATTTATTAATAATAATATTTATATGATTTTCTCATAATTTAAACTATTTTATTATCTATTTATTAAATTATTTAAAAATGTAGTATAGTTATTAATTTAATAGCAGCAAAATTCATTTTCCTTCAATTTATTTAAATTATAGCCATTTTCTACTCAATTTCATTCAATTTATTTCAAATCTGGCCACTTTCTATTGAATTTATGTCAATTTTAGCCACTTTTGATCAATTGTAGCTACTATTTAAATCCAATTTCAACCCAAATTAATTCCCAACCCGCTTACCCATCCGGACGACCCGTTTCTACTCATAACCCGACCCAAATCTCCCTAGATCAATCTCAACCGCTCATCTAATTTAATCCTACGGTCCTAATTAAAAGCTATTTTATTTCCTTATTTAATCTTTCTACCCCCCAAAACCCTAAATATTTTTTCATTTCTTCCCGTTCCCTCTTAACAGCCGCCGACCTCACCTCCCTCTCTCCCTCTCGTCGCCCCATCTCCCTTCTTCCTCCTCACGTTTCTTCCATTTTTTCCGGCGACAGAACAAAGCCGCCAGCCTTCCCTCTTTCTTCTTCCTCTCCGGTGAAATCACCACATGCAACCTCCGGCCAACCTCCATAACTTCCGGCGAACAACAACTACCATCATCTTCCCCACCTCGCCGGAACACAACCACCGGAGAAAGTCGCGGCCCTCCGTCTCCTTCATTTTCGGTCACTGTCGGTCCTCTCCCTCTCGTCCTTCTTCTCCATAGCCGCTAGACTCCTTTCCTTTATCGTTTTCCCTGTTGACACCCAATTTTGACCGACCTGCGCTAAATATGCTGCTTATATATGTATATATTTGTTTATTTATTTTTACGCAAAAATTCAACTTATTCTTGTATTTATAAAGTAATTTATTATCATAATATTGCGAAAATTATTTCAAGTTATATATATATGATTTATATTAATTTTAAATTTTGATATTAAATAATTACATCGTACATAATGTATTTCGTTTTAATATGCGCCCTCATTTTGAAATATATTCTTTACTTAATAAACTATTTACCTAATTTTACTAAATTTTACAAAATTATTTGACTAACAATGTTACTCAATTTATAAATTATTTATGTAAATAATATAATTTTTATAATATTTGATAACTTAATGTTATTTTGTAGTCATTAATTTATTCATAAATATAATATTTTAATTATGTGATATTTGCATAAGTATGCTAATATTTATGATTTTATTTATTAATAATAATATTTATATAATTTTCTCATAATTTAAACTATTTTATTATTTATTTATTAAAAGAGTGGTATATTTATTAATTTTATAGCAGCCAAATTCTATTTCATTCAATTTATTTAAGTTCTAGCCACTTGCCATTCAATTCATTCAATTTATTTCAAATCTGGCCACTTTCTATTCAATTTATTTCAATTTTAGCCATTTTGAATCAATTTGGCTATTATTTAAATTCAATTCCTAATTACTCTACCCGTGACCCGCATAACCCGTCCGGTGACCCAATTAACCCGACCCATTAATTAATTAAATCCTAGCTGTCCATCTAATTTAATCCTACGGTCCAGATTAAACCCCACCTAATTTCCTTTTATATTCCCTCTACCCCTCTAACCCTAATACATTTTTCATTTTCCTTTCCCACCTAACCCTGGCCGCCCCTCCTTCCCTCTCTTTCTCCCTCTCATCTCCGGCCGGCCGGACAACTACCGCCGGAAAAAATACCGAACCTCCATAACCTCCGGCGAACTTTCTACACCCTTCCCTTTCCCGTTCTTTCCCTTCTCCCCTTCGTCCCACCAAATCTCCCTCCTCCTCCACTGCCGGCGACGGCAGTAGCAATATCACTGCCGGCAGCCTCCCTCTCTCCATCTCCTCCGTCTCCCTCTTCCCAACGACCACATGCAACCTCCTACCGGAAATCAAACCACCCCAACTTTCTTCCCTCTCCCTTTTCCTTCACCTTCCACCATCGTTTCCGGCCACTGTTGGCCGGAAAACAACCGTCGAACCAGCCGACCTCCATAATTTCCGGTAAGTTTCAACACCACCATAGCCACCCGACTTCCCTCTCCATTTCTTTCCCTCACCGTCGCATGCCGCCAATATCCATCGAAACACCACCATCAACATTTGAATCGGGATTTTGACAGATTTGTAGTAATCTGTCTTTGGGTCAGATTTGTAACATTTTTGTTATCACTTTTAATTATCGTCATAATATGAGTTTAATGATAGATTCTACATAACTAAATGATGTTTACGTCTGAAACTATATTAATTATTGCTCCCATATTCTTCATATGTGTAAATCCCTGTTTGTTCACATGCCTAAATTATATGCGTATGATTTTGGTTATCACCTGGATTAGTCACACGAATTCTGAAAAATCGTTGCTCTTCAATTTATGTTCATATATTGTGAGGTCATGTTAAATTCATATAATGCATTGACAGCTTTTAAATTGACTATGTTTGGTAAATTTTGATCAGTTCTGGTAGATTAAGTTGATTAAGGAAGAAATTTCTTTATTCGTATAGCTTATCCTTTATTCTCTCTAGGTACTGGTCTATTATAGTACTGTGAATTCGTTTATAAATGTAGAGTAATTTAGTACCCACCATGTATGGTAAAATTCCTTTGTTTGATTCATTTGCCTTCTCTAATTAATTTAATTGATTGACTTTTTAATTATCGGACATTATTTTATATTTCATCTTTCTTGTATGGTCAACACAGTTGGGTTATTAAATTATGGTAATCTATTATTTCTTGAAAATATTAATGACAGCTAGTTCATTTTGTTCTCTGAATAGTTTTTTTTATTATGGTAAATAAACTTTATTATGGTAAGTAAGAAAATATAGTGTCTTGATTTATTTCTTACGGTTTGTTTTCCTCCTTTAATTGAATTAACGATTTTGATTTGCCTTTTATCTGATTATTTATTATGGTAACATAATGTTTCGGTCTTTACGGAAAATAGTTATTGATAATTCTTCTCCTTAATTGATGCATTATTTTCTGTCTGTTTTGACTATTGATTAAAGGAAAAGATCCTTTTAATTGATTAGGCTGACTGTTTATTACCTTGAATCCCTCTTTCTCCAACTATAAAAATAGCCCTTTCCTCCCTTTAGAAAGGAGGGGCGAACAGTGAAAGAAAAAAGAGGGACTGCCATACTTAATATTACTATTCTTTTTTATACCTCGCTTCCATTTTCGACACGAGCACTGCTCGGGATCCAAGAGATCCTCGTGATCTTGACGTGTCGAATTCAGGTTCCGATCATTGTTGCTTTGCTTTTTGCATTAATTAACCATTTTGTTTAACAGGTTGGGAGCGAAGAGTTGCTCGGGATCAAAGGGCTATGGATTTATTTATTCATTTATTTCATTTTAATGTTTGTATTTATTTGTTATTTCATATTTCCGATTTGTAATAATTGTAAAAGACGAGAAAATAGTGAAAAGGGGCTTATGGGGGTGGGGGTTTGTATGTTTTATTTACTTTTTCTAAGTATTAGTTTCACCTAGAAAGCATGTTCATAGGATTTTAATAATACAGGTGGCAATAGAAATCATGCATATAGGATTCCAAATAAATACATTTTTGAAAACGTCTTACAATTGAATCCTCGAAATACTTGCTCTTGGAAATCGTTTTTACGTGTGACCTCTGTGAAACTAGTATTCATGCTTTTAGGATTTCGAGTAAAGTAAACGGCTAACATTTATAAGAATTTATAGTTAGTTAATTTAAAAGATGACCGCATAAGTCATACATCTCTTAATTTTATAATTTATTATAAGTTCTGTGTGAATAACTAATAAAATTTGTCTATGCTACTTGAAACTGTCAGCCTTTTAGGAACTGAAATTTGATTAATCATACTCTGTTCTTGAAAGAAATATTTAGGTAACACGATTGTTAGAATAAATAAGTATTGTTGCATTTACCATGTTAATGTATTAATCAGAAGCTACTCATATGTTAATAATAAGGTAAAGTCATTATATTTACACTAGAAATTATATTTGTAGGATTCACTTCATCTCTTTAGAAATCCCTCATAGGTTATAAAGAGGCCTATTTGAAAACTCCTTGGTGTTAATTGTGTATTTGAATTTCACCACTTGCTTGATGTTAATCACCTTTTATAAAGCCTTAGGATTTTAGAACCCAACTCCAAAAAATAGTAGTCCAATTGCCTCTTGGACATTAGGATTGGGACGGGTAGGCACATATTAAGGCGCTAGTCTTCTCCATTTAGAACATTTAGGATTAACAATAATTAAATTAATTAGGTGGGTACATGGGAGATGATGAAACAGACAGGCTAAAGCTGACTTCACGTATGAAGCGCATATTTGCTTTGTAAATACAAAATAACCTATTACTCCCGTCTTTTCTAATTTCATTTTTTAAGAAGCTTTCAAATATTTTAAAATTATCCTTGTTATGCTGAAATATTTTCATCAAAAAGAAAGTTTGTAAAATATATAATATATACATATATATGATTTTCTTAAAATGCTTTTTTTACTCAAGTTATACATATATATATATATATATATATATATATCATTCTTTTTATATTATCTTGATTTAAAAAATAGAATCGATGGGAGTAATACCGCATTGGGCCCATTTTTCAGCCTTGTCAAAACCTGATCCCACTATAAGTTTTAGCTTTATAGTTTGCTAATTCACCGACTTTATTTGATCACTTAGATAAATCTCCATTTAATGAGTACGGCCGGGAACCACCTTTGTGGACCTCGAAAGGTGCCTAACACCTTCCTTTCGAGGTAATTAAAGCCCTTACCCGAACTCTGGTAACTTAAGAAATAAAAGCTTAGAACGGTGCCCTAACGCACCTTAAATTCGTTAGGTGGCGACTCTCTACTTTCAACCCTTAAGAGACGTCACATGTTGGGTCCCGCTTTTCCGCGAGGGAAAAATGGGGCGCGACAGAATGGCCACTCTGCTGGGGATATTAGACTTGAACCATTACGTGTTCATTTAAATGGGGGTTTAGTTAAGTTTTAATTTGCTAAATGTGCAATTTATTTTCTTATTTTTGACTTTACCATGAAGTTACTAACCGTTTTCTTTGTTTTCTTATTATCTATTATTTTCATATGTAAGTGTTAATACATAAATTGTTGTAATTTTCTTTTATTTAACTGACATATCCCTCATACTTCCCCCACTTGGGAATTTCACACTTTCACACACAATAACGGTTGCGTGGTTTCACGGCCGTTCACCAGTTTAAAACACCTCGAGGATTGTTTGTGATTTGGTCGATCAGCGGTGCGTCGACGGTCATAAACTTCCTCACTCTCGAGTTGTCCGCTCGAGGGAACCGTGTCATACCCACTCATACTCCTAGAACTTGACCATGTACGCCTTTAGTAAGGCATGTACATATCTTCAAACTTAGAAAAAATCGCGACGTCCATGGTACGTCAAGATTAAATAGAAAAACTTGCCCTAAGTCCAAAGAGATTTACAATCTCAAAAAGGACATCATTATATCTTTTGCATTTTTTTTTTAATTTAGGAAATCAATATGTCTAAATGTTGACTATTTGCTCCTTACGTTGAAACTAACTTTTTCCTTATGCAGGTTGATCCATTCCATAATCAAAGAAGTGACCGAAAATGGAAGGGCATTTCCATTTGGATCATAGACTTATATTTTTGTAATCTTCATTTTCTCATAATATCTTGTTATGTAAATGAAGAAATTTATTTATTTATTTGTATGTATTTGGAATAGTAATGGAGCAAATAGAATGATACGTTATGACATATCTGATTTCCAAAAATACGTTAGGCCTACCTCTGGCACAAAAGAGGTCCCCAAATTAGGAAAACGTATAAACGTGTTTAATTTTTTATTTACCATGTGAAATGTATTTAATGTGTTTATTTCATCGACTACATGTCATGCTTCAATTTTTCTGTTTATTATTTATCTTGGTTCCCTTCCTAAAATCATGCTTCTATCAAGCCTCGCATGACTTTCATAAGTTTTCCTCCAGCATCCTATCATGCCTCATATCCTCGAAACAATCTTAGTCATGCCTATTCGCTTCCTCAAAAATCATATACAACATTCTCATAACGCTATAGCAGCTCTTTCAAATCAAGCTATACCGCAAAGATCGCCCGCCATATTTCATTATTTACCTCCTGTAGTTACATCTAACATGTCTTACGCTTCAAAAGATCATACCATAAGCCCCTTTATATCGAGACTACTCCGGTCACCCCTCACTTAGGATAATGCGAACTACGTCTGACCTGATTCCTTTTGGATACGTAGGCAGCCCATTTTGGGTTCGGTCTCAATCAAATAAATTTTTCTTTCTCCTCATATCCCAATCAAATATCTTCCTCACATCCAAATATGAAATCTTTGCCAATTTCATTCGACTCATAAAAGACCAAATGTAGATTCAAAAACTGAATTTTGATGTTCAAATATATAACTGCCATTTCTTTTCAACTAATAATTTTGTTTGAGTGAAGCAGGAATATAAAGCCCTTAAGTCAAACTGAGGGCAGAATTTTTGAGGAAACGTCGAAAATTCCACAAGCAGGCAGCAAAGAGGTTTGCGAAACACTTTGCATTCTAAACTGGGGCAGAAATTTTTGAGAATTCCTCAAAAATTTTACCAAAATGCAAAGTCTATAGAGGATCAAACAATGACAAGGAACAAAGGATATACAAAAAGGTATGCATTAACCTTACCTTTGAAAACTCACAAATTTTTCTTTGAGTATCGGCACACCCGAAAAAAAAATCATATTCTCGTGGTTGAGAAGGAACTATTCCTTAGACGAAGGCAGGACTATTCTATTTTTGGATCAATTGTTATTTGACATCTGTTGTGCTGCTTTCGAAGTTATCACACGCTTCTAGATTCAAACTTTATCATGACGCCAATCTGCTATTATCAAGATTATTATTGTGCCTTGGGATTCAAGATATTGTGCCACAGGTCAAGCTACCATTGCTAAGTGGTTATTATGCTACCGTCAACCTAATATTCAAGTTCTGCCATACTATTACTGTGTTATTCAATCAAGCCCATTATGCTACTGTCTAAATTATTATTAGGCCACTATTTCAATCTGGCCACTAATATGATACCTTCGAGCCACTATTTCACAATCTTCAAGCTATCTGTTTATTCTTATCAAGCTACAATTACGCTGGTACTATCATCATGCTACTTCAAGATATCATTGTGCTGCTTTGGAGCTACCACGCTTTATTATTATTGTATTACTTCAAGCTACCATTATTGTCTACTTCAAGATGCAGTTGTGACTGCTGCTATTTTAGAGTTACTACTATGCTACTCTGGGGCCACTATTTTATTACTTCAAGCTGCTATTATAGTATTCAAGCTACTATCATGCTACTTACTATGCTACCGTGAATTGAGCTACTATAATCTGAGCCACTAAAATTATGCTACTGATAATTGGGTTCGTCCACCCTATAATAGGACAGTTGGGTTTGTCCGCCCTACAAATGGACACTCTGGGTTAGTCCACCCTATAATAGGACAGTTGGGCTGGTCCGCCCTATAAGTGGACATTTTTGGGTTAGTCCACCCTATAATAGGACCATTGGGTTCGTCCACCCTATAATAGGACAATTGGGTTCGTCCACCCTATAATAGGACAGTTGGGTTTGTCCGCCCTACAAATGGACACTCTGGGTTAGTCCACCCTATAATAGGACAGTTGGGCTGGTCCGCCCTATAAGTGGACATTTTTGGGTTCGTCCTCCCTATAAATGGACAATTGAGCTCGATATTATACTTTGAGTCCTATAATTATATTTGAGCCCCACATTTAATATTTTTTGAGCCCTTTGATTTACATTTCAAGCCTATTACTTGTATTCGAGCCTGTCGGCTCTGAAATGAGATGATCGGATTTTATCCACCCTAAAATGGGATACATCAATGCTAAATAATTTTATATGTGTATTCGAGTACTAATAAGCTCGTCTGAGTTTTGCAGGTATTCGCTTTGGAAAACCGAAATTGGGGCAGATTTTCTGAGGTTCCTCAGAAAATTATATATTTTTCCCTCGTCGTTATTTCCTATAATGTTGCTCTTATATTATTTCGTATCATATACAGATTAACCATTTTTATCTAATAGTGTTAAAATATGCAGGTGAAAAGGCACACTAGTCAAAAAGAAAATAGTATTCGTTTTTACCCCGCTTTTAGTCTTCTGTCGTTTATTAGCAATATGACGTGCAATCCTCATCTCTCATCTCCTATTCTTATCATGTCGTCCACTTCCGTGTTTATTCAATCCTTATTCGATTAATTTCTTTAGGGATTTCATTCTTCCCTAAAATCTGAACTACGTTGGACCTGATTCCCGTTTAAGAGGGATACATAGGCGCCCTTATGGGGTTCGGTTTAAATCTTAATAAAATCTCCTTTCCCTTTTTCTGTACCAACTGGGCAGAATTTTTGAAAGGACCTCAAAAATTCAATAAATCAAGCGTTTCTGCGTAACTGGGGCAGAATTTTTGAGGGGACCTCAAAAATTCACAACTTTGAGTCATCTGCAAAAGGAGTCTATGTATCTTCTACACTGGGGCAGAAATTTCGAGAAGGATCTCAAAATTTCATCAAGGCGCAGTTAAGCCAAGGAGCTGATTCCCAAAAAGGAAGTGACATCAATTCTAATCATCAAGATCATGAGATCGGGATAGCAACGGACAAATGAAGGCACAAATCAGCCTTTCCTATTTTAATCTGATGATTTTTTCTTTGAGCACAGGATGCAACAGGTACCAAATTTGCAATCATTCCATATGGATCTTCGAAGGTATTTACTATCAACTTCAAAGCTAAACTATTTGAAATTTATTCATGAATAGGGCTAAGCACTGCCCTAGGGTTAAGCACTACCCTAAATTTTATTTTCGAGGGCTAAGCATTGTCCTAGGGTTAAGCACTACCCTAAATTTTATTTTCGAGGGCTAAGCACTGCCCTAGGGTTAAGCACTACCCTAAATTTTATTTTCGAGGGCTAAGCACTGTCCTAGGGTTAAGCACTACCCTAAATTTTATTTCAAGGGCTAAGCATTGTCCTAGGGTTAAGCATTACCCTAAAATTTTCTTTTAAGGACTAATCATTGTCCTACGGTTTAAGCACTACCCTCTGATCTTAAAGGCTAAGCATTGTTTCCTAAATTTTGATTTGATTAAGTGCTAATTGTTAGTTACTTCATGCTTATTGACTAATCATTTATCCAGTTTTTTTTAAGCTTGCAGGCTACTATTGCGTCCTTCTCATGTTATCTGATCGAATGACTATCACGTCATTTTCAAGCTCCCACGCTCTTTGATATTCTTATGCTACTCTCTGCTATTTTTAACCTATTATTCTCGTGCTACTCTCATTCTTGTGATGTTAGATGGTCAAGCTTTACCCCAAACTTTTAAACGCTAAGCATAGTTCTACTGTTTTACGTTGTTTGGGTAACGCACTACCTGCCAAAATTGTCTGAGCCACGATTCGGTCCGTTTTCCACTTTTGAGCCTATATTTGCATTTTAAGCCCGTGATGTACATCTGGTATGTGTTTGAGCCCGTGATATTTATTTCTATACATATTTGCATATGCATTTTGAGCCCTTGATATATATTTGCATATGCATTCTGAGCCCTTGATGTATAATTGAGCCCTTGATATATATTTGCATATGCATCTTGAGCCCTTGATATATATTTGCATATGCATTTTGTGCCCGTGATATACGATTTATATATGCATTTGAGCCCTTGATATATATTTGCATATGCATTCTGAGCCCTTGATACATTTTATATATGCATTTGAGCCCGAATATACAATTTATATATGCATTTGAGCCCTTGATATATATTTGCATATGCATCTTGAGCCCTGGATATATATTTGCATATGCATTTCGAGCCCATGATATATGATTTGTATATGCATTTGAGCCCTTGATATATATTTGCATATGCATTCTGAGCCCTTGATACATTTTATATATGCATTTGAGCCCGAATATACAATTTATATATGCATTTGAGCCCTTGATATATATTTGCATATGCATCTTGAGCCCTGGATATATATTTGCATATGCATTTCGAGCCCATAATATATGATTTGTATATGCATTTGAGCCCTTGATATATATTTGCATATGCACTTCGAGCCCATGATATATGATTTGTATATGCATTTGAGCCCTTGATATATATTTGCATATGCATTCTGAGCCCTTGATACATTTTATATATGCATTTGAGCCCGAATATACAATTTATATATGCATTTGAGCCCTTGATATATATTTGCATATGCATCTTGAGCCCTGGATATATATTTGCATATGCATTTCGAGCCCATAATATATGATTTGTATATGCATTTGAGCCCTTGATATATATTTGCATATGCATTTCGAGCCCATGATATATGATTTGTATATGCATTTGAGCCCTTGATATATATTTGCATATGCATTCTGAGCCCTTGATATACATTTTACATATGCATTTGAGCCCGAATATACAATTTATATATGCATTTGAGCCCTCGATATATATTTGCATATGCATCTTGAGCCCTGGATATATATTTGCATATGCATTTCGAGCCCATGATATATGATTTGTATATGCATTTGAGCCCATGATATACATTTGCATATGCATTCTGAGCCCTTGATATACATTCTACATATGCATTTGAGCCCGAATATACATTTTACATATGCATTTGAGCCCTGAATATACATTTTATACATACATTTGAGCCCGTGATATACATGCATTTGAGCCCATATATACATTGTGCATATGCGTTTGAGCCCTGATATACATCCCTATATGCATCCGAGCCCGTGGTATACATTTTGACGTATGCATCTGAGCCCGATATTTGCATTTTAAGTCCGTTTATGCATTTGAGCCAGTTGTTTGCATTTCAAGCCCGCTTATGCATTTTGAACCCGTTATTTGCATTTGAGCCCGAATAACCTGGAGCTCTTATTTGAATTATTGAAGCCCTCGAACAATTTACTTTCTTTGAATAAGCATTTCTTCCACTCATCCGAAGGCATCATAGTCTAAAGGCATCGTTTCATGGCCTGCAGATATCATTTCATAGCCTAAGGATTTACTTTACAGTTTATCATGCCCTCAGGCGTCATAGTCTAAAGGCGTCATTTTTCATGGCCTTCAGACATCATGTCATGGCCTAAGTAATTTTACTTTCCGGTTTATCATGCCCTCAGGCGTCATAGTCTAAAGGCGTCATTTTTCATGGCCTGCGGACATCATTTCATGGCCTAGGGAATTTATTTTCTGCGTATCATGCTCCTAAGGCGTCATAGTCTAAAGACGTCATTTTTCATGGCCTGCAGACATCATTTCATGGCCTAAGGAATTTATTTTGCGTATCATGGCCCGAGACATCATGGTTTAGAGACATCATCCATTATCTCTAAACAAACTTTCATTGTCTAAAGGGAACGTGCATCATGTTTAAATTTTGCATCCGTTTATTTTATGAAAATATGTGATGCACATGCTTTAGTTGTTTACGCGAACATCGAAGAAATCACGAGCTACGAATGATTAGTACCTTCCTACTATCTTCTTTTGAACAGTATTCCCGCCTGTTTATTGTGGAATGCGCTCTAAATCATGTCGAGTCGTGCTACCCCATTCTTATTCAAGCCTCGTGTTATAATTTTTAGGGATCTCGTTCTTTCCTAAATCCAGAACTACACGCGACCTGATTCTCGTGACACCCGATATATGTAGGCGACTTGAAACTGAAGTCTCGGTCGCGATATCTTCATGACTTTATTTTCTTTTATTTGGCCCCCCCGATTTTTGCTTCCGGTCGGACAAAATTGGCTACTAAGTCAACGTTCTTTGCTCAACAATTCATTCTTCATTCTCGAGCAAAGAAGGGGCAGCTGTTGACACCCAATTTTGACCGACCTGCGCTAAATATGCTGCTTATATATGTATATATTTGTTTATTTATTTTTACGCAAAAATTCAACTTATTTTTGTATTTATAAAGTAATTTATTATCATAATATTGCGAAAATTATTTCAAGTTATATATATATGATTTATATTAATTTTAAATTTTGATATTAAATAATTACATCGTACATAATGTATTTCGTTTTAATATGCGCCCTCATTTTGAAATATATTCTTTACTTAATAAACTATTTACCTAATTTTACTAAATTTTACAAAATTATTTGACTAACAATGTTACTCAATTTATAAATTATTTATGTAAATAATATAATTTTTATAATATTTGATAACTTAATGTTATTTTGTAGTCATTAATTTATTCATAAATATAATATTTTAATTATGTGATATTTGCATAAGTATGCTAATATTTATGATTTTATTTATTAATAATAATATTTATATAATTTTCTCATAATTTAAACTATTTTATTATTTATTTATTAAAAGAGTGGTATATTTATTAATTTTATAGCAGCCAAATTCTATTTCATTCAATTTATTTAAGTTCTAGCCACTTGCCATTCAATTCATTCAATTTATTTCAAATCTGGCCACTTTCTATTCAATTTATTTCAATTTTAGCCATTTTGAATCAATTTGGCTATTATTTAAATCCAATTCCTAATTACTCTACCCGTGACCCGCATAACCCGTCCGGTGACCCAATTAACCCGACCCATTAATTAATTAAATCCTAGCCGTCCATCTAATTTAATCCTACGGTCCAGATTAAACCCCACCTAATTTCCTTTTATATTCCCTCTACCCCTCTAACCCTAATACATTTTTCATTTTCCTTTCCCACCTAACCCTAGCCGCCCCTCCTTCCCTCTCTTTCTCCCTCTCATCTCCGGCCGGCCGGACAACTACCGCCGGAAAAAATACCGAACCTCCATAGCCTCCGGCGAACTTTCTACACCCTTCCCTTTCCCGTTCTTTCCCTTCTCCCCTTCGTCCCACCAGATCTCCCTCCTCCTCCACTGCCCGCGACGGCAGTAGCAATATCACTGCCGGCAGCCTCCCTCTCTCCATCTCCTCCGTCTCCCTCTTCCCAACGACCACATGCAACCTCCGACCGGAAATCAAACCACCCCAACTTTCTTCCCTCTCCCTTTTCCTTCACCTTCCACCATCGTTTCCGGCCACTGTTGGCCGGAAAACAACCGTCGAACCAGCCGACCTCCATAATTTCCGGTAAGTTTCAACACCACCACAGCCACCCGACTTCCCTCTCCATTTCTTTCCCTCACCGTCGCATGTCGCCAATATCCATCGAAACACCACCATCAACATTTGAACTGGGATTTTGACAGATTCATAGTAATCTGTCTTTGGGTCAGATTTGTAACATTTTTGTTATCACTTTTAATTATCGTCATAATAGGAGTTTAATGATAGATTCTACATAACTAAATGATGTTTACGTCTGAAACTATATTAATTATTGCTCCCATATTCTTCATATGTGTAAATCCCTGTTTGTTCACATGCCTAAATTATATGCGTATGATTTTGGTTATCACCTGGATTAGTCACACGAATTCTGAAAAATCGTTGCTCTTTAATTTATGTTCATATATTGTGAGGTCATGTTAAATTCATATAATGCATTGACAGCTTTTAAATTGACTATGTTTGGTAAATTTTGATCAGTTCTGGTAGATTAAGTTGATTAAGGAAGAAATTTCTTTATTCGTATAGCTTATCCTTTATTCTCTCTAGGTACTGGTCTATTATAGTACTGTGAATTCGTTTATAAATGTAGAGTAATTTAGTACCCACCATGTATGGTAAAATTCCTTTGTTTGATTCATTTTCCTTCTCTAATTAATTTAATTGATTGACTTTTTAATTACCGGACATTATTTTATATTTCATCTTTCTTGTATGGTCAACACAGTTGGGTTATTAAATTATGGTAATCTATTATTTCTTGAAAATATTAATGACAGCTAGTTCATTTTGTTCTCTGAATAGTTTTTTTTATTATGGTAAATAAACTTTATTATGGTAAGTAAGAAAATATAGTGTCTTGATTTATTTCTTACAGTTTGTTTTCCTCCTTTAATTGAATTAACGATTTTGATTTGCCTTTTATCTGATTATTTATTATGGTAACATAATGTTTCGGTCTTTACGGAAAATAGTTATTGATAATTCTTCTCCTTAATTGATGCATTATTTTCTGTCTGTTTTGACTATTGATTAAAGGAAAAGATCCTTTTAATTGATTAGGCTGACTGTTTATTACCTTGAATCCCTCTTTCTCCAACTATAAAAATAGCCCTTTCCTCCCTTTAGAAAGGAGGGGCGAACAGTGAAAGAAAAAAGAGGGACTGCCATACTTAATATTACTATTCTTTTTTATACCTCGCTTCCATTTTCGACACGAGCACTGCTCGGGATCCAAGAGATCCTCGTTATCTTGACGTGTCGAATTCAGGTTCCGATCATTGTTGCTTTGCTTTTTGCATTAATTAACCGTTTTGTTTAACAGGTTGGGAGCGAAGAGTTGCTCGGGATCAAAGGGCTATGGATTTATTTATTCATTTATTTCATTTTAATGTTTTTATTTATTTGTTATTTCATATTTCCGATTTGTAATAATTGTAAAAGACGAGAAAATAGTGAAAAGGGGCTTATGGGGGTGGGGGTTTGTATGTTTTATTTACTTTTTCTAAGTATTAGTTTCACCTAGAAAGCATGTTCATAGGATTTTAATAATACAGGTGGCAATAGAAATCATGCATATAGGATTCCAAATAAATACATTTTTGAAAACGTCTTACAATTGAATCCTCGAAATACTTGCTCTTGGAAATCGTTTTTACGTGTGACCTCTGTGAAACTAGTATTCATGCTTTTAGGATTTCGAGTAAAGTAAACGGCTAACATTTATAAGAATTTATAGTTAGTTAATTTAAAAGATGACCGCATAAGTCATACATCTCTTAATTTTATAATTTATTATAAGTTCTGTGTGAATAACTAATAAAATTTGTCTATGCTACTTGAAACTGTCAGCCTTTTAGGAACTGAAATTTGATTAATCATACTCTGTTCTTGAAAGAAATATTTAGGTAACACGATTGTTAGAATAAATAAGTATTGTTGCATTTACCATGTTAATGTATTAATCAGAAGCTACTCATATGTTAATAATAAGGTAAAGTCATTATATTTACACTAGAAATTATATTTGTAGGATTCACTTCATCTCTTTAGAAATCCCTCATAGGTTATAAAGAGGCCTATTTGAAAACTCCTTGGTGTTAATTGTGTATTTGAATTTCACCACTTGCTTGATGTTAATCACCTTTTATAAAGCCTTAGGATTTTAGAACCCAACTCCAAAAAATAGTAGTCCAATTGCCTCTTGGACATTAGGATTGGGACGGGTAGGCACATATTAAGGCGCTAGTCTTCTCCATTTAGAACATTTAGGATTAACAATAATTAAATTAATTAGGTGGGTACATGGGAGATGATGAAACAGACAGGCTAAAGCTGACTTCACGTATGAAGCGCATATTTGCTTTGTAAATACAAAATAACCTATTACTCCCGTCTTTTCTAATTTCATTTTTTAAGAAGCTTTCAAATATTTTAAAATTATCCTTGTTATGCTGAAATATTTTCATCAAAAAGAAATTTTGTAAAATATATAATATATACATATATATGATTTTCTTAAAATGCTTTTTTTACTCAAGTTATACATATATATATATATATATATCATTCTTTTTATATTATCTTGATTTAAAAAATAGAATCGATGGGAGTAATACCGCATTGGGCCCATTTTTCAGCCTTGTCAAAACCTGATCCCACTATAAGTTTTAGCTTTATAGTTTGCTAATTCACCGACTTTATTTGATCACTTAGATAAATCTCCATTTAATGAGTACGGCCGGGAACCACCTTTGTGGACCTCGAAAGGTGCCTAACACCTTCCTTTCGAGGTAATTAAAGCCCTTACCCGAACTCTGGTAACTTAAGAAATAAAAGCTTAGAACGGTGCCCTAACGCACCTTAAATTCGTTAGGTGGCGACTCTCTACTTTCAACCCTTAAGAGACGTCACATGTTGGGTCCCGCTTTTCCGCGAGGGAAAAATGGGGCGCGACATTCCCACTTCCCTAACCACCAGCAACCACCACCACAGCCGCCAGACCTCCTTTTTTCCCTCTCCCCGTCGCTCCGGTTACTTCCCGGCCGATGAATCGGACAGATCTGTAGATCTGTTCGTACATTATTTATTTATTTATTTACTTATTCTTGTTGTTGTTTATTATGTATGTATGTATATAATAAGTATATACCTATAATATATATATGAATAAGGCAGATATAAATAATATATAATAATATATATTAGACATGTATATGATATACTGTTTCGTTTCATTTTTTTTATATACTATATAATATATATGTATATAAGTATATATAATATAATATATATATATATGTATATATATATGTGGTAGATGTATAAATATATATAATAATATATATAAGATAATATATAATATATTTATATATATAACTATATACGCTGCTCTTCTTTTCTGTTCATTTATACATGATGGATATGTATAATATACTGTTTTTCTATTCCATGTGTATATGATATATAGGTGTGTGATATATATATGTATATAGATATAGATAATAGTTATTTCATCATTGCATAAATCAGTGAGAAAAGATAATCTGCTTGATTCCCCTTCTCATATATTAACTCTGCATTTTATAAATAATAATCGTTTCTTTAGAATGGCTTAATTGATTATCTTAGTTGCTTAAATAATTTAAATTAAGCTTGTCAATCTTCTGCTTGATTGAATATGGTCTGAGCAAAATATTGTGATTTTCGTCCTTGAATTAATATAAATATTAATATTTGTCTATTTATGTTAATTTTACATTTTTAGCCTAAAAGTTTTACATGACATCTTGAATTGGTAATTAGTTTATGGTAAGTCTCCTGATTGATTCCTCCGTTCTGATTAGTATCTATAATTATGGAAGAGAGACTATTTGATTTTATTTGTTAAAAATAATATTTAGAGTAATTGCTGATTCAATTTAACCTATTTGATTTATTTTTATTATTTTTAATTTATAATAAATATTTCACATGATTTCGACATTTGCTAATTAAAGATGAATCTCTTGATAGGAATGTATTTATGGCAAATATATTTGGTGATTGATTAATTCCTTCCTTTGACAGTGATTTATTATTTGTTTATTATGGGAAAGTAGGATCAGCCGTTTTGGTTTTGCTAATTAAGGGAAACTTTCCCTTTGATTACGATTAGGTCTTCTTGCTTCCTTAATTCATATTGACTTTGCTGCTATAAAAGGATTCCTTCCCCCTTTCTTTTAATTCAGTCGAACATTTGGATTATTGATATCAGTTGTGTACAAAATAGTGTTTTCCTCAAAAAAAAAAAAAACTTCTTTTCAGCAATTAATTCAAAACAAACATATACTTTCAAGACCTTTCTTCGACTTTCTCCGAAATCGGTTAGTATCTCTTTTATGCTATATTCTTGTGATGACATACTTTAGAAAAATCCATCATGTATATGTTTGAGTAATTTTGATCTTTCTAAATTTATTGGTTTTTCCTATGTGGTGCAAGATTAAAATACGATTTTGTTTTAGGGTGTATCTGTGTATGTTATGTCATTATTCAGCAGGTTTATCCGAAAGCAAATATCAAAGAGTCGCCTTGGGTGTAGAATGAAGTATTTCGGATTGACTGTTTATGTTAGTTAAAATCGTTATGTTTCATTTGTTATTCATTTTTTTTTATTATCAATTGTACTTGTAATAAACGCTATAATAGTGAAGCGGGTTTTATTGGGGGGCGGGGTTTTATTTCGTTATTGCTTTCCTTTAATGACTTAATTCACCTAGAAAAGCATGATCATAGGTCATAACAATATGCGATATTAGAAAACATGCATATTAGGTCTTGAATTATTTAGTTCAAAATCTATTGAACTTTAGTAATCTCCATGAGAATATAGCGCAAGAATTACGCACATAGGAAGTCAATTTTTATGTATGTATGTTGTGGATTTGTTCGATAATGATCTTTCACAATTCACTTTAGTTATTCATAATAATAGGCTTAACTAAAATTGGTATAAATTTATATTTTTGCAAATACCGTGTTTATAATGTAAGCATAAGTGTTCATGTTAAGAAATTTTTGAACTAGCTAACACCTAATATTAAAGGTTATTATTTTTGCATTAAATATTATTTAGAACGTTGTGTAACAAATGGTTTTCACATAAAATGTCCGTGTTTAAATATCTATTGTCTAAGCCGTTGTTTGTAATTAAATTATGCCAATTTAATGCCATTTTCATGTGTAATTATTTGTTTAAATCTGAAGTGCATTTTTGTCAATATGGCCGACTAATCAAAGTTTAAGATTTTTATTGAGGCAAAACTAATTAAATATTACCCAAACGCTGAATAGGATTTATGTGCATTAGTAACATGTATAGGATTTAGTTCTTTGAATTGATCCACATAATCATGGACCTGATCTGATCGCTCAACCAGAAGCGTTAACTTATTTTATTTGTTCTTTGTTGGCTATTGGAAATTCTAAACATACCATGTTTTAGGCCTTGAGTTAAAGTATGACATATGTTTAACTTACTGCAATCTTTTTGTTAAAATGGACCTAGCATAAATTCTAGAAATCATAAAGGTACAAACTCTTCTTATGCAACTTGGAAGTAATCCCTATAGGGTGAAGTGTTTACTCGCTTAATTTCTATGTAATGTTCATCTACTTTAAGTTGGAAATATTGTTGTCTATCCTTGTTGGCATTCATTTAGAAGTCATGTTCATAGGTTTGCATTCATCTAGTAACCTTGTTCATAAGTTTCAACAAGAGGCCTATTTGAAACCTTTAAGTGTTCGTTGTGAAGATTATTGTTTTGTTTGTCGTCTTTCTTTTATAACCGTAAGCTTTTTTAGATCCAAAATCCAAAGTAGATGGCCAATGCCTCTTGGACCTTAAGATTGGTGCAGGTAGGCAAATAGTAGGACGTTAGTTTCATCACCTAGTGCGTTTTAGGTTAATTAATCAACTAGGTGGGTAGTCGGGAAATGATAACCCGTGCTCGCTGAATAATACTTCGCAATTCAAAAGAGTGCTCGTATTATTTAAGTTGCACGAGATGATCCCATTAGGTCAAACTTTTCTAAATTTAGAACTACGTTTGGCCTGATTCCCTTAAGGGATACGTAGGCGCCTATCGAGGCTCGGCCCCATAATTAAAAAAGTGTTTATTTGTTTTCAATAAATGATTGCTTGCCACGACTTTTGTATTTATTTAAGAACTTAGAATAACATAAATTTGTTTTAACTTTCATTCCGCCCAAATTTCCTTCTTGTCCAAACTTTGTCATCTTTGACTTCATCATTTAGTTTAAACAATATAAGTTAAAATCAGTTTTTATTTGATCACTTAGATAATCCCCCATTTAATGAGTACGGCCGGGAACCACATTTGTGGACCTCGAAAGGTGCCTAACACCTTCCTTTTGAGGTAACTAAAGCCCTTACCCGACTCTGGTAACCTAGCAAATAAATTTAGTCTAGAACGGTGCCCTAACGCACCTTAACTCGTTAGGTGGCGACTCTCTTTCTTTTCCACCCTTAAGAGTTGTCATACGTCACATGTTGGGTCCCGCTTTTCCGCGAGGTAAAAATGGGGCGCGACAGAATGGCGACTCCGCTGGGGATATTAGGCTTTGACCACTACGTGCTTATTGAATGGGAATCATTTTGAATTTTAATCATTACTTCTATTTATTTTTTATATATTTATCTCGAAGTTACTAACCGTTTTCTTTCTTTGTTTTTGTTATTATTTATTATTCTTATGTAATATAACCGTCATAAATGTTGTAATTTTTTTTTATTATTTTTTTAATTGACATATCTTTCATACTTCCCCCACTTGGGAATTTCACACTTTCACACACAATGACGGTTGCGTGGTTTCACGGCCGTTCACCAGTTTAAAACACCTCGAGGATTGTTTATGATTTGGTCGATCAGCGGTGCGTCGACGATCATAAGCTTCCTCACTCTCGAGTTGTCCGCTCGAGGGAACCGTGTCATACCACTCCTACTCTTAGATCGTGACCGTGTACTCCTTTAGCAAGGTTTGCACTTCTTTTAAAACTTAGAAAAATCGCGACGTCCATGGTACGTCAAGATTAAATAGGAACTTGCCCTAAGTCTTAAGGGATCACTTTTAATCCCGATAACAGACGATTCATGAATTGTGTGCATTTTAAGAGAATTTTGTTTAAAATATCGTCATTGTGCTCCCGGGTGTGTAGGATAGTCTAACCTTCCTTTTATTGCAGGCACAATGAGTCTCCCAACTTCTTATCCAAGATTCGGCATGGTTTGGTGCATGCCTGTAGGCATGAAAGCTTGGTGGTCGAATTTAGGAGAATACGGGCAGAACGAAGTAAGGAAAGTGTTAGGACATTTACTGTCGTTAATGCAAGTTACTCCTTGCCGAGAACTAATAGAAGCAGCCACGGCTTTTTGGGACGAAAAGAGAGTGGTATTCAGATTCGGTGAGATTGAAATGACCCCATTATTGGAAGAAATTGGGGGTTATGTGGAAAATGTAAGTCTATTATGGAGAAATAAGAAGTGGGAAAAAGCGGAAATGATCATACCGAAACGCGTCACCCTAGAAGATGCGCGTAACAAATTGGGGTTACAAGGTAGCGAAATGGTGTCCTTTGTAATGAAGGGGAGGATGCCGGGAAAATATCTGTTAACCCGATTCGGTCATAGTTCTTCTCGGGATATTTACAAAGAAGACAATACCTATCTAGACTCATGGACGAGCAGACGTATTTTCGCATTCATGGTCTATTTTTTAGGAACGGTGGTTTTCCCACGAGGAGCTGAGGAGGACATCGATATTCGTCTCATTTTAGTTGTTCATGCTTTGTGTAATGGTATAGACAAAGGACCTTGCACTATCGTCCCAATGATTGTAGCAGACATTTACCGATCTTTGGGGAAATGCAAAAATGGGTTTAAGCACTTCGAGGGTTGTAATTTATTGCTGCAGCTCTGGCTCATCGAACATCTGCAAAAGGTGCGTGGCAATCCAACCATGCCTCGGCCTACAGAAACCGATCATATTGCCGCTCATCATTACAGAGTCACCATGGGAGTTAAGCCGATAAGACGACCCGAAGAAGTGGAGAAATGGGGTCAAATGTTGGGCGATTTAACCGAAGACTCTGTTCAGTGGATGTTCGACTGGTTTCCAAGGACGCACTTTGCTGTATATACAAAGGCCCGATACTACCTGGTTTTGATAGGATTACGAGGTCTCCAACCGTACTCCCCAATGCGAACGATGCGGCAGGCTGGAAGAATGCAAATAATACCCCGGGTTGCCGAGATGGACGCATACCAAGTGGATTACAAGGATGATTTCGTTCCACATGCTTTAGACATTGTAAAAGCCTGGAGCAAAAAGGTCTATCTCGATGAAAAGAGCATAGAGGTTGGCCGATATCAAGCAGGTTACGTAACTGGGTATATCGAGTGGTTACATGATGATTGGGCTGGTACTGCAATAGCAAGTGTCAAACGAGGCAAACATGTGGAGGATAAGGAGGCTCAAGAACAATCCCTCTATCATCGTTTGAAAAGAAAAGTCCAAGATTCTGAGGTTTGTCACCGGCAGCTACACGATGACAATGCCAAAGAAATTGCTGAGATGGGAAAGGAATTGGAATATTGGAAAGATCGCGCTTTAGGTTTGGATTTGAGGATACAGGATTTGCGTGATGAGTTCAGCAAACAAGGAGAAGAATGCTTGAATAAAGGAGCTATGGGAAAAGATCTAGCATTGGCTTATCTTCTGTCCAGTCGCCACCGTTTCGACAAAGTATTAGAAGATCCGAAGAAGTTGGATGCAGACGAAGATGTTTTTAAGATTTAATGTTTTATTGTAATTCTTGTAATCTTATATAATAATAAAGTTTATTTTTGGGGTTTATTTCGGGAGAAAAATGACGATATTTAATAACAAGTTCTCTTAAACTCGTTAGGCCTACCTCTGGCATAAGAGAGGCCCCAAAATTAGGAAATACGTCACTATTGTTATTTGATCTTTCTTTTATTTCTAACTTCTATTACTAATTGTGGTTTATTTGTTGTTTGTTTCATTTTTCCCCTTCCCAAAGGTTGATCTGTGTAAAGCTGGCTTACTACACAAGATCGAAAGGGGCTCCTCCTTCTCCTTCTCCTCCTCCCGTCTCTAACCACAACAAAGGAAAGGATAGAATGGATGAGCATAATAGCAGCGGTAGCGACACTTCCAGAAATGATCGAGACAATTTTGAAGGTGCCGGCCCTCCGGGTTACAATGAGATTATTATGAGGTTGGAACAGAAAATTTTTGAGCTGCAGGAAGAGTTAGCACAGGTTCGAAATGCAAATACTCAGGCAGCCCTATTTGGAACACAAGCTGATGCCTCGAATTCAAAAGCATCGGTCAGTCTTCCCATGTCCTCACAACCCGCAGCTCCACCCCAGGACGCTCCACCCCAACATTACCAATACCCTCCTTATACTTATCCACATCCACCAGCTCTAGCTACCGCCTATTACCCATCACCACCTCAAGAAATACCTCCTCCAAATCATATAAATACGGCCTACGCCCACACCCATACCAACCCAATCTATGTGGAGACTGCGCCTGTAACACATCACTGTGAGGAATCTGAGCCTTCTGAAAAGGATAGACTAATCCAGACCCTGGCAGAAGAGTTGAAGAAGATGAATACCAGGTTGCAAAATGTTGAAGGCAATAAAAGAATCACGGGTCTGGATTATGAGGATTTGTGTATACATCCAGATGTTGAATTACCGGAGGGGTACAAACCTCCTAAGTACAGACCTCAAACCCCAACCCCACAATATCAAATGCCGACCCCACACTTCCAAACTCCACCTCCACCATATCATGCTCCGTCATCACCTTATCAAACTCCATCCCCATATCAAAACCTCCATCCCTATCAAGCTCCATATCAAACTCCCCCTCCGACCCACTTCCAAACACCTCCCTCACATTACCAAGCCCCTGCTTACCCTGTTTATAACACACAACCCTCTTATCTACAGCATCCTCACCCACAGCCTTCTCATCCACGACCTTCTCACTCACGACCTTCTTTTTCACCAAACCAAAGCCCTAGGGCTCAGTTTAGGCCAACAAAGACTTATACCCCTCTAGCCGAACCAATTGACCAGTTGTACGTAAGGTTGAAAGAAGCTGGTTACATTGAGCCTATTCCTGCACTGCCGGTCGATACCCAAGCTAAGTGGTACGACCACAACAAAGTATGTATGTACCACTCGGGAATGAGGGGGCACACCACAGAGTCCTGCAGGTCTTTGAAGGATAAAATACAGAAGCTGATTGACACCAAGGTTATTCACCTCAAGGATCCGGCACCGAATGTGACAAGAAATCCTTTGCCGAATCACCAGGTTAACATGATTTCTTGTAATGAGGCTGAGAACTTGGCGGATGTTATTGGGATGATTGAACGCGGAGTAGGTTCTTCTTCGGATTCATCTCGGAGAACACAGGTACGCCCTCCCTTCAAGGTTGAGTTAGCTGCTCCAAGGCCTCCATTCATGGTGGAAAGAGCTGCTCCAGTTTCATACAAGACAGTCCCATGGAGCTACAAGGAAAGCGTCTCGCATAAAACAAAGGAGTTGGAGGCAGATGCGGCACAAGGAGTGACACGGTCTGGAAGAGTATACACTCCTGAAATCTTGGTCCAAGGAGACGATAAAGGGAAGCAGCCAACGGTGGAAACAGAAAGCGGGATATGGAAAAAGGTGCAGGCAAAGGAGTATTCGGTAGTAGAACAGTTGGGCAAGACTCAAGCTCAAATTTCTATCTTGTCTCTTCTGCAGAGCTCCGAGCAACACCAAAAGGCTTTGATGAAAGTGCTAGGAGAAGCCTATGTCCCTGCAAATATATCTAGTAGTGAGGTGGCCAATATGGTGGGTCAGGTATTTGAGGCCCAGAAAATATCCTTCCACGAAGATGAGTTGCCTGTGGAAGGCGTGGCGCATAACAAAGCGCTGCATATCACGGTGCAGCACTCGGACAAATTCATCACCAAGGTATTGATTGACCCAGGCTCTGGCTTGAATATTTGTCCGCTAAATACCTTGACTCGGTTGGAAGTTGACCTCGCTAGGATCAAGCATTGGAAAATGAACGTCAAGGCATTTGACGGTTCACAAAGGGACACTGTTGGAGAGATAGATTTGGATGTGTTGGTGGGGCCTGCCACATTCACCATAACATTTCAGGTAATGGACATCCCAGCCTCTTACAATATGTTACTGGGATGTCCATGGATTCATGCTGCGGGAGCGGTGCCTTCGACTCTGCACCAATGCCTGAAATTTGAATGGGAACATCAAGAAGTCGTGGTCCACGGGGATGAAAACCGTCCAATTTACGCTGCTCCTGTTATCCCTGTCATTGAAGGAAAGGGAGGCTTAGACGGGGAAAGTTTCCACACCGTAGAGCTGGTCGGTGTCGTTGAAGAAGGTAGATGGTGGAGTGATAAGATCCTAAGTATGCTGCTTTGGCTAGGGTTCGAGCCAGGCCGGGGTCTTGGAGTGAAATTACAAGGAATCTCCGAGCCGTTGCAAGTGGCAACGCAAAAGACCACTTTTGGATTGGGGTATCGACCCACTAAACAAGAGCTGGATAAATGGAAATATCCCTTGGGAAAGAGAAAGTTTCTTTTGCCAAACCCGTTGCCTTCGCTTCAACAGACTTTTGTTTCAGATGGCTTCCTTGATATTAAACGGGCTGAAGAAGATGTCGTGCTGCTCAGTCTAAGGGATTTGTTTCTGGATGACAACGATTGTAATGCCATTGGCCACAGGGAGGAAGGAGGGGCCCCGCAACAGGAATTCGGAGTGCAGAAAACCGCCAATTGGACAACCACACCATCCAGAGCTCGCCGGGCATCTGGGTAGACCAAAGGATTAGTTTTTCATTTTTATTCAAAACAAATATTTGTTTTCAAAAAGTTGTGAATTCTCTTATGAGTATTATGTCAAGCTCTGGTCGGTTTTAATAAAATTATTTCTCTTTCATATATTTAATTTGATTTAATTTTATTTATTTTTCAGCATTTCTAATATTGAACGAGTTGAATCTAAGGCCATGGCTTGTAATGAAACTGTGCGACATAAAACAAACAACTCTTTAGAAATTGAGGAAGATGAGTTACCTGCCGAAATTATCAAGGAAATCGAAGAGTTTGAGGACAAGCCCAAAGCCAATCTGACAGATACCGATGTGGTAATTTTGGAAGATTCAGAAACGCCCAAAGAGACTCAAGTCAGTACTCACTTGCCGAAAGATGAGATTGAAAAGTACGTAGAGTTTTTGAAAGAGTATAAGGACATATTTGCCTGGTCCTACAATGATATGACTGGGCTCAGCCACTCTATAGTAGCGCATAGATTGCCTACTGATCCAGCGTATCCCCCTGTGAAGCAAAAGCCGAGGAAATACAAGCCAGACATGAGTTTGAAAATCAAAGAAGAGGTAGCCAAGCAGATTGATGCCGGAATCCTCAAAGTGGTAGAATATCCCACTTGGTTGGCCAACATCGTGCCTGTACCGAAGAAGGACAGAAAGGTCAGAGTCTGTGTGGATTACAGAGATCTCAACAAGGCTAGCCCTAAAGACGATTTTCCGTTACCAAACATCCACATCCTTATTGACAACTGTGCCAAGCATGAGACACAGTCATTCGTGGATTGTTTTGCTGGTTATCATCAGATTAGAATGCATGAAGGTGATGCTGAGAAAACTACATTTCTTTCCCCATGGGGGGTATATTGTTACAAGGTAATGCCTTTCGGATTGAAAAATGCTGGAGCCACCTACATGCGGGCCATGAATACTATCTTCCATGACATGATTCACAAGGAAATTGAAGTTTATGTGGATGATGTCATTATCAAGTCAAAGAGAAGCTCAGATCATCTGGCAGACCTCAGAAAGTTTTTTGACAGATTGAGGAAGTATAATCTGAAGTTAAATCCGGCAAAGTGTGCATTTGGGGTTCCGTCCGGGAAATTATTGGGTTTTATCGTCAGCCGTTGTGGTATTGAGTTGGATCCAAGCAAGATTAAGGCCATCCAAGAGCTCCCACCGCCGAAAAGTAAGAAAGAGGTTATGAGTTTTTTAGGACGCCTCAACTACATTAGCCGTTTCATTGCTCAGTCAACGGTTATTTGTGAACCTATCTTCAAACTGCTGAAAAAGGATGCTGCTACGAAATGGACTCCTGAGTGTCAGCAAGCTTTCGATAGAATCAAAGATTATCTATCGAAACCTCTAGTTTTAGTGCCACCAGAACAAGGAAGACCTTTGCTCCTGTATTTGTCTGTGCTAGAGAATGCCTTTGGCTGTGTTTTGGGACAACATGACGAGACAGGGAGAAAGGAGCAAGCCATATATTATTTAAGCAAGAAGTTCACACCGTATGAGGCTCGGTATACACTGTTGGAAAGAACATGTTGCGCTTTGACTTGGGTCGCTCAGAAGTTGAGGCACTATTTGTCTTCCTACACAACTTATTTGATTTCAAGGATGGATCCATTGAAGTATATATTTCAAAAGCCCATGCCTACGGGGAAGCTGGCCAAGTGGCAGATATTGCTAAGTGAGTTTGACATTGTTAACGTTACGCAAAAAGCCGTAAAATGACAGGCTCTTGCAGACCATTTGGCAGAAAATCCTGTAGATGAGGAGTATGAGCCACTGAAGACATACTTTCCTGACGAGGAAGTATCCTTCATAGGAGAAGATATTGCCGAAGAGTACGATGGTTGGAGGTTATTCTTCGATGGAGCAGCGAACTTCAAAGGAGTGGGCATTGGAGCAGTGTTAGTATCAGAAACTGGGCAACATTATCCTGTATCGGCTAAGCTTCGATTTCCTTGTACCAACAATATGGCTGAGTATGAAGCCTGCATTTTGGGTATTCGACTGGCAGTTGACATGAACGTGCAGTCGTTACTGGTAATTGGAGACTCAGATTTGCTGATGCACCAAGTAAGGGGAGAATGGGCCACGAAGAACACGAAGATTCTTCCCTATCTACATTGTGTGCAAGAATTGTGCAAGAGGTTTATCAAGATTGAGTTCCATCATGTTCCTAGAATACAGAATGAATTTGCGGATGCTCTAGCCACTTTGTCATCGATGATCCAGCACCCTGATAAGAATTACATTGATCCTATTCCTGTTCACATACATAAGCAGCCGACTTATTGCTTTCATGTTGAGGAAGAACCAGACGGTGAACCCTGGTATGCCGACATCAAAAGGTATCTGAAAAACGGAGGTTACCCTGAGAATGCTACAAGCATCCAAAAGCGCACGATTCGGAAGCTAGCCAATCAGTTTTTCCTAAGCGGGGAAATCCTTTATAGGAGGACTCCCGACTTGGGATTACTAAGATGTGTGGATGCTAAAGAGGCCACAACTTTGATTGAGGAAGTTCACGCTGGGACTTGTGGACCCCACATGAACGGTTTCATGTTGGCAAAGAAGATCTTGAGAGCTGGCTATTTTTGGTTGACTATGGAGACAGACTGTATCAAATACGTGCAAAGATGTCATCGCTGTCAAACCCATGCCGATGTGATTCGCGCTCCCCCTAATGAGCTTCATGCCACAAGCTCTCCTTGGCCATTCGCAGCTTGGGGGATGGATGTAATTGGCCCCATCTAGCTGGCAGCGTCCAATGGACATAGATTCATTCTGGTTGCAATTGATTACTTCACTAAGTGGGTTGAAGCTACCTCCCACAAGTCTATCACAAAGAAGGTAGTGACAGACTTTGTCCGCGACCATCTCATTTGCCGATTTGGAATACCTGAATCAATCATTACCGATAATGGTACCAATTTGAATAGTAACTTGATGAGAATGACGTGTGAAAATTTTAAGATCAAGCACCGCCATTCTACTGCATATAGGCCACAAATGAATGGAGCCGTGGAGGCTGCAAACAAGAACATCAAGAGGATCTTGTGCAAGATGATTGACAATTACAGACATTGGCATAAGAAGCTGCCCTTTGCTTTGTTGGGATATCGCACCACTCTCCGAACGTCTACTGGTGCTACACCTTATATGTTGGTATACGGTAATGAAGCAGTGATACCAGCTGAAGTGGAAATTCCTTCTTTGAGAATCATTCAAGAAGCAGAACTGAATGATGCGGAATGGGTACAAAATAGATTCGAGCAACTCGCACTCATTGATGGGAAAAGGATAAATGCAATATCTCACGGTCAACTTTATCAGAACAGGATGACCAAGGCTTTTAACAAGAAAGTTAGGCCAAGACTTTTCACGCCTGGGCAACTGGTTTTGAAGCGGATTTTTCCAAACCAAGATGAAGCTAAAGGCAAGTTCTCGCCTAATTGGCAAGGTCCCTACATAGTTCACCGAGTGCTGACCGGAGGAGCACTTATCCTAGCAGAGATGGACGGTGAAATCTGGCCTAAACCCATCAACTCAGACACGGTTAAGAGATACTATATTTAGATTGGGATTTTTATTTCTTTTGTTCTGCCCTGTAACCTGAACTACGTTGGACCTGATTCCCGTTTAAGAGGGATACGTAGGCGTCCCTGTGGGACTCGGTCTATATCTATATAAAATTTTCTTTCCCCCTTCAAGGTTCTCGGTGCCTCTGTCACATTTTCACGGTGTTTCGGTTAACAAGTTGCAACTGGGGCAGAATTTTTGAGAGGACCTCAAAAATTCTCAAATCTCTGCCGTTTGCAAGAAAGTCTATGTCATTTTCTACACTGGGGCAGAAATTTTGAGAAGGATCTCAAAATTTCGTCAAACTAGGTCAAGAAAAGTTTTGACTTATAAAAGGACGTCGTACGGTTTCAAAATATGCCATGGCCCGTGATTTAACTCAAGTCTTTTCTATGTTTTTACTTTACTTTTACTAAATTATTCACCTTTTATCTAAACTATGTGTGCCCGAGTGTATGCCTGGATGGGGTGCAATAACAGATGTCCAACGAATAGAAGAAGGCCACGAGATGAACACACAGATCAACCTCCCCTTTTGAACTGACAAACTTTCTTTGAATGCAGAAATAACAGAAATGCAAGGCAGAGATAGAAAAATGCCATGTCACAAGGCAACATAGAGCTAAGTCTCTCTTTCTTACGCCCTATTTATTATCTTGCTATCATCAAAACACTCAAGCCCATGATATGCATTTTAATATATGCATTTGTGTGCATTTCGAAGCCCGTATCGCATTACGAGCCCGTAACATTTATTCAAGCCCGGATATACAATTTATATTTGCATTTGAGCCCTTGATATACAATTTGCATCTGCATTTGAGCCCTTGATATACATTCATAAATGCATTTTAAGACCGTGGTATACACGATATATGCATTCAAGCCCGTTATTTTCATTTCAAGTCTGCCTATGCATTTGAGCCCGTTATTCGAATTCGAGCCCGTGGTATACATTCATAAATGCATTTTAAGCCCGTGGTATACACAATATATGCATTCAAGCCCGTTATTTTCATTTCAAGTCTGCCTATGCATTTGAGCCCGTTATTCGAATTCGAGCCCGTGGTATACATTTATATATGCATTTTGAGCCCGTTGTATACACGATACATGCATTCAAGCCCGTTTGTGCATTTCAAGCCTGTTTATGCATTTCAAGCCCGTTGTTTGCGTTTCAAGCCCGATTGTGCATTTTGAGTCCATTATTTGCATTTAAGCTCGAATAAACCAGAGCTCTCGATTGAATTAATTGAGGCTCTCGAGCAATTTACTTTCTTTGAATTAACATTTCTTCCCCTCATCCGAAGGCGTCATAGTCTAAAGGCGTCATTTTCATGGCCTGCAGACATCATGTCATGGCCTAAGGAATTTTACTTTCCCGTTTATCATGCCCTCAGGCATCATAGTCTAAAGGCGTCATTTTTCATGGCCTGCAGACACCATTTCATGGCCTAGGGAATTTTTATCTTCTGTCTATCATGCTCCTAAGGCGTCATAGTCTAAAGGCGTCATTTTTTCATGGCCTGCAGACACCATTCCATGGCCTAAGGATATTATTTTACGTATCATGGCCCGAGACATCATGGTTTAGAGACATCATCCTTTATCTCTAAACAAACTTTCATTGTCTAAAGGGAACTTGCATCATGTTTAAATTTTTGCAGCCGTTTATTTTATGAAAATATGTGATTCACCTGCTTTAGCTGTTTTCGTGAATACTGAAGAAATCACGAGCTACGAATGATAATGCCTTCCTACTTTCTTCTTCTGAACTGTATTCTCACCTGCTTATTTTTCATAACGCATTCTAAATCGTGTCAATTCGTGCTACCCCATCCTTATCCAAGCCTCGTGTTGACAATTGTTAGGGATCTCGTTCGTCCCTAAATCCAGAACTACACGCGGCCTGATTCTCGTGAAACCCGAGATATGTAGGCGACTTGAAACTGAAGTCTCGGTCGCAATATCTTCACGACTTCATTTCCTTTTATTTAGCCCCGCCGAAATTTTTGCTTCGGTCGGACAAAATTGGCTACTAAGTCAACGTTCTTTGCTCAACAATTCATTCTTCATTTCCGAGCAAAGAAGGGGCAGTTGTTGACACCCAATTTTGACCTACCTACGCCTTAATATGCTGCTTCTATATGTATGTATTTATTTATTTATTTTAATGCAAATACTCGACGTACTTTTGTATTTATAAAGTAATTTACTACTATAATGTTGTGGAAATTATTTCAAAGTTGCATATATTTGACTCATTTTAATTTTAAGTTTTGATATTAAATAATTACTCCGTATATAATGTATTTTGTGTTAATATGTGCCCTTATCTTGAAATATACTTTTTACTTAATAAACTATTTACCTAATTTTACTAAATTTTATAAATTTATTCGAACAATAATATTACTCAAATTTATAAATTAGTTATGTAAATAATATGATTTTATAATATTTGATAACTTAATTTTATTCTTTGGTCTTTAAATTATTTATAAATATAATAATTTAATTATATGATATTTACATAAGTGTACTTAAATTTAGAATTTATTTATTAATAATAATATTTATATGATTTTCTCATAATTTAAACTATTTTATTATCTATTTATTAAATTTTTTAAAAATGTAGTATAGTTATTAATTTAATAGCAGCAAAATTCATTTTCCTTCAATTTATTTAAATTATAGCCATTTGCTACTCAATTTCATTCAATTTATTTCAAATCTGGCCACTTTCTATTGAATTTATGTCAATTTTAGCCACTTTTGATCAATTGTGGCTACTATTTAAATCCAATTTCAACCCAAATTAATTTCCAACCCGCTTACCCATCCGGACGACCCGTTTCTACTCATAACCCAACCCAAATCTCCCTAGATCAATCTCAACCGCTCATCTAATTTAATCCTACGGTCCTAATTAAAAGCTATTTTATTTCCTTATTTAATCTTTCTACCCCCAAAACCCTAAACATTTTTTCATTTCTTCCCCTTCCCTCTTAACAGCCGCCGACCTCACCTCCCTCTCTCCCTCTCGTCGCCCCATCTCCCTTCTTCCTCCTCACGTTTCTTCCATTTTTTCCGGCGACAGAACAAAGCCGCCAGCCTTCCCTCTTCCTTCTTCCTCTCCGGTGAAATCACCACATGCAACCTCCGGCCAACCTCCATAACTTCCGGCGAACAACAACTACCGTCATCTTCCCCACCTCACCGGAACACAACCACCGGAGAAAGTCGCGGCCCTCCGTCTCCTTCATTTTCGGTCACTGTCGGTCCTCTCCCTCTCGTCCTTCTTCTCCATAGCCGCTAGACTCCTTTCCTTTATCGTTTTCCCACTTCCCTAACCACCAACAACCACCACCACAGCCGCCAGACCTCCTTTTTTCCCTCTCCCCGTCGCTCCGGTTACTTTCCGGCCGATGAATCGGACAGATCTGTAGATCTGTCCGTACATTATTTATTTAATTATTTATTTATTTATTTACTTATTCTTGTTGTTGTTTATTATGTATGTATGTATATAATAAGTATATACCTATAATATATATATATGAATAAGGCAGATATAAATAATATATAATAATATATATTAGACATGTATATGATATATTGTTTCGTTTCATTTTTTTTATATACTATATAATATATATGTATATAAGTATATATAATATAATATATATATATATATATGTGGTAGATGTATAAATATATATAATAATATATATAAGATAATATATAATATATTTATATATATAACTATATACGCTGCTCTTCTTTTCTGTTCATTTATACATGATGGATATGTATAATATACTGTTTTTCTATTCCATGTGTATATGATATATAGGTGTGTGATATATATATGTATATAGATATAGATAATAGTTATTTCATCATTGCATAAATCAGTGAGAAAAAATAATCTGCTTGATTCCCCTTCTCATATATTAACTCTGCATTTTATAAATAATAATCATTTCTTTAGAATGGCTTAATTGATTATCTTAGTTGCTTAAATAATTTAAATTAAGCTTGTCAATCTTCTGCTTGATTGAATATGGTCTGAGCAAAATATTGTGATTTCGTCCTTGAATTAATATAAAATATTAATATTTGTCTATTTATGTTAATTTTACATTTTTAGCCTAAAAGTTTTACATGACAGCTGGAATTGGTAATTAGTTTATGGTAAGTCTCCTGATTGATTCCTCCGTTCTGATTAGTATCTATAATTATGGAAGAGAGACTATTTGATTTTATTTGTTAAAAATAATATTTAGAGTAATTGCTGATTCAATTTAACCTATTTGATTTATTTTTATTATTTTTAATTTATAATAAATATTTCACATGATTTCGACATTTGCTAATTAAAGATGAATCTCTTGATAGGAATGTATTTATGGCAAATATATTTGGTGATTGATTAATTCCTTCCTTTGACAGTGATTTATTATTTGTTTATTATGGGAAAGTAGGATCAGCCATTTTGGTTTTGCTAATTAAGGGAAACTTTCCCTTTGATTACGATTAGGTCTTCTTGCTTCCTTAATTCATATTGACTTTGCTGCTATAAAAGGATTCCTTCCCCCTTTCTTTTAATTCAGTCGAACATTTGGATTATTGATATCAGTTGTGTACAAAATAGTGTTTTCCTCAACAAAAAAAAAACTTCTTTTCAGCAATTAATTCAAAACAAACATATACTTTCAAGACCTCTCTTCGACTTTCTCCGAAATCGGTTAGTATCTCTTTTATGCTATATTCTTGTGGTGACATACTTTAGAAAAATCCATCATGTATATGTTTGAGTAATTTTGATCTTTCTAAATTTATTGGTTTTTCCTATGTGGTGCAAGATTAAAATACGATTTTATTTTAGGGTGTATATGTGTATGTTATGTCATTATTCAGCAGGTTTATCCGAAAGCAAATATCAAAGAGTCGCCTTGGGTGTAGAATGAAGTATTTCGGATTGACTGTTTATGTTAGTTAAAATCGTTATGTTTCATTTGTTATTCATTTTTTTTATTATCAATTGTACTTGTAATAAACGCTATAATAGTTAAGCGGGTTTTATTGGGGGGCGGGGTTTTATTTCGTTACTGCTTTCCTTTGAATGACTTAATTCACCTAGAAAAGCATGATCATAGGTCATAACAATATGCGATATTAGAAAACATGCATATCAGGTCTTGAATTATTTAGTTCAAAATCTATTGAACTTTAGTAATCTCCATGAGAATATTGCGCAAGAATTACACACATAGGAAGTCAATTTTTATGTATGTATGTTGTGGATTTGTTCGATAATGATCTTTCACAATTCACTTTAGTTATTCATAATAATAGGCTTAACTAAAATTGGTATAAATTTATATTTTTGCAAATACCGTGTTTATAATGTAAGCATAAGTGTTCACGTTAAGAAATTTTTGAACTAGCTAACACCTAATATTAAAGGTTATTATTTTTGCATTAAATATTATTTAGAACGTTGTGTAACAAATGGTTTTCACATAAAATGTCTGTGTTTAAATATCTATTGTCTAAGCCGTTGTTTGTAATTAAATTATGCCAATTTAATGCCATTTTCATGTGTAATTATTTGTTTAAATCTGAAGTGCATTTTTGTCAATATGGCCGACTAATCAAAGTTTAGGATTTTTATTGAGGCAAAACTAATTAAATATTACCCAAACGCTGAATAGGATTTATGTGCATTAGTAACATGTATAGGATTTAGTTCTTTGAATTGATCCACATAATCGTGGACCTGATCTGATCGCTCAACCAGAAGCGTTAACTTATTTTATTTGTTCTTTGTTGGCTATTGGAAATTCTAAACATACCATGTTTTAGGCCTTGAGTTAAAGTATGACATATGTTTAACTTACTGCAATCTTTTTGTTAAAATGGACCTAGCATAAATTCTAGAAATCATAAAGGTACAAACTCTTCTTATGCAACTTGGAAGTAATCCCTATAGGGTGAAGTGTTTACTCGCTTAATTTCTATGTAATGTTCATCTACTTTAAGTTGGAAATATTGTTGTCTATCCTTGTTGGCATTCATTTAGAAGTCATGTTCATAGGTTTGCATTCATCTAGTAATCTTGTTCATAAGTTTCAACAAGAGGCCTATTTGAAACCTTTAAGTGTTCGTTGTGAAGATTATTGTTTTGTTTGTCGTCTTTCTTTTATAACCGTAAGATTTTTTAGATCCAAAATCCAAAGTAGATGGCCAATGCCTCTTGGACCTTAAGATTGGTGCGGGTAGGAAAATAGTAGGACGTTAGTTTCATCACCTAGTGCGTTTTAGGTTAATTAATCAACTAGGTGGGTAGTCGGGAAATGATAACCCGTGCTCGCTGAATAATACTTCGCAATTCAAAAGATTGCTCGTATTATTTAAGTTGCACGAGATGATCCCATTAGGTCAAACTTTTCTAAATTTAGAACTACGTTTGGCCTGATTCCCTTAAGGGATACGTAGGCGCCTATCGAGGCTCGGCCCCATAATTAAAAAAGTGTTTATTTGTTTTCAATAAATGATTGCTTGCCACGGCTTTTGTATTTATTTAAGAACTTAGAATAACATAAATTTGTTTTAACTTTCATTCCGCCCAAATTTCCTTCTTGTCCAAACTTTGTCATCTTTGACTTCATCATTTAGTTTAAACAATATAAGTTAAAATCAGTTTTTATTTGATCACTTAGATAATCCCCCATTTAATGAGTACGGCCGGGAACCACATTTGTGGACCTCGAAAGGTGCCTAACACCTTCCTTTTGAGGTAACTAAAGCCCTTACCCGACTCTGGTAACCTAGCAAATAAATTTAGTCTAGAACGGTGCCCTAACGCACCTTAACTCGTTAGGTGGCGACTCTCTTTCTTTTCCACCCTTAAGAGTTGTCATACGTCACATGTTGGGTCCTGCTTTTCCGCGAGGTAAAAATGGGGCACGACACACCCCATGCAACCGAACCGCTTACGGATATACAACTTGGATAACTTTTCCGTGTTATACGTAACTTGAACTAGAACAAAATAGGCACACTTAGTCAGCCTGTCAACAATAACTTAAATAGAGTCAAATTTCCCCAAGATCTTCGAAAGACCAACCACGAAGTTCATAGCTATTCTCTCCCACTTTCATTCAAGAATGGGCATCCTCTAAAGCACTCCCCTAGGTCTCTGGTGCTCATACTTCACCTACTGATAATTTAAATACTGGGTGATATACTCCACAATATCCTACTTCATTTTTCCCCACCAATAATATTGCTTCGAGTCATGGTATAATTTGGTGGCACCAGGGTGTATAGAATACCTTAAACTGTAAGCCACTAACAGGATACTCTAAATCAGATCATCAAAACAGGGAACACATACACACCCCTTAATCCTCAAGACACCCTCATTATTGATCATAGCCTCCTTGCCTTCTCCCTACAAGACTTTATCACGGATCATACTCAACTTGGCATCCTCAAACTGTCTATCCTTAGAAAGATGACCTTGACTCCATGTAAGCTAATAATCCACTAGATGAGGTCAATTTAAGTCTCATGAAACTTAAATTGAACCTCTTGCCCTCCAAATAAGCCAAGCTACCCATACTTACAGACTTTCTGCTCAATGCATCAACCACCACATTGGCTTACCCAAATGATATATGATTGTGACATCATAATATTTGTATCTATCTTTACTACCTTAGGTAAAGGTTAACCCTAGGTGAACACATGTTGCAAGCTGTGATGGTCAGTGAACACCTCACAACAGGCCCCATAGAGATAGTATCTCCAAATTTTCAAGGTAAACACCACTGCTGCAAACTCTAATTCATTGTAGGGTAGTTCTTCTCATGCACCTTTAGCTGCCTAGAAGCATATGCAATAACCCATTTATCCTGCATTAAAACAATACCCAAATCAAATCGTGAGGCATCACGATAAACTATAATATTCTTACCCTTCATGTCACGCCCCGAGTCTACACCCTGGACGTAACACAGTACTTGAAGTCACAAGTGACCCCAAGTCAATCCCTAGTCTATCATACACTGGTATTTTGAGTAAAACAATATATATATATATATAGCGGAAGCTTTGAAATAACAGCATAAGAGCATTGGATAAAATAAACTAGAAACATTAAAAATTTAAAACATTTGAAGTCTGAAATTAACTCCGTGTCTAAATTAACTCTGTGTCTGAAAGACTTCTAACTGATGAGTTGCTGGGACAAGCCCCCAGCTAACTCTAAATCTAACTAAAAATAATAAATCAACTGAAAGGAAATAGAATAAGGCCCCTCACACTTCAACTACAGCAGAGGAGGATCTGGATCGCAACGGTTAACGATGCTGAGTCTGGGAACCTGCAGCGGTATCATGAAATGATACAACATAAAAGTATGCGCAGTACTTTGAATGTATTGAGTAAGTGGGAGAAAATGTAACTGAATATAGTTTCTGAACTGATATGACATGCAATGACCAATAAGTAAAATGAACTGAACTACTGAAGTAAACTGAGGTGGTCAAAATGACCCTGTCTAATGGTCAAGGCATGTCCTAAGTCTGAAAGTACCGAGTATGAGATACTGAACTGAACTAAGCTAAACTGATTGAACTAGAACTGAACTAAGTTGCTTATTCTGAAATTGGACTGGACTGACTAGTGGGAGAGTCTCTAACCGACATATAACTACATGAGCTAGACGTGAATTCCGATGTATACACCCCACCGGTAGGACCCAATATACCTTACAAGGGTATAAAGGTATGAACTAGGTAATCAAAAAAGTCTGGGGTCAACCAGACCAAGTAATACTGTGACCTACACTGGCAACGTAGTTCTGGGAATCTGGATGCGCTGGAACCCCGGCCCGCTCGGTGCTAAGTCCTACTCCCACTGGAAAACCTAAACTGAACTACTAGGCTGATAGCTCGAAACTGGGTTCCAAGACTAGTCAGGGGCATATAACTAAAAGTACCTTGAGAGCCTTATCGGACCAGATTCTGAAACTGAGTTCTAGACTGGTCAGAGCTGCTTATCCGGAAGCGTCGTAACCCTTCTAAGAACGATTGTAAACTGAACTGGTGTTCTGGGGCTTGTTAGAGCTATATATATATATATATATATATATATATATATATATATATATATATATATATATATATAAAAGTCATGACCGCCTAATGGACCAATAAACTAGATTCTGAGTCTGATTCTGATAACTGGGAGGCACCACTAACACCTCGAGAAGAGACTGAAGTCAAACTGATCAGTTGACACTTTCTAAATAGTGCTAAAGAGGTTCTATGTTCTAACTGAACTAAACTACTAAGCATCTAATCGAGAACACAACTCATTCCAACAACACGGGAATTTCATAATATGACAAAATTTCAAGAATTTAAAGGGGTTTCATCCAACAAGGGTAAAATCATTCTCCTCAATGGAATAATTGCTCACATATATATAATAAGAACTACTTGGATATTCAGCCCAAAACATACTTTGCAAAATAGACGGAATTTAATACGCAATAATCTTTACTCGAAAATTTAAGGTTGTAAATCATCTTGGCAAGAACAACAACAATTTACTTATGAATTGATGAAGATCATATGAGTAATAAACATGGATAATAACCCAATTGAAATTAACAAAAACCAACATGAAAATCTCTTCCTATTCGAAAATCTCAGAGCTAAACTGATAGGGAAATTATGGGAGGATATTGGGGGACACAAGGGAAGGACAATTCTCTTGTTGAATTCCCTCATACCTAACTAAAATCTCCCGTAGAAGGAGCTTGAACTGCTGCAATAGATGAGAAGCCCTTGTCTTGCTTGAAGGATTCTTGAGAGGAGAGCTTACGGTGATTTTCTGAAAATTGAGAGTGGGAATGAGGAAAGAACCATTTTTCCCCACTAAAAGGTCTGAAATTATTACTGAAACGACATAGTTTAAAGCATGGGAGATAGTAAATTACTAAATAGCCCTTAGAAATTCACTGGGAAAAACTGCCAGGTGACCTAACGGGTCGTGGTGGCTAACCACTACTCGTGGTCACTCCCGTCAGGTACACTTCCTAGGTTCCTTAGTAGGTCACCACGAGGGACCTAACGAGTCATGGCCATTGACCATGACTCGTGGTCACCAGTCGTGGACCACATTGGCTCACTACTGAATATTAAGTGCTAAGCTTGGTAACGGGTCACCTAATGAGTCGTTACCACTAACAACAACTCGTTATGACAATCGTTAGGTGCATTGGCTAAAAACTGATTAGGTCTAGAAATAGGGATGTAACGAGTCATTATAGGTGACCACGACTCGTTTTTCCCTCTCGTCAAGTACACTGACCAACTTATAAATTCCTCGACCCATGCCTGACCATGAGTGACTTAACAGGTCGTGGTCAGTGACCACGACTTGTGAAGCCTCTCATTGGGTGCGCTGCTTCTTATTTTCAATACTTACTCCTTCTCACAGCTGACCTAATGAGTCGTTGGGTCTCATAATGACTCGTTAGGTGAGTCGTCTTGTAGCATTTCTGTAGCTTTTCCAGATTTTTTGATTTAAGTCCCGGATTCATATTTTGAGTTTTTGAGTCATTACAATATCTCCCCCTTGTAAACATTATTCCTCGAATGTTTGAAAACATACAGGAAAGCAGAGAATAACAATCAAAATCTCCAAATACTACTCATTTAACTCCAAAATTATCGAAATGACTACCTCCATTTTCAAAATACATAACTGAACTGAATTTACTTTTCACACATACATTTAAAGACGTAAAAGAGACTTGAACATCTAAACTGAGTCATGAAAACTAAATTGAGTTCTAGGGTCAAAACTAATATCTCGAGCTATGCTAGAGCCGGTAGGGAACAAGTGCGGGTATTTGGCCATCATATCTGCTTCGGCCTCCCATATAGGTCCCTCAACCTGCTGATTTGTCCATAGGACCTTGACTGAAGCTATTTCCTTATTCCTCAACTTCCGAACCTGATGGTCAAGGATCTGGACTGGTACCTCCTCATATGAGAGACTATTGACTAGTACCTCCTCATATGAGAGACTATCCTTTATTCCCACGCTGTCTAATGGCACAACTGAGGTTGGATATCTGATGCACTTCTTCAAAAGTGACACATGGAATACTGGGTGTATAACTGTTAGTTCTGTAGGTAATTCTAGCTCATAGGCTACATTGCCGATACGCCTCACAATTCTATAAGGTCCCACATATCTCGGACTGAGCTTTCTCTTCTTGCCAAAGCTCATCACCCCTTTTATGGGCGAGATTTTTAGGTATACCCAGTCATCAACTGCAAACTCCAACTCTCTTCTCCGCACATCAGCATAAGATTTCTGATGACTCTGAGCTATTTTCAACCTTTCTTGGATGAGTTGAACTTTCTGCATTGCCTCGTGAACTGATTCTAGCCCTATCAAGGTAGCTTCACCAACCTCGAACCACCCTATAGGAGATCTACACCTTCTACCATACAATGCTTCAAATGGAGCCATCTGAATGCTAGAATGGTAGTTGTTGTTGTACACAAACTCGATAAGAGGCAGATGGTCATCCCAATTACCCTTAGAATCGACCGCGCACGCTCTTAGCATATCTTCTAGGGTATGAATAGTCCGCTCAGCTTGCCCATCTGTCTGCGGATGAAAAGCGATGCTAAGTTTGACCTGAGTGCCTAGTCCCTTCTGAAAGGACTTCTAGAAGTGTGAGGTAAACTACGTTCCCCTATCTGAAATAATAGCCGAGGGCACCCCATGGAGTCTGACTAATTCTCGGATGTAAAGTTTGGCATAGTCCTCAGATGAGTCTGTGGTTTTAACTAGGAGGAAGTGTGCTAACTTAGTCATCCGATCTACTACCACCCAGATTGAGTCATGTTGTCGGCGAGTCTGAGGTAGACCCGTAATGAAGTCCATATTTACTTCTTCCCACTTCCATGTGGGTATACTAATGTCTTGAGTCATGCCTCATGGTCTTTGATGTTCCACCTTAACTTGTTGGAAGTTCGGGCACTTGGCCACAAATTTAGCAATGTCCCTCTTCATACCGTTCCACTGGTAAATATCCCGCAAGTCGCGGTACATTTTTGTAGCACCAGGGTGAATGGAGTATCTCGAGCTGTGTGCCTCAGCCAGTATCTGTTGTCTCAACTCACCAACATCCCGTACACACAACCTTCCCTGGTAACTGAGCACACCATCTCCGCCTTTGGAGAAATCCTCAACCTCCTTTCTGAGAACTGCTTCTTTAAGTTTAAGTAGAACTGGATCTTCATCTTTTCTGAACTTAACTTCAACTACCAAGGATGAATCCGACCCACTATGCACTACCACCCCACCTTCGGCTGAATCCACCAGCTGCACCCCTAACCAGGCTAGTATGTGGACATCCCTTTCTAACTCCTTTTTGTCTTCCTCAATATGAGTTACACTCCCCATAGACCGTCTGCTTGAGGCATCAACCACTACATTGGCTTTGCCGGGTGATACAGTACACTTGATCGGGGGCTAAAATAACATGCCCGAGTGATGCTTTATACTTTAATGTAGTCTTGTTCATCTAAGTTATTTTATACATTTTCATGTAATTTTATCTAAATGGGAATATATGTGCTAACCAACATGATTAGCCCTTGTTTTGTAGGTTTCAATGATTTGGAGGAACTAATTTATAAGTTGGTGAAAGAAAGGAATGTAGTTGGAAGCAATCGGCGAAAGTCGGCAAGGCCTAGGCATGGCAAGCGAGCAGATGCGGCAGCAGGCAGTGCTCCAGCGCGCCAGCAATGTGCCACGGCAGGCCATCCCCGCGCCAAAGGAGTGTCAACGCGCTGCCCAAGCAGCGTGACACGCTGCCAACGCGTTAAGAAGGCTGCCTAGAGTCGATATTTGTTGATTTCCCGTGTGCCTCCGCGTTACCTCCGTGTCACGGAGGAAGTGCTCCGCGATACACTCTGTGACATGGAGCCATTCCACGACAGGCTAAATTATGCACGTTTCTCATTTATTATAAATAGGTCCCTTAGCTCCTAATTTCATTTTGTCACGATTTTATTCTGGAAAACTACCTAGGAGTGAAGGGAGAAGTGGGAGAACTCATCTAGGGTTTGTCAAATTCCCTTCTCATCTACAAAATTCATGTAAGTATGTTAGTTTAGTAGTAGTTAGTTGTAGTTTTACGAACATGAATGGCAAGAACCCTTCCTCTAGGATTGAAGCCATGAATTATGATTGTGATTTTATGAAATTGTTTTGGAATTAAGTTATTGATTGTTGTTTTCGTCTTGCATTCTGGATTGTTGGTTGTTTTTATGATTGATCACCATGAAAACATATACGTTAGCTTGGGCAATTGCTTGAGAAAGAATTACCTAGGTCAGGACATGAGAATGTAAGGAGCATGTTTGTATCTCACGATATAATTTCGTGTTAGGATAGAAATATACCTAACACCTTGCTTGGTTGATAAAATGGGGGTTATTAAGAGACCAACTTAGGATTATCACATCACCACTCGAAGAAGTAGTTGTGAGGGTAAGTTGAGTTAAATGGTTAGACGCACGAAAGTCCCTAATCGTTTCCCCGTAAACCACAACATAATTAATTACCCGCGAACTAGAAATTAGCATCCTCACTCACAATGATGCAGTGAGGCTAGTTTGCCGTGTTTAGAGGCTCGAAAGACCATGAACATGCAATTCTAATTATGTGAAATAATAATCGATAGTTGCATACTTAACCCATTGCAAATCACATCATCGCATGATTATCTGGTTTTAACTCTATGTTGCTCCTAGAGTGCATTCAGAATATTTCGTTGACCAAATTTAGACTTAATTAAAAATCTCCCTCGAAAACTTCTATAACCAACATTTTTTGGTATTTAAGATCACACTTGTAATGGATAGTTAGAGGAATGGGTCCAATCCCTGTGGGTTTGACATTTCGGTTCTTAAAAAGAGCCACTATATTACTTGCACGACCCGTACACTTGCGGGCACGTCAAGTTTTTGGTGCCGTTGCCGGGGACTCGGCGAAGTTTTGATAATTTATCTGTTTTTGTGTGATTTTTAAATTTCCTTAAGTGTTGAGAAACTTGGTCTTAGTCTACTTATTGCAGGTGACAGGTTGTCCTACCGAGCTGGCTAGAAATAGAGAGCTTGTGGAACCGTTGCTTGAACCTGAACGTCAAATCCATTTGCGAAGGAGAGTAGCTCTAGAGCAAAAGCTAAAGAGACTTCAAGAAAAGGTACAACAACAACCACCCGCGGGACAAGCACAATTGTCATCGACAACAATGGCAGCTAGACCAGTTCGCGAAGTGGCAATCCCACTAGTGACTAATGTGAACTCCAGTATCCGTAAACCCAAGCCTGGAGGGAACTTTGAGCTTAAACAGAACATGGTCAGGCTGTTACATTCTAGTGGTCAATTCACTGGGATGGCACATGAGGACCCGCAGCAGCACCTACAGAGCTTTTTAGAGATTAGTGACACGTTTGTCCCCACCGGCGTGTCCACAAATTATGTCCGACTGACCCTCTTCCCATTTTCATTGTTGGGAGAGGCGAAAAAGTGGCTGAAGGCTGAGCCACCGAACTCCATAACTTCATGGAATGACTTGGCTAAGAAGTTCCTTATCAGATTCTTCCCTTCAGGTAAAACTGCAAAGTTGAGAAGTGAAATACTCAGTTTTAAGCAGAGGCCTGATGAGAACTTATATATGGCTTGGGAAAGATTCAAGTCATTGTTGAGAGACTGCCCCCATCACCAACAATCAAATGAAGTGCTGGCTCATACCTTTGTAGAAAGTCTAGACCCATACACAAAAATATTACTAGACTCTGCATCGGGTGGGCAAGCCTTGGAGAAGACATATGATGAGTTGTACACTTTGTTGAATAGAATTGCACAAGGAAATCTAGAGTGGCACAGCGAGTCATCGAGAGGGGCAGGAAAGAGAGCAGGGTTAATAGAAGTAGATGGTTTAAATGCCTTGGCAGCACAGTTAGCTTCGTTCCAACATCAGATGATGACTCAGTTCAATAAACTGAGTATGAACCAACAACAGGGCCAGGTTAATGCAGTTCAGCAAGCTCCGAGTTGGTGTGACATTTGTGGTAATAATGGGCACAATGCAGAATCTTGTGGAGCCAATCCGGAATCAGTCAATTTTGTTAGTAATGTGCATAGGAATCAGAATTTTGGGAACAACTCCAACAGAAATTGGCAGGGCCACCCGAATTCTTCTTGGGGTGAAAACCAGAAGCAGAATTATATGCAACCTCAACAACAGTAGTATCAGCATAATAGGCAGAATGATGGGCAAGTGAGTAGCAGCATTGAGGAAACACTGCAGCAAATTATGGAGACCCAGAATCAGTTAGCGAAAAATCAGGAGAGGATGGCGATAGACTTAATGAATCAACAAGTAGCTACCCGCAATCTTGAAAAACAAGTGGGTCAGATAGCAGCTGCTCAGAACATGAGGTCGCAGGGGGGATTACCCAGTGATGTAGATCCTAACCCCCGGTAAATCAATGCCATCAGTCTTAGAAGCGGAAAGCAATTAGCTGATGCAATGCCTAAAGAGTTGAGAAAGGAGGTGCAACCGGAGTTGGTTAGACCAGGACCATCCACCGACGCGGGAGCGAATCAGAGTGTGGGGCAACAAAATGCAAAATCTTCCTTGCAGCCGGCACAAAGACCACCACCACCATTCCCTCAGAAATTCAGAAAGAGCAAGGAGGAGGAATGCTTCAAAAAGTTCTTTGAGAGTTTCAAAGAACTTCACATAAATTTGCCTCTTATTTATGTCTTGCAGGGAATGCCCAAGTATGCTAAATACTTGAAGGACGTGATGGCGAACAAAGTTAGATCGGTGGACGTCCAGACTGTAGCACTGACTGAGGAGTGCAGTCACAGGGTATTGAGCAAAATGCCAAAGAAACTCAAAGACCCAGGGAGTTTTACCCTCCCCATACAAATTGGTAAAGCTGAGGTGCTAAGAGCTTTGTGTGACTTAGGGGCAGCAGTTAATCTAATGCCCCTATCCTTATTCAACACCCTGGGGTTGGGAAAACCGAGGCCGACAAGGTTGATGTTGCAGCTGGCTGACAAGTCACGAGTGACACCTGATGGAATAATAGAGGACCTCCTCATCAAAGTAGGTAAGTTTATTATACCTGCTGATTTTATTGTTCTAGATTTTCAGGTTGATGACCAGGTACCCTTAATCTTGGGACGGCCATTCTTGGCCACCGGTGGAGCGGTGATTGATCTGAGAGCAGCGACCCTGAAAATGAGGGTCGAAGATGAAGAAGAACTCTTCCGCGTTTACCAAGAAATGAACCCATCTGCACACTACACTAACCTTTGTCAGGTTAGTTTGTTGGAAGAGGATGAGTGTGGGGTGGAGGATCCCTGTGGGTTCGACATTCCGGTTCTTAAAAAGAGCCACTATATTACTTGCACGACCCGTACACTTGCGGGCACGTCAAGTTTTTGGCGCCGTTGCCGGGGACTCGGCGAAGTTTTAATAATTTATCTGTTTTTGTGTGATTTTTAAATTTCCTTAAGTGTTGAGAAACTTGGTCTTAGTCTACTTATTGCAGGTGACAGGTTGTCCTGCCGAGCTGGCTAGAAATAGAGAGCTTGTGGAACCGTTGCTTGAACCTGAACGTCAAATCCATTTGCGAAGGAGAGTAGCTCTAGAGCAAAAGCTAAAGAGACTTCAAGAAAAGGTACAACAACAACCACCTGCGAGACTAGCACAATTGTCATCGATAGCAATGGCAGCTAGACCAGTTCGCGAAGTGGCAATCCCACTAGTGACTAATGTGAACTCCAGTATCCGTAAACCCGAGCCTGGAGGGAACTTTGAGCTTAAACAGAACATGGTGCAGCTGTTACATTCTAGTGGTCAATTCACTGGGATGGCACATGAGGACCCGCAGTAGCACCTACAGAGCTTTTTAGAGATTAGTGACACGTTTGTCCCCACCGGCGTGTCCACAGATTATGTCCGACTGAACCTCTTCCCATTTTCATTGTTGGGAGAGGCGAAAAAGTGGTTGAAGGCTGAGCCACCGAACTCCATAACTTCATGGAATGACTTGGCTAAGAAGTTCCTTATCAGATTCTTCCCTTCAGGTAAAACTGCAAAGTTGAGAAGTGAAATACTCAGTTTTAAGAAGAGGCCTGATGAGAACTTATATATGGCTTGGGAAAGCTTCAAGTCATTGTTGAGAGGGTACTTGTTCTTAACTATGACCTTGTTCAGCTGACGGTAATCTATGCACATTCTGAGGGTACCGTCTTTCTTACGCACGAATAGCACTGGAGCACCCCAGGGAGAGATGTTGGGTCTGATAAAACCCTTGTCAAGAAGATCCTTTAGCTGCTCCTTCAACTCCTTAAGCTCAGCTGGAGCCATTTTGTAAGGAGGAACGGAGATGGGCTAAGTATCTGGGAGGAGGTCTATTCCAAAATCTATTTTCCGTTTAGGGGGAACCCCGGGAAGATCCTCAGGAAAAATGTCTAGGAACTCGCCGACCACAGGGATTGACGGGATAGTAGGGGTCTCAGAGTTGGAATCCTTGACTTGAACTAGATGATATATACACCCCTTGGAGATGAGTTTCTGGGCCTTAAGGTAGAAAATAAACCTACCCTTAGGCGCTGAACTGCTACCCGTCCCTTCTAACACTGGCTCTTTAGGAAACTAAAACTTGACAACTCTAGTTCTGCAATCGACTAAGTCATAGCAGGAGTGTAACCAATCCATGCCGATAATAAGGTCAAAGTCGATCATGTCTAACTCTACAAGATCTACTGGAATAACTTTATTCAGGACTGAGACTGGGCAGTTTCTATACACCCGGCTGGCTCTAACTAACTCGCCAACTTGGGTGGAGGCTGAAAATGGTTCTGAGAGTACCTCTGGACTGCTATATAGGGAGTCACAAACGAAAGAGTGGCTCCTGGATCTAAGAGGGAATACACGTCAGGATGAAAGATAAATAACATACCAGTAACTACATCAAGTGAACTTTCCTGATCCTGACGCGAAGATAGAGCATAAAAGCAATTTTGGCGCTGACCGCCATCTGTACCTGATGTGTTGACCTGCTGAGCTGGTCGGCCTGCTAGAGATGACGATGTGGTAGATTATGATCTCCCTCGCCCTGCTGACGGGCACTCTTTAAGCCGGTGTCCAAGATGTCCATACCCAAAACAGCCCTCTCGTCCCTGAAGGCATTCTCTTGGGTGGTTCCTACCATACTTGGGGCAAGATGGATACCTATTCCTGGTACTGTGAGTCTGAGGTTGACTTCCAGATGACCAACCCCTTCGATCCTAGCGGGACCAGAAGGTTGGGGCGCCGGCAGAGCTGGGTGCTGGGGCTCTCGCTGCTGTTGCTGTTGCTGTGGGCAGCTACCATCGCTAGACCTTTAAGGGCTGAAATCTGAATGGCCAGTCCTTTCCCGTTTGTTCTTACACTCCATATTCTTCAGCTTTTCAGCCTCAATTTTCCGGGCATAGACAATCAAGCTAGAAAGGTCCATGTCCTTAATTAGCATCGCGGTCCTGCACTCCTTGAGGACCAGGTTTGACACTCCATTTACAAACTTCAGCATGCGAGCCCTTGGCTCGGCTACCATCTCTGGAGCATATTTAGATAGTCTAGTAAACTCCAGAGCATACTCCTCCACAGTTTTGTTGCCCTGTCTCAAATTCATAAACTCTGCCATCTTTGCCTCCCTCAGCTCCGGAGGGAAAAATCTGTCCAAGAAAGCTGTGTGGAATTCTTCCCACTCCACTGGTCCTTCTCCTGCTGGCCGCCCCTCTTTCCATTGGTCATGTCAAACCTGAGCTACCCCTTTTAACTGGTAGGCAGCCAAGTCAGCACAGAGGAGCTAACACCCATAATGCGGGTGATCTTCCTGACCTCATCCATGAACTCCTGGGATCCTCCCTTACTTTGGATCCCTAAAAAGATGGAGGGTTCATACGGGTAAAGTCTCACACCCTCGCAGTTGTTGCAGACCCGTTGGTGTTTATCGGCACCACCTGCTGGTTCACCTGGTTGGTGACTGTTTGGGCCAACAGTTGAATGGGCGCCCTGAATTCGGTGGTAGACACTGAATCATCTTGAGGAGCTATTGGGGCTGGTGGGGCAGGTCTGTTGACATTACCGACCCTTCTTCCATTATCGCGTCTGGGAGGCATGGTTCACTGAAATGAAATAGAGCACAAATTAGAAGGGCATTTCTGGAATTGAACTTCAATGCAAGATAAGGAGTATGAACAACAGGGAGTTTTCCTAATAACATCTTGTAGCCTCCTCGTCATAAGTGTAGCACGCTTCACACTCATGAAAAGGACTCTACTCGATGCAACTTTCAGACTTTTCGAGGATACTCTAAACCTAGTGCTCTGATACCAAGTTTGTCACGCCTCGAGTCTACACCCTAGACGTAACACGGTACTTGAAGTCACAAGTGACCCCAAGTCAACCCCTGGTCTATTATACATTGGTCTTCTAAGTAAAACAATATATATATATATAGTGGAAGCTTTGAAATAACATCATAAGAGCATTTTAGAAAATAAACTAAAAGAAAAGATTAAAAATTTAAAACATTTGAAGTCTGAAATTAACTTCGTGTCTGAAATTAACTCTGTGTCTGAAAGCCTTCTAACTGATGAGTTGCTGGGACAAGCCCCCAGCTAACTCTAAATCTAACTAAAAATAATAAATCAATTCAAAGGAAATGAATAAGGCCCTCGGATGATGAGGACTCACACTTCAACTGCGGCAGAGGAGGATGTGGATCGCAACAGCTAACAATGCTGAGTTTGGGAACCTACAGTTGTATCATGAAATGATACAGCATAAAAGTATGCTTCAGTACTTTGAATGTACTGAGTAAGTGGGAGAAAATATAACTGAATATAGTTTCTGAACTGATATGACATGCAATGACCAATAAGTAAACTGAACTAAACTACTGAAGTAAACTGAGGTGGTCAAAATGACCCTGTCTGATGGTCAAGGCATGTCCTAAGTCTGAAAGTACTGAGTATGAGATACTGAACTAAACTGAGCTAAACTGGTAGAACTAGAACTGAACTAAGCTACCTATTCTGAAACTGGACTGGACTGACTAGTGGGAGAGTCTCTAACCGACATATAACCACGTGAGCTAGACGTGGAGTCCGATGTATACACCCCACCAGTAGGACCCAATATACCTTGCCGGGGTATAAAGGCATGAACTGGGTGATCACAAAAGTCTAGGGCCAATCAGGCCAAATAATACATTGACCTATGCTAGCAACGTAGTTCTGAGAACCTGGGTATGCTGGAACCCCAACCCACTCGGTGCTAAGTCCTACTCCCACTGGAAAACCTAAACTGAACTACTAGGCTAATAGCTCAAAACTGGGGTCTAAGACTAGTCAGGGGCATATAACTGAAAGTACCTTGAGAGTCTTATCGGACCAAATTCTGAAACTTAGTTCTAGACTGGTCAGAGCTTCTTATCTGGAAGCGTCGTAACCATCTAAGAACAACTGTAAACTGAACTGGGGTTATGGGCTGGTAAGAGCTATATATATATATATATATATATATATATATATATATATATATATATATATATATATATATATATCTAAAAGTCATGACCACCTAATGGACCAATAAATTAGATTCTGAGTCTGATTATGATAACTAGGAGGCACCACTGACACCTCGGGAAGAGACTGAAGTCAAACTGATCAGTTGACACTTTCTGAATAGTGCTGAAGAGGTTCTACATTCTAACTGAACTAAACTACTAAGAAGCTAATCGAGAATACAACTCATTCCAACAACACGGGAATTTCATAATATAACAAAATTTCAAGAATTTAAAGGGGTTTCATCCAACAAGGGTAAAATCATTCTCCTCAATGGAATAATTTCTCACATATATATATATATATATGTGTGTATATATATATAATAAGAATTACTAGGATATTCAGCCTAAAACATACTTTGCAAAATAGACGGAATTTAATACGCAATAATCTTTACTCGAAAATTTAGGGCTGCTAATTATCTTGGCAAGAACAACAATAATTTACTTATGAATTGATGAAGATCATATGAGTAATAAACATGGATAATAACCCAATTGAAATTAATGAAAACAAACTTGAATATCTCTTCATATTCGAAAATCTCAGGGCTAAACTGATAGAAAAATTATGGGAGGATATTGGGGGACACAAGGGAAGGACAATTCCCTTGTTGAATTCCCACATACCTGACTAAAATCTCTCGGAGAAGGAGCTTGAACTGATACAATAGGTGAGAAGCCCTAGTCTTGCTTGAAGTGTTCTTGAGAGGAGAGCATACTGTGATTTTTTGAAAACTGAGAGTGGGAATAAGGAAGGAATTGTTTTTCCCTACTAAAAGGTCTGAAATTATTACTGAAACGATGTAGTTTAAAGCATGGGAGAGTAGTAAATTACTAAATAGCTCTTAGAAATTCGTTGGGAAAAACTGTCAGGTGACCCTAACGGGTCGTGGTGGCTGATCATAACTCGTGGTCACTCCCGTCAGGTGCACTGCCTAGGTTCCTCAGTAGGTCACCACGAGGGACCTAATGAGTCGTGGTCACCAGTCGTGGACCACACTGGCTCACTACTGGAGATTAAGTGCTAAGCTTTGTAATGGGTCACCTAACGAGTAGTTACCACTGATGACGACTCGTTAGGTGCACTGGCCAAAAACTGATTAGGGCTGGCAACGAGGGACATAATGAGTGGTCACTGGTGACCACGACTCGTTGTTCTCACCCGTCAAGTACACTGACCAACTTATAAATTCCTCGACCCAACCTGACCACAAGTGACTTAACGGGTCATGGTCAGTGATCACGATTTGTGAAGTCTCTCGTTGGGTGTACAAACATTAATAGTACCTATAATGACTGCATCTAAAGCCTCTACCTCAACTTTTCCTGGGAAAACATAGAAGTTTGCCTATCCCCTGTCTATGATCCGTCTCCGTCGGGCTGTGTACTACCTCTGCCTAACTGAGCACCCCCACGGTTGGGCTGAGCCCCATCTCTACCTACTGGGTGGCTACCCCATCCAAACTGAGGACGATCCCTACTAAATGCACTAGATCCCCTACCTGCTAGTGCTAGAGCTCGAGGAGCCTATTGTGGGACAATCTGGCTACTCTGCATCAACCTAGAACACCGTATCTGAATATAACCATGCTCGCCACACTCGTGAAAAACCTTTTCTATAATAGGCCTCTGAGCCAGAACTAAAGATATAGGTCAGGCCCCAAAATCTAAACGAACAGGCTGGGCACCCACCACAAGGCCCGAAGTGTGTTGAGTGCCCTCTGACGACCCCCCAACTAAGACCTGCATAGCCAACTGAATGGGGTGTCCTGAGGAATCGGCCTCTTGGAGAAAGAGCCGTTGAAACTGCCCTTCTTCCGGGCCTTCTTCTCTGCATTCCTCGATATCCCTCTTGCTTCATGATGTTGGGCATATTTACACACTTATTTGTTATATTTACCATACTTAGCTATGTTTTGCGAAAAAAGGTGTGTGATTACTTTGATTTTATATGATATTTGTATAAAAGAGCTAACAAACATAACTAAATATTTGCAGGGAAAAAAGTGATGGGTTTTGACTTATTTGAGGAATAAAAGAGCAAGTGTTGCCAAGTCGAGCTCAAAGGGAGCAAGTGCCACAACAAAATTGAGGTTGGCATTGCACAGCCACATCTGGGCACAAGCCTGCGCGATGCACAGGGCACACCAGCGCACCAAGCTACGTGACACGAGGCTATACTGGCGTGTTGAGAGGCGTGACACTGACGAAGATCTACAACTCAAAGCCTGTAAATTCCAATCCCAGTCCAAGTATGAACAGATGCAGATTTATTCTACTACTATATTAGCCCACTCTTAAAATATTTTTGAGAGACACCGTTTAATTATTGACTATTATTCACGCATTGAATTGTTGTAAGCATGGAAAACATTACTCCGTACAATTATTGGGAGATACATCAGGTTCCTGTGATTCTAGTTAGCTTTCAAGTTTTGTCAAACAATTTCATATCATTGTAAGTATTTCCTCATGACTTCTTATATATATATATATATATATATATGTGTATGTATGTATGTATGTATGTATGTGTATATATATATATATATATATATATATATATTAGGTTGATTGGCTAAATTCTTTAGCTAGGATTGTGGGAACTATGATGGATTAACAGAAGTAGAAAAAATCAAATAGTGATTCTTAAATAGTGAATTGAGTGGATTTCTGTTCTCTTTATTTTAATTAGTTTTAGTGGTCGCAAACGTTGAAATATGCCTGTATTATCAACTTGTTCGATCAAAGAGGTTGAAGTTAGAAAAAGAGAATAACTGTGAAAATTTGAGGCTACCAACCCTTATCTAATTAACTTGAGCTCTAACTGAGGAAGTTAATCCAAGACATATGATGAGGGAAAAATATGAATACCTAAAGTTCTAGAGGATTTAGAGTGAAATTTATCTATGTAGGTCGAGAGACATTAGATGAACTTAATTATCAGTCTTACACAAAATTCACCTGGATAAATTGCTAATAAAATAACCCTACTACGTTATGAAATCATGGGGAACACAGTCTTAGTTTCTTTTCATAAATTTGATAACATCCAATCCTTTGCTTAAAAATACTTTTTTTCTTTTATTGCAATCCCCCTTCTGAAATATTGACTACTAGTTGATTCAGTCACTATTAACATAGTATTTTTGACCTATTCCCTTTTGGATTGACCCCAACCTAGTTGGGTTACTATATTTATCAGTGACCGCTTTATACTTCATTGAGAGATGTAATTTGGACATAATCAAATTTTAACACCGTTGCTGGAGAATACGGTTCATAAATAGTTAATTGATGTTTAAATCCTTCTTGTAGTCTTTATTTCATGATTTATATATTTATTTGTTTTTATTTTTGATTTTTCACAGGTTAGCATGGCAAACCCAATGGCATATCTTAACCTCCCTTTGGAGGAAGAGTTGACAAAGGCGCAACAGGATGAAGCTGCAGGACTGGTGGAAGAAGCTCAACTAGCTGATACAGCTAAGAGAGCTGAAGTCAGGCAATTAGATGTCTTGTAATTAGCTACCGCCTTGGTAGAATGGAATAGAAAACATCCCCCTCGCCATCATGGATGTAATGCTGCACAGAATGTGCTCTTCGAGGGGGAGTACGAGCAGGAAGAAGTTAGTTACACTAGACCATTGTTCCACCACCATACCGGCTAATAAAATGTTTGATATTACAAGTACAATGATGCAATTGCTGAGCATGAAGGGTTTGTTCAATGGATTGCCTAGTGAAGATCCAAACCAATACTTGATTAATTTCACTGGAATCTGCAATGCATATCGACTACCAGGGGTGACGCAAGAAGCTATTAGACTCAGGTTATTTCCTTTCTCACTGACAGGAGAAGCTACTATGTGGTTGAACGAGCTTGCAGCAGAGTCTATCACCGCCAGGGCAGAACTGACTGCAGTTTTCTTAGAGAGGTTTCTTCCACCCTCACGGGTGATTCAGTTGAAGGATGAGATCAACAATTCAGATAGTTACTAGGGCAAGCCTTATATGAGACGTGGCTGAGATTTAAAAAGAAGCTGAAGCAGTGTCCTAATCACAAGCTTCCTGAGAAAATTCTTCTGGAGGTATTTTACAAGTCACTAAATGCCATCAACAAACCTATAGTAGAGGGGTCTATGATGGCTCATACTTTTGCAGAGGCCAGTTGTCACGACCTGAATATGGGCCCTGGATCGAGACACAGGACAAGGAACCCGAGAGGCTTCAAGTCGACCCATGGCATGATCATAACATAACACTATCAGAATAATAACTAACAGAAGTCATAACTAAGCGGAAGCAAACTAAAAGAGTCTAATTAAAAACCATAAGAAAAAATGTAACAAAACTCTGATACAAAGTTGAATCTGTCTATACAAGTTTGAAAGCCTCTACTAAACTAACGAGTTGCTGGGAAAAGCCCCCAGCTAACTCCTAAAGTATGAAAACTGAACATAGATGAAAATATAAATTGTGTCCCTGAGAGATGAGGACTCACCACAAGCAGCTGAGAGGGGAATGAAGTGTATCCAACCATGTGGCTGAGTCTGAAAACCTGAATCTATATCATGAAATGATATAGCACATAAAATATGCGTTCGGTACTTGGAATATACTGAGTATGCGGGAAGCGTAAATAAACTAAAACATGCATGTACACAAGAAGGAAGTAAATTGAATACATTACTGGACATATAACTAAACGGAAATACAATGACCCTGTCTGAGATACACATATATATTAACATGAAGCTTTTATTTGCAAACAATTACTGAAGTATAATCAATTTATGCGCAAAAGTTATGTACTAAACAAATACCGAGGACCGAAGCCATGACTAATATCATAGAGAGTCCCTGACTGTCGGAGGGAGACGTTCTCTGTTATGGAGAGTCCCTGACTGACTAAGGGAGAGTCCCTGACTATTGAAGGGAGACGTTCTCGGCTATGGAGAGTCCCTGACTGTCTAAGGGATAATATTCTCTGATATAGAGAGTCACTGACTGAATAAGGGAAACATTCTCAGCTAAGGAGAGTCCCGACAGACTAAGGGAAACATTCTCAGCTAAGGAGAGTTCCGATAGACTAAGGGAAACATTCTCATCTGATGAGAGTTCAGACAAAATAGAACATGGAGAGCACTAATCCGACGTCATTTGTCTAGTCTAAATTACAGTAGCTAATCAGATACATGAGTATTCAACTAATTTTATCACATTGAATTCATTTAGAGTCTGATCAGGCTACTCTCTACTAAAACAAACCCACAAGTCTGAAGGATCATTCTCATGCTTTATTATCACAATTCATATCATTATTTAGGTCCCGAATCATCATTTAATCCACACATTTTACATTCATGAAACATCTATAGGATCAGATCATACTTTACACACATCCACAACATTCAAATCCTGAGTTCGTAGCATATGATGTAATCTTAGATTCATGTAACATCCATAGGTCCAAATCATTCTTTAACATATGTATAAACTCTTTCTGTGTGAAGATATACTGGAGGCTTTCATGATCCGTAAAGATATATACATGAACACCATATAAATAGTGCCTCCAAATTTTCAAAGCATGAACAACTGCAGCACATTAAATCATATATTCTAGATCTACGAAAAACCCATATAATCAACTCATACCTTGAACATGTACAATGAGATCAAGGTGAAAGCATATGAATATTTCATGAAACCCCTTTTCAAAATTTACTCTAAATCATGATGAAAATTTAATATTCATGCCATTACCATAGGTTTAATTCATACCCAAAACATTTACATCGAAATCATAGTGAAAACATGCACATACTTCACATTGGTCAAAGCCCATAAATTCTAATCGTGTTCCAACACATATAATGCAACATATATTCTAGACTTGTGAGAACCCATGTGATCTACGTATATTTTAAACAAGGATACAACTTCATGATAAGGGCATATGATCAATTAATGAGATCCCATTTGAATTTCTAGACTAACCCATGGAGAAAATACCACATACATGTTATTCACATATCATACACATATTTTAGGAAGGATTCTTGTAACTTCATAAATATACACTACTATTAATCATGAGAGTTCTTAGAATTTAGGGAAAACAAATGAGAATTCATGCATAAATTGGAACCCTAAAGAACATGCTCATCTAGAATCAAAGGATTTGGATTTATTTTTTACAAAAGTTTGGGGCACAAAGATGAAAGGATATCCTTGTTGAAAACCCACATACCTTATTCGAAGAAATCCCCACTTGAACTTAACCCTTGAAGCCTTGAAGAAATCCTAGTTGAATCCTTAGTTTTGAGAGAGAGATGAGGAAGAAGAGTTTGAGGGGATATTTTGAGGGAATGAGAGATTAGGCTAGAAGAAACCCTTAAAAATGTCTCATCTATTACTCAAAATGACGTAGTTTAGGAGTTAGAAGTATAGGATTTTACAAAAACACCCTTGAAAATTCGCAGGAAAAGTCCACCCTGCCAGTCCCCACGAGGCACTCCACGAGCCGTGGGGTTGGCAATGACTCGTGGGGCCAAGTCGTGGAGTACACTAGATTCATTTTCTTTTTCTTCCCTTCTCTCCCCACGGGTCACTTGATGAGTTGTCAAGTGTGAGACGACTCGTCCCCTCCTCTATGATCACCACTGTCTCGGGACCCCATCCTTGATCTCCAGCATCCACCCGAAAACCGCCCTAATGAGTCGTTTCCTACCTAACGACTTGTTGGGTCGTCCGTGGTCATTGAACCAACCTTGCACTCCTCGGCTTCTTACCACGGGTATGACCACGACTCTTTGGTTCATCTAACGGGTCGTTCCACGACTCTTTCTGAGGTGAAAATTTTCAATTCCCTTATGAATTCTTTCTTTAAGTATGGAGCCTGATCTTAGAAACCTTTGGGGTGTTACACTAGTGAAATACTAGATAAGATGATGAAAACCAATAGGGCATGACACACTCGATAATCTAAGGCCGCTGCAATAAATTATTCTAGGGGAATGACAGCAGAGCAGCAGAAGAAAAAAGAAGAATGGGATCAGGACATGGCCCATCTCAAAACCCAATTAGAACTTATCACCAAGCACCTGACAACAATGAACACAAAAAAGTTGCATGCAGTGAATTCTCAAGAAAAAGTGCTCATGTATGACGATTATTACCCTGATATGGAAGAGGAGGCTAAGTTTATCAACAATTAGGGGGATTTCTAGGACAACACCCAAGGGTTTAACCAAGACTCTTGGCGTCAAGGCTAAGAAAATAAAGGTCAAAACTACTATGATAGGTCTAGGTTTAGAGATAGAGACCAAGGAAACTAACAAAATTGAGATGGCCAGAAAAATTACAAGAATGGAGCATATGTGCCACCAAACTCTAGAGAGCTAGTTTCGAATGACTCCAGCAGTATGAGGATGGAAGATATGATGAGCAAGATGTTGAAAAATCTTGACTCTACCAAAGTGGGAATTAAAGAGATGCACGGAGAACTATTGAGTTTGAGTCAGCTAGTGGATTCACATTCTACATCCATTAAGAAGTTGGAGCATCAGATGGAGCAAGTCTTTGCAGCACTTAATTAGAGACAAAAAGGGACCCTGCCAAGCGATATAATCCCAAACCCTAGGAATGAGGGTCATTGCATAGTCATCACTACTAGGAGAGAGATTATGCTAGATGAGGAGCCCACCATATAGGGGTGCTGTGGCAAAGAAAAAATCTATAGACCTAAAAATACAAGTCCCTCGGCAGAGTAAAAAAAGGCTAGAGAGAGTAAGTTGCAAAAATTTATGGCCCTTCTAAAGCATCTTTCAGTAAACATTCCCTTGATTGAGGCGTTTGAAAAAATTCCTGGCTAGGCAAAGTGGATGAAAGATTTGGTGATAAGGAAAAATGCGGTAATATTTGAATCGATAGAGCACAATTGCAGCGCCTTAGTCACACACTCCTTAGCTCTAAAAAAGGAGGATCCTGGGGCTTTTACTATTCCATGTACAGTGGGTTCTTTAATTTTAAATAAGCTCTGTGTGACTTAGGTGCAAGCATAAATTTGATGTCACTCGCAATATTCAAGTAGATGGGCCTAGGAGTGCCCACGAACATCAATGCGGGTACTCATGGCCGACCTCCCAATAAATATACTGGTGAGCATATTAACTGATGTCCTTGTAAAAGTGGACGATTTAATCTTTCCAATAGACTTTGTCATTCCTGATTGTGAAGTCGATTTTTATATCTCCATCATATTGGGGCATCCATTCTTAGCCACTGCAAGGGCATTGGTTGATGTGGAATGGGGTGAGCTCAAGTTTTAGCTAAATGGTGCGGAAATCGTGTTCAAGGTTTGCAAAAATTCAAAAATGCCAAATGACTTGAGGGTCATATCTGTGATAAATGCTATGGACGAGGAGTGCCACTTGAGTAAGATCGAGTATTTGGATGAAGCTTGAGTAATCAATATACCCATATTGTGCTGCGATATTAAATCAAGTGCTGCTTCGGAGACAACCCAAGATAACTTAGATTTTTATTTTAAAAGTTCATATGTTTGCTCAAATGTGCAAGAAAGAAGTTAAAAATATATAATGGATCTTTAGGCACCAAAAAACAACATAAGTAGTGCAGGCCAAACCCCGTACGGAGCCGTGCAATGCACAGGCCAAGCTCCGCGCGAAGCGGCACGACGCAGCGTACTTGTGCTATAATGAGGCGTGTGGTGGTCTAGTGAAGTACAGCCACAGACAGTGAGGACTAGGACCAGGGAGTTCTTCTTTCATCTTTTTTACTTATGCTTTATTATTTTAGCACTGAGGACAATGTTATTGATTAAGTTTAGGGCAGGAGAAGTAAGCTTTCTTGTTTCATGTATGCCTTAATTGCTAAATTTATTCATGATGGTCCTAGATTTTTTTTAGATGTATGAATTGATTCCTGCTGGCTTGTAGTAGTTTTTGTATGTATTTGGTTTATTTTTTATTTGGGTTTCCACAATTTTTATTTTCAATACTTTTTTGGTGGATAGTCCCTTAGAACTGACAAGAGTGTCTAGATTTTTTCTTTAGTCATAGTCATGACTTTTTCCGATGATGGATGGATGAAGACCATGTTAAGGGTAAATTAATCATTGGTACGAGCAAGAACTTGAAATCTTATGAATGTTAGGTGCTTCACTCGGGATATAATTAAGACTTTGTATGAATTCGCTCAAAAAATGTATGAAAAGGTAGAAACACTTAGACTTTTAGAACTTGGCTCCTATACTTGAAAAATTGGGCTTAATAATGTGAAATGTTCAATATGAATATATGTGTTTATGCAATCTTGATTGTCATTATTGAACCTTTTGTCTATTGTGTGTGTGAGATAATTTTGCATATACTCCATGCTTGCAATTTGATATCCAGAACTTGCCCAGTGTGTATGTTAAATGAAATGAGAATGTTAAATCTAAAAGTGGTATAAGTATTTCTTTGGTAGACTATTTGTATCCCGATTTTACCTACCTTGATGTGATTGTTCTAGTTAGCCATTTTGAGGCTTAGCCTATTCTTTTAATAGTCATATTAAAAGCTTAATTCCTTTTGTTCTATTGACCTTTGTTTGATCCTAATGACTCCTAGAGCACTTTAATGAGAAATTTTTCATAAAAGGAGCACAAGTGAAGAAAAAAGAGGAAAAGCTAAAGTGTGGGAATTAGAAGAAAAGAAAAGGGTGAAAATGCAAAACAATGAGGGTGATACTAATGAAAAAAGTAAAACAAGAAAAAGTTTTGAAAAGAAAAAAAAATGAAAGAATGAAAGAAAAGAAAATTTGAATGAGCTTAATATCAAGAATTACCTACTAGTCACCTAAGTTGCAAATTGAAAATAAAAGGGAGGTATAAGGAGAAAAATAAGAAGATTGAAGAATGTGCTAGAAAAGTGAAAGAATTGTGAAATATTAAAGTGCTTAGTGAGATTAACCACTACCTTAAATAGTTCCTACCCGTCCCTTAGCCTACATTACAACCATCTTAAGTCCTAATTGATCTTAGACTTGATGTTCTATATTAGTGGAGTATTTACACTAAGGGAAATCCTATGGGTCATCCTTTGCATGCATGTGAGTTCTATGGGAGAGTGAGTGATATTGTTCTATCTATGCCCAAGTCAAAATTGTTATATATCATGTGTGTGAAAGAGCATCTCTCCAAATAGTGAAAGGCACTTAATGGTGAGATATTTAGTGTATCTTTGATTGCTAAATTATATATGTTCATGTTGTCCCAATATATCTTGTTGAGTTAGTTCTAGAAGCTAAGTGATTTTGATTTGTGAACTTTGAATGTTGATCTTATATGCATATTGAGTGGATTGTTGGAGCTTGATTGAATTGTCTAATGAGCCTGAGTGTAGGTAGACCTGTTTGTAAGGTGAATTTTGTGGTTGAAGTTGAATGGGAAAGTAGTTCGAGGATGAATAATAGTTTAAGTGTGGGGTGGTGATATTGGGCTTATTTACGCACTTATTTACATATTTTGCCCATACTTAACTATATTTTGAGAACAAATAGTGTGTGATTGCTTTGGTTTTATATGGTATTTGTGAAAAAGAGTTAACAAACATGATTAGATATTTGCAGAGATAAAAGTGATGGTTTGACTTATTTGAGGCTTAAAAAAAGCAAGTGTTGCCAAGACGAACTCAAAGGGAGCAAATGTGATAGACAAAAATGGAGGTTGGCATCACATAGCCACGTTTGGGAACAAGCCTCGCGAAGCTCAAGGCACACTGGTGCACCAAGCTGTGCAATGCAAGGCTACACTTGCGCGTTGATAGGATAACATGGACCAAGGTCTGCCGACTCAAAGCTTTGCAAATTTCAGTTCCAGTCCAAGTAGGAACAGATACAAATTTATTCTACTATTCTATATACCCCCTCTTAGGATGTTTTTGAGAGACACCGCTTAATTATTGACTATTATTCACGCATTGAGTTATTATAAGTGTGAAAAATATTATTCTATACAATTGTTGAGAGATACATCAAGTTTTTGTGATTCTAGTTAGCTTTCAAGTTTTTTCCAACAATTTCATATTATTGTAAGTATTTCATCATGAATTCTTATATATATATATTATGTTATTGTTTCTTCAAACATGAGTAGCTAAATTCTTTAGCTAGAGTTGTGGGAACCATGATGGATTAATGGAAGTAGGCAAAATAAAATAGTAATTTTTGAACGGTGAATTGAGTGGATTATTATTCTCTTCATTTTAATTAGTTTTAGCGGTTGAAAATGTTGAAATATGCCTGTATCATCAACTTGCTCGATCAAAGAGGTTGAAGTTAGAAAAAGAGAATAACTATGAAAATTTGAGGCTACCAACCCTTATATAATTAACTTGAGCTCTAACCAAGGATAGTTAATCCAAGATATATGACGAGGGCAAAATATGAACACTTAAAGTCCAAGAGGATTTAGAGTGAAATTCATCTTTGCAGGTCGAGAGACATTAGATAAACTTAATCGTCAGTCTCACACAAAATTCACTAGGATAGATCACTAATAAAATAAGCCTACTACTTTATGAGATCATGGGGAACATAGTCCTAGTTTCTCATAAACTTGATAACATCAAATCCTTTGCTTAAAAATACTTTTGTTCTTTTATTGTAACCCCCCTTCTGAAATATTGACTATTGGTTGACTTACTCACTATTAACATATAATTTTTGACATATTCCCTTTGGTATCAATCCCAACCTAGTTAGGTTACTATATTTATCAATAATTGATTTATACTTCATAGAGAGGTGTAATATGGGCGTGATCACTTCACCCCTTCTAGATTCCAGACATATTCCACCATCTCCAGAAAGGTCTTACCTAAAGAAACCATCTGCAAGGCTGATAACTGGAGCCCTAAATTCAGACCCTTCACAAACCGCTTGATCCTCTTCTCCTCTATAGGTAGTAACTGTTGGGCGTACCTGGATAGAGAGTGGAAGCGAGTCACATAGGTTGTAACTATAATGTCCTCTGCTCAATGCTAGTGGACTCATCGTGCCTCCTGTCTCGCAGGGTGTAAGGGACATATTTCTCCAACAAAGTGGAGTAGAACTGAATCCAAGTTAATAGAGGTGACCCCATCGGCCTGCACTTTACAAAAGCCCTCCACCACAACTTGGCATCACCCATCAGTTAGAAAGTGACAATCTCCACCCTATATTTCTCCATTGCTCCCACCTTATGGAGCCTCTCATAGCTATCAATAATGAACTCATAAGCATCCTCAACCTCAGTTCCATAAAAGGTGGAAGGCTTCATTTTTGTGAACGTCTAGAATAGATCATGCTCTTTCCCATTCATTACCGGCCTAGTCACCGATCGGCAATTAGGTTTCAACCTATGTCTAGGTGAACCCATTAAACAAGGGTTAAAACCTTGAGTTATTATTGATTGATTTTAACCCAACCTAAATTGGCTCTTTCAAGCACAATAAAGGTAATTAGGCAGGATTGAATAACTTTTATCATCAATCACACTTTATAAACCCCAAATCAATCAAATTTTCTTAAGCACCCAATCTATTTTACCCAATTGATATTAATAGAGTTCACAACCTTAGATCTGAATTTAGCTACCCATAGCTAGAAAGAAAAAAAGGAAAGCAAGTAATTGAACATTCTCACCGGAGAAATCACAATTAGGAGAAGAAAACTTGAATTAGTAATTTTGATTTTCAATCTTCAATTATAAGATGAATATACTTCTCTATTCTCTCTCCATTTATCTATTGTGTATGAACTATGAACTATATATGAAAAAGAAAGGAACAATACTATTTATACTAAGCCTAAAAAACTCCTAATTAATTTAAAATCATAGGGTCCTAGATGTGTAGGGACGGACCATCCTTTAGAAGAACGGATTGTCCTTTGCTTTGTCACTTGGATTTGGCTTCTGCCTAGCTGTTTTCCTTCCCTTGATTGATAGACCGTCTTCTAGAAAGATGGTCCATCCTTCACTTCGTCCCTTGGCTCTGAAGTTTTTCAATCATGTGATTCATCTCTTGAATGACGGACGTCTTTTGGAAAGACGGTTCATCCTTTTCACCGTCGGATGCCAACCACTTGAAAGTGGTTTCTAGATCACACATGAAGTGCTGGACATTTGGAAGTATAGACCATACTCTAAAGAGACGTTCTGTCTGTTGCTCTGTTTTTGGGCAGACTGGTGACTTTCATTCCTCCTTTCTTCATTTCACTTAGGTTCCTAGAACATAGCATAACAAGGTCAATTTTGAATTAGATTAGTACTTAAAGGCATGTAAAACTTTAGAAATGAAGTAAATATGTGGTGCAAACTCTTGACGCATCACTCCTCCTGATCGTGTCATCACCATCTATGAGAGAAAAGAATGAAGAATATTAGATACCAATTTGGATCACTAGATACCAATTGGAATCCAGTAATAGCATGAAAGAAAGGGAGATGTGAGTTTTCTAGTGCCCCATATCCTCTCAAAGAGCAATACAGATGTCTTTATACCGTTCTGCAAAACTCTACTAGACATGTCCATATACAATAAGATTGATGAACCTAGGGCTCTGATACCAACTTATCACGATCCAACTTATCGTGATTGACACCCACACTAACCTTCAGGTGGGGGAATCATATCTTATCTACTAACCCGACCGTTTAAAATCATTTTAAGTAAACTAAAGAAAATCATGATATAAATAGTAAAGTCTGAATATAAAATTAAAAACAAATGCAAAAGTTATCTATTACAGCCCCAAGGATCCGAAAGTCATTGTATAGGACTCTAACTAAAAATGTTTAAAAAAAATAAAGAGAAAATCATTGTCAGTGTCTAAATGAATAGACATCATCAAGAAGATCTGAAGTAGCCTGGAAAAGGTCATCTCACCCTCAGATCAGTCGGTACTAGCTTCAAAGATATGGTCTCGAAGAGCTTCCTGGATTACAGTCTACACTTGGTGAAAAGAAGCACAGGAATAGCATCAGTACAAATACTATGTGCTAGTAGACATCATAGACCGTCATTAAATAAATGAGTATATATAATAAAACTCAACAAGCAAGCAGGAAACACCAAATTAGACACAAAAATCATCCAACTCATAAATCCAAATAATCACTAATGTTAAGCAATCATATTCACATCATCAGGCCTAACAATGCCAATCAACAGGAAAATATACGATCCTCAAAATCAAATTGTAAAATGTCACAAGTTTATAATGTAAGCGAGTCACAATAAATGCAAAGTGAATAATGTCCCTATTGAACATATAGCTAATTAGTTATATATCACATTAATTTCACATATGTACTAAATCTGGTCTCATGTCAATCACTCATCAGTCTCATACATGTTCACACATGTCAGAGGGTCTTATGTTTTTCCTTTCAGCCATGACCTGTAGGGGACTCTAGAAATCCATTTACTACATCGGTGTAGTACCCGCTCCCACTTATCTGCTTGTTTGGATGCTTCCCTCGAAATGAGCCACCCGTAATATAACTACTCGTCTGGATACTCCCCTCAGATATGAACCTCTCATCTTAGGATAATGGTGTATTACCCAAACATTACCAGCATATGTTAATATATTCTCAAATCAATCATCAAACAAGACATATCATAAGTATATTTTACTTATCACATTCCTGCTTTAAAATCATGAATAATATTCACGAACTTAGAAAAATTCAGAACTCATTCACACAGCACAACTAAGTCATAATAGTTGTTATCACATCAATGTCCGAAGACTAACCAAGTACGCTCATCAAGTCATAATACATACAAGGCATTAAATAAGGTCTAACTCCATATAAAACCATAATTTATCTCAACCGAAGAATTGAAATATACAAGCTACTCCACGGGAGCTTTACCTTTTCTCAACACCTTCGAATATTCAAAGTCTAAACACAAGAAAATAAAGAATATTCAATAGCCTACTACTTCAATCAAGGGCTTGGGAATTTAAACCTACCCCATTCTACCCGTTATCAAGGTCCAATCCGTTACTCATGTTTTAAGTCTTCAAAATTCAATCCCACAATGATCATTCCAACCTAGTTCATGGAGTTTTTACTCCCTCAAACCCCTTTCAAGCAGTTTTTAATGCTAAAGGTCTCAACTTTATCGAATTCTAGGTCTCAAGTTATCGTATTGATGAACTAGCGTCTTCACATTACCCTAGGAAATGTAATTTAACAACTTAGAAGGTTAGAAATCAAGAACTAACCACACCCATCTGAATTACCTTAATGTTCACAATTCTAGGGTTCTAACCCACATTCTACCATTGAAAAACCTTCAATGATCCTAGGGGGTTAGGAGGAATGATGGGTGAAATAGTTGATGGCAAGTTCTTACCTTGGGAGAGAAAATTGTTCTTTCCTTTGAACAATCGCCCTTAGCTCTGAAAATTCGTGTCTTAGAGTAATGAGGTGAAAACTCCCAAAATTCTGACTTAAACAGGCATTTTGTCTCGCGTCATCTGCTACAGCAGTCACTTTCTCACTGCAGCGGATCCGCTATAACAAATTGTGCTCCGTTATGGTGAACCTGGACGACTTCTCTACCACCGCTACGGCAGCACTCCGAACCACTATGGCGATCTCGCTTCAGCGGGAATGCTACTGCTTCAGCGGTGCCTTGCTAACTAGGGGCTCCATAAAACTGCACATTTTTTCATCCCAAAATACAAGTCTTTTATTAATACCTCATACCACATTCCAAATATTCATCTAACTGTAAAATGGTGCTACAAATTCACTCATAGTCTCAAAATTTCGTAGGGAGGTCTAGTTCACTAGTTCACCCCCAAAATGAGACACAACACACATCAATTAATCACCACATTAGACACATTTCAGTTTTCAACTACCCTAATTTTGAGTTTTTATTAGCTCACTTCCACTATGGGGACTTCTACAAGGATGCTAAGGCTTTAACCATCCCATAACAACTGAAGGGTGTTACAAAAGATTTCATAAACAAATATTAATTTCAAATCAAAAGTTGAAATTGGGGTCCCAAATCTTATGGCGAAACGCCTACTAAAAAGGAAGAAGTACATTTATCACTTTCGAATAGAGATGGGCGTTCAATTCTTCCATTTACAATTCTCCACTGATGCATTTCGGTTCAATTTTTTCTAGTTCAGTTCGCTGATGATTCTCCAAAGCAGTGCTATTCTTCTTCAACTTTTTCACCAATGCACTCAACAAATCAGCCATAAAACTCCAAAAAAGGGTCATTTTCAATAGTCACACAATTAAGTTCAACAACAATCAACTTATCTTTTTTAATTAGTAACAAATATTACAAAATAAAGAAATATTCCCACAAGGAGAATGGGAAAGAAAAAAGAAAAAAAGCAAAAAAATCCTAAATAAAGAAAAAATTCCTCTACTTTTTGTTTCAATACATTAGAAGCATCGCCCCTAAAGATCTGAAACTGAAACAAGCTCTAAAAGACATGCCAACAATTTGAAATAGCAAATCAATGATTTCTTTTTAAGACAGAAGTGGTGTTTCAATGTCAAGGTGAGATGAAAATGAAGAGTGGTAGGTGAAAAAAGTAAAAAAGAAAATGTAAAGAGAATGGTTGAGAGAAACAGTGATATGGAAATCTACTTTACTTGAACCTTTTGAGCTCACAAATCAAATTTATCAAAATTGTAATCATTGAAGATAGAGTCAACAACTATATAATAAAATTTCAGTTTTTCAGTTAATTGAAGAATCGGGACCTTCCACCTCATATTCTAAGATTGCGGGTTCAAATTAGAAAAGGATTAAAAAAGATAGAGTTCCTATGGGAGTTCGAAACTTAATTGATGTGAAAAAAAGATAAAATTGACCAAAATAAAAGGTAAAAATAGTGTTTTTACTATCTACAATTAATGCGCTATATGACTCACATAAACGGACAAGGCCTTAGTGGCTATTATGGTCCATGGACTCCTATAGTGCATTAGTTGAGGGAAAAAGTACATAAAATACATCAAAAACTAAACTAACTAAAAAAATGGATTGTTTCATACTAATATTACCCACAATATCCTATCGGTATAAAATAATTACAATTCGTGCCCCCTTGTGAGTTTGTAGGTTTTTCGCATATAAGATACCTTTGGCAGTATATGAATATACTGTGATGGTATCATGTTGTATACCATGACAGTATATAAATATACTGCATTGGTATCATGAAGTATACCATGGCAATATATGAATATACTGTAATTGTATCATGCATGAATAAGGAGTGTATCCCTGAAGGACTTCTTATTCCTTAGTGATACTATGATTGTATATGCATACACTTTGACGGTATCATGAAGGATTGAGGAGCCCTGCGCGCTATTCCTGAAGGACTGCTCATCCTTAGTGATACTATGACAGTATATACTATGATGGTATCATAAAGGATTGCAAGATGAGGTATCTTCTGTAATTAATTAGGGGGTAGGAAAGTAAAGGGGTAGCAATACGTAAATACTTTCCAGCGATGGGGCAACTATGTAAGTTTCTCTTAATTTAGTGCGTTATATGAGTCATTAAAACTAGGAAAATCTTCTGACTTCTGCTCTAGTTCATCTCTCTCGTCTTCAGTTTTTTCCTCTTTCTCCATATTTTGTTGAAAGATTAGTCATGTATCAAGAGTCTGGAACCTCAATGTTTACTATATAAGTTAATATTTCTTTGTTCAGACATCATTGTTGGATCAAAAGACATCTAAAAGTTCAGGTCATAAATTATGGGTTGTAAAGCGTCGAAAGTAAGAATTTATGTTACTTTTTTGGAGGACAAATTATGTATATTACACATTTTAATTTTAAATTTTTAAATTTTATTGTTAACTTTTGTAAGCAAATGGTAGATGCGATCATTTTCGCTGGGAAGGCAAAGTTCCGACAAAGAGAAGGCCTCTAGTTGACGTGATACAACTATTCGCACAACAATATGAGATATGGCATGCATTCTAACTTGAATGAAGTTGACGAAGATAAGAGGAAAATTGAATGAAAATGAGAAAACTATCAATCATCTTAGACTGATTTGTGGTCTCTTGTAGTTTCTTTTATTTTGAAAATGATGCATGATTTGTTATGTTTATTGGATTTTATATAATGATTTTTTAAAATTTTTGTATGTATTGTTTTAATGTATTATTAATCGGTGTTTGAATTCTAATGTAATTTCTACGTATTTTTCTATAAAAAACATGGAATGTTGTTTTTATGTTTTATGCATTTTCTATGTTTAAATAATATAATAAAATTAAATCCACAAATTTTCTTAAATTAATAACATCATCATAAATTATAAATATAAATACAATCATCAAGATAGAAGTCCTCAATATTATCCCTACATAAATAATGCGAGTTTTTTAAGGCACATATTTTTCCATAGATGTTACTTCCCTGCCAATTGATGATGCTTGTTCCTGGCCAACTTGAACATGTAAAATCTTCAACGTCTTGCTAGAATTCAATTGTTCTCTTTTCTAATTTTTTTTAACTGTTAACTCGCAAGACTCGTAATTAGTCCAAGTCATGATCATAGAGAACTTCGTTGGGATTCAAGTCCAAGATTTTTGAAGTCACGAACAAGACGTTCTGATTCGACGTATTTATGTGCTTATTCGCGAGTAAACCACACTAATAATCATCCTGATCTAACAATTTCACCCCGTGAAAATCATCATTACGCTCTATTAGAAGGTGAGACTTGTATTTATCTAACTCAAATTTACTATTATCAGGCGAGGAATTACCGGTATAACTGCTATAATTTGAGTTATCATCATAATTGGCATTTGAATCTTTTAAAAGAAATACTGACCAATCTATATTTGTACCACTCAATGTTGAATTTTTAGTAGTTCTAACTATTTCATAATAAATGAAAGGCTACTTATAGAGTTACAAAACTCAATGTTCATGGGGTCATAGTTGACATCAATATTACCAAATTTACTTTATTTATAATAAATATTAACTAGATCATAAGAACTTATCGTCTTTGGACATCTCGTAATCTAAATTCTACTTGGATGTGATAAATGTAACCATTTTAACTATATTCAACCCTAATAATAAACATTTTTATCTAGTTGTTCTCTTGGCAAAATAAATTTTGAGAAAATTTTAACATTTGTGGTGTACTATGCGATATTTAGGTAACACGATTTTTTGGTTTTACTTTCTAATGCCCTCAAATTTTATTCCGGTCCTAATGTCTCTATAATCAATATTATCAATATTTATTGGTACAACAAGATCATCTTGTGTAATATTTTTTCTATTAAAAAAATAAAATATTTTATTCACCAAATGTCAAAATACATACATCAATTAATATCAAAATGATAAACATACCCATAATAATCATTAGCTTCTAAACTTGAAGAAGGATCAACATTTTGACTCATTGAGAATGTTCATAATGTATTCATCCAAACTGAAAAGATCTCCTGAAATTATGCTCTTATCCATAACTTCTAACATTATTCATAATCATATTATTATATAAGTGGAAAACTCCTAAGTTAAAAGTTAGATTACGAAAATTACCCTTCAAATACTGATAGACTAAACTACCCCTCATTATATTATATTATATTATTTTATCTATAATCTTTTATATATATATATATATATATATATATATATATATATAATTAGTATAAATAATAATAAATAAATAAATATAAATAATAGATAAATATCCTTTAAATATTGATCGACTAAATTACCCCTTATTGTATTATAAATAAGTATAAATAATAATAAATAAATAAATAAATAAGTAATAATAAAATAAATAAATAAATATAAATAATAACTACATAAACAAATATAAATATAAGTATAAATAATTTAAAAAATATCCTTCAAAAGTCCATCCAAAGAAATATTAAAGAGAATTTCAAAAGTCCATGTTACTTCAATATCATATAAAATAGAATTCCAAGAGATTACCATTGAATTTACAACGGTTTCTCATGTGTGCGTTGCAGAAATTGAATAGTTACATTAAAGTCTCATTATTATTCTACAGCCTTTTCTTCTTCACTAATAACATCATAAAACTACTCATTTTAGTGCAGCAAAAAGATGCCAAGACATCCAACAATGAATCTTTCAAGTACTTTGTTCATGTGATGTCTTCTTCTTTTTTCTTATTATGCCTTTTGGTGCATAATATTTAGATTGTACGTGTTGAAGTCTTGGTTGATTCGAGTCAGCACAAAATGTTGTAGGAATTAGAGTAGTATAATTGTTCTCCATTGTTATTAGTGTAAGTTGTAATTTTAATTTTATTGTATTTGATTCTTGATATATATATATATTTATATTGAATTTGTATTTGACTTTTTAAATGAAAATTCAATTGATGATGGTGCACAAAAGATTATATTGGCAAGAATTGCTCTCGACTACGAATTTGATTCAATGTTAAATATCTGTAAAATATTAAATTATTCATTTTTAAGTTTTTGGCTAAACATTTGATTGATAGTAGGAGAATTTGTCTAGGAAAAATCAACAAAAAAGGAACAAAAAGGTGTTGTTTTTCTTTCTTCCAGATTGCTTCTCCCAAAAAAATATATTTCACTCAACAATATCTGCAACACTATATCTGTTCTAATTATTTTATGCTGCAAATATTAACTTCTTTTTAGTACTTTTGGTATCAAAGATTAGCAACATATTCACTTCATTTAGTATAATATAATTTCTTGAAAAACTTTAATTGGAATAAAACTCAAATTTAGACAAACTTTAATTTATGAATGCTTTTGCAAATTTTGAACTTTGAAGTGTGGACATAGGTTGTAGTTGAAATATAGGTTCATATTTGATAGGAACATTAATAAAGTAGAAAATTCATATTGCATATGTTTGTGTAGTCTGAAATTGAATGGTTGTGATCATTTACTTCCATCATTTCAAAATAAATGATGTTTTAGTCTTATTATTTGATTATTAAAAATATATTTTATTTTTTAGAAATGAATAATTTTCTTTAAGGATGTACCAAAGCTATAAACATCATTTATTTTGAAAAAGAGGAAATTGAGGCAGTATTATATTTTTGATTCTCTTGTCAAACGTCCTCTCCTGGGCTATCTCTCTCCAGTTCCCCTTCAATTTGTGACACTTGAAAAATATAATGAATTAACTTTCTTCTCTCAAATACTGACTGCGAACACGAGCCTATAGACAATCAGACTCACTTACCTTTATTCCTCCACACTCTCACACAACGAAAGCCGATGAGAAAATTATATTGCAACCAAATACTAAATGACCATAGATCAATCTTAACTTTGCCTTTTGCTTCTGGGTTTAATCCTTAAGATTTTAATTTGATGTAATGAAGTCTTCTATAAACTTTCATGTGTCTATACTGTCATACTAACCCTTAACATTAAGAAGCCATGACAGCATTCGAAGAACTCCAATATATATATTAATACTAATTTGGAGGGAGTTAAAGAAGGAGAAAAAAATGGGAGGAGGTCGGCAAGGAACTTGAGAAAGAAAAGAAATGTGTTTAGTTGATTTCTATGTGATTGAATTATTAGGAAAAAATTTGAGCCATTAAATTTTTTAAGTGTCACATGTCACAAATCGAAAGAGGGACTAGAGGAGAGATAGCACTATAGAGTAGCTGGTTTCAAAAAGTATGTACTAATTTTTAAGTTTTAAATCAATTATGAAATTAATTTGAAAAACTAGGAAAAGTAATCCAACACAAAAAATATATATATGTATATGTATGATATTAGGAGATACTTTCTTTCCAAAAGAAATATTTTTATTTTATCAGCTCCTAAAATATTTGAATTTAAGTGATTTTCTAGATTTTTTTTTGTTTCAAAAGCAGAAGTAGATCTAGAGATTTTTGGGGAAAAAATTTCAGGAAGAGTACACTAAAAACATTTGATTAAATATTTTCCTCAAGATACTTTTCAGTGCTAGAGTACTTTGTACAGTAAATTGAAAAATATTTTGCTGAAGTATATACTTTCTCCGGACAATAAAATTATAACCCCCAATGCATCATACATGTAAAAGAAACTCTGCATAGAGTCACTTTGTCAAAGTTTAATTCTTAATTAATGATCTTATTTTGAGGCTTAATCACATATTTATAATTTATGTTGTAACTATAGACTTCTCTTTAGTCATTTTTGGATCAAAGCTAGCTATCTATTGTAGTAGTTAGCATATATGAAGATAGAGTAGTATCCTGTCAAAATTTTATAATGTTTGTTCTTTTTTTTTATAGTTCAAATGCTATAGGAATTTTTAGCTTCTTGTTTACTTAATCTTTTGCATGACAATGAACGTATTAGTATTCCTTTGTACATCTTATATACCTTTGCTGTATTTTATCAGATAAAATATTGCAACTATCTCCTGTTGTAATTTTCTAGGTAAAGTATGTCAACATATTTCATTAACTAATTTGTATAATCCTCTTTAACAGGTTTTTTGGTTACAGAATCACAAAATTGGTAATAATCCTATATTTGTACAATTATTATTTTTTAAAAAATTATTAGGGTATTCATAAATATTGCCAGTTGAAGTTGTTCACATTTCAAAACAAACCACAAAAAATATTAATTTCTTTGAATCATATTAGATTTCATAACATTATTCTTGTATTGCAACTATATATTGTATATTTGTATTTGGTCATTTAACTTATAAAGGATATAGATTAAATAATTAAGCAGATAAACTATTCTTTAATTGACCTTATAAATTTTTTCGTTATACGAATTTATATAGGACATACGTGCAAAGTATGTATTCAGAATTAGTAATAATAATAATAACAACAACAGTAATAGTAGTCAACTATCACTCTCTTTGATACTTTTTTGGCAAGTTTAATTCAAATCAAGCCTTAATGCTTCCATTGAAATTTGACCCATAAAAATGTCTTTGTAAATATTCATGTTAGGATAAACACTATGAGCAGGAGGGACTTCAATCTAAGTAGGAGAGACTTCACGATGAGTCCTAAAAAATTTTTGACATACATTTCAAGTACTGTTAGGCTGATTTCATCTCTAAAATCACTTGATGCCCTAAAAGAACAGTCAAACACTCATTATCTTCGATATTTAATTCTACAAAATTGATTAAACCTTGTGAAAAATATGTTGGACATCTCCCTATTACAAATAAATTAAAAATTCATTTACTAATTTTTTTTTTGCAAATCGCATTAAATAGTGTTGAATATTCCAATGTAACTGGAAACTTAGCACTGGACTATGGTGGTCAATTATAATAGATAATATTAGTCATAAACGATCTCACCGTCTCAAAATAATATAAACCTAATAGTTTGTTCTTTGGATATTTTTCAAAAAGATGCTGAAAGAATATCAACAAATGAATTGATTAAATGAAGTTTTTTGAAATATAGGAGATGAACGAACTTTAAGTTCATACAAAAAAGAATATCATATAACACACTCTAAGCTCCTCCATTATGCAATTCTAGATCAAATCAAGTACAAATACAATTAAAAAGAATTTGAAAAAAGTATGATAAAAATTAAAAAATTTCCCTAGTTCTAAATTCTAATGACTGATACCAATGCACTAAATTAGTGCGCTATAGGAGTTTATAAACCGTAACAGCCATTAAGAGTTGACTCGTCTACGAGAGTTATACAACACACTAAATTAATGCACTTATAAAAACTTAATTTTTATCTCTTGTTTTAGTCTAACTTTTCTTTTTTCTTTTTCACATCATTTAGGTTTCAAACTCCTAGCGAGGGATTAAAAAAAAAGGACCCTAAAATATTAAAAATCAAATGACTAAAGTATTTTAAAAATCAGTATGAAATTAAAAGGGAAAAACTGAATTAATTGGATTCAATATGATTTTTTAAATTTTATGCGCACCCGTAGTTTGGAGTTGGGGGTCAATCAAGGGAAAGACGCACTTCACCGAAGTCGCCCATCTTACAAGGTTATAGAAACACATATATACAATTAATAAATGTCACGCCCCAGAACTAGGGTAGGGTGCAACTGGCACTCGATTCATGGTCGATCAAAAAGCCGACTACATAACATATATAAATGTAACACTAAGGCTGACCAAGCCACCTGTCACAACCAACCAGGATAAATACTGGGCCAATAATGCCTTGACAATTATAAATATGCAACCTGGAAAGCCGACAAGGCTACAATAAAGCTAAACGAAGCAATGAAAAATCAATACGACTACATGACCCATACTACTATACAAACTAGTCCACATCAGCCTCTACAGAGTAAACAAACTGAAATGCACGGGACAGGGCCCCGGCCTACCCATGCTGTACACGAAACTGAAAATAGTCCACACCAGGACATGACTCCTGGAAGAGAGGAGCATACCACTATTCTGCAGAAATCTGACTCCTACTACGTTCGATGATCTGAGTCTCGGCCTGTACCTGTAGCACGATTGCGGGAAGGATCCCAAGATGATGGGACGTCAGTACGAATAAAATGTACTGGTAAATAAGGCTGAAACTGTAAACATGTAAGATAAAAATAATAACTAGGCCTGAAATAAGGAGTAGTAACAACCTCAAATTCTGAAAACAGAAACCTGATAATAACTCATTATTGAAGTATAAATGCAACCATCTAATGCACAACAAAGGCTATAACTGAAATGCCAGCAGACAACTGACCATAAAATCTATACAATTCGTCCAGCCAGTGTACCACACTGGGGTAAAAATAAAAATGCCTCCAGCCGGTGCACTATACCGGAGTAAAAATAAAAATGCCTCCAACTGGCGTACCATATCGGGGTAAAATCCGTCCAACCAATGTACCACACCGGGGTAAAATCAATAAGACCTCCAACCAGTGTAACACACCGGGGTAAAATCAATAAAACTTAGACAAAATCATAAATGGAGCCCATATGGCTTAATACTGGACCAGCTCAATACATACAACATAGAAATGACGAATACTAAACATGTAGCCTGCATAAGCCTCCTTCGTAATGCATAACTGGAACTGAGTACATATAACATGCAAAGCTAAAAAAATAGAACTTAAATGCATGTAGTAAAAACTTGTATGAATCATAAGGAACTACGGATAATCTAAGAGTTTCAACAAAATTTGTAGATTGTCTCCACGGGACATTAGAGCTCAGAAACCCGCTAGCTTGTCGTTCGGCTTAAGGGAAAGGGATTATGAAATCTCCCCTTGGCCTGACATATTTCATAACATACATATAAGATAAGGGACAACCATAACCAGGTAATCCTAATTCGGTAAGCTCGTTTACCCTCAATAGCTTGCGACGTCTTTACGTGGCTTAAAATCGTTTACACGTCCTCATCTCGGCTCTTTCACCAATTTCAGATAGCAACCAGACCTTTAAACACATTTAACATCACATATATATACACATGACATACAGTAAGGACCAGCTAACAATGCCCACGCTGAGGGATCTCCAACTCAATGTACAACTACGACAACAATCAACACAATATCACACTTTAGGTATCTCCCTTCGGCTAGCATAATCTTAACATTTATCCTCAATAAAACACGGGACTTTAAAGCTTAAATGAAGCTTAACATACTGCCTCAAGACTTTTAAAAAGGTTGTTGTCTCATTCGATTCACATCACGCAAATCGTGCTTGAAAGAATGATAGACGGGGCGCCTTACATACCTTGTTACGACGAGCTTTCTTTAATCGCTTCTGTCCTCCAACAACCCATGTTTAATATTCTTCAATTCCTTGAAGTTATACTCATGTAACAAGCCTGGTTTGAGCCAATTTCCTAGACAAAATGCCATCCCAACAGAAGTCATAACAACAATACAAAACAACATTGCATTACTTTGTTTTAACTTGTTTCTGCAATCTTTAAGGGAAAAATAAAATGGTGAACTTACCTAGATTTTCTTGTGATTATTCCCCAGAATAAAAGGAGTATATTCCCAGCAAAACACAGCTGTATCAACCTCTAAAAAGGGGCAAAAACTTCACCTAAAAACACACAAAAAAATGAGCCACAAAACCAACTTCAACTTCTAGCTTTAGCTAAGAAAATTCTTGCAAGTTTAATGGCTAGAAATGGTAACTCTTTTCTTGTCTTCCACTCCTACTAAGATGGAATATCTAGGAAGCTTAACATGATTGCAAACACAGCAGCTTCAAAGCCCAAAGAATGGCAGAAACTTCAGCTGAACACATGAAAAAAACAACCTAGCCTAGCTTTGAATTTTCAAGCTTTTAGCTAAGATTTTTGGTAAGTTTAAAGGATAGAATCCTTACCTCCTCCCTTGAATCCAACCATTAACAAAAGGTAGTATATATTTATCTAAGTACTCCCGAAAACGAAGAAAAAAACATCATAAACATGCTTCAAAAACGCAACAACAAGACTCACCGATGCCTCTCTTCAACTTTGCAATGATCTTCTTCACTTGGCTTCAATTTTTGGTTGATGATTTGCCTTGATTTATCTTAGTTTTTGGCTGTAAAATACAGAGAGAAGTGTCCCCTAAGCAGGCAGCTCGAATTTGGATAGGAATGATATGATTTGAGCAGTAAACAACTTAAATAAATAAGGATAGGGCGGTGGAGGCGCTAGGGCGTCATGCCCGCGTCACCGCTCGCGATGGTTCGGTAAAATGCCCATAACTTTTTACTCCGAACTCCGATTGACAAGAGGTTTGATGTTCTGAAAACTAGACTCAAAGACCTTTAATTTGATAGGTCGTGGGACTCCTAATTCATTATATATTGGGAGATATGATCGTTTAAAGTTGACCCTTACTTATCAACTTCACACATTTCCCTTGACACCTACGACCAATATACAACCCGTACTTTCCCTAACCTAGCATAAAACATCAAATAATTACCAATAAAAATTTCGGGGTGTTATAATAAGAGTACCATCTTTTGGTAAATTTTCGTCTTTGGGCCTCAGATACAAAATAAACTTTGTGTAACAGAAAGCAATTACAAAGGAGAATTATTCCAAACTGCATTAGCATGTAAAAGAGATTGGAATCAGGGTGACAATTTAGCCCAATAATGAAGAGGACTGGCATAAGTCATAACCAAAAATACCCATGGGAACGGCAATCAATATCCATCGAGTAGAACATGTGAAAGCAATCAATTTAACATCCCATTTTCTCATCCATGATTGTTGTTAAATACAAAGAAGCTTTATCTGGCTGCACAAGACCATCTTTCACCTGTACAGGTGGAGTCTGGATTTTTATTGAGGGGGTTCAAAATATAAAAGAGCAAACATAAGAAGTAGTTAAAAGAGGTTCAACATCTACTATATATACATAAAAAAAAAAGAAAACTTTTTTTTAGTACAACTCGCCAACCAGAAAGTCAAAACCCCAAGAAAACTTCAGCAAACAGGAAAATGCCAGAAAATTGGTTTGAAAGTTAAAATCAACTAACTTGGGGACTCTACTTAAAGCAATAATGAGAAAAAGTTCATTTGAAGAGGATAAAGCACACTATTCTATCATTAATTTTCATGACCTCAGGTTTTAACATAATACAACCCAGCCATAAACTAGGGGCACTAATTCTCAATCTTAAGAGAAAACAAATTTTCCAATTTTCACAGCTACCCATTTTCATAATCTTAAAAAGCCACAATTCCCAGTTTTTCATTCATACGTGGGTAAAACAATTAGTCTACTTACACTTCAACTTTCTTTTCAATTTTCGACCCTCAATGAAGAAAAGTGATTATCATACAAGCACTCTAATAATCTTTTCTGCATACAAACACCTTGAACACAGCACAACCAAGAAGACAAAAAATTTCTCTTGAATACAGTATGTACCTTAAAAGAATCATTTTTTTGGTGGCTGTGGGGGTTCAACTTGGTTCTGGGTGGAAGGGAGAAGGATCAGCATGAAGATTTGATCAATGCAGAAAGTGTGATGATAGCTGAAACATGTTTGACTGGTGGGGATGCCATGTTGGGCAAAGTCTAGATTAGCACTCAATTGTAGAATGCAACCCACGCCTTTTTCTTTGAACCCGTTGCCAAACTCAATCAATAAGCTTAGTCTGATTAATATAGAAGAGGTTGTGCATGTCACAGTGTCATGGCTTGGAAAAGGACGGCCCGTCTTCATTATTTCCCACTTATATTCCATCGCTATCAACACTTTTTCCTGCTCATACCTTTTACTTCCATTTCCATTCTCCCTTAAAAAGGCATACTGTATGCATGTGTCCACGTTCCCACACAGTATGTCAAAAACTTTTTATTTGCATATTGCATAAATAAGAAAAAACACCACAAAAGTTCAGTGTGCAAATCTGTTATTTGAGATTTTATCTTTCAAATAAATATTCTATTAAATAGAAGTAGTTTTTTTACTGTATTATACAGACATAATAACTCAAGAAAGAGCTACTTATGTAAGTGATGCCAGCCAAAATCCAAGGAGATAAATTTGAACATAGGCATCTTTGCAATACCTCTAGATGTAATTAACTCGTGCCATTTACTGTAATAAGCAGAGAAAGGGTGATTAGTTATAAATTCCATGGGGAAATCCTATCATGGTTCAAATAACAACTACATGTATACATTGTACCATAAGAGAGCCTAAATTTCAAGAATTGAATGTTGCATTAAGCAAAGGCAACAAGTACTAAACCATCACGAGTAAAAAAAACTTTTTGAAGTTCACAACTAGAAGCAGCTAATTACAAGCCATTCACGAGCATACAAGACTGTATTTAACGTGTTCTCATAAAGTAGAAAGTATCCCATCCACTCAGAAATAATTATATCCACCAGTGGAATCGGAAGGTCAATCTCTTTTACCTTTCTCTTAGTAATAGTTAGGGGTCATTTGGTAGGGCGTATAAGATTAATATTGAATAGGGTGTATTAGTAATGTTATTAGTTATGCTGAAATTATTTCTTATGCATTGTTTGGTTTGGTGTATTAAAAATAACATGCATTGCATAACTTTTGAAAAAATTATCTGTTTATAAAAATACCCTCCACAAACATGATAGAAAGGATGTGGCAAAAGTTTCAAGGGACAATTGTATCTTTAACCATGCTAATGCATGCAAACCATTGTATTACTAATACCATGGTTTGGTATGTATTAGTTATACATAGTATAATTAATACACATAGAGTGTATAATTAATATACATAGGTTGAAAAAATGTGCCAAAAATAGAGTATTAACAATACACAAAGTTAATGTGTGCATTATTTTTTCTAATGCATCCTACCAAACAACCCTTTATAACTGAGAAAGCAAACAGACTCAGCAAACTAGGTAGTACAAAAGCACACCAGAAAATGTGTCACAAGATTCATGACATAGTGATAAAATCAGCTCACCATCTGAGAACCCACTGAGTTTTACAATTTATTGGGCCATATCAGCCATGCTAGAGCACTCGATCTGAAAATATCAAAATGGCAAAGATAAGTTTGATTGCATTAGATAGTTTAGTATTAGCTTCTTCAAGCTTATAACTTTGTCCAACATCAACTTATGAAGTCATGCTGCAACATCTCAAAAATGAAGAGCATAATAGATAGCATTTGAATATGTAGTGTGTGGTAACCAGGACAGCCACCATGTGACAATCAAGAAAAATCAAGAATATACATAATATAGAAGTGATACTGTGGCCTAAGAACAAGAGATGGACTCCATATTGCGTAAACATGTCTGGCGCCAACTTTTGCACAAAAAAGTGACAGGATTCCCGTCCCAGCACCCGCATCAAAGACCACTTTATCCTTGATTAAGGTGGAGTTTCTGTAAATAACATGTTGGTAAGTCTTAGTTCTCACCACATCCTGTAACATCTCATGTTATAGGGTAAAACAATTATAATTAGAACCATGAATCAAGATTATTTAAGAAGAACCTCAGGTAGCGTTAACAACAGACCACCACACCCTAAGATGAAATATGAGCACTTCATGAATACCTGCAAAAGCATCAATAGAAGGAAGGAAAAACAAATATCTCTCTTTGGGATGTAGATTGATTCTGATCAATAACGTTATGGGTGCCATGCCAAGTTACATGATGTTCTTATTTTCCATGCTGGTGAATGTTATCAAGAAACTGGACGCTATCAAAAGGAATTTCCTATGGCAAGGAAATTGTGATATCTAGAAGACCACTTAGTAAAGTGGGAATCCATTATAACTAGCAAGAAGATAGGTGGCATGGCAATAAGAAATCTGAAATCACAAAATTATAGCCTCCTTTTCAAGTAGCTGTGGAGATTTGCATTGTGGAGCAATCTCTTTTGAAAGAAACTATCATGACACGGTATGGGATGGAAGGTTTTTGGACTATCAAAGCACCTATGACTCCACATGGAGTTGGTCTATGGAGATGCATTAGAAATCTGTGGCCTAAAATTCTCAAAAATTACAGGATCAGAATACGAAATGGACGGAAGACTTTATTCTGGGATAATATCTGGATTGGGCAGCATTCTTTGAAGTCCCTGATCTTTATATTCTGAGCCAACAGAAGACAGTAATGGAGGTAAGGGACAACCTAGGGTGGAATTTCATCTTTAGCAGACTTCTTAATGATGGGGAAGTGAATAGGCTGATAGAGTTTTACAAGACTCTGGAATAGATCCAAGATCTCACCAAGTTAATCTGGATGAAAGACAATCAGAGAAGATTTTCTATTAAATCTGCCTATAACTGCTTACAGAACACTTATGCACAAGATGGGGTTTGGCCTTGAAATAGTTTTATGTTTATAATACATATGTTACCAGTTCGAAAAAAAAAAGGAGGAGAAATTAGCTTCTATAAGTCATGACCAATTAAAACACGTCAATGGCTATAAAATCCAATGGTCAAGAAGTTGCTGCAAGTATGATTATGGGTCAACGGGTAAAAGGATATGTAATTAATATGTTCTCCTTTACCTGATCAAAAAAATAATAATAAGAACAACATTCGGGGAAGCAACCACTTATATAAAAATATAGCTTACCTAGAACCAACTAGAGTCTTCCCCATGACTGAGCATCTTTTATTATTTTATTTTTCACCCTAAAATAATTCTATATTAAAATTCACAAAAGTAGAAAGCAGAACCAAGCAACAAAAACAAAAAGAACCGCAAAATTCCCATCATTGCATCATTGTCATTTCTTTAAGAGAGGTGGGACAATTGAAGTTTTCATTGAATGAGAAGAGTACACCTTGATAATACTGTTTATCAAAATGCATCAGGTTCGACATTTCTAAGTGACCAACTTGAATCACAACATGGTTAACCTCATTAGGTGTAGATTGATAGGGTAAGTGAGGGCAACGTAAACATATGAACCGTGGATTCTCCAATGCTGGTAGAATGCATTACATAATACCAAATTCGGTCAGTACTCCTCTGTGGTGTGTTGATGTGGGCACCAATCAATCCCATCATGGACCTATGAAACAGAGTTTTTTTTATCACACTAGATTTTTGGGCCAGCTTCTGTGCACCTACAACTGGATACTTGCTAACCTCCCGCCAGCACTCTGCCCACCAAGGCCTAGGGAGATAGGAACATGGGAAAAAATCTCCTAATACTTTTTTTTAATGTGATTTAAACTTGAGGCATCATGATTCTCCTCCCATTTCACAAGGCACACCCTTAGGTTCAACAAGTAAACACAGTTGATACTCGGACAGAGGTACATGTAACGTTGCCACTGACGGAGGAGTTTGGAGAACAGTCAGCCAAAGGACATGAGCATAGCAGCAAGAGGAGTATCAAGCAAGGCATTGAAACTAGGTGCAGAGGTCCAGTTGTTATCATCTTCCTCAGCACCGGCATCAAGATTGGTAGGGAGGCCAAGAAATTAAATTGTGCCGCGGCTTTTAATCAGTTATTAGTACTTATAAAATTCTATTACTAGTATATATTTTTGTGCTCTTCAAGGGGGAGGAGGGAGGATTTTGCTTGTCTAAGCACAACTCTATATACTTTACTGCACAATAGAGAAAGATCAGGTGCTGGGGAGGTTTATACAGTCTCCAAGTTGAATACTAAATTGACTCTTTCAAGGAGAAAATTACTCAACCAAGCTACATCCCAGTACATTCCACTGTAGTTCGAGCCCCTTTTTTTTACCCGTTCCTGTACGTGGAATGATTTCCAGTGAGTAAAGTAGTCTGGGGGAAAGATAAGCCCTACCCACTATCCTTTCCCCAAAAAAAGGGGCCCGTCCTTTGAAAATGAAAAAAGAAAAATGAGATTTCATTAATGTTACACAGATGGGTTAAGTACTACTTTTTACTAAGGCGACATTAGCAACCTGAATAACACAGCAAACGCATATATGACTGTATAAAGAGGCCACCTTTACATCATAAAAATTTTCGCTTCACATTACAATAAAGGCGATGCCGAGATATCACAGAACAGATGTGGCCACTGGATAGCTTAAAAGATAACTTACCAAAGTGAGAATATGAGTCGAGGTAATAGTCAGCCCTAGTCTTGTCGCTGTCCACCATAGAGTCGTCAGTAGAGTCACATATGGCGGTAGCTTCTTGTTCACCCTCCTACTTAAATTTCATTTTTGATAATTTGCTTCCGGAGTTTCTGATTTTCTCGCTTCGACAATCCATTTTCTGGGTGGAACAAAGAAGGTTTATGGAAGGAGCGGTCAGCTGTGTTGGCTTTCATTGAGGTTTTATAATAGGAATTTTTACAACAATTATATCTCTGTTAAAACATGCTGACATATAAATAATTACCAATTGAAATGATGCAAGATGTCATATTTTAGTATAATATTAATGAATGTGATTATTTTACAAAATTTAATCAAAATCTTTTAAGGATTCAATATGCTTAAAGCATTTACAAGTTCTTAAAAGACTAATTTATAAATCTTATATGATATAAATTTATTTATCTTAACAATTATTATTAAATTTTTTAGATATACAAAACATTCATTTGATTGACATAAGAGTTTGATCCAAATATGTTATCTATTTTTATAAATAGTTATTGCCAACTATGATGCTTCACCTGACAATATAAAAGATCAAAGGTTTACAAAGCAAACCAAGAACGTACTTGGCCTAGTTTCAACAATATTCATACGAGGATGATGCAACTCTATCAAAGGCTTGGATGTGAAAATAATTAACCAGTTCATCAAATGATAAATTGACAGATATGGTCTGAAAGGCTCTGTCTACCTCCTCTTCCTACCTCATCATATGATGAGTTGGTATACAAGATTGAAGTACATTATATTTAAAAATTATGCGATCCTTTAATCAAGGGAGTAAATTGCGCGTTGTGCTATTTTTTTCTTCACCTAGATTTTGTCCCATTAAGTTTTTCTGGTAAGGTTTTAACAAGGCAGCTAGTAATATGTATCGCTAGATACGTGTACTCTTTTTCTTTACTAGAATTTTCCTAGTGATAAGTGCATTTTACTTGATTTTTAATATATAAATTTTTATGAAAGCACAAAAATTATCATATTTTCTTCCCTGTTTTTAACCAAATTATGCAGGAAAGCTTATAAAAGACTTAATTTGAAGATAAGAAAAATTTTCAAAGGAAAACACGACAAAAGAGAAAGATGGACAAGATGAAGAAAAATAAATAAAATAAGGTGCTAAAAAAAGAAAATACACAAATTTTAGCCGTCATAGCGAAGCTAGCTTGGTCGTAACAAGCCCACCATAAACCACAACGAACCAATAACGACCCATGACCATATGACAAACTCACGATGAGTCATTTACTGGTTATGAAAAGTGGCATCCATGTGAAGAAAAGAGTGGAGGGAGGGACTCAAGAACCATATTTTTCAACTTCCAGAGTCTTTCTTTTCCTCCTTTCTTTAATTACCAAGTTTTTCATCTTTTTGCTATTATATTGGCTTTGTTTCCAAGTTCTAAATAAATTTTAGTGTTGAAAATTATTTTACTTTCTATTTTTAATTAAATAGCGAAATTTTTCTTCCTGGATATTTTTTTTATTGATGGAGAAAAATATTTTCGTTAGTAGTACCAATTCTAGTATGGAGTAACTTTCTTTTGTATTGGAAAAATGACGGATTTTGATATTTGTATATAAAAATAAATATTGTTCCTAAATTCATGTGCTTGAGCTGAAGCTTTCTATTTAAACTTTTTCCGCTTGACCGTTAGACGTCATTTAATTTATTAACATCTATCTATCTTGTATTAATAATTAACATATTGCCAATTTTGTAATCGAGAGAAGCGAAAAAAGTGATATAGTTAATTAGGGTATTGATAGATTGTTAATATTTAATTAGTGACATCTATCTCTTTTATGTTATAATTGATTCTACACTTATTTGTAATCGAAAGAGGCGAATAGTATAAAAATCAATTATAACAAGTAAGGTAATCAAAATGGACTTACTAAAAAGAGTATGTTTTAGTTCAAATACATATTTTTGGTTCTTTAATATTACTATTTTGAAGATTAATTTGAATAACCGAGAGGAGTACATTTGATTGTTCAACTTCAGTAATAATATATAAATATAATCGTGGGAGGTATTTATACATTTGTGAGAAATAGAAATTGAGGAACAAATAATTTACTCTATAATAAAAATATCAAGTGAAGTCGGGATCCCAACACCTTTTATCATATTTGTGAAAAACATAAAATATTTTCTTAATTTTTCAATTTACGGATTTTTAACTAGTTAATTCACCACACAACTCTATATGATTTTCTCAAATAGTAATTAAAACAAGAAAGATCTATAGAATTGATAAACAAATCTTTGTGGGTTTGACATCTTTCTATACTATAATTTAATAGAGTGCAAGTTAAAAATATATATATGCCAGTGACTCGTCAAATTTTTAGTGTCGTTGCTAGGGATTAGCAAAGTCTACTACAGATTAATTGTTTTACTGCTATTTAAAAATTATAATTATTATTTTAATTATTTTATCTTTTGAGCGAATATTTTCAGGAACTGTATGACCCGTTCTTCTTCAAGAGAACTAATTAAATATAATCCTGAAATTGAAAGATTTTTATGGTTTTTACGAAAAGAACAGGCCTAATGATTTGTCACCCCCCCGGGAGGCATGACTGGCACCTAATGCCACACTGGGATCTGAGCTGACCTGGTTGGGCATATGCACCTCTGCTGCCTTCCAGTGACTCAAAATCAAGAAAATAAACTGTTATATCTTGACTGTAAACACAACCTCGGGTCGACAAGGCCACATAGCAACTTGTAAAAGAAAACAACAAATCCAGTAACACAACAATAAAGGGATCCTATGTGGACTGACAAGACCACCAGGCTGTCTAGTTATAACAGAATGAGAACAGGCAGTCATATTCACGCTATAACCGACAAGGCCGCTAACTAACTAGCTAAACTAGGCCCCACACGGCCAGCACGAACAACCAACTGAAGACTGTAGTCTGCAAGCCTTTAAGAGTGAAAATATTGATTGGTATAGGGCCCCGGCCTATCCAAATGCTATACAAATAAAAGACGGATAAACCTCTACAAACCGACAACTCCGAATGAAAGGAGCTGGCCAATCTGCTGACTTCAAATAGCTGCTAATGGAGATCCTGAACCCTATCTGTCTAAATCTGCAGGCGAGCATACAGCGTCCCATAGTTGGGCATCAGTACAATATGTACTGAATATGTAAGGCAGTAAATAAAGCTGAGTAAAAGCTAATAAAGAACTGAAAGTGGATAGTGAGAAGGGGCAGAAATTAACTTGTAAGCTTTCTTACCCATGATCTGCATATAGTAAATCACTACACGAAGATGAGCTGAAGCTGCATGACCACACATTCATAAGCTATATCTAGAAAAAAAGTATACAAACAAGAATCTAACCTGACCACCATAAGCCTGGAAGGTGCAAGCAACACAGAAATAACCCACCGGGGCCCCCATAAGTCTCGGCAGGCGCCAATCAATCTATATACCCCTATTGGTACCTCTGAGGCCCTATAAGTAACTGTAAGTGTATATGAGCCATCGGGCTCCTGTAAATGTATCTAAGCCGTCTGGGCTCCTGTGAATGTATATGAGCCGTCTGGGCTCCTGTAATTTGTATATGAGCCATCTGGGCTCATGTGACTGAGTTCGGGCCTTTTCGCCCCTGTGGCTATACCCCGAGCACATGAGGCTCTATGAAAGGTCTGTAATGTCGTCACGGCGTAGAAGAAGTCCATAAGTCAATTGACCTTAATATGGCCCAATAGGCTTCACTTTAGTCCTTTCAAACAATATATAGCTACATAAGTGACACATCATCGTAGCTCCATAAGCAATCTATCGCTCCGCAAGCGTCAGTAGCATTGTAGCTCCATAAGCAGTTTATAGCTCCGAAAGCAGTTCGTACATCTAGTAGTCTCTTAGCTATTCATGGCGAGAGGCAGTATGAAAGACGATCTACCCCAACTAGGGACACTATGTTATAATCTACAAATCTAGTCACTCAAAAGGTGTATCTGGCCCCTCAGGCTTAACGTGACCACTACTCGTCCCTAAACTAGTTTATATAGCTGCCAAAAGGCACACCCCGTGTGCCTACTTCTGACCAGATGGTCCTGGAAGCGATTACAACCTCCGTCAACTTAAACGGGAAAGGACGAGGTCCGGTTGACCTAAGTGGCAGTCCAAAGGTCATGCTAGGACAATGATAGTTCATAAGCGAATGGTAAGGTCGCAGGCGACTAACTATTTAGTTCCTTCACTTAGAACAACTGTAGGGCTGCTACTAATCAAAAATGCTCTTGAGCAATCAACCCTAACTTCCCTCAAGCAGCTTACTATAGCTCTTCGCCTAAAGGTTATGCTATGATACTAAGGTTCTAGTCCCCTAAACACTATCTTAGTCTGTCAGATTTCAGATGGCTCCTCTGGGTAGTTCGTAACCTCATATGTAGGTGTATCTGGACCTATCCCTATGCGGCAACATGTACATGAGCATCTATACGAGTCTCCTGGGGCGTTGGCCCCACATCTAACTACTAATAAGGTTCCCTCCTTAGGGTATCGACTAGCCTATCAGATTTGAACAACAGGGGTGGTTTCCTGAGCGACCTATATGACAAGCATTGAGTCAGCTAAAACTAACGGTCGCTGACAGTAGCCAATCATGTGGCAGGTTGTTGCTTGGTTCACTAGGCAACCCTAGTGCCACTGACTCGAAGGTAAGATCATCCTATCCAAATTCTGGCCCTTGAGGTGTCAAGGTGCGCCAATGGCCTCTGGGCGAGCTTTACTAACAATACAGGGGTCAAATTAAAAGTTATATCGCCCAGCTACATCCTATGTTGTCCCACTTTCCAATTTAGGCCCAACAGCTAACCATAGACTTCTAAGGCCTTGGCACGACAACAGAACATCAGAATACCTCTAAATGGTAAACAGGTGAATGGGAAAACTCTTTATGGTGCACCTAGCATTAGTCACACTTAACATACCCTTTCCCGATGAGGAATACTATGGTATAATCTTAATACGTCTTATAGAAGCTAACCACAATATGTATAAGCATTATCCACTTGCAGCAGGTAATCACAACATATAGGATCATTATCTACTTTCAAGGCATAGGTCATATCACTATATGATGGGAATCACTTGCTAATAAGATAGGCCTTAACATACCTCGAATTCCGTCTTTCATTTACCCGAACAGTTTCCAATCTGAAGCCAATGATTCCACTCAATTGCCGCCTTTACACTGAGAGAATAAGACTATTTCAATGCTAGGAATCGGCAGATGACACTATCTTTCAAAGATAATAACTACAATTCAAACTTCATTCAACTTGGCTGAAAGCTTACAAATTCTTGAGATTTTAGAAGGTAGAAATGCTTACCTATCACTTGTAGCCGCTTAGGTCTCAATTAGAAGTGACTCCGACAACTTTTACTCGGTGGAGTTCCCATAGTCTGAGCGAATTTTTAAGAAATAACTCCGTAGAGATGTTCCTCGTAGGCCTCGAACTCGTTATCCAAGATCAATTTGCGCTTGGATGGAGTTTAGCGGCGTAATTTGACGAAAAACGGAAGAAGTTGTCGCTGCCTTTCTTTTCTTAGTCGAGGGGAAATATTTACAATAACCAACTCAAGTCAAGGAGGGACTTATATATTATTGAGGCGGTGGTAGGGGGCGCGACGCGCTTCCCACAACACCAAGAGTCGAGCGCGACGCGCCGCTCAAGGCGCCAAGCTGGTTGGCGCGATGTGACGCCCAGTGCGCCTGGCCTCCGGTCCCGATCTCCTACTCGCTTGACTCTGTACTCATACATTCATTCCTCGAGCTCTTTTATATATGTGTCATACTCTAAAACTCTCGACATACCTACGAATGCATCGGTTAAATGATAGAAACTTATGGGGTGTAACATCATCCCCCCTTAGGAACATTCATCCTCGAATATAATCTTAAGCTTAAGAGACTCAACTCATTTTAACTATTGCCAGGAAAATTTTGGCAGAGTCTCCTCTGTAGCGTGGACTAACCAAAAACCTGAAACGCAGAAAAGTCCAACACAGGCGTCTCACAGGACGCTATCAACAACTACTCCACAACATCTAGCGAATAACTGAACAGTACTGATAGTATAAGCAATCAAATAACAATTGATAAACAGTCTTACCTCAACTTTCTCAATCTGGGTCAAGTCTGGAATAAGGGCGGTTATCTAAACCTCATGTCGTCCTCAGCTTTCCAAGTAATTCCTTCTACCTTTCTGTTCCTTTATAAGACTTGCTATGCTACAACTTTGGTTCTCAAGATAGCCTCTGCGTACTTGCCAATCTAATATAACTATTGGAGTCTCCTCATAGGATAACTCTTCTGTAACCTGAGCATTCTCAACTGGTTCAACCTGAGAAAAGGTCTTCTACGCGCTTGCGTGGTGTTGATAAGTCGATCCTAGCCCTGAAGGCAACTCTATCTCATAGGCTACTTGGCCAATCTTCTGGAGGATCCAGTATAATTTAGTGAATCTAGGGTTGGGCTTTCCCTTCTTATCAGATCTCATAACACCCTTCGTTGCTAAAGTTTTCAGGAATACCCAGTCGCTGCTTCAATCCTTATCTCCCTATGCCATACGTTAGAGTAGTACCTCCGACGATCCTGAGCTGCCGGTACATATCTTCTGATAAGTTTAACTTTTTCCATCTGAGTGATGTAGTATGCCCGGTCCAACTACCCTTAATTTACCTGCTTTAAGTCATCATATAGGGGGCCTACATTTCCACCCATAACAGATCTCTGGGTGTCTGAATCGTGTGCTCTGCTTGGCCATTTGTTTGGGGATGAGAAGCCATACTTAAATTAACATGTGTCCTAATCTGTTCTGACAGCTTTTCCAAAACCTAGCTGTGAGTTGTGCCCCTTTATTAGAAGTTAATAGACTCTGAGACACCATATAGCCGGAATGTTTCTTTAGTATTCAATTTAGTGTAGTCTTTAGCTGAAACGTCATTCTGACTGGCAAGAAATAAGTTAATCTCATTAGTCTTTCAACAATGACCCAATAGGGTCATGTTCACGCCTGGTACAAAGTAACCTTGTAACTATATTCGAACTGACTACTTCCCGCTTCCGCGCAGGCACGACCATCTCCTGAATTAGCCTACCCAATTTCTGCTGTCTAGCCTTCCCTTGCTATTCATTGGAGCTCTGTGCCACGACCCGACAATATCTTTCTTCTTCCCATGCCATTAGTAGGTCTCTTTTATAACCTGATGCATTTTCGTCAAACTCTGGGTAGAGGGAATATCGGACATGGTGTACCTTCGCTATAGTCTGCTAATAAAGCCCTGCCACATTTGGAACACAGAGTCGACCTTTGGGTCTCAAGACTCCGCCCCTTATCATCTCAAAAGCCAATGACTCCCTGCTAGGCCTTGTCTCTGGGCTGTACTAGGCTAGGGTCTCCATACTGTCACTCCTTCCCATCCAAAACTAGTGGTGATATTGTAGCTTTCTAGGTTACAACTCACTATCCTTTAAATGTCAGCCTGATTCTTATTTCTCGACATTCAGCGGCGATTCCAAGCTCTGTCAGCCCTCTAAGGTTACAACTCACTATCCTTTAAATGTCAGCCCGATTCTTATTTCTCAACATTCAGCGGCGATTCCAAGCTCTGTCAGCCCTCTATAACCTAGAGGTAGTTCCGCTTTCCCCTAGAGCTTGATATTTATGTCTTGCCCTTACTCCGATAGGTTGAAAATTGAGGTTCGTGCCCCATGCACGGTATTGTCAAATATACTACTAGTCAAGTCTACCAACCTATATCGTCCTAATCCACACTCAGGCCGGTTCCCCTCATACAATCTCTCTGACCTTCGGCATAACAAACTAGGGGCCATAACCATTATTCTTCAGGTATTTACTACTGTCATTAACACACTAGGGCGGAATTGGCCTATTTCTGACCAGAGCTTTATTATTGCTGGGGGTATATTGCTTATGGACTCTTACACGAACTGGGTTGCTTCTAGCATTCTTAACAACCCTCCTGATTTTCCTGCAATGAAGATCTAGGTGACTTATTTAATCACTAGGGGTTTTAACCACTTTCTAACACTTTTCAGGAATGAATGGATCTAGCCCTCCTTTACTATTTACTCAGGGCAACATCGTGTCAATATTTACACCCTCTGCCATCCTAAGAAAAGACTGGGAGGCAGGAAATAACCCTTATCATTCTGTAACGGGGCTAAGGTGCGAAACTCAACCAACTCTAAAATATGGAGGTACAAACCTCGCACAATCCTTCGCATATTTCAGGTAACCTAACATTAACTGCTATCCCTATCTAATTCTAAGTGTCTACTAAATAAGCCAACTCATATATATACCACACTCTTGACCCCCCCTATTTCGAGGGTGTAGAAAGAACTGGGAACGGTGCTGGCATGTCTGTTACTTTATGAGGTTCCTAGTGCCCCGGGAGGATACTGGGGAGATTAAAAGACATTCCCTTTTGCCGTCAGACTGGGCTATCCCCCAACTGTGGCACCTCGCTGGTACGCTCTCCTGCTATTATAGCTAACTTGTGGCTGGCTGAATTTTGTCCCATATCAAACCTTATTCTAGATAGACATAACAATGAAAACTAAGGGACTCAACCTTGTACAACTCGACTCTACAACACGATTTGAGAAGAAGAAAGGGTAACCATACTATCATACCTCGTAGCCTCCTACTTATAAAATGTGGTGCACAGCACATTTATAAAGAAGACTCTACTAGACACGGTTTTTAGATTCCTTAGGATATGATATTGCTCTGATACGAAGTTTGTCCCCCCCCCTTTTGGGAGGCATGACTGACACCTAATTCCACACTGGGATCTGGGCTGACCTGGCTAGGCATATGCACCTCTGGTGCCTTCCAGCGACTCAAAATAAAAAAAAACAAACTGCTATATCTTGTCTGTAAACACAGCCTCGAGCCGACAAGGCCACATAGAAACCTGTAAAAGAAAATAGCTAACCCAGCAACACAACAATAAGGGGATCCTATGCGGGTTGACAAGACCACCAGGTTGTCTAGTTATAACAGAATGAGAAAAGGCAGTCATATTCACGCTATAGCCGACAAGGCTGCTTACTAACTAGCTAAACTAGGCCCCAAATGGCCAATACACAAAATATAACATATGTAGGCCCCACACTGCCAACACGAACAACCAACTGAAGAATGTAGTCTGCAAGCCTTTAAGAGTGAAAATATTGGTCGGGATAGGGACCCGGCCTACCCAAATTCTATACAAATAAAAGACGGATAAACCTCTACAACCTGAAAACTCCGAATGAAAGGAGCTGGCTAATCTGCTGACTCTGAATAGCTGCTAACGGAGATCCTGAACCCTATCTGTCTAAACCTGCAGGCAAACATGCAAGGCCCCATAGTTGGGCATTAGTACAATATGTACCGAATATGTAAGGCAGTAAATAAAGCTGAATATAAGCTGGTAAAGAACTGAAAGTGGATAGTGGAAGGGGCAGTAGTTAACCTGTAAGCTTTCTCACCCATAATCTGCATCTAGTAAATCACTACACGAAGATGAGCTGAAGCTACACGACTGCACATTCATAAGCTATATCTAGTAAGCAAGTATATAAACAAGAACCTAACCTGGCCCCCATAAGCCTGGAAGGTGCAAGCAACACAGAAATAACCTACCGGGCCCCCCATAAGCCTCGACAGACGCCAATTAATGTATATACCCCTATTGGTACCTCTGAGGCCCTGTAAGTAACTGTAACTGTATATATGATCCCTCTGGGCTCCTGTAATTGTATCTGAGCCATCTGGGCTCCTATGACTGTATATGAGCCATCTAGGCTCCTGTAACTAAATATGGCAATTTGGGCTCTTGTGACTGAGTTCGGGCCTTTTCACCCCTGTGACTGTACCTCAAGCACATGAGGCTCTATGAAGGGTTTGTAATGTCGTTACAGCGTATAAGAAGTCCATAAGTGAATAGGCCTTAATATGGCCCCGCAGGCTTCACTTTAGTCCTTTCAGACAATATATAACTCCAAAAGCGACACAACTTCGTAGCTCCATAAGCAATCTATAGTTCCGCAAACGTCAGCAACATCATATCTCCATAAGCAGTTTATAGCTCCGAAAGTAGTTCGTACATCTAGCAGCCTCTTAGCTATTCATGGCGAGAGGCAGTACGAAAGACGATCTACCCCAACTAGGGACACTATGTTACAATCTACAAATCTAGTCACTCAAAAGGTGTATCTGGCCCCTCAGGCTTAACGCGACCACTACTCATCCCTAAACTAGTTTATATAGCTACCAACAGGCACACCCCGTGTGCCTACTTTTGACCAGAGGGTGCTGGCAGCGAGTACAACCTCCGTCGACTTAAACGGGAAAGGACGAGGTCCAGGTGACCTAAGCAGTAGTCTGAAGTTCATGCTGGGACAATGCTAGTTCATAAAAGAACGGTAAGGTCACAAACGACCAACTATTTAGTTCCTTCACTTAGAACAACTGTAGGGATGCTATTAATCGAACATACTCCTAAGCAGTCAGCCCTAGCTTCCCTCAGGCAGCTTACTATAGCTCTTCGCCTGAAGGAGACGTTGTGATACTAAGGTTCTAGTCCCCTAGAAACTATGTTGGTCGTTCTAGATTTCAGATGGCTCCTTTGGGCAGTTCGTAGCCTCGTAGGTAGGTGTATCTGGACCTCGCCCTATGCGGCAACATGTACATGAGCATCTATAAGAGTCGCCTGGGCGTTGGCCCCACATCTGACTACTAATAAGATTCCCTCCTTGGGGTATCAATGTCTATCAAATTTGAACAACCGAGGTGGTTTCCTGAGTGGCCTATATGACAGGCATTGAGTCGGCTGATACTAATGGTCGCTGACAATAGCCAATCATGTGGCAGGCTATCGCTTAGTTCACTAGGCAACCCTGGTGTCGTTGGCTCGAAGGTAATACCATCCGATCAAAATTCTATCCCTTGAGGCGTCATGGTACGCCAACACCTCTGGGCGAGCTTTACTGACAATACAGGCGTCAAATTGAAAGTTATATCACCCAGCTACGCCCTATGTTGTCCCACTTGCTAATTCAGGCCCAACAGCTAACCATAGACTTCTAAGGCCTTGGCACAACAACAAAACATCAGAATACCTCTAAATGGTAAACAGGTGAACCGGGGAAACTCTTTATGGCGCACCCAGCGTTAGTCACACTTAACATACCCTTTCCCGATGAGGAATACTATGGTATAATCTTAATACATCTTATAGTAGATAACCACAACATACATAAGCATTTTTCACTTGCAGCGGCTAATCACAACATATAGGATCATTATTTACTGTAAAGGCATAGGTCGTATTACTATATGATGGGAATAACCTGCCGATAAGATAAGCCTTAACATATCTCAAATGTCGTCTTTTGTTTTCCCGAATAGTTTCTAATCTGAAGCCAGTGATTCCACTCAATTGCATCCTGTAAGATGAGAGAATAAGGCTATTTCAATGCTAGTAATTGACATATGACACTATCTTTCAAAGACAATAACTACAATGCAAACTTCATTTAATTCAGCCAAAAGCTTATAAATTCCCAAGAGTTTAGAAGGTAGAAGTGCTTACCTATCACCTGTAGCCGCTCAGGACTTAATTAGAAGTGGTTTCGGCAAATTTTACTCATGGGGGTTCCAATACTCCGAGTGAATTTTCAAGAAATAACTAAGCAGGGATGTTCCTCGTAGGCCTGGAACTCGTTATCCAAGATGAATTTGCATTTGGATGGAGTTTAGCGGCTTGACGAAAAACGAAAGAAGTTGTCGCTCCCTTTCTCTTCTCAGCTGAGGGAAATATTTATAATGACCGAATCAAGTCGAGAAGGGACGTATATATTATTGAGGCGGTGGCAGGGGGCACGACAAGGCTGGCTGGCGCCCAGTGCGCCTAGCCTCCGGCCCCGACCTCCTGCTCGCTCGACTCCATACTCGTACATTCATTCCCCGAGCCCTTTTCCGTATGCATCGTACTCTAAAATTCTTGACATATGTACAAATGCATTGGTTAAACGATAATAACTTATGGGGTGTAACATGTTTCAAATTTCTTCACAAGATAAAATGGAGAACGACGAGCTTAATGATAACAACAACCAACCTCCACCACATCAAGTGGAAGAACAATTTGATAAGGTAGTAGCATGACGTGATAGGATACTTAGAGATTATGCAAGGCCAGATCACTTTGAAGGAGAATCAAGTGTGAGGAGGCCACCTATAGCAGCAAATAACTTTGAAACCTGCACAGGCTTGATTCAGACCATACAAAATTTATGTCAATTTACTGGTGACGCAAGTGAAGATCCCCATACCCATCCAATTGACTTTCTTGAACTGGTTGAGACCTGTAAGTATAATAGGGTCACAACAGATGCTATCAGGTTATGACTTTTTGCTTTTTCACTAAAAGGAGAAGCCAAGACATGGTTGCGAAGCTTACCAAAGAGGTTCCATCACTACATGGGACCAAATGAACCAAATATTTCTTAACAAGTATATTTCACTTGCAAAAATAATTAAAATGAAGCAAGAAATTAATAATTTTATGCAAACAGATACTGAATCTATATATCAGTCGTGGGAAAGACTAAGAGTAATGTTAAGAAAATGTCCACATAAAATTTCAGATCCTGACATTTTGTACATTTTTTATCATGGTCTTAAACCCTCTGCTAGAAATGTAATTGATGCAGCATCAAGAGGATCCATAATGGAAAAAACCACTGGAGAGGCCATTCAACTTCTTAATGAAATCTCAGAAAATGTTGTTCAATGGCCTTCAGATAGAATGGTTATGAAGAAAGCAGCAGGAGTAAATCAAGTTGATGCTTTAAATTCATTGACACAACTAATTGCAGCCCTCACACAAAAATTCGAGGCTTTTCAAGTACTTCTCAAGTTGAAAATTGTGATGTTTGTGGAGGTAATCACCCTCATCATGAATGTCAAGTTTCAATAAAAAATGAGGAACATGTGAATTTTATTGATTACATAAACAATTATCCATTTAGTAGTTCCATGGCACAAAAACATCCAAAATTTCAATGGAGTAATCCTAATGGTGCTGAAAATCCTCAAAATTATTTTAATCAAAAGCAACAGATCCAAGGATCGCTTGGTTTTCAAAATCAACATAAAGGACAATAAAATTTTCAACAATATCAACAACAGCCCCAAAGATCTCATCAACAAAGCCTCGAAGACATGATGTACAAATTCATTAAGGATACTAATGAGAAGGTTGAAAGCCAACATTCAGCCATCAATAATTTGAAAATTCAGGTAAGTCAATTAGCAACTCTCATATTTGAAAAAATTCAAGGTGCCCTGCCAAGCAACACTGAGAAAAATCCAAAAGAGCATCTCAAATCAATCTCTATGCGCTCAGGTAAAGCTCTTGATGATCCATATGCAGATAGATAAGAAAATCCATGAGATGTGGAACAGGTGAATGAAAGTGAGAATAAAGAAACATCCAAGCTTCTCAAAGAACAAAAAGATAAAGAAAAAAGGATGCAAGAAAATGAGTTGATCAAAAATCCTCATTCTGTACCTCTCCCTTTTCCCCAAAAGATGAAAAGAGAAAAAATTGACAAACAGTTTCTAAAGTTTCTGAAGATTTTAAAACAACTTTACATTAACATGCCTTCCACAAATGCTTTGGCACAAATGCCTTCATATGTTAACTTTCTTAAAGAAATCTTGTCAAATGAAAGAATTTGGAATAAGTTTTAGTGGTTAAGCTTACAGAGAAATATAGTGCTATAATTCAAAATAAGCTTCTACAGGAACTCCGCGATTTAGGAAGTTTTATAATATCTTGTACTTTGGTAGGTGCTCATTTTGAGAAGGCATTATGTGATTCAGGTGCTTCAATAAATCTAATGTCATTTTCAATTTTCAAAAATTAGAATTTGGTGACATGAAAGACACTGGTGTGTCTCTTCAATTGGCTGACCAAAGTACTAAAAGACCAAAAGAAATAATTGAATTGTATTTCTAGCAGATTTTATAGTACTTAAAATGGAAGAAAATACTGAGGTACTATTAATTTTAGGTAGACCATTTCTCACAACAGGAAGAGAAATTATTGATGTCCATCAAAGATAATTGATACTGCGAGTTGATGAAGAAAGAATAATATCCGACATGCAGAAAATAATGAAATTTTCAGAGGATGAGTCATCATCTTCTTGTTTTCATATTGACTTTCTAAATGGCCTTGCAGATGAATACAAAGATGATAAGTTGATTACTGATCCATTAGAAAGATGTTTGGTCAAGTCAGGTACTACAAATGTTGATGACCCCATAATAAAAGAAGAAGCTGAAACATTAGCTAAAAATTCAAAAAATGAGGAAGTCTCACAAGAGGAAGTTCAATCAAATATTGAACTTAAAACCCTTCCTTCTCATTTGAAATATGTTTTTCTTGAATCTGAATTATTTTAAGTGATAATTTCATCTTCTTTGACTACAAAACAAGAAAATAGATTGATTGGAGTGTTGAAAGAACACAAAAGAGCCTTAGGGTGGACTATAGCTGACATCAACGGAATAAGTCCAGCTACTTGCATGCATAGGATTCTCATGGTGGATAACTACAAACCAATAGTCCAACCCCAAAGGAGACTAAACCCAAAAATGCAAGAAGTTGTCAAGAATGAAGGGTAAAATTTCTAGCAGTTGGTGTTATTTACCCGATATCTGACAGTCCTTGGGTAAGTCCTGTGCAGGTAGTACCAAAGAAAGGAGGTATGAAGGTAGTAAAAAATGAAAATAACAAACTCACACCGACCAGAACAGTCACAATATGGGGAGTCTGTATTGATTACAAAAGACTTAATAAGGCCACAAGAAAAAACCATTTTCCTCTGCCTTTTATTGGCCAAATGCTTGAGAGAATTGCAGGTCATGGTTTTCACTATTTTCTTGATGGATATTCAGGATACAATCAAATATCAATTGCCCCAGAATATCAGGACAAAACCACATTTACATGCTCCCAAGGTACGTATGCTTACACAAAAATGTCATTCGAACTATGCAACGCTCCTGCTACATTTCAGCATTGCATGTCAGTTTTATTTTCAGACATGACTGAAAAGTTTCTTGAAATATTCATGGATGATTTCACACTTTTTGGTAAGACAATTAAGATTGTCTTAATAATTTAACTTTGGTTCTTAAAAGATGCGAAGAAACAAACTTGGTTCTTAACTGAAAAAATATCATTTTATGGTAATAGAGGGAATTGTTTTAGGACATAAAATCACTGCTAAAGGGATAGAAGTTGATAAGGCAAAATTAATATTTTAGAAGGATTACCCCCTCCTACTACTATTAAAGGCATTAGAAGTTTCTTAGGGCATTCAGGTTTTTACAGAAAGTTTGTAAAAGATTTTTCAAAAATTTCAAAACCACTAACCAACCTGCTTATGAAAGATGCGAAGTTCAAATTTTCAGATGATGCAGAAAATTATTTGAGATCCTCAAAGAAGGATTGTCTAATGCTCCAATAGTTGTTTCTCCTGATTGGAGTCAACCATTTGAAATAATGTGTGATGCAAGTGACACAACAATTGGAGTCGTATCAGGGAACAAAAGAAAGACAAGATTTTCAGACCTATCTACTACACTAGTAAAACACTCAATAATGCTCAAAGAAATTATGCCACAACTGAGAAGGAACTATTGGCAGTAGTTTTTGCATTTGACAAATTTCATTTCTATTTGATAGGAACAAGAGTTATCGTATACACTCATCATGCAGCTTTAAAGTATCTCTTCACAAAAAAGGATGTTAGACCAAGATTGCTAAGATGGATACTCCTTTTGCAAGAATTTGATCTTGAGATAAAAGATAGAAAAGGATCATAAAATCAGGTCGCTGATCATTTGTCATGTATGGAAAATCCTCCTACCAAGACAACAAATATCAAGGAGGAATTCCCCGATGAACATATCTATGCAATCACAATAGCTATAAACCATCCATCTTGGTTTGCTGACATCGCCAATTATTTGACTGGAGAATGGATTCCAAAAGATTTTTATTACAAACAAAGAAAAAAACTTAAGAAAGATGCAAGACATTACTATTAGGAAGATCCTTACTTGTTTAAATTTTATGCAGATGAAATAATTAGGAGATGTGTACTAGAGACAGAAATGAACATCTTAAGTCACTACCATGATGGAGCTATTGGAGGACGTTATGGAGGACAAAGAACATCCACTAAAGTACTTGACGCAGGTTTTTTCTGTCTTACTCTGTTAAAAGATGCAAGAGATTATGTCCCTACTTGTGACAAATATCAGAGAAGCAATAACATTTCAAAAAGAAATGAGATGCCTCTTAACTCTATTCTTGTATGTGAAATATTTGATATTTGGGGCATTGACTTTATGGGTTTGTTTCCTTCGTCAAATGATTATGAATACATTTTAATGGCTATTGACTTTGTTCCAAGGTGGGTAGAAGCAGTGGCTACTAGAAAAAATGACGCTCGTGTTGTTTGTGCTTTTATCAAGAAAAATATATTTTCTAGATTTGAAACCCCACGAGTTATAATAAGTGATAAGAGAACTCATTTTTTAAATAAATAATTTGCTAGTTTATTATCAAAATGTGGAGTCACTCACAAACCGGGGACTCCATATCATGCTCAAACAACCGGACAAGTGGAAGTCTCTAACAGAGAAATAAAAAGAATTTTAGAAAAAATTGTTGGTTCTTCCTGAAAAGATTGGTCTTTAAAATTAGATGATGCTTTATGGGTGTAAAAAACTGCTTTCAAAACACCCATAGACACATCTCCTTACAGATTAATTTTTGAAAAAGTTTGTTATTACCTGTGAAATTGAAACATAAATCATATTGGGCTATAAAATTATTTAATCTAAATTTGCCAGATGAAGGTAAGAACTATTTATTGTATCTTGATGAATTGGAAGAGTTCAGACTTGAAGCATGTGAAAATGCTAAGTTATACAAAAAAAAAAGACAAATAGATGGTATAATAACCTCATTCGCCATAAAGATTTTAACGTTTGGGACTGGGTGCTATCATACAATATCTGATTGAGATTATTTTTCGAAAAGTTCAAATCACTTTAGATAGGACCATACATCATAACAGAAGTAACTCCCTATGGTGCCATTGAAATACAACATATAGATGGGGGAGAAAAACTTAAAGTGAATGGTCATCATTTGAAGCCATATGTCACTAAATTTTTTGACAAACAGGCTTCAACAATTTATTTTACTTTAAAAAATACTAATAAGTCGAGCTGACGAGGTTAAACTCAGAACTACTTTTCTTCTTCCCGCTTTCATATTTTAAATAACTATAGTAGTTGGAAGTATAATATTTTCTTTTTAAGTATATTTTAAATTATTTCGTATGAAAAAAAGAGGATGTTAAAATAACATATATATATTTGCATATTTACATCCCTTGATATGATAATTTTTTCTGTTTATAACAGAAAAACCCCAAGAAGCAAGAAACATAAAAACTAATTCAGAATTGGGATGGAGTTCACAAAGTGCGCAAAGAAAGAAAAAATCAGGAAAATATTGTTTTGTCTTGTGTGTTTCTTTTATATGTATATTATGTGTCGTAAACAACCCCCTCCCCCCTAAAAAAAGTATGTATACACACACACACGCGCGCGCGCGCGCCTCGTGCCAACCTTCTTTGACCAAGACCACCTTCACAATGACCCACTTACAACGACCCGTTACACCAAACAACATGTCATTCCCAGACCCGTTACTCCCAAGTCCAATTTTGCAGCTTCTCACCACGGGCATATCCAACGGGTCGTTAGACCCACCAATGACTCGTACATGAGTCGTTCTGAGAAAAAATCTCAGATTTCTTACTGCATTTCATTTTAAATCCCGAGTCTAGGATTAGACACTTCTGGGGTATTAAAATATCTTTGTGTGTTGTTGTAATTTAAAAAAAAATTAAAAAAAATTGAATTACTCTATTCATAAGGTAATGTACTTTCATGCATTTCTTGTTCGATTCTTTGCCATGGTCGTAATATTTTGAATCAAATATCTTTTAGGACTTTTAGTTATTTTATTATTATTATTATCATCATCATCATCATCATCATTATTATTTTGGTAAAAAAGTTGATTAAACATAGTTTGATTGTGTAACAACCCGTCTGATCGTTATAGCACCTCGTCAACATAGACATGGAAGAATTTAAATTTTTTTGAAGGACTTGGTTATATTCTCAGATCGAGGGATAATGGGCCAGAATAAATCATAATCGGCTAAGTCAAAGTTAGGTGAGACCAGCTGCAGGATCGCCAAAGGCAGGCCGAATTTCCGCAGTAGCGAAACTGCTGCAGCGGTAGTGTCCTCGCAGCAACGGGTGACGTAGATCAGAATACCACAAATCCCATACCAATTAGGATTTAAAAACCTATTCTCCTAAAGGGGCTGAATAAAAATGCCCAAAAAACAGAAAGTAGGATTTTGGGGACAAGGAGAGCAACTATGAAGCTAGAGAAGGCAAACTTCACCCTCCGTAGCTGGGATTCTCCGCAGAAACTCAGAACTGAGGCACGCATGCAACTGGGAATATCTCGACGATAGCTTGGCACCCAGGTAGGCTATGGATTACTCATCTTCGTGTTAGACTTTGATTAGAAAACATATATGTGCGTATATTTGATGTGCTATTGATGAGTAGGGGGAGAATTTGAGTAAATTGCCATTGAATGGATATAATCAGTAAGTGTTTGGGGGTGAAGGAAATAGGGAAGGACTGATGATACACCCATGTTATGAACTTCTGTAGGTTATAGTTTTAAGGGAGTAAAGCTTAGATAATAGCATATAGGGGAGCGGGTAGATTGGAGGCGCATTAGTCCTGGACGTTGCTTGTGATACATATAGCCTTTCTTTTCCTGTCTGAATTTTTAACACTGAATCGATTAGCCTTGAATCATTAGATATATAATGAGGGAATTCAATGTTGAGGGTGGGTTATAATTGACGTATGGCTTGAGTCGTGACCCATGAATTCAGGGCTAGTAAGTTTTCTTTGTTATGTTGTGTCCTATGCTTGTTTGGTTCGTAACAATTTGATTGTCATTGCTTGAGGAAGGAGGTAGGGTTATTATAGAGATAAATCAATGTAGTTTATGTATAATGGGTGAGAGATTGTGAAGAAACAATTTGTTGGAAATCTGGGAGAAAGAATGGGTCGAAGTATTGCCTGAACAGTATCGCTGCAACGGAGCCCAATCTCACGAGCAGGCCAGTTTTGTACCTCATCATGGAAATTCAGATATAAATGATGTAATAATTAACTGGCTATGAAATATCCTCGAGTTAGGGTTGTGGTATGCTTGGTGTTTTGTAACTCTTACTGTGTGTGTGATTTGTTGTTATTTGAACTATGATGTGTGGCTCTTGAATTGATAAGTGAAGTTTGTGATGTGCGAGTAAGTAACTGAAGTGGCATGTAATATGGGGAGTTAAATTATTGATATGTTGAGAATGAGAGGACTGGGACCGAGATGAGAACTTGGATGAGCAAATTATATGATCAAGCTATGAGGGAGGGCTTGGATATAAGTGACTCATGCCTGAGGTGAGCATTCGAGCAACCAATATGAGTGGGTACACCGACAGGTATGACTAAATGATGATACAACTAGGTGTACAACAGGAGTACATAGACAGGTATGATAAAGGTCTGATATGTCTATGTGTACAGTACATGGATTTCTAGAGTCCCCTGCAGGTCATGACTGAAAGAGCAAACATAAGACCCTTCGGTATATGTGTACAGCAATGACGGAGGCGTATGCATGACATATCACCGATGGTATGATTCCGAGACAGAGATCGTGCGGGTATAGTATGATATACATATAGATGCAATGACAAGGAGCTACAGGTATACAAGTTGGATACAAGATATACCAAAGTGATTCAGGTATGATGTGAGAGACATGGTTGGGATGCAATACATGATGATAAGGTACAGGTATGGTACTATATGACATGATTATGATATGGAGAAACAGGTATGTACATGTATTTGATCATGGAGGAATTGACTCCATCGGTATGGTTTGATGTTTTCCCTGTGTGTTCTTGACCTATTTAATTTGTCATTGTGATTTAATGTTTGATTAAAGTGGTTTTTATGGGTTATAGAAAGTGGCATGACGGGTTTAACAAAAGGTAGTGAATTACCAGGAGAATGCAGAGTTAATTTTATTAATAATGTACTAATTTAAGGAGTGTCAGAAAATCCTATAAGTAATTAAATAGATCAATAAATGATAGAAATGGACTTGGTTAATGATAGTGAAATGGTAAATGAGGTAGACCTGCTATAATGTTATATGGCGGAATAAAAGAGAACTGAATTAGCTAAACAAGGCTACTGCTTAAGAAGGGTGGCGCTGCAGCGGGCCAATTGCCGCTATAGTGAGACCATTGTAGCGATTAGAGACACCCGCTGCAGCTAGGTAAGGAGGCAGACTAAGAATTTAGACAAAGGCTAGAGTGGTAGGGTGCTTGTATGAAAAATTAACGAGTTATAAGAGACGATAAGGCAACTAATAAACTTAATGGATTATTGAATAAGTGGAGTACTGGTTTAATTTATTGAAGCCAATTGTATGTTAATTTATATGTTGTTATGTGAATGAATCTCAGTCGGCCTATGATGTCTACCGGTACGTGTGACGTACTGGTACTACCTTGCTATACCTTTTTGGGTGTAGGTTGTGGAGGTTTGAACTTTCATGATTTACATGGAATACTCAGCATCAACCTCCGTGTTCTTCTCCACAGACGAAGCTGTATCATATTATCTTGTCAAGTATTCTGATAGAGTTCTTGTACCTGTCTAGTCTAGATCTTGGGTGAGTCATGGTTCGAAATAAAAAGGGGTTTATCTTTAAGGATTATACATATTTTGTAATATACGAGTTAATGAGCGTTTTATTTCTTTTGCATGTTGTTTTAATAAGGGTTATCCTATCGAGTTAAAGTCAATGTAGGTGCTAGCACGACTTGTCCTTCTGGGGTCGTGACAAGTTAGTATCGGAGTGTCTAGATTACCGGTCTCACAAGTACAAGAGCAATATTGAGTAGACTCATGCGATTGGTGTGTAGACATCCACATCTAATCTTCAGAAAGCTACAAGGAGTCTAGGAAATTTTCACTTCATTTCTTTCCCATCGTGTTGTCTGAATTGGTCGATCGCCTGGGTTGAGTCCAATTAGTATCTGAAGGATTCCACTTGGTATCCCGACAGGCCTAACTAGTATTTGACTATGCGAGATTATTGAGGATACGAGATAAACTGATGGGCGGGGTTGGCTTGAGTTGACTGGAGGAATAAGAACCCCCTATGGGTATTCTTCCTAGCGAGTTTTGCTGTATCGGGGTATGCCTCGCTGCAGCTGACTAGCTACAGTTAGTGATGTACTGCCGTAGTGGGTCCGTTGCAGTGATAGGGAGATCGCTGCAGCAGACACGTTCAGGCAGAATGGTAGAACTCAAGGATCCCCTGTTTCGAAACGACAACAATTACAAGGCAATAATGAAAAACAGGTCATACAAATTCAGAACCAGCAATGATGTGATATAAAAGGGGGCCAAACATGGCCATTATCTGAGGACGCCAAGCGAGTATCCGAACATCAATAGGAAGAGCAAGCACCAACACCCAAAAACAAGAAAAGAGAAAGTAATATTGTCTTATAAGCCCCAAACGGGCCCTACCCAAATCATGATCATAAAAGAGGGGGAAGTAGGGGAGAGGGGAACACCATGGCCTTGTCTAACTAGAAGCCTCGTCACTGCCGCTACCGGCATCACCGTCCGCTCCCTCCTCGAACCCGCTGAGGAAGGAGAACTCTGGGAGATCCTTCTTGATCGCCTGGGGTGTTCTAGAACCGGGAGAGAGGGTCTTCAGGATCTTCTTGATCCCCTTACACATGCAAACAATCAGCTTGTCCCGAGAATGCCACCTCCTCCTCTCCCTCTCCAAGTCCTCTCAGAGCTCCATATGGGCCTGAGCCAGGGCGGCAATTGCCCCCTGCATCTCCCCTGAGTCGGCAACTGCTACACTGGAGGGTCTGCTGCTGGGAGGAGATCTTGGCAACCCTCCCAATAACTCCATCATGGCCGCCATCTCGGCCTCTATCTGCTCAAATGGCCCCACAGGTCTAGAAGTGTTGGCCCCACCATTTTCCTTTGTGGAGGAAGACTTCCTCTTCTTTCGGCCTCTCCTTGGAGTCCCCTTCATCCTCAAAGGATCGAAGGGCGTGTCACAACCCACAATGATGTCTCCCGACTTCCGGTAAACCCCAGTCCGCCTACAGAGTAGAGTAATGAGGGAGGGAAAAAGGCAGGCCGGTTATGGGTTTGACTGAGAAGTACCTCCACTCCTCCAGAATTTGTGCCCCCACATTCACCCTCACCCTGCTCAGAATGCAGGCCACCACCAAGGCACGAGCATATGTCATGTTAGTGACATTAAAGGACGGGGGGATCCTCCAAGACACCAGATTCAGCCACCTCCTAGCCTCTTCAGTAAAGTGGGTGCTCTGAATGCCCATCCTAGTAATGCCCTAACTAGTTGAGGCCCTCTGCTCCTCTACCATCAATGTGTCCACCAGCCACTGCCCGTTTCCATCCACGTCCCGAGCCTTTAACACATCCTTTAGAGGGTTGGCAGACCCAAAGCCTCATTACTAGCAATAGGAGTGAGGATGATCTGTATTCTCCTAAAATAGGCCACCGACTCATCACGACTCCTGGCCATAGTAGGGAGGTTGGCATAGAACCCCCTTAACCAGGCCTTGTTCACCTTATATGGGCCTTTCACTAGTGGACCCCACTCTAGTTCTTGTAGGCATGCATAAAACTCTGACGCCTTCTCCGCCACATCCTGCATGATGAATCCCCTCTAATGGAGCAGTCCCTTTGCAGCCTGCTTACTATGCCAAAATTGGCACTGGTCATTCACAGAGCGAATGTAGCCACTGGTGCGAATGTTGCTGTTGGAGGAAGACATAATGTTGAACCTGCAATAATAGGAAGTGTTAGGGAATGAACAGAATGAAAAGGGGAAGAAGAAGGTTGAGAAAAAGAAAAAAAAACAAAACTGGAAGGAGCCACTGCATGGATAGACCCCTGCAGCGGCTAAGTGTCCGCTGTAGCGAGTTCGCAATAGCGGAAGCAGACTACTATGACGAATCCGCTGCAACAGTTAAGGTTTCACTGTAGCAGACAATGTTGTCCCAAGAAGACCTTGGCCCCTAATAATGGAGGTTGTAATTTCAACCTCCGTTTCCTCCCAAAAAAAATATCGATCGGGCAAAAGGCACACTCACCCGTCCTCTACAAGCAATTTTTACACCCAATAATGGTCGGATTCAAGCCCGAAAGGCTCGAGGAAGTAAAAACCACCACCCTACCCAAACCCCCACCATTTCTAGCATGAAACCCCCATAAAAATCATCTATAGTATGTAGGAATAGATTCTAATAACTTGGTGACGTATAAGCTAAGAGCATGCTTCAAAAACATAGCCTCAAATGCAAGGAAGGAGATCTACCCTCACTACCCCAATAACCACCCGAAAACAGTACATGAAGGCATGATAAGTGAGTAATCCAAAGTAAAAAAAGCAAGGAAGTCATGAGGTTGAGTATTACCTGAGAAATCGAGAGACTCGCTGGAAGAATTGAGAGGATTTGCACAAAAAGTGAAGAAGAAATTTTGAGAATGAACTCAAAAACTGTCCATTCTGCCTTTTAACTAATCTCATTTTCCACAGCAGAAGACCGTTGATCGTCGTAGTGGAACCGCTGTAGCAGGAGATGAGCTCACTGCAACGGACGATTAAAAACAGTGACTATCCAAATTCCATCGTGGGGTGTCTACCTTTTCAAAACACCCACTCCTAGAAGCTCAACAAATTAGGGATACCTAGATCACATGGGCCAGGAATAAGTGACCATAAGATCCGAAGAAGAGGCAATTGCGTAATATGATACTCGAGTCTTGGTCAACCACAAATGGAGACTTATAATTCTACAAGAAATTATCAGGCCTATGTTTAAGGAATTTAAGGATGGTGGGTAATAAAAAGGGTCCTGTAGGGATCAGTCCGAGGATCAAAAAACAACCATTAATAAGACTTCAGTGCCGTAAAAAGTATTGGAACTATGACCGATGTCAGGATCAATATGGGGTGACTAAAAACTCCCGCCTCTATATCATAGGGCCATTCGAGAATGAATGAATTTTTGATTGGTATCTGATGTAATGACCCGTCCAATCGTTATAGCACCTCGATGACATAAATATGGAAGAATATAAAAAATTTTGAATGACTAAGTTAAGTTCTCGGATCGAGGGACAATGGGACAAAATAAATTATAATAGGCTGAGTCAAAATCAAGTGAGCCCAATCGCCGGATCGCCGCAGTAGGCCGAATTTCCATAGTAGCAAAACCGCTGGAGTGGTGTGCCCTCACTGTAGCGGGTGACGTTGACCAAAATACCATAAATCCTATCCCAATTAGGATTTAAAAACCTATTCTCCTAAAGCGGCTGAATAAAAACGCCCAAAAAGTAGAAAGTAGGATTTGGGGGACAAGGAGAGCAACTATGAGGCTAGAAAGTGAGCTTTACCCTTTGTAGCTAGGATTCTCTGCAGGAACTCAAAACTAGAGGCATGCATGCAACTGAAAATATATCGACGATAGCTTGGCACCCAAGTAGGCTATGTCTTACTCGCCTTCATGTTAGACTTTGATTAGCGAAACATATATGTGCATATATTTGATGTGCTATTGATGAGTAGGGGGGAGAATTTGAGTAAATTGCCATTGAATGGATATATTCGGTAAGTGTCTCAGGGCGAAGGAAATAGGAAAGGGGTGATAATATCCCCATGTTATGAAATTCTTAGTTTATAGTTTTAAGTGAGTAGACCTTGGATAATGGCGTATAGGGGAGCGGGTAGATTGGAGGCACATTGGTCCTCGAACGTTGCTTGTGGTACATATAGCCTTTCTTTTCCTGTCCTAATTTTTAACACTGAATCAATTAGCCTCGGATAATTAAATATATAATAAGGGAATTGAACTTTGAAGGGTGGGTTATAATTGTTGTATGGCTTGAATCGTGACCCATGAATTGTGGGAGAAAGCAAGCTACAAGGCTAGTAAGTTTTCTTCATTATGTTGTGTCCTATGCTTATTTTTTTCGTATCAATTCAATTGTCATTACTTGATAAAAGGAAGTAGGATGATTATAGAGATGAATCAATGTAATTTATGCATAATGGGTGAGAGATTGCGAAGAAATAATTCGTGGGAAATCTGGGAGGAAGAACGAGTCGAAGTACTGCCTGAACAGTACTGCTGCAGCGAGACTGTAGTGGCGACAGTGATGCGGCTGCAGTGGAGCCCAATCTCGTGGCGGGCCAATTTTGTACCTCATCATGGAAATTCTGACATAAATGATGTAATAATTAATTGGTTACGAAATAGCATCGAGTTAAGGTTGTGTTATGTTTGGTGTTGTGTAACTCTTGTTGTGTGTGTGATTTGTTGTTTTTTTGAACTGTGATATGTGGCTCTTGAATTGATAAGTGAAGTATGTGATATACGAGTGATTAACTGAAGTGGAATGTAATATCGGGAGTTAAATCATCGACATATTGAGAATGAGAGGCCTGGGGCCGAGATAAGAACTTGGATTAGCAAATTGTATGATTAAGTTGTAAGGCAAGGCTTAGATATGCATGGCTCGTTCCCGAGGTGAGCATCCGGGTGAGCAGTATAAGTGGGTACACACCGATTGGAATGACTAAAATGATCATACGACTGGGTGTATATGCATGAATACATAGACAGGTACAATAAAGGTCTCATATGGTTGGGTGTATAGTACATGGATTCTAGAGTCCTCGGTGGTCATGACTGAAAGGGAGACAAACATAAGACCCTTTAGCATGTGTGTACAGTGACGTGACGGAGGCGTGTGCCCGGCATATCACTGATAGTATCATTGTGACAGATCATGCGGGAATGGTAAGAGTACATATGACTGCAATAACAAGGAGGTACAGGTATACAAGTGGGATACAAGATATACTGAAATGATTCGGGTATGATGTGAGAGACACGATTGGGATGCAATACATGACGATAAGGTACATGTATGGTACTATATGACATGATTATGATATGGAGAAACAGGTATGTACATGTATTTGATCATGGGGGAATTGACTCCATCGATATGGTTTGATGCTTTCCCTATGTGTTCTTGACCTATTTAATTTGTAATTGTGATTGAATGTTTGATTAAAGTGGTTTTTGTAGGTTATAGAAGGTAGCATGACGGGTTTAACAAAAGGTAGTGAATTACCGGGAAACTGCGGGTTTAACTCAGGTCAGAAAATCTTGTAAGTAAATAAATAGATCAATAAATGATATAAATAGACTTGGTTAATGATAGTGAAATGGTAAATGAGGTAGACCTGCTATAATGTTAAACGACAGAATAAAAGAGAACTGAATTAGTTAAACAAGGCTACTTCTTAAGAAGGTGGCGCTGCAGTGGGCCAGTTGCTGCTGTAGCGATTAGAGATACTCGTTGCAATAGGATAAGGAAGCAGACTAAGAATTTAGACGAAGGCTAGAGTGGTAGGGTGCTTTTATGAAAAATTAACGAGTTAGAAGAGACGATAAGGTAGCTAATAAACTTAATGGATTATCGCATAAGTGGAGTAGTGGTTTAATTTATTAAAGTCAATTGTATGTTAATTTATATGATGTTACGTGAACTAATCTCAGTCCGCTGATGATGCCTACCAGTACATGTGGTGTCCTAATACTATCTTGCTACACCTTTTTGGGTGTAGGTTATGACAGGTTTTAAGTTTCATGATTTACGTGGAGTATTCAATATCAGCTTTAGTGTTCTTCTCTGCGGACGAAGCTGTATCATTTTATCTTGTCAAGTACTCTGATAGAGCGCTTGTACCTGTCTAGACTAGATGTTGAGAGAGTCATGGTTCAGAGTAAAAGGGGTTTATCTTTAAGGATTAGACACATTTTGTAATATGCGAATTAATGAGCATTTAGTTTCCTTTGCATGTTGTTTTAATAAGGGTTCTCTTATCGAGTTAAAGTTGATGTAGGTGCCCGTACGACCTGTCCTTCTCGAGTCGTGACAGTTTGGAAGTTCATGAGACTTAAGAAAGATGAATTTAATTGAGTATTATTCATAATGTACAATTACCTTTCCAAAATCATACTTACTTATTGATGATTGGAATTATGATATTCGCTATTTCCAAGTGCATTGAGTAGTCAGTATATATTACCTAGTTCTCATGCTTATTTGAAAATCTAGAATTTGACTTGAATGTGGTTTGAGGTGAAATTGTAGGTAGATTTGAGTTGTGAAATGAAAGTAGGCCTTTATTGTTAAAATCATGGCCTAAATTGACATACCTTGATGATTTTTGTCCCTAGTTAGCCCCATTGAGTCAAAATGAATTTTTCGTTAGTTGTTTGTCGCCGAGCGTCAACCCTTAACTTTTTTTTGTTGTTACGATTTGTTATTTGTTCACCCTATTTCCTGTCAGGCACTTTGAGAGTTAATTTAAATGCAGAAAATTAAGTATGAACTGTGAAAAGATAATTGTTTGAGCTTGTAGGTCTTTTCAGAAGTTGTCAAAAAAAATTGTGTTCAGAAGTTGAAGAGAGAGAGAGAGAGCAACACTAAAACAATGGCAACTCTAGTTAAAAGAGGGAAATAAGAAAAGCTGTGAAAAGATTGAGAAAGGTTGATTGTTCAGAAGAAAATGAAATATAATTGTGCTTGAGCGAGAAAGTAAAGTGTAGTGCTTAAAGAGAATTTGAGTTACTATTTTCCATATGTATCCTACTTGTCCTTAAGTCTACGTTACAATCTTATAAAACCCCTACATGATCTCAACTCAAAGACTCCTAAACTAGTAGAGAACCACATGATAGTCAAGCTTATGACCATTTTCGATAGCTTGAGATACTTCTTTGTTGAGAGTAAGAAAATTTTCTATATATGCTCTTCTTTGTTCTATATCAATATATTGTTTGATATGTGGGAATCTCCGTTCATTTGGTGAGACACACTTGGAATTGAGAAATGTTGTCATTTCAGTTATCAATAAGTGAACATGAGTATGGTTAAGGGTTGTTGAACTCATTGGTGCTCTTAGTAGATTTTTCTCTGCCAAAAGTTCTCATGATTTCTCTTAAAACGTTTAGTCACTATTTTTGATAATTTTCTTTGCTCGAGGAAGAGCAAATAATTTCACTTGTTAGTCATTTAATAATTAATAGTAGTTGTAAATATACCTGGAAAAAGTGTATATATGTGTATATATATTTTTTCTATTATATAGAAAAGCCATGGAAGAACGACCATGGTTATAAAGAGTTGTACGAGAAACAATACAAATTGTACTATGTACTTAGCCTTATCTTATTTTCTCACCAATAGTCTTTAAACACATGTAATATATACGAGACTAATAATTGCATTTTTGATGAGCTAATTCTTTTTATATCATGTAATTATAGCAGCTTAATACTTCTTTTATATGAACTTATTCAACCTCATAAAATTTAAAATGTATAACCATTATCAACTTTTATTCATATTATATTTTTTAACATTTTTTAAAAGTTTTTTATTTTACTCATTATTTATTATTAATAAAGTTGTGCATTTAATAAAAATACAATACTTTTAAATATCAACTGTGCTTCTAAATTCTATTTCCAAAATTCAAAGCTTTTAAAAGCTATATTTTAGCTCAAAAATTATTGCCATGAACTTCTACTAAAAAACATATAAAATTCATTGAAATTAATTTATAGACCATATACAAAAATTGTATTACATGAAATATAATTTCTTATTTGAAATTTAATGCATTATATAAGAAATAGTTATTGATGAGTTAAATTTAAATATTAAGGTATGACTTTGAATTGTGATTATATTTAATTTAAAAATTATAATAAGATAAAAGATTATGATGGAATTGAACTTTCTTTTTTTGAAATAGAAGAACTAAGTGTGGAACGACCAAGGGCAAAACTATCATTTTGCTCAATCATAATAGTTTTTTTTCAATATAATTCTAGAAGTATCATTTCTCTATCTCATGTATTTTGCACACTATTCTGCTCATATTATGTTTTTCTCAACTTCACGCCATTTTTTCCTAACTTAACTCCGGTGGAACAACCAAGGAAAAAACTGTCAGTTTTTTTAATCGCGAACGTTCTTTTTTAAATATAATTATAAAAATATCATTTCTTTATCTCTTTTGTTTTGCACACCATTTTGCTTTGTGTTTCTCTCAACTTCACGCTCTTATTTCCCAGCTTAACTCCGGCAATTCATCTAAGGTTCACATCTAATTTCTATCTATGAAATGGCATCGCAACATTTTGAATGGAATCAATATCCATTTTTAATTCCAGTGACTCTAGAATGACCTCTTTCAGCGCCATTACTATCGGTGGCACTACAACGACAATCAGAAATAATAGTACAGAAGTGCCATGACGATCAAGGATAATTTTGTCAATTAAAAAATATTCAGCATAAAACAGTTGTACATCATGCAAAGAGAGTATTGAATTTTCAAAAAGATCAATCAAGTTTCAGAAAATTCTAATGACTTCCAAGTGTTGAAAAAGTAAAAAAAATTATGTATACATCTAAAAGTTTAGAACCCATTTCTTATTTTCAAAAGCTTTTTGGAGAAGCTTTTTATCAAGTTTTTTAGAGAAGCTTTTTATCTTCATTTTTTCAAATTTTTTTAAAAGTACCATATACATTTTCTTTTCTTTTCTTAAATTAGTGTAACATCTAATCTAATTGCTCTATCTTGCTATTTATTCACTTTAATATCATATTTTCTATTCATAATATTTAGTAAATTATTTAATATAAAAAGTTATTATTCTAATTTAAAATATAATATATATTATTTTTACCTTTATTTTTATTCTAATAGATATAAAAATAAATTAGTGTGATAAAAAGAATAGTATATTAAATTGAGATCAAAGAATAAACAAAGATAATTTTAATTTAATTATTATTTTAAATATTTCTCAAAGCGTAAAATATTACATGATAAATAAAATGAACTGGATGAAATACTTAAAATTAAAGTAAACTACAAGTGTTCACTATATTTTAAAATAATAGTTCTTCATTAAAATAGAGGATGTTTCATTTTAAACATGTGAAATTAATTTAAATATTTGAAATAATGTAAGTTTGAATTAATTTTGAAGTTATCGAATCCAATTTTGATTCTAAAAAAGTATTTATTAAGTTCAATTTTACGTATATTGACAATAAAATATATTTATATTTTTAAATAAATTAAATAACATGTAATTAATTATAATAAATTACTTACCTTAATTTTAAGTTATCAATTAATTTTTAATATTGCTATTTTTTTGTCTAAACAAGAATGAGAAAATAATTTATTTTGAAGCAAGTTATCTTTAAAAAAAAAATTAGTAAATCCTATAAAAAATATTATATTTGAGGAATTTGAGTTTTCACAACCTTTATATTCACTGCGAAAATTAATAAAAATAAATTTTGAATATAAACTATCAGCAATTAGAGAAGTAAATGAATTTTGCTTTGCTTATAAATACTTAATTTTTTGATAAATAAAATTTCTTAATTACCAAAAAAAATAATTAAGCGGATTATATTTTATAAAAAGATGGAAAAAATAACAATTACATAATTATAATCTGAAAAATTACATAATCAATTACCATTGATAAGAATAATTTTTAAAATAAAGGCTCACGATTGTTATATAATTCTATTAAATCTAACAAATAAATTATCTTCGAATTCGAATAAACTTATCCATTATGTAAAATACAATTAAATATTAGATCTCAAGTGTTTTACAACTTAAAAAATTAATGTTCCCATAATTGATATCAATAATGCTTGAAAATATTTTTGAGTTAAATTATTTATTATAATATTTTATTTATGCTAAAGTTTTGATTAAGACAAATAAATTATCGGTTAAAATGCTATATAATATTTTTGTGAATAACTTTTTTTAAATGAACAATACAATAGTTAAAATATAAGTTTTCTCTATATAAAATTAATTTAAAATTTATAATTAGTTATATTGAGCCAGTGCGTGGGGCTTAAATTATCTAATGCGTGTGTATATATATATATATAGAGAGAGAGAGTGTATGTATTTTCAATTAAAAAAAAGGCACAAAACAAGGCAATTCTTTTTTTACGGGGGAAGACATTTGTGGGGACAAGTTCTCATCAACAGTGAAAACAGAATTACTCGGCTAATAAATAGTCCAGAAAAGCTTTCTTTAAAACTCACTTTACCCTTTCTCAATTTTTTTTTTAAAAAAAAACCCTGCATCTTCTCCAAGCCAAAGCTGCCATTGTATTACATACTATTCCTCTCAAGCTTTCAGCCGTGGAGATCACCTAAAAAAAGTTTTTTATCTTTCTTGTTCCTCTATTCCTTGTTTCCTGTAAATACCATCATATTTGCACTCTTTTGTTTCCTCTACTGCTCTATCACACCATCTAATTAGAAATTAGACTTTCTTCTTCTTTAAAAAAAAACAGAGAGATATGTTTTCTGTCCCAAGAACTCATTCAGGTAGCTCTCATACTTCTAGAAGGCAAGTTCTTGACCCAATAACATGGAGAATTTCTGTAGAAAATTGATCAATGATTGAAGAGCTTGCGATGTTGTTCGCACCTTCTGATGGTTTAATGGAAGAAGAAATTTTACTGACAATAGCTTCTTTAGGTTGGAGGTCATTTGTTCAATATCCAAGAGACTATGTTCGATACATAGTTCTTGAATTCTACAGCAACCTAAATGAGCTAAGTCAAACTTCAATTGTGTGAGGTAAAACTATTCCCTTTGATTCTGAAGTCATAAACGATATTTATAACTTGAGAAACATGATGATAGTGACACCAAGAAATGTATTGACGATTGAGATGTGAATTTTGTAAAACATGTATTGGATGATCTGTACCCAGATGGTGTTAAAATATACTCGAGAATTGTGACGCCTTTTAGGTATTAAGGGTGCCTGAAGTAGCAAGAACTTGGGGTAGATTTGTTAGTTCTCGCCTAATTCCATACTTGAATACCTCTTACTATGAGATAGAAAGAGTTTTGTTGATCTATGCACCCGTGAATGTTGGAAGATTCATTAGCAAGGCTATGGTTAATTGTCATTTCAAGGGTGATTGCAGATGCTTGTATTTTCCTTCGACTATCACTCATTTGGTTTCTTTATTTAATGTAAATTTGGAGGGTTTACCAAATATTGAAAATACTTACTTCATCGTCAGAAACTTTATCGATGGCTTGAACCCTCCTGCTGGTCCGACACAAGATGTACAGGAAAAAATAATTATAGAAAGTCTAGAGAAAACAGAGAATGAGATAGCACAACCTGAACATTCAGAAGTTGGTACCACGCCTACGGCTTTCCTCCCGGACATTCTGGTTAGTTTGAACCAATTATCACAAAAGCAAAATGAAATGGCTGAAAACTTGGAATCCAAAGTGAACAGGTAGAAAGACAAATGGTATTGTCAGCAAATATTGCTCACATAACCAAAGAGTTGGCAGAAATAAAAAATCACCAGACTTTCATCTGCTGAACTTTGGAGAATCAATTTGCATATACCTCTCCAATAATATATATGATAGGTAAGTTGATGAACAATTTTGCTAATATGGTGAAGACTTCTGACATTTCTAGTTGTCCGCCTCATGTTCAGGATCCAGGTAGTAGTGGAGGTCATGTTGTAGGTACAAATCTCTATGCAGTTCAGGAACAGTCTATATTTGCCCCGCCATTTCCTACAATGATGTTTGATTTAAACAAGGGAAGCGGATCGACACCCGATCCAACGTCATTCAACGACCATCAGTATAACACATTTTGTGATTTAGCGACAATTCATGGAATGGCGATTAGTAGTCTCTCAGTTCCTGTCCACCAATGTAATGAGTTTGATGCGTCCCTTGACTGTTGGGACAACGGAATAACAACAATAAACACACACACACAAATTAACTGCGAGAAAATAGAGAAAAACGGAACACAAACGACACACAAGAATTTACGTGGTTCGGTCTCACGACCTAGTCCACAACTGCAACTAGGAGAAATTTTATTACTCTCTCTCTTGTGGTGTTTAGATTACAAGTACAAGCTATCTATTTATAGAAATAGATTAGGGTTATTAGGGTTTCTAACGGGCCTAATTAATCAGGCCTCCACAAGCCCAACAATCTCCCACTTGGAGGCATGATAATCTTCAACTGCCATCCACTGTGAGCACTTGTACGTCTAGTAATCTCCTCCTCATCTTCCTGGTTGCAGCGGCCTTTTCATCAGTTAACCTGAAGGCCCGTTGAAGCTTCCCCAAGCTCCAACATCAGTCACGGCTAAAACTGCCCCTGACTCGTCCTCTGTCCCTACCGACTCCCACTTGCACAAACTGCCGAATCCTGGGATATTCTGAGAACAAACAATACTCTCCATAGTTAGCAGGTAATCATCCGGAGAGGCTTTGACAGCTGGAACACTGGTTCTCTTAACCCACTGTCTGGTAACTCTGGCTGAAGTTTTAACTGGCTGACTGCCGGTGCTCCCACTGCCACGAAAATCCCTGACTGGTTTACCTGAACCTTTCCAAGCACGTTCAACCTGAATCTGACCTGTGGCTCTGGGTTTATCTCCTGCAAAACGAACCTTCTTATGCCCACGAGACTCTGTGAACCGGATTTTGTTTCTCTTCTGATCTGGGACAGTCACTCCCTCAGATGGTAAATAGACCATATACAGCGAACTCCGTTTCTTTCCTCGAGCTATGACCAAGTTCCCCTTCATCACCTTCCACTGCCCGTTTCCGAACTTAACATCGTGTCCCTCATCATCCAACTGCCCAACAGAAATCAATCGTTTCTTCAAGCTTGGAATCACTCGGACATCCTTTAAAGTCCACGAACCGACTGAAGTTTTCAGAATCATGTCACCCATGCCCGTTACATCAAGAACTTTATTGTTTGCTAGTCTTACCTTTCCAAAATCCCCTTCTTTCAGATTCTGCAATGCTTCACTGCTGTGGCTAGCATGAAATGAAGCACCAGAATCCATGACCCAGGAATCCACACTGCTCTCCACGCTACATATCAAGAGATCATTATGAGCATAGTCTCCTGCAATGTTAACTTGTTTATTATTCAGGCATTGATTCCTGAAATGCCCCACCTCCTTGCACGTCCAACACGTTACATCTGAGCGTTCCTGAGTCTTCGACTGACTCCTTCTTCTGTTCCTGCTCCCACTACCGCTGCTATTTCTCCTTCCTCTGCTGACATTTAGCAATTCACTCGATGATTCCCCAGAACTCCTTCTTCTGACATCCTCGCCTAGAATGAGATCACAAATTTTCTCAAAAGTGAATCCATCGGGTCCCGCTGAACTGGTAACTGCTGTAACCGTTTCGGACCAACTGTCAGGTAATGACGATAGCAGTAGTAAGGCTTGAACTTCATCATTGAACTTAATGCCCACTGACGTAAGTCTGGCTAAGATTGAATTCAATGTATTTATGTGCTCGGTAACTAAACTGCCTTCCTTCATTTTTGTGTTCACCAATTCTCTAATCAGAAAGACCTTGTTTGCTGCAGATGGCTTCTCGTACATGTTAGACAGCGCTTCCATGACACCTTTCGCTGTCTTCTCCTTCAGAATGTTAAACGCAACATTCTTGGTCAACGAGAGTCGGATAACCGCCATGGCTTTCCGATCCAAACCTGCCCACTCTGCATCAGACATCTTTTCTGGCTTGTCACCCAATACCATGTCTAACTCCTTCTGAACCAGCAAATCCTCAATTTGCATTTTCCACCAACTGAAATCTGCACCATCGAACTTTTCAACTCGATACTTCCCATCTTCTGCCATCTCAAACGACTAGATGAGGTACCCGGTACAACTGATCTCAGATCTTGGTAACTGCCGGTGAAAAAAAAATTTCTCCGGCGACTCGACCTCCTGCTCGATCTGTTGTTGCTCGCTCCGCTTCTCCGGTTGGCTGCACAGCAGGTAGCTGCTGCTTTCGGTTCTTCTCCAGGCGTCGGCTGCTCCTTTTTTTTTTTTTTTCTTTTTTTCGGCGTCGGCTGGTCGCGGTGGCAGCAGCTCGCGATTGAGGCAGCGGCGACTGCTTTCTCTCTCTGGATCGGGGGCGGCGCTGCTGCTGCTCCGGTCGGCAGTTTTTAGTTCTTTTCCAAAAATTTTAGGTGATTCTCGCTAATTTTTTTTTTTCGTGTGTATAACCTCGCTCTGATACCACTTGTTGGGGCAACGGAATAACAACAATAAACACACACACACAAATTAACTGCGATAAAATAGAGAAAAATGGAACACAAACGACACACAAGAATTTACGTGGTTCGGTCTTACGACCTAGTCCACAACTGCAACTAGGAGGAATTTTATTACTCTCTCTCTTGTGGTGTTTAGATTACAAGTACAAGCTATCTATTTATAGAAATAGATTAGGGTTATTAGGGTTTCTAACGAGCCTAATTAATCAGGCCTCCACAAGCCCAACATTGACTTCTTTCAAGGTAGAGATGCAGAGAGACCACAAGCCCAACATTGACTTCTTTCAAGGTAGAGATGCAGAGAGATAAGTTTCGAGATGTTAAAATCATTCATTCAGGAGGATGAGTGATTTTAATACGGAGGATGGTAAAAGTATGCTCTTCTCTTCTCTGATTTTGGAGTTTATAACCGATGGATGTTTTTCTTTTTGGTGATTGAATGAAGAAAGAAACTTTGGGACAATAGATAACATCTTTTTGATTATAAATAGCCATAAAAGGCAGCCTTGTACCTGTAGTTTTAGTGTGACAATGCACAATATTTTGGTACTTTACCTGGAATATATAATATATCTATATCTATCTATCTATCTATCTATCTATCTATCTATATATATATATATATATATATATATATATATATATATATATTACATCTTCGGTACATCTTTGCTTGAATTTTTTCTTTTTTTGGAGGACGAGTAAAATCTAAGCATGGGGGAGTTTGATAAGTGCATTTTACTTGATTTTTAATATATAATTTTTTATGTAAAAGCATAAAAATTATCATATTTTCTTCCCTCTTTTTAACCAAATTATGCGGGAAAGCTTATAGAAGACTTGATTTGAAGACAAGAAAATTTTCAAAGGAAAACATGACAAAAGAGAAGATGGACAAGATGCGGTGAAATAAATAAAATAAGGTGCTAAAGAAAGAAAATACACAAATTTCAGCCATCATAGCGAAGCTAGCTTGGTCGTAGCAAGCCCACCACAAATCACAACGAACCAATAACCGACCCATGACCACGTGACAAACTCACAACTAGTCATTTATTGGTTATGAAAAGTGGCATCAATGTGAAGAAAAGAGCGGAGGAAGGGACTCAAGAAGCATATTTTTCAATTTCCAGAGAGTCTTTCTTTTCCTCCTTTCTTTAGTTACCAAGTTTTCCATCTTTTTGCCATTATATTGGCTTTGTTTTTAAGTTCTAAATAAATTTTTGTGTTGAAAATTATTCTACTTCCTATTTTAACTAAATAGCAAAATTATTCTTCCTGAATATTTCTTCTATTTTTTTATTTAACGGATAAGAATATTTTCATTAGTAGTACCAATTCTAGTATGGAGTAACTATCTTTTGTGTTAGAAAAATGAAGGATCTCGATATTTGTATATAATGGTAAATGTTGTTCATAACTTTCATGTGCTTGAGCTAAAGCTATCTATATAAACTTTATCCACTTGACTATTAGACGTTATATAATTTATTAACATCTATCTATCTTGTATTAATAATTAACATATTGCCAATTTTGTAATCGAGAGAGGCGAAAAATGTGATATAATTAATTGGGATATTGATAGATTGTTAGTATTTAATTGGTGACATCTTCTTTTTTATGTTATAAATATAATTGATTCTACACTTATTCATAATCGAAAGAGGCGAATAGTATAATAATCAATTCTAACAAGTAAGGTAACTGAAAGGGACTTATTAAAAAGAGTAGGTTTTAGTTCAAATGCATATTTCTGGTTCTTTAATATTGCTACTTTGATGATTAATTTGTATAACCGAAAGGAGTACATTTGATTGTTCAACTTCAGTAATAATATATAAATATAATCATGAGAGGTATTTATATATTTGTGAGAAATAGAAATCGAGGAACTAATAATTTACTTTATAATAAAAATATCAAGTGAAGTCGGGATCCCAACACTTTTTATCATATTTGTGAAAAACAAAAAATATTTTCTCAATTTTGCAATTTACGAATTTTTAACTAGTTAATTCACCACTCAACTCTATATTATTTTCTCAAAAATAATAATTAAACCAAGAAACACCTATAGAATAGATAAACCAATCTCTGTGGGTTCAATATCTTTCTATATTATAATTTGACAGAGTGCAAGTTAAAAAAATATATATGCCAGTGACTCGTCACCTAGTAAAGTTTTAGTGAGGCACATGATCTATCAATGAACATCCAAGGGGAAGTATTATAAATATATTATATTATGGATGTTCATTGGATATGCTTGTAACTGGATAGACTTGTAATTAGATAAGCTTGCAATCACATAAGCTTTTAACGTATGTATTTGTGTTATAGTGAATGTCTACCTAATTTTTTTGGAGAAAAGTTAGGATTAGTTTTCTCCTATAAATAAAAAGGTTCTCCTTCATTGTATTTCATCCCTCAAGAGAAATAATAATTCTTCTCTCTTCTTCTTTCCTTGTAATATTCTTGTTCTTGTCTTATTATTCCATAACACCATCAATATAAAATAGATTTTTTTAATGATTTAGTGTCATTATTTTGTATCTATAGCTACACTTTAAAAAGATTAGGTTTTATAACTAAACTTCATTTTCTCTAGCATTTCTCTCCCGAACTTTCTTGTCTCTCTTGTCTCTTTCCTTGACCCCTCTCTCTCTCTCTGCCTCTCTTGCTCTCATTTTTCTCTCTCTCTTTCTTTATCTCTCTCCCTCTCTTGCCTCTCTCTCTCCTACCATGAGGTAACGTGATATACATTCGATAGAATTTTTGAACATTCTTTATTTGGGTCACCTACATTCTACTAAATCAACAATTTCTATATTCTAATACTAGCATTTATAAGCCAAAGTTAGTGTAGCCGTAAGATATTATCTACTCTACTCAAAATATATGTACTTGGCTAATTTGTTTAAAAAATCCTTCCATACAATTTTTGAATTTTACACAGCTCCTTAGGATTTTCAATTTAACAAAAATTTACAACTTGTATCCTATATTTCCACCTCTCCCTATATTTTTGTATTTTCACACTCTCTTTCTATGTTATTTTGTATTTCTGTTCACAAATGATATAAGCGATACAATAGTAAATGAATTTACTTGATACAAGAGAAAATGATATAAGCTAAATTAGAGCAAATCAATACAACCTAAATGCACGTATAAATACAAGTGAAATTAGAGAAAACGAATACAAGTGATACAAAAGCGAATATGTCATGTCCCAAACTTGGAAGGCGTAACTAACACTTGGTGCCTTAGTTGACCGAGCTAAACACTGAAACTAAACTATATGGCAACAATTTGTGCGGATAAGGTTAACACAAGAAAGCTGTTGTAATAAGATAACTGCACCGACGAGGTAACAAAAATATAAATAAAATGAATATAAGGCTGACAAGGCTACAACTCAACTGATAGAGACAACAACAAGCTGCCAAGCCTGTAACAAAAAAATATATACAAAAGGCCGACAATGCCATAAATAATAAGCTGAATAACACACACAGTATGTCCATGAGCCTCTAAGAGTACTACTGGTCGGGACAGGGCCTTGACCTACCCATTAACTATATATAAAACTCCTGAACATACAAAGCTAGACAGCTAACCAAAGCTTCAAAAAGAGTGGAGCTTACCACCAATTAGTTGAAACAACGACTCCTGCTGTAAAGGTCAATTTGGACCTCTATCTGAACCTACAACGTGAAATGCAGCGCCCCTAGGCAAAGGGATGTTAGTACAAATAATATGTACTGGTATGCATGACTGAGTATAAAGGTGCCGCAATAAAAAGTAAAAGAGATACAACCTGAAACTCTGAGGACCACAATGAGAGATAACCTGAAATTCAACTTTATATGCATTATATATATATATATATATATATATATATATATATATGTATGTATGTATGTATGTATGTATGTATGTATGTATATGTATATATATATATATGTATGTATGTATGTATGTATGTATGTATAAACTACCTAACCTATACTCGGACCGGTGGTATATCATCATCTCTGCCATATAGGCCAATCGATACTCAGACCTACAATATATATAATCTTCCATATAGGGTAATCGATACTTAGACCGACAATATATATAATAACAATAATGGTCAAATAGGGCTCTTCCCCCCAATTATAGCTTGGTGGAAAATGCATATGCCATGATATTGTTATACCCCGGAAACCCAAGGAATAGACCCGGGAGCCCAAACGGTAAAAAACTGAAATTTCGCACCAGGTCCAGGATGAACCGTGAGGAGTGACCACGAGTGGTGAAGTGACTCGTGGTCCCGCAGGGTTGGAAGGATATGTTTAGAAGACCACGGGCATGACCACGAGTCATGGTCACGCCTCACGACTCATGAGGTCTCCCGTTGCCTAGACTGGTTGTTTGGGAAAGAGGCAGTGGGCAGTAGAAGCCACAAATGGTGACTATGAGTCGTGGTAACCCACCACGAGTTGTGGTGTCTTCCGTGAGGTCCCCTAGTTGATTTGAGCAGTGTACCAGACGACTCATGACCATGAGTCGTGGCCCGTGAGCACGAGTCGTCCAATCCCTCGTGGGGACTAGTAGTCAGCCAAATTCTGCAATTTTAGTAAGGGCTTTTTCGTAATTCCTAAGTCCTAGGGGCCTATACTACATCATTTAAGGCTCGTTTTACAGGATTTTAAGAGGGGAAACCTATTCTAAGCTAATTCATTCCATGCATGCAAACTTGAGAGTTTGAAGAGAGGATTTAGAGCAAGTTTTGAAGGTTTCCATTGGAATCTCATCTTGGGCAATTAGAGAAGTGGTAGAATCATCCTTTTCAGGTATGTAAGGTCATGAGTGGGTGTTTCCTTCCTCACCCATGCCCAAATCTCTATCTAGTATAAGAAATTCATATGATCAAGTTATGGGGTTTTTACCCAATTGCATGATTCTTCAATTTCTATACATGGGTACGATTAGATTATGTTTATATTGATGAATTGTGAAGCTTGGACAGATTTTAAATTGTTTTTAATCAAAAATTGTGTTTTCTAAATTATGAAATTCAAATGCCCATGGATGAGAAGTTCATGAAAGAAGAGAATGATGATGAATCTGTGATGATGATCAGAATTGATAATGAAAAGCATGTTTCTAAAGCTACCCATGATTATGATATTGTTTTCAAAATGAATTGAGTAGATCCAAGCATGATAAAGTTTTGGGCGAGGCCCTTATATCAAGTATGATGATGTAGTATCTCTAAAGTAAGCTTACCACATGATTTTGGAGTATATGCTCCCCCTTATATTTGAGCTTGTAGTATGTTCCGAAATAAAGCTTCTCATATGCATGAATTCATAATTGAGATGTATGTAGTATTGAGCTTCGTTTTCATACGATGTTGGTTCTATGCATGATTTCATTATTGAACTTTGTCAAATAACAATGTTGAGCTTCATTTTCGTACAATGTTAAGTTTATGCATGATTTCATGTTGAGATTCGTAAATAGACGATGTTGAGCTTCGTTATATACGATGCAGAGCATTGCATGTTTCGGGAGAAGAGTCTAGCATTGAGCGGGCTAAGGGTCGATCACCCTATGCCCCAAAACTACGCGCCAACGTAGGTTGATACTATTATGTTATTGGGACCTCCCTTGTAAGCTATCCCAGGCCCTAATGGCCCATGAGCTTGATATCGATATCATGGTAGCATCTTCAACCCTGGCAAGATTTTGGATGGCTCTATCCACTTGAGTGTGATAGTCGGGACCATGTAAGCTCTATCGTGGTATGTCGGTTAAGTGACGAGTCTCCCATTGTCTATATGAATCACATTTACATATTCATTACTCATGATTATTACTTTAAGCATGCATGTTCTAAAAGCAAGGTTTGACTCATTATTCAGCTATTCTATACATGTCATATTTCAGCTTTGAGTCATTCGAGGCAGTTATGATGTTATGAAGCTATGCATGGTCATATTATGAAAAGATTACGATTTCAGAATGAATGCATGTAGTCCTTCCTCTCAGATTTGAAAGCTTATGATATGTTATGAAATATTTTAAATGATTTACTTTACTTAAGCGGTTTTACTTACCTTGTATGCTCGGTACATTTCACGTACTGACCGCATACTTTCTATGTTGTATCGTTTCATGATACATGAACCAGCTCCCAGGATCAACCTCGCTCGTAGTCGGTTGTCAGAGTTAGCACCTTCTTGGTTGGTGAGTCCTCATTCTTCGAGGGCTAGACTTTCAGTTTCCTTATGTATTTTTAGTTTTAGTACTATTGAGTTAGTTGGGGTCTTGTCCCATCAACTTGTCCAGATTAGAGGCTTTTCAGACTTATGTATGTGTTAGCTTCAGATGTTTATTCTGATGTTATGTTGAGTTAGACTTCCACGGAGTTATGTTGATGATTTCTTCAGTTATCGAATGAGTTAGATGTATGCTTATGCCATGGGTCGACTTGTCTCTCGGGATCCTTTGTCCCATGTCTATGATCCGTTCCGTTCGGGTCGTGACAAACTTGGTATCAGAGTAATAGGCTTGAAGTGTCCTAGGGTGTCTAAAAGCCGCGTTAAGTAGAGTTTTTTTCATGGGTGTGAAGCGCGCCACACTTTTGACGAATTGGCTACGAGACATTTAGGAAATGTTCCCTTCTTTCATGATATATGTCTTGCGATGAAAAGTCTTTCTATCCTTCTAATTCGTGCTATTCGTGATTGCAGAATCATGGCTCCTCGAAGAATGAATGGAAGGAGGAATGGAGGTGGTGAAGGCCACGAGGATGGAAATGGTTATGGTTGTCAGCCAGCCCCACTAGTTCAGGAGCCTCAGGCACCGGAGCCAGCTGCTCATGTTGAGTTTCAGGCCGCTATTCAGATGCTTGCGCAGGCCTTGACCGCTCAGGTCAATTAGCAGGCCATTGCGTATATCCCATAAAATGGCAATGCAGCGGCAGATCGAGTCAGAGACTTCTTGAGGATGAGCCCGCCGGAGTTCTTGAGGTCCAAGGTAGATGAGAACCCACATGATTTCATTGATAAGATTGTCAAGATCACCCAAGTCATGGGGGTGAGTAGTGTTGAGTGCGCAGAGTTGGCCTCCTACTAGTTGAAGGGTGTTGCGCGTATCTGGTTTTGCCAATGGTAGGATAGCAGGGTCGCAGGAGCAGGTCCGATCACGTGGGAAGAGTTTTAGGTTGCATTCCTAGATTGGTTCTTCCCTCTGGAGATGAGGGAGTTGAAGGCAGCTGAGTTTGTAAACTTGAAGCAGGGAAGGATGACAGTGCAAGAGTATTCCCTTGAGTTCACTCGCCTATCAAAATATGCACCGGAGTTAGTGACTGACTAGAGAACGCGGGTGAGCAGGTTCGTTCATGGTATAGCAGGGTATTTGGACAAGGAGTGTTGGATTGCTACGCTTCACCAGGATATGGACTTTCCTTGCATAGTGTTGTATTACCAGCAGATGGAGGCAACACATTTGAGAGAGAGAGAGAGGCCAAGAGGGCCAGGACCGAGGATCAAAAATTCTCTCGACAGAGGTCCGATGGTGGGCACAGACAACAGAGTCACAAGAGATCATCAGCCCTGACATCTTCAGCATTGAGTGTGCCATCCAGGCCTAGACATGATCAGAGAGGGCGAGTGTCAGGCTCGAGGGGTCAGAGCAGCAGGCCCACAGATTCTAGCATCCCAGCTTGTCGCAGATGTGGTCGGGGGCAGACAGGTCAGTGTTTGGCAAGCTCAAATGCTTGTTTTGGGTGTGGGCAGCCTAGACACATGCTTCGAGATTGTCCAGCTATGAGGCAGGATCAGATTGGGGGCTGAAGCCCAGCTTCTAGTTTAGTAGCCCCTCCCCCACGCTCAGCACATCAGGGGGCATCTACTAGCACAGTTGGCGGTCAGCGCCAAAACATATTCTATGCTTTAGCTTCCCTTCAGGAGCAGGAGGTCTCCCAGAATGTGGTTACTAGTATGTTGCAAGTTTTCCATATTGATGTTTATGCTTTGTTAGATCCGGGGGCCACCTTATCTTTTGTGACACCATATGTGGCCAGTAGCCTCGAGTCAGTCCCAATGTCTTTTCAGAACCCTTCTCAGTTTCCACTCCAGAGGTGACTCAGTTATAGCTAGATGAGTGTATAGAGGTTTCCTAGTCTCAGTTCTTCATATGGTCACCTCAGCAGACTTGATAGAGTTATCCATGACCAATTTCGATGTTATTCTTGGCATAGATTGGCTATTTGCATGCTATGCTTCAGTTAATTGTAGAACCCGGGTAGTAGAGTTCAGATTTTCGGGTAAGCCAATTTTAGAATGGAAGGGTAGTTTAGTTGTGCCTGTAGGTCATTTCATTTCCTACCTTAAGGCCAGAAAGATGATTTCTATGGGTTGTGTGTACCATCTAGTTAGGGTTAAGGATGTTGAGCCTGAGACCCCGACTATCCAGTTAGTTCCAGTAGTACGTGACTATCCAGAGGTCTTTCCTGATGGTTTGCCAGGTGTCGCTCCCGAGTGGGAGATTGATTTTGGTATTGACCTTCTTCCCGACACGCAGCCTATATCTATTCCTCCCTACAAGATGGCTCCATCAGATCCAAAAGAGTTGAAAGAGCAGTTGAAGGACCTATTAGATAAGGGTTTCGTTAGACCGAACAAGTCTTTATGGGGTGCACCAGTCCTATTTATACGAAAGAAGGATAGTTCCCTTCGGATGTGTATTGACTATCGACAATTGAACAAAGTCACCGTCAGGAACATGTATCCTCTACCTGGGATCGATGATTTGTTTGACCAGCTTCAGGGTGCCAATTGTTTCTCAAAGATAGATCTCAGGTCCGGGTATCACCAGCTCAGAGTTCGGGAGAGTGACATCCCGAAGACAGCCTTCAGGACGTAGTATGGTCATCATGAGTTTGTAGTTATATATTTTGGACTAACGAATTCTCCTGTAGCTTTTATAGAATTGATGAACAGGGTGTTCAAGCCATACCTAGACATGTTCGTGATCGTGTTTATTGATGACATCCTTATATACTCTCGGAGCGAGGAGGAGTATGCCGCTCACATGAGAGTAATGCTTTAGACCCTCAAGTATCAGCAGTTGTACGCCAAATTCAGAAAGTGCAAATTTTGTTTGAACTCCGTAGCATTTTTCGGCCATGTGGTATCGTGTGAGGGCATAAAGGTAGATTGTCAGAAAATCGAGGCAGTGAAGAATTGGCCCAGACTGGTGAATCCTTCGGATATTCGGAGTTTCTTGGGATTATATGGCTACTATTGGAGGTTTTTTGAGGGTTTCTCATTTATTGCAGCACCTTTGACCAAGTTGACTCAGAAGAAGGTGAAATTCCGATGGTCGGAGGCTTGTGAGAAGAGCTTCCAAGAGTAGAAGACTCGACTTACTTTACCACCGGTGTTGACCCTACCCGAGGGTACCGATGGATTTATGGTGTATTGTGATGCTTCGAGAATTGGACTTGGGTGTGTGTTGATGCAGCATAGGAAAGTGATAGCATATGCCTCAAGACAGTTGAAAGTCCATGAGAAGAATTACCCGACCCATGATCTTGAGTTGGCCGCGGTGGTGTTCGCATTGAAGATATGGCGGCATTACTTGTATGGGGTCCACGTGGATGTATTCATGGATCACAAGAGCTTTCAATATGTGTTCACGTAGAAAGATCTCAATCTTCGGCAAAGAAGGTAGTTGGAGATACTAAAGGACTACGACGTGAGTGTCCTTTATCACCCGGGTAAGGCTAATGTGGTAGCGGATACACTTAGTAGGCTCTCTATGGAGAGTGTGTCCCACGTGGATGAGGGAAAGAATGAGTTGGTGAAAGATGTCCATCGACTTGCGAGGTTGGGAGTTAGATTGGTCGACTTGACCGATGGCGGCGTTGTTGTGCAAAATGGATCAGAATTGTACTTGGTGACGGATGTGAAAGCCATACAAGATGAAGATCTGATTTTGGTAAAGTTGAAGGAAGCCGTTGGAAGTTAAAAGGTGGAGGGCTTCTCCCAAGGGGGAGATGGGGTGGTGCGGTACCAGGGCCGTCTATGTGTTCAAGATATTGATAATTTGAGGGACCGGATATTACATGAGGCACATGGATCTAGGTATTCTATCCATCTGGGTGCCACTAAGATGTATCAAGATTTGTGGGAAATATATTGGTGGAACAACATGAAGAAGGATATTGCAGAATTCGTAGGCAAGTGCCTGAACTGTCAGCAAGTGAAAGTCGAGCATCAAAGGCGGGGAGGCGTACTTAGAATATTATCATTCCTACTTGGAAGCGGGAAGAGATTAATATGGATTTCATTACAGGCCTACCTCGTACTCTCCGACACTATGATTCTATTTGGGTAGTGGTAGACAAGTTGACCAAGGTTGCACACTTTCTACCGATCAAAACCATAGATCAACGAATGATTATGCCAAATTGTATATTCGGGAGTTGTTACAATTACATGAGTGCCCTTGTATACTATCTCAGACTGAGGTACTTAGTTTACCTCTCAGTTCTGGCGGTCTTTCCAAAAAGGGCTTGGGACTCAGGTTAAACTCAGCACAACATTTCATCCGTAAATGGATGGTCAGGCGGAGCGGATAATTCAAACTCTCGAGGACATGTTAAGAGCTTGTGTGATGGATTTCAAAGGCAGTTGGGATGATCACTTGCCCTTGATCGAGTTTTCTTACAATAATAGCTACCACTCCAACATCCAGATGACACTGTTCGAGGCTCTTTACGGGCGGAGGTGTAGATCGCCCATCGGATGGTTTAAGGTTGGTGAGGCAGCTATGATAGGACCTGATTTGGTGCATGAGGCTATGGTGATAGTTCAGTCGATAAGGAAACTGGTTGAAAACCGCTAAGGGTCGTCAAAAGTCATATGCTGATGTGAGGAGGAGAGAGTTGGAGTTCGAGGTTGACGATTGGGTGTTTTTGAAGGTGTCTCCCATGAAGGGAGTCATGCAGTTTGAAAGAAAGGAAAACTCAATCCACACTATGTTGGTCCCTACTGGGTTATGAGAAGAGTTGATAAGGTAGCATATGAGTTGGATTTGCCATCAGAGTTATCTTCTGTTCATCCCGTCTTTCATGTATCGCTCTTGAAAAAGTGCTTGGGTGATCCATGTTTAGTTGTCCCGATGGAAAGCGTTGTTGTGGGAGATAGCCTTAATTATGAGGAAATTCCAGTTGCAATCTTGGATTGTCAGTTTCGGAGGTTGAGGAACAAAGAAGTAGCTTCGGTAAAGGTGTTATGGAGGAATCAACATATTGAGGGAGCTACGTGGGAAGCCAAAGTGGCTATGATGGCCAAATACCCTCACCTATTCCCTACCGGCTCAATTTCAGTTTGAGGTATCAGTTTTTGCCCTAATAAGTTTTAATCGAAATACTTATAGTTGCAAATGTGGGTTGTATTTACTTATTCTAATTTTGCTTGAAAAAGGAATTTAGAGTATGGGAGATGAAACATTAGTGGGTAATTGGGTGTTGATCATGTGGAGTTGGGCTAGAGATAGCCCAAACCCATTGTCAAACACCCATTGAGAATCAAAGCTAGAAATAGTTGATTCTTATCCAAGATGATGTGGTTGTTGTGAAATGGACTTTGGGGTTTCAGAACACCCAAGGTATAAGACACCTAATTGGTTGAAAACATAAGTGCTTCTCGTCCACAACTAATGAGTTGGTAATTTACCAACTCATTAGGCTCTTAAGCATGAACTTTTGTCTAGTTTTTAAGTTGTTTTCGATGGATTTTATGCCCTTTTCCCATTTTTGTGTGCAGATATCTAATTTGGAGAAAAGAGTAAGAAAGGGAGCAAAAAGAAGGGAATCAGGTGAAAACCAGCACTTCACCGGAAGGGACCAGCGAAATGCCGGCTCATTAATGAAGAACACTACCTCTGGGAATGATAGCAACTGAAAAACACGGACTGCAACCGGCGACTCACCGGTATTTTCACTGATTGACCCCTGAAATTTTTGGATCGAAGAGAAAAGAGTCGGCGGCATGCGGGTGGAGACCAGTGAAACACTAGAGGAATTGCCTACGGCCATTGAAAATCACTAGAGGCAGAACAAATTAGAGCCGATGGTTCCCGGAATGTAACTGACGAACCACCGGTACTCCTGCTGGTGCTAGAGCGCTAATAGGGGGTAAAATTGTCCAGAACAGAAAAAAAAAGAGAGGATACCCCATTTTTTGGATATATTCTAGAGAAAAGTACTGCATACTCATGAGACCTCAAGTTTTAGCTTTTAGAACATTCTCTGGGCAGAGAGGAAAGTAAGAATTTTATTGGTGGAATTTGAAAAGAATTATTTTCTTTCTTCTTCTTCTTCTTCTTCTTCTTCATAGCAAGGTACTACCATTGTTGAAGACTTCTTGTTGAATTTGATTTTGCTACTCCTATTATTGAATTCAACGAGTTTATTGTTAAATGTGCTTTTGAATTTCTTAACTATGAGTAGTTAAATCATTAACTAGAGGTGTGTGATGATGAATGCTTAATTAGAGTGGGTATTGCTAGAGTCATCTCAATATTGTTTAATTAAGCGTAAATCTGTTAGATTCTCTCCAATCTATAATTGAAGATCCATTGATATGATATAGGTCTAATTGTTCTTACTTGATTATTGCTTGCAAAAGAAGAATTGAGTATTGGAAAGAGAATTTAATGGTGGGTATGGATGAGAGATTGTGAATTGGGCTGAAAATAGCCAAAATTATATTCTCACTCCTAATTAATAGCTAATAGCTAGAAATTAGTGCAGCTATTAATCCAAATCAGATCGGGTTGAGGTAATGGTGTCTAGAGGTTCGAAAGAACTCTAGCAAGAGGTATTTATGAGGCTGAAAAGCATTAAAAGCTCACTTTCCCGAGATTATTTGCACAAATTGAACTTATGAGATGACGTAGCATGACCCTATCTAGTTAGTATCTTATTTACACCGCACCTCTAGTCTTTCACATTCTTGTCAACAACCTTGGTAATTTTGTGATCGTAGTCATCCAAATTAGAAGTTATATTTGATTGTAAATTACAATTTTCCCTAACATGTTTATTTCCATGTTATTCCGATGTGGTGAAAGCTAAATTCAATTTCTCAAACGACACTTGTGCCTATCATTTACTAGTCCTTGTGGGATTTCACCCCGACATCCGTAGGGATATTTATTTTGATATAGCAACCATTTGTACTCTTTGCATGAATAGTATATTTTAGACGTTATCAAAAATGGCGCCGTTGTTGGGGACGAGCGCTTGATACTCTTGTGTTGATTGTTAATTTGAATTAGTTTTGTACCACAGTTGTTGCTATTAACCAATTGCTATGTTGGTCATGAGCATCTTTGGAAGGTGGTCGTGAGACCCCGAGGGGGTGCTTTATGTGGAGACTATTAAACTAGTAGATAAGATGTGGCATAGAGAGGGGAAGAAAGATGCAATATTGCTAGTCATGATGAAGCAGATGGAATTGTTGATGAACTACATGAAGGGTTTCCATGTAAGATATCACCAAGCCAACCACAGCTATGAGTATTCTTATAATGGAAATCAAAGTAGGAACAATGTTTTATCAGTTGATACTAGTAGCCAGGAGAGCGACGAGTCATTCCCACCCTACATGGAAAACACTCTCGAAGTGGTTCTTGAAAAAGTCCTTTCAATTGAAGAAGGAATTCAGGACTTGCGGAGTAAACTATTGGACCTTACGACCATTGTGAAGAGTCATGATGTAATAATACAATAATTGGAGGATAGAATAAATGAGTTAGGTGATCGTGGGCAAAATAGCATGCCCAAGTGATACTTTATAACGTAGTTTTGCCTTGTTTATCTATTTATTTATATACATTCTCATGTGTTTTTATGTAAATGTGAATATGTATTAACCCACATGATTAGTCCTTATTTTTGAAGGTAAATAACACATTTGAGGACTTAATCTATGATTTGGTGAAGTGGAGGAATGATATCGGGAGCGATACACCAAAGTTGGAATAAAATGAGGGATCACTGAAGGGTGCCGCGATGGGCACTGTTTCACGGAGCCATGGCGACAGTGTTCTGCCTCCAGGATTTAAATTGGGCGATTTCCAGAGGGCTTCCGCGATACCTCCGTGTCACGGAGGCAGTGCTCCGTGATACACTCCGTGACACGGAGCGACTCCACTTCGGGCTAAATAGTTGCTTTTTCTCATTTACTATAAATATGTCCCTTAGCTCCTAAAAACATTTTGTCATGATTTTATTCTGAAAAACCACCTAGGAGTGAAGGGAGAAGTGGGAGAACTCACCTAGGGTTCATCAATTTCATCTTCTCTTCTACCAATTCTTGTAAGTATGTTACTTTAACAATGTTTTCTTGTAATTTTACGAACATGAGTGGCTAGAACCCTTCCTCTAGGGTTGAAGCCATGAGTTATGATTGTGTTTTTAAAAATTTGTTTTGGAATTAAGTTATTGATTGTTGTTTTGTCTTGCATTCTTAATTATGGTTGTTTTTATGATTGATCACCATGAGAACCCACACGTTAAGCATAGGTAAATGCTTGAGTAAGCAAACCTAGGAAAGAACATAAGAATGCAGGAAGCAAGTTCTTGTCTTTTGATAAGATTTGTGGTTAGGATAGGAATATACCTAATACCTTGCCTGGTTGATAAAATGGGAAGAGGGAAAGACACCAACTTAGAATCGTACTCCACCACTTGTAGGAGTAATTGTGAAGATAAGATTGGTTAAATGGTTGGAGGTACGGAAGTACCCAAATCAAGGGAATAAACCCCATAAACCACATCCACGTAGTGAATTGCCCACGAACTAGAAATGACATCCTCGCTCAATGATGTAGTAGTGAGGCTAGTTTGTCGTGTTTAGAGGTTCGGAAGACCATGAACATGTAATTTTAATTATGTGAGAAGAAAATTGATAGTTCCATACTTAAACCATTGCAAATCGTAGTATCACATGATTATCCGGCTTTAACTCTAGTTGCTCCTTGAATGAATTCAGAGTATTTCGTTGACCACATCTAGACTTAGTTAAATTTCTCGAAAAAGTCTATAATCAACACTTGCGGCATTTAATATCACACTTGAACTTGGTAATTAGCTGAATTGGTCCAGTCCCTGTGGGTTCGACATCCGGCTCTTAAAAAGGGCCACTATATTACTTGTACGACCCGTACACTTGCGGGCTCAACATTAGCATCTCATGTGGCAGCTCAAACAACAGAAACCAACACTTCCTCACCTCAGGCCATCATGGACGATGATATATTTGAGTGTGAAATGGAGTAAGAGGTCGTAGGAGAAATGATTGTTGATTTCTTTTTGAAAGGTGAAGAACTCGAGGAGGTTCATCAAGTGCATAAGGAGATAAGAAATTATCCTTTCCAACCAAGGAAGCTTCATCTCGACTTAAAAAATCGCACAACTCCTCTGTCACAGCCATCCATTGTGGCACCTCCAAAACTGGAGCTCAAACCCTTGCCCACTCATTTGCAATATGCATATCTGAGCGAGAATGAGACGCTCCCGATCATCATTTTGGAAAAACTTACTCCTTCTCAAGTAGAAAAACTCATCGTGGTATTGAACGGGCATATTCGAGCGATAGGGTGGTCAATAACTGATATCATCGGTATTTCACAGGGGATTTGAACTCACAAGATTAATCTTCAAGAAAATTTCAGCCCATCAGTTGAGCATCAAAGGTGTTTGAACCCACCTATGCAAGAGGTGGTCAAAAAGGAGCTTATTAAATGGCTAGACGCAGGTGTGGTATATCCTATCGCAGACAACAACTGGGTAAGCCTTGTGCAGTGTGTGCCAAAGAAAGGAGGCATTACGGTTGTCCCGAATGAAAAGAATGAATTAATTGCCACTTGCCCAGTTACTGGATGGAGAGTTTGCATGGATTACCATAAGTTAAACTCTTGTACAAAGAAAGATCATTTCCCAGTGCCCTTCATTGACCAAATATTAGATCGACTGGCCTGTAAGGCGTACTATTGTTTCTTGGATGGATACTCGGGATACAATCAAATTTCGATTGCACCCGAAGATCATGAAAAAACCACGTTTATATGTCCCTATGGCATTTTCGCTTTCAAGAGGATGCCTTTTGGTATTTGCAACGCTCCCACCACTTTCCAAAGATGCATGATGTCCATTTTTTTTAGATATGGTGGAAGATACTATGGAAGTCTCCATGGTTGACTTTACAATTGTGGGGGACTCGTTTGACGACTGTTTGACACACTTAGAGGAGGTATTAAAGAGATGCAAAGAAATAAATTTGGTCCTTAATTGGGAAAATGTCATTTTATGGTAAAAGAAGGGATTGTGTTGGGACATAAGATTTCCAAAAAAAGGATTGAGGTGGACCAAGCAAAAGTCAACGCCATTGCTCAGTTACCTTCATTGTGCACCGTGAAGGGTGTTAGGAGTTTCCTCGGACACGTAGGTTTTTACCGCTGATTTATTAAAGACTTCTCTAAGATAGATCATCCTCTATTTTGGCTGCTGGAGAAAGAAGAAAAGTTCAATTTTGATGAGGACTGCTTGAAGGCCTTTGTGGAGTTAAAGGGAAGGTTTATTTCCTCTCCAATCATTATAGCACCTGATTGGTCAAAACCCTTTGAGCTCATGTGCGATGCCAGTAGGGTGGAATTAGGAGCATTCATTGGTCAGTGGAGAGACAAGATAGTTCACCCAATCTGTTATGCTAGCAAAGCTCTAAACGACACACAAACAAACTACACAGTAACGAAGAAAGAGTTATTCACTGTTGTGTTTGCTTTTGAAAAGTTTCGGGAATATTTGTTAGGAACAAAAGTGGTAGTGCACACGGACCATGCAGCGCTTAGGTATTTAATGGACAAGAAAGATGCTATACCGAGACTGATCAGGTGGATTTTGTTATTGCAGAAATTTGACTTTGAGGTGAGGGATTGTAAGGGATGCGAGAATCAAGTGGCCGACCATCTATTGCGCCTAGAAACAAGTGGTCAGCCAGGAGAACATGAGGAGATCAATGATGCCTTCCCGAATGAGCATATTCTGGCCACAATCCACGATCTAACAACGTGGCTTTCCGATTTTGCGAATTACTTGTCCAGTAACATTATACCCGAAGGCTTGAAATTTCAACAAAAGAAGAAATTCATGCATAATGTCCTGAAATTTTATTGGGATGAACCTTACCTCTTCCAGAGTTGAGCAGATGGTTTAATACGATGGTGTGCTCCAGAAGTAGAGATAGTCCCAATTCCGGAGGCTTGTCATTCTTATCTGGTTAGGGGTCATTATGGGAGTGTGCGGACAACAGCAAAAGTGTCACAGTGTGGGTTTTATTGGCCTACACTACATCAGGATGCCCATGACTTTGTGATGCAATGTGATCGGGGTCAAAAGATAGGGAGTATTTCAAGGAGGCATGAACTTCCGCTAACACCAATCTTAGAGGTTGAGTTGTTCGATGCATGAGGGATCGACTTCATGGGCCCTTTTGTAAGCTCCTATGAAAACACATACATCTTGGTAGTAGTTGATTATGTATCCAAATGGGTGTAAGTTGTTTCACTCCCCAATAATGAAGGAGGAGCATAACAACCTTTTTGAAGAAACATATTTTCTCTCGATTCAGTACTCCCAGAGCTATCATGAGAGATGGGGAATCCCATTTTTGCAATCGAGTATTCAACACATTGCTAGCTAAATATAGTGTGAAACACAAAGTAGCCACCCCTTATCACCCACAAACCAGCGACCAAGTAGAAGTTTCAAATCGGGAAATAAAATCTCTCTTGACTAAAATAGTCAATGTTAACAAAATCGATTGGGCGCGGAAGTTAGATGATGCCTTATGGGCATATCGGACTGCATTTAAAATGCTAATAGGAATGTCTCTATATCAGCTGGTGTTTGGAAAATCATGTCACCTCCCTATTGAGTTAGAACGCAAAGCCTTATGGGCATTGAAAAGCTTAAATCTTGAATGGGGAAGAGCTGTCCAAGGACGAGTTCATAATCTGCATGAGTTAGATGAATTCAGAATGAGGGAATATGAGAAATGTAGCTATTTACAAAGCCAGAATGAAACATTATCATGACAAAAAAGTGTTTCAACGTAGTTTTGCTCCAGGGGACTGAGTGTTGTTGTTCAATTCACGGCTACGAATATTCCCCCTGGAAATTAAAATCCAAATGGTCAGACCCTTTTAAGGTATCTCAAGTGTATGAAAATGGTGCCATAGAACTCCATGGAGAGAATGGGAGCAAGTTCAGAGTGAATGGCCAATGAGTTAAAAGATATCTAGGGGTGTTGGAAGTAGTTGGCAGAACAGAGGTCGTATATTTAGATGAACTATAGATCCTGCGAGACCTTCGTCGTGCCACGACGTTAACTAAAGAGCTTCTTGGGAGGCAACCCAAACATTTTTATTTTCTAACTCTTCTTATATGTATTGTTGTTTTTTATTTTTCTAGGTTAGGTTGGTGAACTTCAAGAAGAACAAGGACAGGGCTGGCCGGCACTAGATTGGCGAAACGCAGGCAGCACTCCGTGAAGGATCCAAGGCTAGTTGGCGACCCATCCAGCGAAGCGCCGCTTAAAAGCGCGAACCATTGGTCAGTTGCCGATGTCAACCAGTGTACCTAGGAGTAGCCTTGTCATCAACTTTTCACTTAGTGAAAATCCAAACGCATTCCATGACACACCAGTCAGTTGCCGATCTAGTTTCCAGAAACTCTCTCAGGTAATGTTAGCGGCGGCCACATCGGCGAATCGTCGATCTGCTTCGGCGATCGCTGGTACGCCCTAATCTGGAATATTTCCCTTTTTTAGAAGTTTGACCGACCTTCACACTTCCCCATCTTCCATTTCTCTCTTTCCCACCATTTTTTAGTCTCCTAAAAAAACCAGTTTCCTACCTATCCTCCATTAATGACTACCATTTCCACACCCAATTAACTTCCCCTCCTTTCCCATTTGAATACCTCCACCCACTTTCATTCACCCATCTCCTTTACTCCACTATAATCTCAACATACCAGTAGTAAGCAGAGGCTGTTTGTTGTGGCTATTCACCTAATTGGTAAGGTCTATGTCACTCACGCTCTAAGGTTTCGAGTACTATTGGTGATATTTTGTTTTTGTGTGTTTATATAATGTTTTTCTTTGCTATATTTGGCTGGACTTTGTTTTATATTTTTTTCACGTGGGTGTCACATGGTGTTTGGGTGAAATATGAGTGGAACACCCTCTCGAGTTGCCAAATGATAGATCGATTGACACCTTTCTTAATGGCAACTTGTTGTTTTATTGGGTTGGGTGAAAATTGGTGTATATCTATGTGGGGGGGTGGCATGTGGGTTAATTGCATACAGGTCGGCCACCGGCAGACCGCCGGTTGTGCTTTAGGAATCATCGGTTATCTCGCGGATTCACTTTCCCAATACTGCATGCTAGCATCAATCTGCAAGGCACCAGCACTTCGCGGATCAAGATCGGCATTTTGCCGGTGGGGCACTGATAAGTATAATGTCTACCCCCATGTCACTACCTCACATCGACGACTCATCGACGTTTCACAGAATCGCATCCACCTTTCACCAATGGTTCGCCAGTGTCACTTGAGGCTATAATCGTTGCACCTAAGTTCTTTCCTCTTGCTTTACTCTGGGTTTAAAAATATGTGCACAATTCAAACCTTAGTTGGCAGAATCATGTCTATTCCTAGCAATCTCATAGAGGCCAAGCGTCAATGCACAACAGAAATGCACAAGTTCGATTTGGGTTGGAAAGAATGGAGGAGTATTACGTTGCTTTCAAGGAGAAGCAATTCATCCATGCAAAAGTCCAATTTGAGGTGGACTCTTTCAAAAATGCCTTCCCAGACATCTACAATCAGATTGGGATGCGTGATTGGGGTCCATTCACCATATCGGTTGACCCTTATTTTCCAGATTTGATGTGGGAATTTTATGCATCATACGGGGCAAGGCAGCGACTCCTAAAGCACAAGGGCCACACATAAACATTACCACGCGTACCGTCGATATGGGTGCATGGTCAAGAGGTACCTATAACTCCAGAGGCAATCAATTCGCTTTATTGGGTTGAGCCCGATCAAATAACATTCGACATTATGCAAAAAGGTGGAAGATAAAAAGAACCTGTTCCAATGGGTAGCCAACATGATTGCAATTGGTCAACCATAATGGGCCATCTCTAGGGGTCTGATTCATCGTCGTGACTTGAAATTTGAAGCCCGAATGTGGTTAGGCTTGGTTCATCCAAGGTTAGTACCTTCTTAGAATACAATGGAAGTTCCAATTGAAGTTGCCATTCTTATCGCTTGCATCATGGGTCCTGTACACATCAACATTGGGGAGCTTATTGCTGATCAATTCAAACGAATGGCCAAGCAGTAGGCTATGACTTTGCGATATCCTAGCCTCGTGAGTATGTTATGTGTGCAGGCTGCATGCCCTTTGTTTTGACCATTGGATAAGACTGTTCGGGCGGATACTATAATTACATTGGCTACTAAAACTAACAAGGATGCTCCAGCTATGAAGCAAGCAAAGCGTACAAAGAACAGGAATCCACCACCTTCGGCGTCTTCTCCCACATCGGCCGCCCAGTTCTATACAACTGTCGTCCCCACCCCCACCCCTACTAATTTGCTCAAAGTAGCAGAAAGAGCCCAAGTACATGAAAGCCAGCTTGTGAAGCTAGCTAAGGCTATCCCATCCATGATACAACTTGCCATCAAGAAAGCCATGCAACCTTCTAGAGACAAGTTGAAAAGCCTATGCACTACATTTGAGGTCCTCGAGAGCAAAGTGAGTACGTTGAGGAAAGAGGTGGCTGCACTCAGTGGACCTCCATCTACTAGCAACCCAATCCCTCCTGAACTTGCAGTGGTGCCCTCACAGCCCGAGGCACCCGGAGTCCATCGGATGATTGGTGGGTGGGGTATGACAGCGTGTCAAAAATAGTGTTAGATGAGGAGTTATATCATAGCCGACCGCCACCACCTCCATTGCTCTCGGTGTATGACGTAGATCCATCCTAGACACCTGGCGGAGTGGCAACGACTTCTTATCATGAGCTTGGTACTTTGCCTGACAAATGGGTGGTGCTTGGACCCGGGAAACCAGTGGAACTCCTACTTGATCCACTGCGACTGACTGCTGAAAAAATGACTTCTTGGCACTTTGATGCAGCCACTGTTACACCTGGTAAATTCTTGACATGTAGATGGCCTATTCGCATGTTGGTTAAGAGTTTTAGAATGCCATACGTGCGAGAAAAGGGCCCGGGGAGAGACCGGACAAGCGCCAAGTCGGCGCGTTGCAAGGCAAATGCGACTTATAAATCGCATTCGATGAATACGACTTATAAATCGCATTCGAAGAATGCGACTTAAAGGTCCCAAGTATAAAAGCCCCCAATTCGGTTTTTAATGATAGAAATTCATAATTTCTAGAGAGTAAACAGAGGAAACAACTGAGAACAGAGGGCACAAAGATTTCTTTAAAATTTCTATCCGATTACGCCATTATACGCGGTCCAAACTCGAAATAATCTTAGGTAGTGAGGTATTAAGCTGCAAGGAGCATTCCTACGGATTTAGTTTCGTGAAATTCGGTCGGAAAACCGTCGTCCTACTGAGCTAAGGTAAGTGGAATTGCTCCAAATTAGTGTCAATATACTCCTATCCCTAAAGTGAGTATTTCTCCCTTCTAGACTTCTGAGAAATAGTGAGTTTTCAACTGTTTTTCAATAAGTCAAAGTTTGGGATATATATGTATTCAAAGTAGTGTTTCCTTCCAGAATATTGATGAATTTAGTTCTATTTGTTGTGTATATGAATGCAGTTGGAAGAAATAACTGGATATTGGCCGAGTTACGCCAGATAGTTAAGAAGTCAGAAATTGAGGTATGTAAAGCTAGTTTCTACGGCAAGTTAGTAATTCTAGTATAGTAAAATAGAATAAATTCCAGAAGGAAGTTCCAGAAGACGAGTATTAGGTATGTTTGCGTTATTATGTCATATTGATAATAAAAGTCAGTAAATCAGTATTAAACAACGAGAAATCATTTCAGACTCAGTACCAGATTCAGTTTAATCTAGTCAAAGAATCAGAATAGAATATCAGAACGTAGATATTATTTTCAGATTTAATATACATGTTATATGTCATTACTGTTGCTTTTTTGAGACTTGTTTGTGATATGTGGGCACCCTTAGAGCTTCCTTGCCGCCCCAGGGTTAATAGCTGTGTCGACTCGCCCGCCAGAGGGTGAGAATGCGTCACTCCAAGGAGTGGCATGTCGTCCGCAGTAGGATGAAGATGGGATGCAGCATTCCCCATAGCAGGCTGATCAGCATTACAGTATACCCTGTCGAGCGCTTGCGCCCAGGGCACAGATTACAGATTACAGTTACAAATTTCAGATTGCAGTTACAGGAGTCCTCCGAACTCAGACACAGTTATAGTCAGAGGCCTAGAGAGCCCAAGCTGCATACGTAGGGGGCCGGTGGGGTGCTCGTAGTTACTAGGTGAGTGGAGTGAATTTATCTTTGGATGGCTTGACCCGGGTAAGGGTATATAGATTGCATGTTGATTGGCACCTTCCGGCTTATGGGGGCTGGTATAGGTTCTTGTATGCTATATATGTATAGACATATTACTTATTACATGAATAGTTTGCAGGACGTCGTATCGACAGGTATGGTTCTTATCTTCCTTCTAGTACAGTTAAGCTCAGTGCAGATGCTGCTATCCTAAACAGTTTTAGCTATCCTCTGTTACTTCAGTAACTATCAGTATTACTGTTTATCTTCAGTTATGTTCAGTTTTGCTTTGCATACTCGGTACCAGTGGTACTGACGCCCGTTGGGGGCGCTGCATTACTTGCCTGCAGGTACTCATAGACGAGGAGCCAGTCCCTCGTGATTCTAGCCAGCACATAGAGTTATCAGCTCCTGTCATCCGGAGCTAGACAGCTAGAGGTTTTTTTCTTTTATTTTTTTGTACAGTATGGGTAGGCCGGGGTCCTGTCCCCACCATCTTATCAGTATTTTTAGAGGCTTGCAGATTGTATATTCCCTGTGGTTAGCTGTACCGGTCGTGTGAGGCTGTGTGTATGTTTTAGCTTGTTTATAATGGCCGTGTGGGGCCTTACTCAGTTGGTAGTGGTGACCTTGTCGGTCACGTAGCATTTTAGCACCCGTTTTCTTGATTCAGAAGTAACTAAACCGCATGGTGGGCTTATCGACCCGCATAGGTTCCTTTATACTACTGTTGTTCTGGTTAGCTGTTGTTTTCTTACAGGTAGCTACAGGCCTAGTCGGCCGGAGGCTATATTTACATATGTTATATAGCCCGTCGTTTTCTTGAATCCAGAGTTAGAGCCAGCTTGACACCAGAAGTGCTTAGGCTTAATAGTGCAGCTGTCCTGGTCTTAGTAGGGCACCAGGTGCCAGTCATGCCTCCCAAGGTGGGGCGTGACAACCACATATTCTTAGGGCCCTCGTCCTAACCACTAATTCAATCAGGAAGCCTTTTTCACCTTATTCTCTGTTATTTTTGCTACATTGGGGGAAATATCTGGTTTTAAGTGGGGGGATGTATGTTTTGCAAAAGTTTTTTTTAGTGTACTAAGAATGAAAATGGGGTCCTTATCTTGAATTGTGTACTCCTTCAGGACCCAAGTCCTTTGCTTATTCGCCATGTAAATAATAGAATAGTAAATAAACTCCAAGAGTTTTATTCATACCACGATTCTTTCCCGAGGAGCATATCTTTGTTTTCCTTTTCTTTGTGTTATCGAAACGGGTTGGCATTTCCCGATGATAGATTGAGTGGCGACTTTCTTAAGGGAAAATGCCATGTCATTTTTGAGTCTTTTATGGAGTTGTTTTGAGAGGCACCACCAAAAAATTTTTTAAAATGAAATTCACAATGGGGCATGAAAATGAGAAATAATGAGTAGATGTTTGAATCGAGAACATAATGCTCTTTGTCATATTTTGTAGATTCCTCGCTTGACTTATGAATTTGCATGATTTGATGTCTTACATCAAGATTCTATGTGGATAATGACTATTTAAGAGTGATGACTTGTGTGGTAAGGATTTTTATGAGTCTCATGCACAACTTCTTGTGTAGAACTTGCCCCAAGTGTGACTCAAGACAAAATTCTAGATGTTGTTTCACTTAAAACATGATCTTAGGCCTCCTTTTGTTAGTCACTTCACCCAAAATGACCTCCTTGAGCATTAATCTTTGATAGCCAATGTTTGAGCCTTGGACCCTTTCTTGGAATCCACATTACAAGATGAATAACCATTTTAATCCTTCTCTTTGGCACCTATCCTCCCTAATTGCTAGTAATAAAACAATGAAAAAAGAGGACTTCAAGCCAATGAAATGGGGAGATATAAGGGAATGAATTTGAAATGAGGAAAAAGCCTAAGTTTGAGGGTTTGTAAGAGAAGGGGGAAAATGAGAGCTTCAATGTGAGGTAGCACCAAAATTGTGATGAAATGAATGAATCATTGGGTCGAAAGACCTTGAATCATCAGAAGAGAAAAGAATAGTAAAAAGGTGTTATCTCTTGAATACAAAAGGCTAATTGTGGAATTCATAGGTGTTAAAAGGGTGGTTTGTGTTATACAAATGATGAAGATAATGAACAAGGAGAAATAAGGTGGAGTAATTTCAATAAGATAATGGGATGTTGCAAGAATTTATAAAGGCATTAGGGAGGCATTAGTCACTAGATCTAAATATTTATCCTACCCTCAGCCCTAGCCTACATTATGACCTGCAAGTCCTAAGTGATTTTAAGTGTAGTTGCTCTATATTAGTGGCGAATTACTTGAAGGGCAAGCCTATGGGTCGAGTTGGGTGCATGCAAATTCTTTTGGGAGAATGAGTGAAATCTTCTCTTTGTGCAATCCCTTGTGTGAATGTATTGAGTTCATGAAGAAAATTGGGATTTTCTCTTCGGCATCATCCCTTTTGAGGACCCAATTGCATTAAAGATAAATTTGTGCATAGGGCATGAGAAATGCAAGCTCTAAGGAAAGTTTTGAATGTGGAATGGTTATGAATTGAGATTTTATGCATTCTTTATGGAGGAGTTATGCCCTTGTTTTGCAAAAAGAAAGCTGTTGTAAATCGCGCTTTTGAATGGTGGTGGCCTCTTGAAATGGTTCCGTTTTTCGGGTTTTAGGGAAATATTCTTCTATTTTTCAGTGAGCAGATGATCAATTTTTGGGTTGTCAGAGGTCAAGTGGTCAATAATGCATACATTTGTGTGAAGTGGCATGTCATTTAGCTGATGTTAACTACATTACTTGAGGACAAACAAGGGTTCAAGTTTGGGGGTTTGATGAGTTGGTAATTTACCAATTCATTAGGCTCTTAAGAATGAACTTTAGTCTAGTTTTCAAGTTGTTTTGGATGGAATTTATGCCCATTTCCCCTTTTTGTATGCAGATATCTTATTTGGAGAAAATAGCAAGAAAGGGAGCAAAAAGAAGGGAACTGGGTGAAAATCGGCGTTTCACCGGAAGAGACTAGCAAAAAGACAACTAAACACCAGCCAAGAGATGAAGAACACTGCCTTTGGGAAAGATAGCAACGGGCAAACGTAGACTGCAACCAGTGACTCGCTGGTATTTCCGCTGATTGACCCCTGAAATTTCTGGATCGTAGAGAAAAGAGTCAGAGGCACGCGGATGGAGACCGGCGAAATGCCGTTGTAATTGGCTATGGCCACTGAAAATCACTAGAGGCAGAACAAATTAGATTCGGCGGTTTGCAGAATGTAACCAGCGAACCGCCGATATTCCCACCGGTGCCAGAGCGCTGATCAGGGGTAAAATTGTTCAGCATGAAAAAAGAGAGGGGATAACCCATTTTTTGATATATTCTAGAGAAAAGTATTGCGTACTCATGAGACCTCAACTTTTAGCTTTTAGAACATTCTCTGGGCAGAGAGGAAAGTAAGATTTTTATTGGTGGAATTTGAAAAGAATTATTTTATTTTTCTTCTTCCTCTTCTTCATAACAAGGTACTACCATTGTTGAGGACTTCTTGTTGAATTTGATTTTGCTACTCCTATTATTGAATTCAAAGAGTTTATTGTTAGATGTGCTTTTAAATTTCTCAACTATGAGTAGCTAAATCATTAACTAAAGGTGTGTGATGATGAATGCTTAATTAGAGTGGGTATTTCCATAGTTGTTACACCCCGTAAGTTCCTATCATTTAACCGATGCATTCGTATGGATGTTGGGAGTTCAAGAGTACTAAGCATGAAAAAAAAGGCCCGGGGGATAAGTACATGAACGTGGCATCGAGCGAGCAGGAGGCCAGGGCTAGGGGCCAGGCGCCTTGGCCACCGCGCTGTGCCAAGCGGTCTGGCGCTATGGCTGGCGCGCGGCACACCCTTGTGCGATGCTTTGGCAAGAAAAGGGCACAACCTTGTGGGGTACTTTGGCCGGCACGCGGCACACCCTTGTGCGGTGCTATGGCAGACGCGCGACACACCCTGGATTGGCGCGATGCGTGGCGCGCTGCGCCTCCTTAGCACCGCCCTATATATACATATGAATACTTCTCTCTCACTTGAATCATTTCACAAATGTTCTTCACAGCTAGGGACTAAGGTCTCACGCAAATATCAATCATTTTTCATCAGATTATTCTACCAAACATCATCCATTTCCGATTAACTTCAGGTATTGAATTCTAACCCTGTAGGGAGCATTACTATAGAGTTATTTTCTTGAAATACGCCTGGCAAACCGAACTCCATCGAGTAGAAGTTATCAAAATTGCTCCAAATTGATTCCTATACAGCCACAGGCTTTGAGTAAGTATTTCTCCCTTCTGAACTCTCGAGAAATTATAGGTTTTCGGCCGTATTTTATGCAGATGAATTATAGTTTCTATTAATATCAAAAGTTATCCTTTTACGCTGAATTTGGTATTGAAATTCATCTCTTTCTCCCAGTATAACGGTTACTGCTAGAAAGAGCTAAAGAATCGAAGTTGAAACTCGTCGGTTATTCGGGAAACAACAGTCGAGGTATGTACTGCTTAAACCTAGGCAAGTTATTCCCGTCGTACAGTGTTACGACTTATGTTCTCAAATAGAAATAATGGTCCCATATGCTGTAGATAGTCGCTACCAATAGATTGTGAATAGACATGTTGTAATTAGCTGGTGCTGGTATATAAAGATCAGATATGCTGTGATTAGCTACTATCTGTAGATTACGGTTATATAAGTTCTGGCTAGTTGCTAGAAAACATATATAGATTATACTGCAATATCCCTCATCGAGAAGGAGCATGTTAAGTGTGATATGCGCTAGAAACGTCATAGAAACTCTTCTATTCTCCAGTTTATTATATTAATAGGATTGTATGTTTTATTTCCAGGCCTAGACCTTAGAAGCTCATGAATAGTTATCAGGCTTGAGCTAGTAAGTTGAACAACATAGGCGTAGCTAAGCGGTTTAACTACCAGTTTGGCGCCTGTATTGTCAGGAAAGCAAGCCTAGAGGCCATTGGCGTATCCTCATGCCCTAGGGCCAGAAATATAGATAGGAAGGCTATGTTTTAGAGTCAGCAACCTAGGGTTTTCTGGGGAACTGAGTGACAACTTGCCATCTAATTAGCTATTAATAGTGATTTTCAGTCGTAGTTAACTTAGCATTTATCACATAGGACGCCCAGGAATCCAGACCAGTCGTCTAGGTCAAATAGACCCATGGGTATCCTAAGGAAGGGGACCTTATCAGTAGTTAGGGGACGGGCCAGTGCCCCAGCCGGTTCTTATAAGAAACTCAGGTATAGATTACCGGGAGTGGCTAAGTCTATATAAACTTGTCTATAAGGTTAAGAATCGCCCAGAAAAGTAATATAAGATTCGAGTAGACCAAGATGAGGTCTAAGGGACTAGTACCACATTAGTACAGTACTACCCACAGGATAAGAATGTCAGTAAGTTTCTTATGGAGGATTAGGGGTCGATCGCTCAAAAGCATGTTCGGCCAGTAGCAGCCCTACAGTTGTTCTAAGGAGAGGAACTAAGCAATTAGTCATCCACGACCCCACAGTTGTTTATGAGTCATAGATTTCTGGGTAGGACATTCAGAGTTATGTTAGACCACTCCAGATCTCGCCCTATCCAGTCTAGATCATTAGAGATCATGATCACTATCTGGATCCTTGGATCAGATACAGGTGCACGATGTGCCTGCTAGCAGCCTTACAAACTATCCTAGGGGGAGAGCAGTGGTAGTGTTAGGCACCGAAGGCCAGTTACGCCTTTTAAGTAGCTAGATTGAGATTTCAATAGAGCACCTTTGTTGGGGTTGCCCTCACTCAGGAGCTTTCCATGACCACCCCGGGGTTATTAGCTGTGTTGTCGCCCGCCAGGGGTGAGATGACATTGCTCCAAGGAGCAATATGCCATCCGCGAGGGGTGAATATGGGGTCCTAGGTCCTTATACAATCCATTCCATGGCTGGACTATTATATACCGTATCGGCACTACACCCCGGTTGAGCCTGATGCCCAGGGCGCAAATAGCAGGAGTCCGCTGGACTCAGACATAGACATAGTTCAGGGACCGAGCAGGCTCACTTACAGACCCAGGAGGACAGATAGGTTGGCTATAGCACCAGTAGAGTCATAGAAACCTGGATAGGGGTATATAGATTGAGGTGTACTTGCCAAGGCTTGTGGGGGTCCCGGTAGGTTATTTCTGTGTTGCCTGTACCTTCCAGGCTTTTGTGGGCCAGGTTAGGTTCTTGTTTGTATTTCTTGTATGCTAGCTATAGCTTATGAATATATGATTATATAGTCATAGTTCACATACGTTTAGTGCCTTGCTAGACGCAGATTACAAATAAGCTAGCTTACAGTTAATTTTTCTGCCCCTTCTCTCTATTTACTTTCAGTCTTTAACAACTTACTTACTGCCTTACATATTTGGTACATATTATACTGACATCCATCCTTGGGTGCTGCATTACTTGCCTACAGTTTTGGATAGACAGAGTTCAGGATCTTCAGTCGCAATTGTTCAAAGTGAGTAGTTTGGCCAGCTCCCTTTGTTCGGAGTTTCTAGGTTGTAGAGGTTACAGTCTTTCAGTTATGTAGCATCCGGGGTAGGCTGGGACCCTGTCTCGACCACTATTTGTAATTCTTAGATGTTTGATGACTAAAGTCGTCAGTCAGTTAGTTGTATGTTGGCCGTGCGGGGCCTTAATCAGTTATGCCTCGTATGTTGGCCGTGTGGGGCCTAGTATAGTAGCTTGTCTTCATTTTTGTTATAACTAGACAACATGGTGGTCTTGTAGACCCGCATAGGGATCCCTTTTATTGCCTGTTGTTGGTTAGTTGTTTTATTTACTGGTGTCTATACGGCCTTGTTGGCCGGGGGCTGTGTTTACAACCGAGATATAGCTCGTTGTTTTCTTGAATTGAGTCGCAGGCATGCACCCAGACGTGCATAAGCCAGCCAGGTCAGTCAGATCCTAGTGTGGCACTAGGTGCCAGTCATGCCTCCTGGGGGGGGGGGGGCGTGACAAACTTGGTATCAGAGCAGTTCGTATCCTAGGGAGTCTGCAAGCCATGTCTAGTAGAGTCTTGCTTATAAATGTGTTGTGCACCACATTCTATAAGCAGGAGGCTACTAGGCATGATACTATGGTTACCCCTCCTTTTCAAATCTTGCTGTAGAGTAGAGTTGTATAGGATTGAGCCTCTAAGCTTTCATTGCTATGTCTGTCTAGAATAATGTTTGATATAAGATAGACTCCAGCCAGTCGCAAGATGACTACAACAGTAGGAGGAGGTAACAATGAAGTGCCACAATTGGGAGATGGTTAGCCTAAGGGTGGAAGTAGACGTCCGTTGCATTTCCCCATCATCCTCCCGAGGCACCAGGAACTTCCTAAGGCAACAAATATGTCAGCGTCATCCAGGATTCCTTTTTCAGCTTCGAAATAGTACCTCAGAATAGTATACATATGAGTTGGCTTACCTACTAGACATGTAGAATTAGACAGGGGCAAGAGTTACGGTTGGGCCACTTGAAACATACAAAGGATCATGCAAGGTTTGTACCCCAGCCTTTAGAGTTATTGAAATTCGCGCTCTAGCCCTGGTGTAGAATGACAGGGTTACCTCCCACCCCCTATTTTATTCTTTCAGTACAATAGAAAGTAAAGGCAACAATGCCATGTTGCCTAGAATAAAGAGTAAATGAGGGGTTAGAATTGTTGACTTCGAGAAAGGTTTGAAAGTGGTTAAGACCCCTAGTGTTTACAAAGTTATCTAAACCCTCACAGTAAGTAAACCAAGAGGGCGGGCGAGGTTGCTAGCAACACTCAAGTGTGTGTGAGTAGGTCCATCAGCTACAAACCCCCAACAATAGTAAAGTTCAGGTAAGAAATAGACCGATTTCGACATAGTGTGCTAATGACGATAGAGCATATCAGTAAGATAATGGTTATGATCTTAGTTTTTGATATCGAAAGACAGAAAGATCATATGAACAAAATGGGCCGGGGTGCGGGTCAGAAGGAACACAAGTCGATAGACTTGGTTAGTAATATTTTTGGCAGTAGGAGGCAGAAGGCACGAACCTCAGATCTCAACCTCTGGGAATAAGGACGGAAGCACAAGCATTTTATATTGGAGGGAAATAGATCACCTCCAGGTTGAAGTAGATTGACAAAGCATGGGACCACCGCTAAGTGTCTAGAAATAAGTATCGTGCTGAGAGTCAAAAGATAGTGAGGTTGTAACCTAGAATGTTGCAATGTTATCACTAGTTGTGGAGGCAAAGGTGTGACGGTACGAAAACTCTGTCCTAGTGCAGCCAGAAATAAGACCCAACAGAAGGAAATACCGGCCTTGAAGTAGTAGGGGACAGGATTATGAGACCCCAAGGTTGACTTTATGTTCTAAATGTGGCAGGGCTTCATTAGTAGGTTATAGTAAGGAATATCATGTCCGTTATCCCCCACCCGGGTTTTACGAAAATGTGCTAAGTTATAAAAGAGACCTATTGATGGTATAGGAAGAGGGGAGATATCATTGAGTTGTAACGCAGAGCTCCAATGACCAGCTAGGGAAGGCTGGACAACTGGAACTAAGCAGGCCAATTCAGGAGATGGTTGTTCCTGCAAGGAAGTGGAGAGTAATCAACATGAATACAGTTACAAGGTTATCTCGTACTAGGTGTAAATTGACCTCATTTGAGTCGGTATAGGAATGCTAACGAGATCAACTCATGTCTCACCAGATGGGATTATATTTTAGCTAAAACTTATGCTGACTTAAATATTTAAGAAGTAGTCTAGTTACGTGGAGCCCCAGTGTCTAATATACTCTGATAGAGAGGCACAACTCCCAGCTAGGTTCTGGGAAGTTGTTAGAACAGATTGGAGCGCACACTAATGTAAGTATGGTTTCTTGTCTCCAAGAAAATAGCCAAGCAGAGCATACAGGTCAGATGCCCGGAGACCTATTATGGTAGAAATGTAGGTCCCTATATGATGACCTGAAGCAGGTAAGTTAAGGGTAGTTCGATTGGGGCATACTACATCAGTCAGATGGAGAAAGTTAAAACTTACAAAAAGAATGGGTACTGATAGCCCAAGGCCGTCGGGAGTCTTTTTCTAACATAAATCAATTAGGGGTTGAAGAAGCGGCTGGGTATTCCTACAAACTTCGCCAACGCAGGGCATTGCGAGATAGGGTAAAAAGGGTAAGATCAGCCTTAGATTCATTGGCCCGTACCGTATCCTCTGGAAGATAGGTAAGGTGGCATACGAGCTAGAATCACCTCCAGAGCTAGGATCTGTCCATCCAGTCTTTCATGTGTCCATGTTATGAAAGTACATGGTGGACCCGTCTCGAGTTATCCCAGTTGAGGAAGTTCACGTAATTGATGAGTCAGCCTACGAAAAGGTTCGAGTTGTTATACTAGATCAACAGATTCACAGGTTAAGGACTACAGATATGGTCTCTGTTAAAGTATTGTAGAGAAACAGGAGTAAAGAAGAGATGACCTAAGAAGCTAAGGATGACACGAGGTATATATATCCTCATTCGTTCAAGGATTGACTCAGATTATGCAGTTAAGGTGAGGTCGTTGTTCAGTTGTTATTTTACTGCTTATATTACTAGTATTTCCTGGTGGGTTATCTCTATATGGTAAAATAGTTGTTTATAGCATCCTGTGAGACACCTATGTTGGACTTTTCTGCGTTTTAGGTTTTTGGATAGTACACAATATGGAGGAGACTTTTCTGAAATTTCTCTAGCGATAGTTAAGCAAAAAAGAGTTGAGCCTTTTAAGCCTAAGGATTACATTCGAGGACGAATGTTCCTAAAGGGGGGGAGGATGTTACACCCCGTAAGTTCCTATCATTTAACCGATGCATTTGTATGGATGTTGTGAGTTTAAGAGTACGAAGCATGTGAAAAAAGGCCCGGGGGATAAGTACACGGACGTGGCATCGAGAGAGCATAAGGCCAGGGCTAGGGGCCAGGCGCCTTGGGCACCGTGCTGCACCAGCCGATTTGGCGCTATGGCTGGCCCATGGTACACCCTTGTGCAGTGCTTTGTCCGGCACACGACACACCCTTGTGTTGTGCTTTGGCCGGCGTGCGGCACACCCTTGTGCCGTGCTATGGCCGGCGCGCGGCACACCCTGGATTGGCACGATGGGTGGCGCAGCGCCCTCCCTGCCACTGCCCTATATATATATATATATAAATACTTTTCTCACTTGAATTATTTCACAAATCTTCTTCACATCTAGGGACTAAGGTCTCACACAAATATCAATCATTTTTCATCCGATTACGGTACCAAATACCGTCCAAATTCCAATTAACTTCAGGTATTAAATTCTAACCCTGCAGGGAGCATTACTACGGAGTTATTTTCTCAAAATATACCCAGAAAACTAGAACTCCGCCAAGTAGAAGTTATCAGAATTGCTCCAAATTGATTCCTATACAGACATAGGCTTCGAGTAAGCATTTCTCCTTTCTGAACTCTAGGGAAATTATATACTTTTGGCTGTATTTTACGTAGATGAATTATAGTTGCTATTAATATCAAAATTTATCCTTTTACTCTGAATTTGGTATTGAAATTCATCTTTTTTTCCCAGTATAACGGTTACAGTTGAAAAAAGCTGATGAATCCAAGTTGAAACTCGTCGGTTATTCGGGAAACGACAGAAGAGGTATGTAAGGTTTAACCCTCGGCAAGTTATTCTCATCGTACAATGTTACAACTTATGCTATTGAATATAAATAATGGTCCCATATACTGCAGATAGTCGCTACCAGTAGATTGTGAATAGACATGTTGTAATTAGCTGTTGCTGGTATATAAAGATAAGATATGTTGTGATTTGCTTCTCTTAGTAGATTACGGTTATATAAGTTCTGGTTAGCTACTAGAAAACATATATATATTATACCGAAGTATCCCTCATCGAGAAGGAGCATGTTAAGTGTGATACACGCTAGAAGCGTCATAGAAACTCTTCTATTTTCCAATTTATTGTATTAATAGGATTGTATGTTTTATTGTCAGGCCTAGACATTAGAAGCTCGTGAATAGTTATCAGGACTGAGCTAGTAAGTTAAACAGCATAGGCGCAGCTAAGTGGTTTAACTACCAGTTTGGCGCCTATATTGTCAGGTTAGCAAGCCTAGAGGCCATTGGCGTATCCTCATGCCCCAAGGCTAGAAATTTAGATAGGAAGGCCATGTTTTAGAGTCAACAGCCTAGGGTTTTCTGGGGAACTGACTGACAGCTTGCCACCTAATTAGCTATTAACAGTGATTGTCAGTCCTAGTTAACTTAACTTTTATCACATAGGATGCCCAGGAATCCAGAACAGTCGTCCAGGTCAAATAGACCCGTGGGTATCCTAAGGAAGGGGACCTTATAAGTAGTTATGGGATGGGCCAGTGACCCAACCGGTTCTTATAAGATACTCAGGTACAAATTGCCAGGAGTGGCTAAGTCTATATAAACTTGTCTATAAGGTTAAGAAGCACCCAGAAAAGTAATATAAGATCCGAGTAGACCAAGATGAGGTCTAAGGGACTAGTACCACGTTAGTATAGTACCACCCATAGGCTAGGAATGTCAGTAAGTTTCCTATGGAGGATTAGGGGTCGATCGCTCAAAAGCATGTTCGGCCAGTGGCAGCCCTATAGGTGTTCTAAGCAGAGGAACTAAGAAATTAGTCATCCGCGACCCCACAGTTGTTTTTTAGTCAAAGTTGTCCGGGCAGGACATTTAGAGTTATGTTAGACCACTCCAAATCTCTCCCTATCCAATCTAGATCATTAGAGATCATGATCACTATCATGATCCTCGGATCAGATACAAGTGCACGGTGTGCTTGCTAGCAGCCTTACAGACTATCCTAGGGGGCGAGCAGCAGTATCGTTAGGCTCAGAAGGCTTGTTACGCCTTTTGAGTAGCTATATTGAGATTTCAGTACAACACCTTGGTTGGGGTTTCCTTCACTCAGGAGCCTTCCATGACCACCCCAGGGTTACTAGCTGTGTCGTCGCCCGCCAGGGGCGAGATAACGTCGCTCCAAGGAGCGGTATGCCATCTTTGAGGGATGAAGATAGGGTCCCAGGTCCTCATATAGTTCATTCCATGGCTGGTCTATTATATGTTGTATCGGCACCACAGCTCTGTTGAGCCTGGTGCCCGGGGTGCAGATATCAAGAGTCCACTAGACTCAGACACATCTACAGTTTAGGGGCCAAGCGGGCTCAGTTGCAGACCCAGGGGGACAGGTAGGTTGGCTATAGCACCAATAGAGTCATAGAAACCTAGATAGGGATATATAGATTGAGGTGTACTTGCCAGGACATATGGAGGTACCGGTAGGTTATTTCTATGTTGCTTGTACCTTCCAGGCTTATGGGGGCCAGGTTAGCTTCTTGTTTGTATTCTTGTCTGCTATCTATAGCTTATGAATATATGATTATATAGTCATAGTTCACATACATGTAGTGCCTAGCTAGATGCAAATTACGAATAAGCCAGCTTACAGGTTAATCTTTCTGCCCTTTCTCTCTATTTACTTTTAGTCTTTAATAGCTTACTTACTACCTTACATATTCGGTATATATTGTACTGACACCCATCCTCAATCGCTGCATTACTTGCCTACAGATTTAGACAGACAAAGTTTAGGCTCTTCATTCGCATATATTCAGAGTCAGTAGTTTGGCCAGCTCCCATCGTTCGGAGTTTCCAGGTGGTAGAGGTTACAGTATTTTAGTTGTGTAGCATTTGGGATAGGCCGGGGCCCTGTCTCAACCACTATTTGTAATTCTTAGAGGCTTGCTGACTATAGTCGTCAGTCAGTTAGTTGTATGTTGGCTGTGTGGGGCCTTAATCAGTTATGCCTCATGTGTTGGCTATGTGGGGCCTAGTATAGTAGCTTGTCTTCATTTATATTATAAATAGACAATATGGTGGTCTTGTCAGCCCGCATAGGATCCCTTTTATTTCCTGTTGTTGGTTAGTGTTTTATTTACAGGTGGCTGTACGGCCTTGTCGGTCGGGGGTTGTGTTTGCAGCCGATATATAGCTCGTTGTTTTTTTGAATTAAGCCACAGGCATGCACCAGACGTGCATAAGCCAGCCAGGTCAGTTAGATCCTAGTGTGGCACTAGGTGCCAGTCATTCCTCCTAAGGGGGGGCATGACAAGGGTCATCTCAATATTGTTTAATTAAGTGTAAATCTGTTAGATTCTCTCCAATCTATAATTGAATATACATTGATATTGATGTGGGTCTAATTATTCTTACTTGATTGTTGCTTGCAAAAGAAGAATTGAGTAGTGGGAGAGAATTTAATGGTGGGTATGGATGAGAGATTGTGAAATTGCGCTGAAAATAGGTAAAATTACATTCTCACTCCTAAATAATAGCTAATAGCTAGAAATTAGTGCAGCTATTAATCCAAATCGAATCGGGTTGAGTTAATGGTGTCTAGAGGTTTGAAAGAACTCTAGAAAGAGGTATTTATGAGGATGAAAAGCATCAAATGCCCACTTTCCTGAGATTATTTACACAAATTGAACTTATGAGATGACCTAGCATGACCCTATTTAGTTAGTATCTCATCTACACCCCACCTCTAGTCTTTCACATTCTTGTCAACAACCTTGGTAATTTTGCTATTGTAGTCAGCCAAATTAGAAGTTATATTCTATTGTAAATTACAATCTCCCCTAACATGTTTATTTCCATGTTATTCCTAAGTGGTGCAAGCTAAATTCAATCTCTCAAATGACACTCATGCTTATCGTTCACTAGTCCCTGTGGGATTCGACCCTGACATCCGTCGGGATATTTATTTTGCTACAACGACCATTTATAGTCTTTGCATGAAGAGTAGATTTTGGACTTTATCAACAACTAATTAAACTTTTGAGTAATGCCAGGAGCTGTTAATAATACCAATCCAATGATGCCCCATTAATATCATAGCCCTAGTAGTCTCTTCTTTGGTATTTTCTACGCTTTGTACCTGTTTTAGTGAGCAAATTTGCTAGTTCAATTGACAATTTGTGATTTCCCCAGTTTTTACTTTAATTTTGTCGAGACATTGATGCAAGTTACTTCAATTTGTCTGTGGCAATAGGGGGGTGATTTGGTAATATGCCAATTTGACCACTATTAGTAGATAAAATGATCTCTTCCACTTCTGAATCCCAAACAATTCGATTAGGGGTCAGTACACTAAGATTTAAGGTCATTTTTTCAAATTGATCTCGATTTATAAGTTCATAGCCTTCGCGGTAGCTTCATCGATATTACCTATCAAATAAAAGGACTGTTCATGAAGACCATCTAATTCTCCGGAAAGGATCAATTGAAATCCTCGAATTGTTATAGACAACTCTTGCATGATCAACTACTATTCCCTATGGGATTCGACCCTGACACTTGTCGAGTATATTTATTATGCCAATGACTGTTTAAACTCTCTCATTAAGAGTAGTGAATTTGTATGTTATTGATCTTGGTCATATTTATGTGCCCAATTGCTATTTTACAACTTGATTTAAGTCATGTTTGTTAATTAGTTAATTATATTTTCATGTGATTTATTATAATTTCGTACATAAACTAACCAATGTGATTAGCTCTTTGTTTTGTAGCTGATAAACGCTAAGCATAAGCTAAATATGATGGTTAATTCACAAGAAGGAAGTTGGAAAATAAGTGTAAGGAAGATGGCATGAAGTTGCAAAGGAGAGGAGCTACCTAGGCAACTAGCATGCCACGCTAGGCCATTGGTGCGCCCAGCGCCATGTCATGCAAGCATAGAGTGCACGCGAGATGCTGCCAGGCAGTGCGCCTGCATTGGTGCCATACCACGAGAGTCCTTTGACGCGATAAGGGCCGTGTCACGCCCGACGCCCTTGCCCAACACATGCCAAGGCCAAAGTTTCAATGCACCTGTGCGATGCCTTCGTGCCACAGGGCTGCTGCTGCGTGATAGGCAGCGTGGCATGGAGTAGTCCCATGCTCGAAAAAAATATGTAATTTCCCACTTAGTATAAATTAAAAACTTAGCCCTAAAAATGATTTTAGCTGGAAATATTTTGAGAACAACGAAAAGGAGCGAAGGGAGAAGTGAAGAACTCTACCTAGGGTTCATTAGTTGTCACACCCCGCCTTGGGGGGTATGACTGGCACCTGGTGCCCTACTAGGACCTGACCTGCTGGACTGTTAAGCCTGGGCGCATCTAGCGCCTGGCTGGCTCTAACTCACATTTCTGGAAACAAAGGGCTATATGACGGCTGTAAATACAGCCCCCGACCCATTGGCCTATAGCCTCCTGTACCTGCACTAGCAGCTGACCAGAAACATCGTAATTCAGGGAAACCTATGCGGGCCGACAAGGCCACCATGCTGTCTAGTTGTCTATAACTCAAACATAGCATACTGAAAAGCTACGTGACCGGCAAGGTCACCACTACTGACAAACTATGGCCCCACACGGCCATTACAAAAGAAAGAAAGAGTAAAGGCAACTATACAACTGCACGGCCCCACACGACCGGCTCATCTGACCACAGGGAATACATACAGACTGCAAGCCTCTAGGAATAGTAATAGAACTGGCCGGGACAGGGCCCCGACCTACCCGTACTATATACAACAAAAGAAACTGAACTACACCTCTGAAATTCAGCCTCCGGATGACTGGAGCTGAATACTCAACCGCTGACAGGGAGTCACGTAGAATCGCCTGCTCGTCTATGAGTACCTGCAGGCAAGTAATACAGCGCCCCACCGGGCGTCAGTACCGCTGGTACTGAGTATGTAAAGCAATGACTGAAAAAGATATCTGAAATCAATAATATAACTGTCAAAACTGAAATAGGATGAACTAGATTATCTGTCTGATGATGTAAGTCGTACCTGTTCTCAATCATACTGAGAGGAGTAGATGTCATATCTGGAGGCGTATCATTCTACTACTAATCTACTCACGTCTAATATAACATAGCATAACATACATAACATAACATAGCATACACAAACCTTACCCGGCCCCCATAAGCCGGGAGGTACAATCAACACAGAGTCTATGCCCCTACCCCGGTCATCCCATCTCCTATAGTGGCTGTAAGCATCCTGCCGGTCCCTGGGTATGCACTTGGGCTCGCTGAGCCCCTGACTATAACTGTACCTGAGTCCGAAGGACTCTAAATCAACACCCCGGGCGTACCCTCTCAACGGGGGTGTATAAGGGCCGACCAAGGCACAATATGGGGAAACTGGCATCCCATCTTCGTCCCCTTGCGGGACGGCATATCACTCCGAAGAGTGACGTATCCTCGTCCTCTGGCGGACGAGTCGATACAGCTATTAACCCTGGGTGGTCAGGGATGCTAGGTAATCCAACCCCAATCAATACAACGGTCTCAACTAGTCATGCTGTATGTGTATCTCATAAGCTAAGACTAACAGGTGTAAGGTATCATATAAATCACATACTGAGCTAATAATAGTAATCTGTAAGTGTCTGATGCATGCTGAGACAAGTAAGTATAAATATAAGTATAGCCTCCTGTCAGACTGTACTGGGGCAAAGGTTATACAAGAAGGTGTTTCTGCTGAAAGCTATGCTATTTACTGAGTTTCTGTATTAACATGATTTCCTATTTCCAACATGCTTTCTAAACTTTATTTAGCTATTATTCTATGTCTGGAATGCTTTACGGATACTGTACTACTTCACGAGGCTTCATCTAAACACAACAATATCTTAACATGGCATAATACATCACATACTGAATATACTGGGCAATCTTAACCACTTACGTCCGAATCTATATCATACGGATAGGTATTGTACACGTTACAACCCAAAACTTCTCATATTGCACCAATATTCAAAATAACACAATAATCGATTTCTGAACATTCTACTGGCCTGTAATTTACTATACTGCTTCAATGTTACTTAACTTGCCGAGGAAACTTAACTTTACATACCTTATCTTTGAATTATTCGTCCGTCGGACGAGGCTCGGCCGGTACTTCAACTATTTCCTCCCAACTGCATTCATAAATATGTCAATCAATTCTAAATACAGCTTTATTGTAAAGAGCGACGTCACTTTCGATATAGTTTATAGCCTAAACTTAGGCTTATCGAAAGACGGTCTAAAACTCGCTATTTTTCAGCGGCCCAGAAGGGAGAAGTATTCACTTCTCAGCTAGGAACACATAGACATTAATTTAGAGCAATTCTACTTACTTTAGTTCGGCGGCTCGCCGATTCGTCGGCCGTATTTCGCGAAACTAATTCCGTAGAAATGCTCTCTGCTACTAAATACCCGGGTATCTGGGGTTAATTTGAGTTTGGGCAGCGTTTGGCAGCGTAATCGGACGATAATTTATAATTTTCCTTCGTTTTCCCCCTGTTCACTGCGTTTTCTGGAATTTTTCTAAGTGATAAATGATTTCAAACCGAAGTGGGGGCTTTATATACTTGGGCCTGGACTTGGGCAACGTGTCACGGAGCCATCGCGGAGGCCTCACCTCCGTGACACGCTGCCATCGCGGAGGGGCTCTGCCTCGGGTCCTCCCGCGATGGTTTCGACGGGTTTCTCGTCCGATCTTTTTCCCGGGCCTTTCCCTAGCACGTATGTCCTTCAAATATACTTAACCAACGTGCGACTAGGTCATCTAAGTGCCGGGAATTCTACGGGGTATAACATTCTCCCCCCTTAGGAACATTCGTCCTCGAATGTACACTGTTATCTAGAGGATTGCTTTCTTTGCTTTCTGGGAAAATTTCGGCAGAGTTTCCCCTGTAATATGGACTATCGCAAAAACCTGAAATGCAGAAAAGTCCAACACCGGCACTGCACACAATGTTCTAAAATTCACTGGACAACTAAATACCACTTCTTCTTTATCATTTACAACATACAATCATAAGGTACTGTATAATTAATGATACGGACATACCTGTCGTCTGACTAGGCCTGGAATAGGTGAGGGTATCTGATTTTCATATCTTCTTTAGCCTCCCATGTCATTTCCTCCCGATTTCTGTTACGCCATAATACTTTGACAGACGCAACATCTTTAGTTTTCAGCCTGCGAATCTGTCTGTCTAAGATAGCTACGGGAACCTCTTCATAGGCTAACTCTTCTGTGACCTGAACATCCTGAACTGGAATACTGGGTGAACAGAGAAACATGGAATACTGGGTGAACAGATGCTAATTCTGGAGGCAAGTTTAACTCATATACTACGCGGCCTATTCTTCGCCGAATCTGATACGGCCCAATGAATCTTGGGCTAAGCTTGCCTTTCTTGCCAAACCTCATTACCCCTTTCATCGGGGATACTTTCAGATATACCCAGTCGTTTACCGAAAATTCTAGATTTCTGCGCCGTCTATCTGCGTATGACTTCTGGCGGCTCTGAGCGGTCAGTAAATGTTCTCGGATAAGCTTTATCTTTTCCTCGGACTGCCAAACAATGTCTGGGCCAACTAATGCTGATTCTCCTATCTCAAACCAGCCCATCGGCGATCTACATTTTCGCCCGTACAGTGCCTCGAAAGGCGCCATCTGAATAGCTGAATGGTAGCTGTTATTATAAGCAAATTCAATTAACGAGAGATGTTCATCCCAGCTACCCCAAGATCTAACACACACGCTCGCAGCATATCTTCGAGCGTCTGAATTGTACGTTCAGCCTGCCCGTCTGTCTGAGGATGGAATGCTGTGCTCAAATTAATCTGCGTCCCCAGACCTTTCTGAAACGACTGCCAGAATCTAGCTGTAAACTGTGCTCCCCTATCTGAAATAATAGAGACCGGCACTCCATGCAATCTAACTATTTCTCTGATATACAATTCGGCATAATCCTCAGCTGAGAAAGTAGCCCTTACTGGCAGGAAATGAGCTGATTTTGTCAGCCTATCAACTATTACCCAAATGGAATCATTTCTGCGTCTAGTACGGGGTAACCCTGTTACAAAATCCATGTTTATTGCTTCCCATTTCCACGTGGGTACCGTTATCTCTTGCGTCAAACCACCCGGTTTTTGGTGCTCTGCTTTCACCTGTTGACAATTAGCACACCTAGATACAAATTTAGCTATCTCAGTTTTCATACCTGGCCACCAGTAGATGTCTCTGATGTCGTGGTACATTTTCGTCGCCCCTGGGTGAAGGGAATAGCGAGCGTAGTGTACCTCATGCATGATCTGCCCACGAAGTCCTGCAACATTCGGGACACAAAGGCGGCCCTTACAACGTAGCACACCATCCTCGGTTATCTGAAAATCTGGCTCCTTACACTTCTGAACTCTATCTCTGAGCTGGACTAAATCAGGATCCTCGTACTGTCGTTCTTTTGACTCTGCAACTAATGACGACACTGCAAAATTCTGAATTACGGCCCCATTATTTTCTGTTTCCATTACTCGAACGGCTAGTCCAGCTAACTGATGAATTTCTTTAGCTAATTTCTGTTTCTCGGGTCGCAAATACGCCAAACTCCCCATTGACTTACGACTCAGGGCGTCTGCCACAACATTGGCTTTTCCCGGATGGTACAGGATGTTCACATCATAATCCTTCAACAATTCTAACCAGCGACGTTGCCGCAGATTCAACTCCCTCTGAGTAAAAATGTACTGCAAGCTCTTATGATCTGTGTAAATATCAACATGGACGTCGTACAGGTAATGCCTCCACATCTTCAAGGCATGGATGACTGCGGCCAATTCCAGATCATGGGTGGGGTAATTCTTTTCGTGCTTCTTCAGCTGTCTGGAAGCATATACAATCACTCTACCATGCTGCATCAACACACAACCCAACCCGACACCTAACGCGCCGCAATAAACTGAATACCCTTCTGTGCCTTCCGGCAGTGCCAGTACTGGGGCGGAGGTTAATCTGTCTTTCAGTTCCTGGAAACTCTGCTCACATGCCTCCGTCCACTGAAACTTGGCTGCTTTCTGTGTCAATTTAGTTAAAGGTGCTGCAATAGTTGAGAATCCTTCAACGAACCTCTGATAGTATCCTGCTAACCCCAGAAAGCTACGAACTTCAGTCGGGGTGGTAGGCCTAGGCCATGACTTAACTGCTTCTATCTTCTGCTTGTCTACCTGTATACCAGCGTTTGAGACAATATGCCCTAAAAAGGCCACTGAGTTAAGCCAGAATTCACACTTCGAAAATTTTGCGTACAACTGGCGGTCCCTGAGAATCTGGAGCACTGTCCGCAAATGAGTCCGGTGATCTGCTTCAGAGCGAGAATACACCAGAATATCATCAATAAATACTATCACGAACAAGTCCAGGAAAGGTCTGAAAATACTGTTCATCAGGTCCATAAAGACTGCTGGGGCATTCGTTAGCCCGAAGGACATAACCAGAAATTCAAAATGCCCATATCGGGTCCTGAATGCTGTCTTAGGAATATCCCTCTCACGTACTCGGACCTGGTGATAGCCGGACCGCAAGTCAATCTTAGAAAAGTATCTGGCTCCCTGTAGCTGATCAAATAAGTCATCAATTCTGGGAAGCGGATACTTGTTCTTTACTGTAACTTTGTTTAGCTGCCGATAATCTATACACATCCGGAGTGAGCCATCTTTCTTTCTCACGAACAAGACTGGCGCACCCCACGGGGAAGTACTCGGCCTGATAAAACCTTTATCTAACAAGTCTTTCAACTGCTCCTTCAATTCTCTGAGTTCTGCAGGAGCCATACGATAAGGGGGTATTGATATTGGCTGAGTGCCTGGTAGCAAGTCAATAGCAAAGTCTATTTCCCTTTCTGGGGGAATACCAGGTAACTCATCAGGAAATACATCTGGGAATTCATTTACCACTGGGACAGATTGGAGTGTCGGAGATTCTGCTTGGACGTCTTGAACTCTGACAAGATGGTAAATGCACCCCTTAGATATCAACTTTCTCGCCCGAAGGTAGGAAATAAACCTACCTTTTGGCGTCGCGGTGCTGCCCTTCCACTCCCGTACTGCCTCCCCCGGGAAGTGGAATCGGACCGTTTTGGTCCAACATTCAACATTAGCAAAACATGGTACTAACCAGTCCATACCCATTATGGCATCGAAATCTATCATCTCTAACTCGACCAGATCTACTGTGGTCTGACGATCAGCAACCTCTACTGTACACCCGCGGTAAATTCGGCTAGCTGTGATAGAGTCACCGACGGGCGTAGATACTAAGAAGGGCTGCTGTAATGATTCTGGTACAATACTAAACTTCCGTGCCACAAATGGAGTAATATAGGACAAAGTAGACCCTGGATCAATTAGCACATAAGCAGGGTGTGAGCAGATAGTTAGCATACCTGTCACAACATCAGGCGATGCCTCTGAATCTTGCCTCCCTGGTAAGGCATATGTGCGGCTTGGACCCGCACCTGTACTGGAGGCCCCTGATCTGCCTCGACCCCTGCCTGCTGAAACTGGGGGCCTGCGCCCAGTCGAGGATGCTGTAGCTCGTGATCCTGTTGATGCCCTATCATGTCTGTCCCGGTCCTCACGACCTCTGGCTGGGCAATCTCTCATCAAATGGCCTTCTTGGCCACAACTATAGCATGCGGTGGAACCATACCTGCATGCTCCAGAATGGCGTCGGCTGCATATAGGTCAAAGTGGTAGGGTATACCTACTCTGCTCCGCCCTCCTCTATGACGGTGAGTCTGCCGTCTGCGAACCTCTACCAGCCTCTGACTGCCCCCTGTGGTTGGATCTACCTCCCTGTGACTGTGGCGGAGGCGGGGGCCTGGGCGGCCTGTCTGACAATCGTGGCCTGGGTCCTCCCCGGGCCTCTCTTTGTAACTCAGCTGGCCTATCCCGGCGACGCTACTCCTGATTGACCCTTCTGATCTCCCGATGTCGCTGTCTGATACCCTCAATATTCTGGGCAAATGCCTGGATTCGGGAAATATCCATGTCCTCTCGCAGTGTGGCCGTGATACAGGTCTCGACATATTCTGGGTTCAACCCCATAATAAAATGGTGCACTCTGGATGCCATGGTATCCACGAAGGCCGGTGCATATCGAGCCAAAGAGTCAAACCGCAAGGAATATTCCCGGACACTCATGGCCCCCTGTTCTAGATGTAGGAACTGATCTACCCTGGCCTGTCGGATCTCCCGCGGCAATTAGTGATCTAGAAAGGCTCCCGAAAAGCTGGACCAGGTGGGAGGGGAAACATCTCTCCCTCGGGACCTCTCCCAGCTTTCATACCATAATACCGCAATATCTCGTAACCGGAATGCGGCCAATTCAACTGACTCAGTAGGCGTAGCATGCATAACCCTGAAGATTCTCTGCATCTGATCCAGAAAATCCTGTGGGTCCTCTGCTCGGTCCGTGCCTGTGAACTGTGGGGGATTCAGGGCTAAGAACTCTCGGACCCTCGAACTACCGAGCCCTCCTGAAGATTCTGCAACTGTAGATGGCATTTGCTGACGCTGAGCAGCCATCATCTGTGCTAACATAACTACAACACTCCTAACCTCCTGGTCGGAGGGTGTCGGTATAGGGACTGCTGAAGGTACTGTCTCCCCAAATGGCTCCTGACGTGGTGGAGACTGCTGAGGAGGCTGAGATGAAGCCTCTGTAGGGCCCTCTAATCGGGCTATCTCCAAATGAGGGGGAGGCATCCTGCTGGTGCCCTCCCCTGCTGCAATGTCTAAGCTCTGACCTGTGGTAGGATGTTGCTGGTCTGACATTATCTGTAACCAAAGAATATGGTAAACTCTTAGGGACTCAACCCTATACTGTACCGCTCTATAGCACGACTGAATCAGAATAAAAGACAACCATCCTATCATGCCTTGCAGCCTCCTACCCATAGTATGTGGTGCACAACACATCCATGGACAGGACTCTACTTAGCACGGCTTGCAGACTCCGTGGAACACGACCTGCTCTGATACCAAGTTTGTCACACCCCGCCTTGGGGGGTATGACTGGCACCTGGTGCCCTACTAGGACCTGACCTGCTGGACTGTTAAGCCTGGGCGCATCTGGCACCTGGCTGGCTCTAACTCACATTTCTGGAAACAAAGGGCTATATGAAGGCTGTAAATACAGCCCCCGGCCCATTGGCCTATAGCCTCCTGTACCTGCACTAGCAGCTGACCAGAAACATCGTAATTCAGGGAAACCTATGCGGGCCGACAAGGCCACCATGCTGTCTAGTTGTCTATAACTCAAACATAGCATACTGAAAAGCTACGTGACCGGCAAGGTCACCACTACTGACAAACTATGGCCCCACACGACCATTACAAAAGAAAGAAAGAGTAAAGGCAACTATACAACTGCACGGCCCCACACGACCGGCTCATCTGACCGCAGGGAATACATACAGACTGCAAGCCTCTAGGAATAGTAATAGAACTGGCCGGGACAGGGCCCCGAACTACCCGTACTATATACAACAAAAGAAACTGAACTACACCTCTGAAATTCAGCCTCCGGATGACTGGAGCTGAATACTCAACCGCTGACAGGGAGTCACGTAGAATCGCCTGCTCGTCTATGAGTACCTGCAGGCAAGTAATGCAGCGCCCCACCGGGCGTCAGTACCGCTGGTACTGAGTATGTAAAGCAATGACTGAAAAAGATATCTGAAATCAATAATATAACTGTCAAAACTGAAATAGGATGAACTAGATTATCTGTCTGATGATGTAAGTCGTACCTGTTCTCAATCATACTGAGAGGAGTAGATGTCATATCTGGAGGCGTATCATTCTACTACTAATCTACTCACGTCTAATATAACATAGCATAACATACATAACATAACATAGCATACACAAACCTTACCCGGCCCCCATAAGCCGGGAGGTACAATCAACACAGAGTCTATGCCCCTACCCCGGTCATCCCATCTCCTATAGTGGTTGTAAGCATCCTGCCGGTCCCTGGGTATGCACTTGGGCTCGCTGAGCCCCTGACTATAACTGTACCTGAGTCCGAAGGACTCTAAATCAACACCCCGGGCGTACCCGCTCGACGGGGGTGTATAAGGGCCGACCAAGGCACAATATGGGGAAACTGGCATCCCATCTTCGTCCCCTTGCGGGACGGCATATCACTCCGAAGAGTGACGTATCCTCGTCCTCTAGCGGACGAGTCGATACAGCTATTAACCCTGGGTGGTCAGGGATGCTAGGTAATCCAACCCCAATCAATACAACGGTCTCAACTAGTCATGCTGTATGTGTATCTCATAAGCTAAGACTAACAGGTGTAAGGTATCATATAAATCACATACTGAGCTAATAATAGTAATCTGTAAGTGTCTGATGCATGCTGAGACAGGTAAGTATAAATATAAGTATAGCCTCCTGTCAGACTGTACTGGGGCAAAGGTTATACAAGAAGGTGTTTCTGCTGAAAGCTATGCTGTTTACTGAGTTTCTGTATTAACATGATTTCCTATTTCCAACATGCTTTCTAAACTTTATTTAGCTATTATTCTATGTCTGGAATGCTTTACGGATACTGTACTACTTCACGAGGCTTCAGCTAAACACAACAATATCTTAACATGGCATAATACATCACATACTGAATATACTGGGCAATCTTAACCACTTACGTCCGAATCTATATCATACGGATAGGTATCGTACACGTTACAACCCAAAACTTCTCATATTGCACCAATATTCAAAATAACACAATAATCGATTTCTGAACATTCTACTGGCCTGTAATTTACTATACTGCTTCAATGTTACTTAACTTGCCGAGGAAACTTAACTTTACATACCTTATCTTTGAATTATTCGTCCGTCGGACGAGGCTCGGCCGGTACTTCAACTATTTCCTCCCAACTGCATTCATAAATACGTCAATCAATACTAAATACAGCTTTATTGTAAAGAGCGACGTCACTTTCGATATAGTTTATAGCCTAAACTTAGGCTTATCGAAATACGGTCTAAAACTCGCTATTTTTCAGCGGCCCAGAAGGGAGAAGTATTCACTTCTCAGCTAGGAACAGATAGACATTAATTTAGAGAAATTCTACTTACTTTAGTTCGGCGGCTCGCCGATTCGTCGGCCGTATTTCGCGAAACTAATTCCGTAGAAATGCTCTCTGCTGCTAAATACCCGGGTATCTGGGGTTAATTTGAGTTTGGGCAGCGTTTGGCAGCGTAATCGGACGATAATTTATAATTTTCCTTCGTTTTCCCCCTGTTCACTGCGTTTTCTGGAATTTTTCTAAGTGATAAATGATTTCAAACCGAAGTGGGGGCTTTATATACTTGGGCCTGGACTTGGGCAACGTGTCACGGAGCCATCGCGGAGGCCTCACCTCCGTGACACGCTGCCATCACGGAGGGGCTCTGCCTCGGCTCCTCCCGCGATGGTTTCGATGGGTTTCTCGTCCGATCTTTTTCCCGGGCCTTTCCCTAGCATGTATGGCCTTCAAATATACTTAACCAACGTGCGACTAGGTCATCTAAGTGCCGGGAATTCTACGGGGTATAACATTAGTTTTCATTATCTTTTAACTACTTTTGTAAGTATCTTACTCTAATTATGTTTTGAGTATTTGTACGAACATGAGTGGCTAAAATCCTTCCTCTAGGGTTGAGGCCACATGATATGAATGTAAATGCATGAATTTATCTTTGGTTTGAGTTTTTAGTTGTTGTCCTGTCTTACATTGTTAATTATCATTGCTTTTATGCGATAACCATGAAAAAAAACTTGTTAATCTTAGGTAAAACCTCAAAAAAGTAACCTTAGGCTAGAACACAAAAATGTAGGGAGCAAGTTCTTGTCTTTGTGATAGGATTCACGGTTAGGATAGAAATTATACCTAATTTTCCTTGCTTGGTTAATAAAACGGGATGATAGCTAGACATCGACTTAGAATAGTCACATCACCGCTCGTAGAAGTAGTTCTGAAGCTAAGTCAGGTTAAATGATTAGAGGTAAAAAAGTCCATAATCAAGGCCATAAACCCCGTAAACCACATCCACGTACTTAAATTGCTCACGAATTAGGACGTCGCATCCCCGCTCAATGATGTAGGTGTGAGACTAGTTTGTCGTGTTTAGAGGCTCAAGAGACCATGAACACCGCATTTTAACTATGTGAGAAAACAACTGAAGTTTTCATAGTTGAACCATTGTGAATTTTAGCATTGCATGATTATCAGGCCTTAACTCTAGTTGCTTCTTATATTGTTTCCCAATTATTTTATCACCCCTAAATTTAATTAAAATTTTCCAAAATCTATTCTATCAACACTTGTGAAGGTTAAATTAACACTTGAACTTGCATATTCGCTGAAATAGTCCAATCCATGTGGGTTCGACATCCGACTCTTAAAAGGGCCATTGTATTACTTGTACGACTGCATGCACTGGGGCGCAACAAGTTTTTGGCGATGCTGCCGGGGAATGGCGAAATTGGTGAATTTCTTGTTTTGTGTTAGTGTCTAATTTTCTAAGTGTTGAAAAAAAATTATTTAATAGTTTTAAATCTTTTATTTTTGTTTTTAATTTGATACCCTTCTTGACATGACATCATGGAACACAAATGGGATTAATGGTGGATACTCATATTTTGATGAGTTTTGTCTGAATTGTGGAGGACCCCACTTGTGGCAACACTATCATATTTGCAGTATATGTGGTGGTCAGGATGGCCATTGGGATGGTTGTCCAAATGCATATTCCCCTACCCCAAGCCCCTACTATGATCCATCTGTTGATTTTGATGAGTACATGAATGATGAAAAGGAGGACTTGGAACACCAACCTTAGATAGAAAATATGTTAAAAAAAGTCCTTGAGCAGACAAAAGCGATGAGGGAGCAGATGGAAGTAATGGGAGTTCAGACTAAGGAAAATGACGAGGCCTTACAGATGATAAGCACCAAGTTCATGGAGTTGATGACTGAGGCTGAAGCTTGCACTGATTTGCAAGTAATGGTCTTAGCAAATACTCAAGAGGGATTTCAAGGAGAAGAAAAGAGTGAGTTCTTGGAACAAGCTCAACAATAGAAGCTCCTGAGAGTCTCTGTGATGGTCCTATATATATGGTCAATCAAATCATGATAAGAGAGATAAAGTTCCAATGATTTGAAATTCATGTGGAGTTAGATGTTGATGTGGAGAAGGTGTAAAAGAGTAAGGAGGTCAAGCATAGTGCAGTTTCAGAGTTGAGGTGTAGTGTACCCCAATCGAAGCATTTCTCAACATTAAGTTTGGTTGACAATCTAGAAATAGAGTCTTCCAAGCTTGTAGAGAAAGTTCTAGAGGAGGAACAAGCCCCATATATTCTGAAATTTGCTAATTTTGACGGACAAAATGACTTCACTTATTTAAGGGCCAATAAGCATAAAAGATGAAATCTACTACTTGGTCCTTTTACTTTTTTCACCACCACCCCTAGAGCATAAGAGAAAATTGGAAAAGAAATTAGGGGTGAGATTCATATCCTCAAAATGGAAGGAAAAGTGGTGGAACTTGATATGTCGTGCCGCGATGTAAAATCAGGCGCTGCTTAGGAGGCAACTCAAGAGTACCACATGTACACTTTCTTTTTTTAGTTTGTGTTGGATTTTTTTATTTTTCACTTTTTTTGTGTGTTTTGATTGTTAAGCACAAGTTTAGGGGAATTCTGAGTACCCGAGGAAGTAAGAGCTAAGGAGCATGACGAGAAGATGAGTGTGGGGTCGATGACCCACTTGTTCAAAAATGAGAAAGAACATGTTGTTAGCTAGGACTAGAGGCCTCAAGGAGTATTTATCACCCTTGTATTATTTCTATTTGATGCTTTAGGGACATAGCATGATTCAAGTGTGGGGTGAGGGAAATTTCAAAAATTTTGTGCTTAATGAATTCGGGTGAAGTTGGTGCTTGGTATAGTATTGTCTGATGAAAGAGTTTGAGTTGAGCATATTTCACCCACCCTTTGGTTTTTATTTTTGGTTCTTTTCCTAAAGGGGGCACTTTGAACCAAAGAATAAAAACTTTTCTTTGTCTGTACATAATGGTGTAGTCATGGTTAGGGAGTTTTCCCGACAATGGATGGATGACGACCGACTTGAGGGAAAAATAGTCAATGGGTTTTGGTGTTTGAACCCTTAGCTGATTGATAGCTTGATGTTCTTGCTATGTGTTATACATGATTGCGAGATGCATGTGTTGTAAATTTTGAAGCATGTTGAGCAAATGTATAACTCTGTTTGAGACACCTAGGCTCTTGAATATGACTTATGTGCTTAAAGCTAAATTCTGAATTCTTGTGATTAGCTGAGTTAAGAGTCTACTGAATTTGTCTTGAATTGAGCATGTGTTGTGAGTGTAAGATTTTTGAATATTCCATGCTATTGTGTAGTGTCTAGAACTTTTTTGGTGTGTATACAAAACGAAATGAGGGATGTTGATTGTAGGAGATGATTTAGGCATTTATTTGAACGAGCCTAATTTTTGTCCATTGTTTTACCTACCTTTAAATATATGATCCTAGTTAGCCCCATTGAGCTTTTAGCCTATTCTTTGCTTGCCACAAAATGAGCTTAATCCTTTCTATTCATTAGCCTTGAATTTGATCCAAAACTCCTAAGCGCTTAAGTGAAAATGCAAAAGAAGTTAAGGAGTGAGAAGTTGGAAGAAGAAGGAAAATAGTAGTTGTGGAAATTGAAGAGAAGACTAGAGGTGCACTTGTTTAAAAAAATGAATAAGAGTTAGTAGGGAGTAAAAGAACAAAAGAATGAAAAAGTTGCTTAAGTACTCCTTACTAATAGCTTAAGTGTGTCTAATGAAATGGGGAAACAAAGAGGAAAAATGGGAGTTGAAAAGAATAAAGGTGAAGTAAGAGGATAGATATTCGTAATGAAAGGGTGATGTATTAAAAGAGCTTAGGGAAGATAGTCACTATTACTGGCTAGAATATTACCTACCCGTCCCTTAGCCTATATAACAACCCACTAAGTCCTGCTTGATCTTACTTTCAAACATTCTTAAATTAGTGGAGTAAAACACTAAAGGCAAGCTTATGGTCAATACATGTTACATGTGAATTCTTTGTGAGACTGAGCTTATTTCTTATTCATATACCCATACATATTATAATTTGAAAAATTATGAGTGAAAAAATGGGTAACTCTCTTTTTGTGAGGGCACATGTTTGATGAAGGATAAAATTCATGTTGGATGTATTACTTTGTTGATTTGCATGATTGTGTTGAGTTTGAGAGTCGATTCTTGAGGCTAGGAAGTCTTAACGTAGTTATATGCGATTTTAATGGTTATATCTTGCATGCTCTATTTTTAACTTGCCATCTAAAACAGTCGTTGTAGCCTTAGCTTGAATTGTCTTGCTTCAATTATTTATATGTGATTTCTTCATGTACATGAGATGTAATAGAGTTGTTCGAGGACGAATATGGCTTTAAGTGTAGGGTAGTGATCTTGGGCATATTTATGTGCCCAAGTGCTATTTTATGACTTGATTTTAGCCATGTTGATTAATTTAGTTTATTATATTCTCATGTGATTTTATATAATTTCGTACATAAACTAACTAATGTGATTAGCCCTTCATTTTGTAGGTGACAAATGCTAAGGATGAGCTAAATATGATGGTTAATTCACAAGAATAAAGTTGGAAAAGAAGTTCAAGGAAGATGGCATGAACTTTCAAAGGAGAGGGGCTGCCTAGACCACTAGCGTGCCACGCTAGGCCATTGGCGTGCCCAATGCCGTGTTACGCAAGCAAGGAGTGCATGCGAGATGCTGCCAGGCAGTGTGCCTACGCGTTGGCGCCGTGCCATGCCAGGCCTTTGCCACGACGAGGGCCGTGTCACGCCCAACGCCCTCTCCTAACACATGCCAATGCTGAAGTTCCAGTGCACCTGTGTGATGCCTCTATGCCACGGAGCTGCTGTTGCTCTATAGGCAGCGTGGCATGGAGCAGTCCCATGCTCGGCAAAAAATTGTAATTTCCCGCTTAGTATAAATTAAACACTTAGCTCTAAAAATCATTTTATCAAGAAATATTTGAGAACAACGGAAAGGAGCGAAGGGAGAAGTGAAGAACTCTACATAGGGTTAATTAGTTTTTATTCTCTTTAAATTACTCTTGTAAGTATCTTACTCTAATTATGTTTTGAGTATTTGTATGAACATGAGTGGCTAAAATCCTTCCTCTAGGGTTGAGACCACATGATATGAATGTAAATGCATGAATTTGTCTTTGGTTTGAGTTTTTAGTTGTTGTTTTGTGTTACATTCTTAACTATCATTGTTTTTATGCTTGATCACTGATCTTGGGCATAATTGCATGCCCAAGTGCTACTTTATAACTCAATGTAGTCTTGTTTATCTACTTATTTATATACATTCTCATGTGATTTTATGTAAATGTGAATATATACTAACCAACATGATTAGTCCTTATTTTTGAAGGTTAATAATGCATTTGAGGAACTAATTCATGATTTTGTGAAGTAGAGGAATGGAATCAAGAGAAATATGTGAAAGTCAATAAGAAAACATGCAATAACTAGCACCCTGCGCGATAGGGGCCGTGGCACGCCGCCAATGCAGCAACACTTGGCCGAAAATTGCATTTTTTGGCACATTCCAGTGAGGGTACGCTTACCTCTGTGTCACGGAGGCAAGGCTCCACGTTCACCTCCGTGACACGTTGCCATTCCACCATAGGCAAAAAATATGCAGATTCTCATTTACTATAAATAGGATCCTTGCCTCAAAATTAGGACACACGCAATTTTCTGGAAAAACAGAAGGGAGGCGTCAAGGAGACTTGGAGAACTCCTCTTGGGTTCATCTTTTCTTCATTTATTTTCATCTATTCTTGTAAGCATATTACTCTAAACATGTTTTTGAGTATTTACAAACATGAGTGGCTAGAACCCTCCATCTAGGGTTGAGGCGATGGATATGATTGTAAATGCTTAAATTCATTTTGGGTTGAGTTGTTAATTGTTGTTTTGTCTTACAATCTTCATTATTGTTGTTTTTATGCTTTATCACCATGAAAACAAGTGGGTTAAGCTTAGGTGAAATCTTGGAAGAGCAACCCTAGGCAAGAACATAAAATTGTAGGAAGCAAGTTCTTATCTTTTGATAGGAATCGCGGTTAGGATAGGAATATACCTAATTTGCCTTGCTTGGTTTATAAAACAGGAAGATAGAAAGACACCGGCTTAGATTTGTCACACCACCACTCGTAGAATTAGTTGTGAAGCTAAGTTTGGTTAAATGGGTTGAGGTACGAAAGTCCCTAATCAAGAGCATAAACCCCGTAAACCACATCCACGTAGTTGAATTGCCTATGAACTAGGTTGTCACATCCCCGCTCAACGATGTAGTTGTGAGGCTAGTTTGTCGTGTTTAGAGGCTCGAAAGTCCATGAAAATGCATTTCCAACTATGTGAGACAACAATCGATAATTTCATACTTAACCCATTACAAATTGTAGTAGTGCATGATTATCCAGCCTTGACTCTAGTTTTGTTTTGTATTGCTTCCAGAGTATTTCGTGTCACCCTCAAGATTTAATTACAAATTATCGAAAACTTCTAAAATCAACCTCTTAACTAACACTTGAACTTGATAATTCGCTGAACCAGTCCCTGTGGGTTCGACATTCCGGCTCCTAAAGAGGGCCACTATATTACTTGTACGACCGTGTGCACTTGCGTGTACGCTGGAGCGCAATAAGTTTTTGGCGCCGTTGCTGGGGACTGGCGTAATTAGTGAATTGAAAACATTTTCTTGTGTTAGTTTACATTCTTATAAAAAAGTAATAATAAATTTTTTTTTCTTCTTTTGTATTAGTATCTATATATATATTTTTTAATGTTAAAATTTTTTTTATTTGTTTTAAATTTATTTTAAATTTTTGTTTTTAATCTGGTACCCTTTTAACATGACATCATGGAATACAAATGGGTTAAATGGTGGATACTCTTATTTTGGTGAGTGTTGTCTGAATTGTGGAGGACCTCACTTGTGGCAACATTGTAATACTTGCAATATATGTGGTGGTCAAAATGGCCATTGGGATGGCTGTCCAAATGCATACTCCCTTCCCCCAAGCCCATACTATGATCCTTCTATTGTTTTTGATGAATATAGGAATGATGAAAATGAGGACTTGGAACGCCAAGCTCGGATACAAAACATGATAAAACAAGTCCTTGAGCAAACAGAAGCAATGAAGGAGGAGATGGAAGCATTGAGAATTCAGCAAGAGGAAAATGGAGAGGCCCTAGAAATGATGAGCGTCAAAATCACGGAGATGATAGCTGAGGCTGAAACTTGCGGTAATTTGTAAGTAAAGGTCTTATGCAACACTCAAGAGGAACCACAAGAAGAAGAAAATGGTGAGTTCTTGGAAGAAGCCCAACAAATAGAAGCTCTTGAGAGTCCCCGTGATGGTTTCACACATATGGCCAATCCATTTATGAAAGAAGAGTTAGAGTCCCACCCATTTGACATTCATGGGGAATTAGATATTGATGTAGAGAAGGTGTACACAAGTAGGGAAGTCAAGCACAATGCAGTTTTAGAGTTGAGGTGTATTGTACCACACTCGAAGAATTTCTCGACATTAAGTTGGGTTGACAACCTACAAATAGAGTCTTCCAAGCTTGTAGAGAAAGATCTAGAGGAGGAACAAGCCCCATACATTCTGAAATTTGCTGATTATGAGAGCAAAAATGACTTCACTTACGTAAGGGCCAATAAATGCAAGAGGTAACATTTACTGCTTGGTCCTTTAAATATTTCACCACCACCCCGGGAGCATAAGAGAAAATTAGAGAAGAAATTAGGGGTGAGATTCATATCCTCAAAGTGGAGGGAAAAGTGGTGAAACTTGATGCGTCGTGCCGCAACGTAAAATTAGGCACTGCTTGGGAGGCAACCCAAGGGTACCACAGGTACCATTTAATTTCTTGCATTTGTGTGATTTTTTTTATTTTCATCTTGTTGCTGTTTTTGGTGGAGATTTAAGCACAGATGGAGGGGAAGTCTGAATACCCTTGGAGGAGGAAGCTAAGAAGCATGAAAGAGAAAAAGTGTGGGGTTGAATACCCACGTGTTCAAAGAAAGAAAAACATGCTGTTAGCTAGGCCTCAAGGCCTCAGGGAGTATTTCTCACCATCTTTAAATTTTAATTTGATGCTATGAGGACATAGCATGATTCAAGTGTGGGGTGAGGGAAATTTCAAAATTTTGTGCTTAATGATTTTAGGTGAATTTAGTGCTTGATAAGTATTGGTTAAAGGAACATTTTTGATTTGAGCATGATTCACCCACCCATCAGTTTTTCTTGTCGGTTCTTTTCCGCCGGGGGGGGGGGTCTTTGAACCGAAGAAGAATAAAATTTTATTTTTTTCTTTTTGAACCAATAGCTAATTGATGGTTTGATGTTCTTTTTATGTGCTATACATGATTGTAAGATGCGAATGTGGTTAGTGTTGAAGCATGCAAGAAGTGTATAACTTTGTTTGAGACACCTAGGCTCTTGAATTTGACTCTATGTGCTGAAAGCTTAATTTTGCATCGTTGTAATTAGCTGAGTTAAGAGTCTGCTGAATGTGTCTTGAATTGAGCATGTGCTATGTGTGTAAGATGTTTGAATATTTCATGCTATTGTGGAGTGTCTAGAACTTGCCCGGTGTGTATATAAAACGAAATGAAGGATGTAGAGTGTAGAAAATGATTTAGGCATTTCTTTGAATGAGCCAAATATTTAATCCTTGCCTTACCTACCTTGAATATTGAATCCTAGTTAGCCCCATTGAGCCTTAAGCCTATTCCTTGATGGCTACAACATAAGCTTAATCCTTTTTCTTTCATTCATTAGCCTTGAATTTGATCCAAAACTCCTAAGCACTTAAGTGAAAAATTCAAAAGAGTGAAGGTGTGAGAATTGGGAAAAAGAAGGAAAAATAGCAGTTGTGGAAGTTAAGGAAAAAACTTAGAGGTGCACTTGTTTGAAAATGCTTGATTATTGGTAGAGAGTAAGAAAAGAAATGAATGAAAAAGGGCTTAAGTGCTCCTTACCAATAAGCTAAGTGTGCTTAAAGAAATGGGAACAAGAAGAGAAAAAGTGAAAAGAAGGAGGCTGAAGTAAGAGAAGAAATATTCTTAATGAAGGTGTGATGTATTAAAAGCTCTTGGGGAAGAATGACACGATTATTAAAGAATACCTACCTACCCTTAGCCTACATTACAACCTAAAAATTCCTACTTGATCTTACATTCGAACATCCTTAAATTAGTGGAGTAAAACACTAAGGGCAAGCTTATGGGTCATTACATGATGCATGTGAATTCTTTGTGAGAGTGAGCGTAATTCTATTCATGTACCCATACATATTGTGATTTAAAAATTTGCGTGTGAAAATGGGTAACTCTCTTGTTGTGAGGGCACATGTTAAATGAAGGATATAATTCATGTTGGATTTCTTGATCAGTTGATTTGCATGAGTTTGCTAAGATTGAGAGTCAAGTCTTGAGGTTAGGAAGTCTTAACATAGTTAAAATTAATTTTAATGGTTAAATCTTGCATGGTCTATTTTTAGCTGGCTATCTTAAACAGTCATTATAGTCGTAGCTTGAATTATCTTTCTAAATTAGCTATGTGTGAGTCTTCATGTGCATGAGATGTAAAAGGTTTGTTTGAGGACGAACAAGGCTTTAAGTGTGGGGTTGTGATCTTGGGAATAATTGCATGCCCAAGTGCTACTTTATAACTCAATTTAGTCTTGTTTATCTACTTATTTATATACATTCTCATGTGATTTTATGTAAATGTGAATATATACTGAACAACATGATTAGTCCTTGTTTTTGAAGGTTAATAATGCATTTGAGGAACTAATTCATGATTTTTTGAAGTGGAGGAATGGAATCAAGAGAAAAACGTGAAAGTCAACAAGAAAACATGCAATAACTGGCACCCTACGCGATAGGGGCCGTGGCACACTGCCAACGCGGCAACACTTGGCTGAAAATTGCATTTCTTGGCACATTCCAGTGAGGGTACGCGTTACCGCTGTGTCACGGAGGAAAGACTATGCGTTCACCTCCGTGACACGTTGCCATTCCACCATAGGCAAAAAATATGCAGATTCTCATTTACTATAAATATGAACCTTGCCTCAAAATTAGGACACACGCAATTTTCTGGAAAAACAGAAGGGAGGCACGAAGGAGACTTGGAGAACTCCTCTTGGGTTCATCTTTTCTTCATTTCTTTTCATCTATTCTTGTAAGCATATTACTCTAAACATGTTTTTGAGTATTTGTACAAACATGAGTGGCTAGAAACCTCCATCTAGGGTTGAGGCCATGGATATGATTGTAAATGCTTAAATTCGTTTTGGATTGAGTTGTTAATTGTTGTTTTGTCTTACAATCTTCATTATTGTTGTTTTTATGCTTTATCACCATGAAAACAAGTGGGTAAGCTTAGGTGATAGCTTGGAATAGCAACCCTAGGCAAGAACATAAGATTGTAGGAAGCAAGTTCTTATCTTTTGATAGGATTCACGGTTAGGATAGGAATATACCTAATTTGCCTTGCTTGGTTGATAAAACGGGAAGATAGAAAGACACCGGCTTAGATTTGTCACTCCACCACTCGTAGAAGTAGTTGTGAAGCTAAGTTTGGTTAAATGGTTGGAGGTACGAAAGTCCCTAATCAAGAGCATAAACCCCGTAAACCACATCCACGTAGTTGAATTGCCTACGAACTAGGTTGTCACATCCCCGCTCAACGATGTAGTTTTGAGGCTAGTTTGTCTTGTTTAGAGGCTCGAAAGACCATGAACATGCATTTCCAACTATATGAGACAACAATTGATAATTTCATACTTAACCCATTACGAATTGTAGTAGTGCATGATTATCCGGCCTTGACTCTAGTTTTGTTTTGTATTGCTTCCAGATTATTTCGTGTCACCCTCAAGATTTAATTACAAATTATCGAAAACTTCTAAAATCAGCCTCTTAACTAACACTTGAACTTGATAATTCGCTGAACCAGTCCCTGTGGGTTCGACATTCTGGCTCCTCAAAAGGGCCACTATATTACTTGTACGACCGCGTGCACCTGCGTGTGTGCTGGAGCGCAACAATCACCATGAAAACAAACTCGTTAAGCTTAGGTAAAAGCTCGAAAGAGTAACCATAGGCTAGAACACAAAAATGTAGGGAGAAAGTTCTTGTCTTTACAATAGGATTTGCAGTTAGGATAGAAATTATACCTAATTTTCCTTGCTTGGTTCATAAAATGGGATGATAGCTAGACACCGACTTAGAACCGTCACGTCACCGCTCATAGAAGTAGTTGTGAAGCTAAGTCAGGTTAAATTATTAGAGGTACGAAAGTCCATAATCAAAGGCACAAATCCCATAAACCACATCCACGTAGTTAAATTGCTCACGAATTAGGACGTCACATCCTCGCTCAATGATGTAGGTTTGAGACTAGTTTGTCGTGTTTAGAGGTTCGAGAGACTATGAACACCACATTTTAACTATGTGAGACAACAACTAAAGTTTTCATATTTGAACCATTGTGAATTGCAGCATTGCATGATTATCAGGCTTTAACTCTAGATGCTTCTTGTATTTTTCCCGATTATTTTGTGATCACCCTTAAATTTAATTAAAATTTTTCAAAATCTCTTCTATCTACACTTGTGAAGGTTAAATTAACACTTGAACTTGCATATTCGCTAAAATAGTCCAGTCCCTGTGGGTTCGACATCTGGCTCTTTAAAGGGCCACTATATCGTGATCTACGGGAAGTCTATTGGCGGAATGACATGTCGCGAAAATTTGTGGCTAAGTATCCTAATTACCAACAGGTTAAGGTTGAACACCACAAATTAAGAGGTATGACTCAAGACATCATCATTCTTACTGGGAAGTGTAAAGAGATAAATATGGACTTTATTACTGGTTTACCTTGTACGTGCCGACAACATGATTCAATATGGGTGGTTGTACCGGATGACTAAGTCAGCATATTTCTTGCCAGTTAAGACTATAGATATAGCTGAGGACTATTCTAGGTTCTACATCAGAGAGTTAGTCAGATTGCATGGAGTTCTTTTATCCATTATATCTAGTAGGGGTACTCAATTCCCCTCATAGTTTTAAACTCGTTTTAGAAAGATCTTGGTACCCAGGTTAAGCTTCGCACAACCTTTCACTCGCAATCAAATGGTCAGGCCAAGTGAACCATTTAGACGTTAGAGGATATATTGAGAGCTTGCGTGATCGACTCTAAAGATAATTAAGATGATTACTTGCCTCTCTTAGAGTTCTCTTAGAATAACAATTTTTCCTCCAGTATTCAGATGGCTCTGTTTAAGGCACTTTACACAGGAGGTGTAGATCTCCTATAGGGTGGTTTTAGGTTTGTGAAGTTACCTTAATCGGACCTAATTCAGTTCATGAGGCTATGGATAAAGTTCAGCTTATCATAGAAAGGCTGAAAATAGCTTAGAGTCGTCAGAAATTATATGTAGATGTGAGGAGAAGGGAGCTTGAGTTTGTTGTTGATGATTAGGTCTATTTGAAAGTTTCACCAATAAAAAGGGTGATGAGGTTTGGTAAGAAAGTAAAACTTAGTCCACGCTATGTTGGTCCTTATAGGATCTTGAGGCACTTTGGCAAAGTGGCCTATGAGTTGGAATTGCATGCAGAGTTAGCATCACTGCATCCATCCTTCCATGTGTCTTTGTTGAGGAAATGCATTGGTGATCTGACCTCTGTTATGCCTTTAGAAAGTGTTGATATGAAGGATAGTCTCTCTTACGAAGATGTCTTGGTTGAGATTCTTGACCGTCAAGTTCATAGGTTGAGGAATAAGGAGGTCGTTTTAGTGAAAGTCCTTTGGAGGAATCATCTTGTAAAGGAAGCTACTTAGGAAGCAGAAGCATATATGATGGCCAAGTACCCTCACCTCTTTCCTTCCAGTTCAGTCCCAACTTGAGGTAATACTTTTCTTCATAGTATTCTACTCAGTTTCATGTCCCTCAGTTATTCTCATGTCATAGTATACATGCATGTTTATGTAATCAGTTCGACGTATATATCTCAAACCGAAGTCAGTCACTCCATCAGTATTCAATATTTAGTATTCAGTTTTAGGATTGCAGCTCTTTCCCTATCTTTGCAGCTTTATTTTAGTCTTCATCTAAGGATGTTCCCAAGGAGGTGATAATGTAACACCCTAAAAGTTCCTAATACCAGATTTTAGACATGAAGCAAAACATCAACAGAAGTGGAATCTTTTTCCACAGGACGAGTGCATACCAGGAGCCGTGGTGACGTAGGGCGACTCGTGGGTGCCATTTATGGTCATCCAAATGTCATCCAAGAATAAAATTCAATCGATACACCACGATTCATGGGACGACTCGTGGTGACATAGGACAACTCGTCCTGATGGGTCATAGTAAGAAGTTCAAAAAGTGTTATCTGCTCCAGTAATTGCGAGTGGAATCTATGACCAGTAGTGATAGATCATCCTGTCTAGGCATGGTGTGAAGATCAAAAACTAATCGAGTAGGTTTCAGGGGCAACGAGTGAAACCACAAGCCGTGGGTTGATCCAACAACTCGTGGTATGATTCGCTAGGGCTGGACGATAGTTTTTTAACATGATTTCTCAAGGGTGTTTTCATAACTTTCTAAGCTTTCAACTCTTAAACTACGTCGTTTTGGGTTCTTTTAAAAGGGGGTTAAAGGGAATTAGTCAATCATTACCCTTATTCTCTCCAAAACACTCAGAAACAGAACATCTAAGGCATCAAGTTCTCTTATGTCAAGAACTAAGATTCTTCTCCAAGAGCTTCAAGATTCAAGTTTTAGCAAGGAAATCTCCTACTCTAGGTATGTAGGATTTCAACAAGGGTATCCTTTCAACCTAGTGTTCCTAATGCTTTCAAAAAACCTATTAAAATGTCAGTTCTTAGAAATCATGTTTTAGGGTTTTCATTCAGATTATTGATGTGCTGTGAATTTACAGCACTTTCGACACTTAAAACTTTGAAAATATGCATGGTCTTAGGTGTATTTATAAAGATATGATGCACTTTTACTTTGTTTTTAGGAAAATTAGGTGTTGGAGTTAAAATGTGCAAAAGAAGAAAAAAGAGTGCTGAAAATGGTAAAATTGCAGACTTTAGTACGAGCCGTACATATGAGGTACGATCATACATAGCATCCATGGTAAAATTCAGCACAAGGCACTGGCCCTGTACGATCTTGGTACGAGTCATACCATAGCGGTCGTGGAAAATTACAGAGATATTGCACTTGTCTGAGCTCGTGGTACGAATGGAAGATACGAGTCGTGATGATCACATAGGAATCGCACCAAAGAGTCATGGTGAACTTTAGAGAAAAGGTGATTGGCAGATCCTAGGGCACGAGGCAGTCACGAGTCGTGATATCAAGGTACGAGTTGTACTGCAACACTCGTGAAAATATTCAGAGGAAGCCCAACTTTACAAGATCAGACCACGACAGGCATTGTACGACTCATAAGAGCATTGTACGAGTCGTACCTACTTCCAAGATTTAACCAAATTCATGACTGCTGAGCATTGTATGAGAGGAAGCTATGACTCGTAGGTTCATGGTACAAGTCGTAGGATCAGGCGACGACAGTTAAATTAGTTTCCCTATTAATTTAGGAAAAAGTTCTAATTATTTGTATAAATACTTTTCTAGGTTTTTTTAAGAAAGTCAAATCCTACTTCAACTAGGAAAAGGAGATACAAATCCCAATTCCACTCCATGAAGGAACAAGGAAGGCTTATTCTACTATTATAAATACCCTTTATTTCTATGTAATAGGGTACAAATAAAAATAGGAGACTTTTATCAGAGACATTATTGGAGACAATCGTGGACAAGTAAGAAAGACACAAAAAGACAAGGAGAGAAGAGATTTGTAGGGGAATTGAGTTTATTCAACTTGTGATCAACCTTTTCTTGAATTTATCTTATTTTTGCTACTTGTACTTCAAGATTTTGCTGAATAATTAAAGGAAGTTTTTTTTCTCATTCATTCTTGTAAGTATTGATTTATGTTCTTAATCATGAATACTATTAACAACCTTACAACTATGAGAGGATAAAACCTCCATAGCTAGGGGTGTGGGAACCATGGTGGATTAGCAAGCTAGGTTACATAAAGTGATTTTAAAACCAATAAAAATACTTGTATTATATTTTCTTCATGCTTAAACGTTCCTTAATGGTGCGCAACGTTAGGACCTGCCCGAATTCTTTACTTGCTTTGGTCAAAGAGGTAGAGATTAGGAAAAGAGAATTACAACAGAGCCTTGATTTTGATAATCATTGTATTAACTTGAGCTGTGGTTGCAGGATAGTTAAATCTGAAACTTAGTGATAATGGATAGTTTGAAACCGCTCATGAGACTTGGTCGAGTGATTGAGTATAGTCATTCAATAGGGACTGGTCGGTCATTTGAATGAATCTAAGTTATCAGTTCTATATGTAAGTATTGGTGATAATCACGAGTGTATACCCAAAGCAGTTATGAACCCATGGGGAACACAAACCCTAGTTATCCTTTAATATTGACTCAACATCAGAATTTTGATACTTTTTTTTATTATTAATTTCTTTTAGAAACCCCCAATTTTGAAGTAACTACCTCACAAGTTCAATTACCGGCTATAATCCAGTTCTCCCTATTCCCTGTGGGTTCGACCCCAACCTCTAGTTGAGTTCTTTATTGACAACGTCTGCTTCTCACTTCAGTAAGAGGTGTGGTTTGAGCGTTATCAAAAAGTAGCGTCGCTGCTAGGGAATACGGCTAAGACTATATTATTTTCTTGTATTTAACTTTTGTGGTAGTTATTTCCTCTTTTATGTTTTTGTTTGTTTTGTTTTATCTCATCCAGGGAACCTCTTGGCAAAGCCAAGCATCCAAGATAGTGGAGGATGAGTCCAAGTTCCTTGACGAAGTCTAAGTAGTCAAGATACTTATGTCGTGTCGCGACGTTAAATCAGGCACTACATGGGAGGCAACCCACGGATGGTGAGGTCCGAATAGCCACAAGTATGTCCCCTTCCCTCTCTTTTTACATTCTATGCTTCGGGTATGAAGCATGATTTTTTAGAAAAAAAGGGAAGGGGTGTACTTATAGTTTTTGGGAATTTTGATTCGTCCGAGGGTTTTTTTTGCCGTTTTTCTTTTTCCTCGGGCATGCTATCTAGTAGAACCGACATGTTTAGGATTTTATTTTTGTGATTTTTGATTAGAAAGTACCTTAGGATTACTCAGCCAATAAATTGCACTAGCTTTATATTTTGAAAAATTGACCCTGTTTTTTTTTAAAAAAAATTTATGGTTAGCTATGTACTTGTGATTGCAAGCATGATTTCTGTGGATCTTTTTATGTCATTTAATATATTAGCATGTATAGTTGTTGTTAAGCCATGTATAAACCGGACAGGTAGAGTGAATGCAAGTCATGTACCATGAGTGAGCGAGGTCTAATACCTAGTCAATACTGCGTAGAGGATCTAGAACTTTCCCAGTTGGTCTTTGCATAGGTTTTAGGATGGTTGGTTAGGAAAGAATCATAGGAAATTCTTGTTTAACCCATTTTTAGCTTAAATAACCCTACCGAAATGATATGATTCCCTTGATCCAAATTTTTGACCCTTATATAGACCATTTTTCTTTGATTAACCAATTAACCGTACCCATTTTTTATAATGAACCTGCTTTGGCCCTGGTCCCTCCTTGGACATTGTGAACCTCAACATAGGCAAAATGCCTAAGTTGAGGGTGGCAGAATAGGGGTGCATAAACTGTGGGAAGGTGAAAAAGGAAGAGAGAAGAAAAAAAAGGTGAAAATGAGGTGTGGTGTGACCAAAGAAAAAGAAAGAAATTGAAAAAGAAAATACAAAAAAGAGAATGATGAATTAAAAAATTTTAAGAAACTCACCACACTCATACAAGTACATAAAAATAGAGAAAAGGGTGGAAAAGATTGAAGTGAAAAAAAATGGAGCCACGTGTATATAGTGCCAAGGAGGGGTTTAGTCACTCAAAAGATTCCATATCTACCATACCCAACCTGAAAGCCTACATTACAAGCCAACAACAAGTCCTATAGTGATCCTAGCCTGACATCTGACAACCGAAGTAGAGAAAATAAGGAAAAGCCTATGGTATCCAATATGAAGTATTTTAAACTTCTTTGTGAGGGAAAGAGTCTTACTTGTTCAGTCCCATGTTTCATATTTTTCTATATTTGTGAGTGGGGGACTTCATTTGCTGTGAGGGTACATGGTTTGTGTTTGATTTTGCCAATTGTCTGTGTGAAAAACATTAGTGATGACTTGACTATCTATTAATAGCTAGGTGACATATCTTGATCCCTGTTTATCAAGGTTTGTGATTGCTTGATGTGCATATGCTGATTTGGTTTATGAGAAAAAGGGCCAAAAGTTGTTTGAGTTTATGGTGCAATTTTGATTGATTGTTGGCTGTAGTATCCTAGATTTATTTTCTAGTTAAGAGTCATTTTTAGTTTTTATTTTCTTTTCCTGAGGTTATACAAAAGTCTTAAGTTGCGGGTGTATGATTATCTCATGAATGTTTTCAAGACTCCCATGCTTGTTGCTACATGAAATTCATGATTTTACTTTCAGTTACATATTGTACTTTCATGTTAGTGATTTTAGCATGATTTAAAGTTTAGTTTGCATGATTTAGCATTGCTTCAGAAATGTTGTCTTTTTTATGAGTATATGATCCTATTATGATTTCAGTCTAAATAATTTTACAACATAACCAGTATTATCAGGTTCTTTAGACTCTCAGAACACTTTCAGATAAAGTGATCTCTAACTTAGTCTTAGAACATCAGTTTTCAAGCTATCAATAAAACTATCAGTAAATTATCAAGAAAATTTCAATTTAGATAGTACTTAGCATCGAGCCAGATCGGAGTTTAGCTCACCCAAGTCCCAGAACTACATGCCATCGTTGGTTATTAGCCCGGATGGGTGTCAGTTTTAGTGATCACACTAACCATGCCTTTATACTCTAGAAAGGTATATTGGGTCCTATCGATGAGGCATATACATTGAGCTCCACATTTAGCTCACATAGTTATATATCGATTAACATATTCTCTCATTCAATCACAGTTACAGCTTCAATCTTCAGTGCATGTACATGATCCTCATTTCAGTTTTACTTGTACTTTCATTAAGCAATTTCAGACAATTATTCTTTATTAGTGTTTATGCATCTCAAATGGGGTCATTGTAAATCAGTTCAATTTATGCATTTCATTTGCATTCAATACAACCTTCTTTTCAGATTATCAGTATGTTTAATTTAGTCAGTGCATATCCCACATGCTTGGTATGTTCCAAGTACTGATCTGCATACGTTCTTTGCACTATATCCTATTATGATATAGGTTCAGGTACTCAAGTGCAGCATCACGATTAGCTACGATCTAGGGCCCATCAACTACTGTTAGTGGTGAGTCCCCATTATTTGAGGGCTAGAGTTGTGTTTATTGCAGATGACCTTAGTATTATTTTTAGTTTCAAAAGTTTAGTGTTAGCTAGGTACTTGTCCCAACAACTTATCAGTTAATAGAGGCTTTCAGACAGACAGTCATTTAGTATGTTAGACTCAATTTTTATTTGTCTATTAAATCTCATATTTCTTCACTATTTGTAAATAGTTGTTTTAAAATTTCAGTTAGGTTCCTCTCAAGTTATCTATAATTCAGATTATGTTAGTGATATGCCATGCCATGGATTAGCTTGGGTCACTTGTGGCTCTAGACACTATGTTGTGCCTTGGCTGTAGACTTGGGTCATGACATGTTTGATATAGATGAAAACAAATCCCTAGGGATAGATAAATTCAATTCATGTTTTTTCAAGAAGACTTAGAACATTATATGTACAGATGCCTATTAGCTGTGTTGGTCTACTTTATGAAACACAAGATGTTGAGAGCAGTAAATATTATAGTGATCGCTTTGATTTCTAAAACTTCTCTTGGAACGATGAGGGGTTTTAGACATATATCATGTTGCTCTACCAAGTACAAGATAATCTCCAAGATAATTTCTAAGAGAATCAAGGAAGCGAATAATGGAATTGTAGATAGCATCTAGTCTACCTTCATCCCAACCAAAACAATTTCAGACAATATTATTCTTAGTCATGAACTAATAAAGGGATATACCAGAAAACACTTGTCTCCAAGATGTATGATCAAGGTGGACCTATAAAAAGCATATGATTTTGTGGAATGGAACTTCATATCTCAAATACTTAAGGAACTGGACTTCCAAAGAAAATGGTAGAATGGGTCATGCTTTGTGTACCTATAATAAGCTACACACTTATAATTAATGGTAATATGTCTATAACATGATAGCTAAAAAGAGATTGAGACAAGGGGATCCTATATCATTATACATATTTGTATTCATTATGGAATACTTGAATAGATGCTTGGACATTCTAAGAGAAAAATCAAACTATAATTATCATCGTAGATGTTGGAAACTAAATATTACTCATTTGTGTTTTGCTAATGATATTACTGATGTTTTCTAGAGGAGATACTAAGTCAGTTCAGTTTTTGAAAGAAAGGTTTGATATCTTCTCTGAAGTATATGGCCTAAAAGCTAATTTGAGCAAGAGTCAGAGTATATTTTAGAGGAGTAGATTCATGAGGATAGTAAAGAGAATATATTGCAGCTATTAGGATATGAACTTGGAGACTTTCCATTTAAATACGTTGTGAGTGTCCCTTCCCACAAAGAGACTAATAGTGAAGTTATGCTAACCTCTAGCCAATAAAGATACAATACGGATCTAGACATGGATGGCTAAAATTCTATCTTATGCAAGTAGACTACAACTTATAAGATCTATATTATTTAGGGTCCAAACTTATTGGACACAAATCTTTCTACTTCCTCAAAAAGTGATGGAACTCATAGAAGCCATCTGTATAAGTAACTTGTGGATAGGAGAGGCAATTGTGTCTAAAAGAGCAATGGTTGCATGGGAAAGACTCTGTCTACCAAAAAGTGTTGGAGGGAAAAATGTGTTTGAACCTTGGGATGTGGAACCAAACAACAATTTACAAGTTGTTCTAGACATTGAGTGAAAATAAGGAGAAACTATGGATAATCTAAGTTTATACCTATTACATAAAGAACTAGAACACTGGCACTATGGATATTCCTCAACAAGCTTCATTAGTGGTCAAAAAAATCTTCAGTGTGAGGAAGAACAGGATCAATATCAATACAAGAATTCTATTGAAATTTCAGATATATAGTGTCTATAATAGAATTACATATAAGATTGAGAATGTATATTGGAAGAAATTAATATGCCACAATGTAGAATACCCAGAACAGGTCTTCATTATGTGGATAGAAATGCATCAAAAGCTTAGGAGTAAAGATAGGCTTCTCAATTGAGGACTAAATGTGGACAGGAAGTGTGTGTTCTGTGAGATTGCAAATGAAATAGTTGACCATCTCTGCTTCAACAATGGTATACAGGAGTTTTATGGCATGAACTACTAGAGTTGATGAAATGGGAGAGAGGATCCTCTACTGGGAGAATGAATCGAAATGGGTAGTGCAAAAGTCCAAGGGCAGATAAGCTAGAAATATAGTGCTTAAAGCATGATTTGTGGCCATTGTGCATGAAATTTGGACTGAAAGGAACCTGAGAATCTACCAAAGTAAGGCCAAGACTAAGAAGGTGCTCCCGTATTCCCTAAAAGTTGATCTGTGTATTAGGACTAGAAGGAATGGTAATTTATCTGAGTTTGTTTATTCTTTGGAGAAGTAGTTGCTAGAGAGATACAGGAAATCTATCTAGTTAGTTGGAGATGTCTGTTTTTTGAAATTCTATAGTCAATGATGTTACTAATACTAATAAATTAAATCAATAAATTAAATATTTAAAACAAATAAATATAGAGCGGATTTGAACTGGTACGTTACTCCTGATTCTATATTTTTTGTAGGTAATTAGTAAAGTTCTTTAATTGCCAAAAATAAATAAATGTTTTTTGCAAACACATCATACATGTAACTTTTTTGTCTATATGAATTGATAGTTCTCAATGTAGCTTGCAATGGTACACGAGATCATTTGGTATGCGAGATAAGATGAGATGTTCTAGAATTAGGTTTGGCAAAAAATTTACAAAAATGATCAAAAAATTGTAAACTATATGAAATGGAACAAAATATCACTCAGTAGTATTTAGGCCCGAAAATGCTTTTTCCTTCAATTGTTTGATCCAATTTTTTTTTTTTGTTACTTAATTGGTAAAAAATACTCTTTTTTAATGAACATATTTATTTTTTTTAAAGAAACTCTTTGTCACGATCCTAATGTCTATGATTGTCACCCACACTAACCCCCCGATGGGCAAACCAATGTTTCTAACTATTTACCCCAAAGTAATCAACATTCAAAAGGAATAAAACACATTATGAAATTAATTAATGAAACATCAATATAAATGAAGGAACCAAAAACAATCTGCTATAAAAAAAATTCCCAGAACCTGATAGTCGTTGTACATGAGGACATATACCTATCTTTGTCTAAGAATAATCCAAAAGAGAAAGAAAATGACAAGAAATCAATAAGAGTCTTAACTAGAGACATCAGCTGGGGAAGATTTGGTCAGTATGCCTTGAGACACTCACCTTTCTACAACTCCGCTGCTACTTTAAAGAAGAGGGCGAGATGAGTTGTTGGGATTGAATTCTGCAATTAGAAAAGAAATACAGGAGTAGCGTCAGTACAAACACAGTACTAGTAGGCATCATCAACCAACCTTAAATAATAACATTCATATAGATGGAACAACAATATGCGATTTCCTCAATACACCATTTCAATAGACAATAATCAATCAGAAATTAAACCTGCTCATGGTGCTAGCCGGCCTGCTCACTGGATGGGGCCTCGTTGCAGCGGTCACTTAATCATTGCCACGGTCTCTTCCGCTACAACGGTACTACCTTGACAGTAGCTTAACTTAGCCGCACACCAACCATTCTATTAACTCTTTTCAACATACTAGTCATTATGATCACCCACGCTATTCATAGTCATCAATAAACAATCGACACATCATAACCACATGGAATATAGAATAATAATTCACAAAGGTTTCAAAACTCATAACGAGTCCTCATTTAACTCCACCTTACCATCAATTCATTACAACACATCAATAATTCAAATACGCAAAATACATGACCGTAAGTTTAGTTAAATCAGGTCCTCACATTCTCTATCCAATCTTACTTCTTACATTTAGTTAAATAATACAATGAATGGTGATATGCTGGGCACACGCCTCTATCACATCACCATGAACACTCAATCACTTAACATTAATGTACACACATGCCAAAGGGTCTTATTTCTGCCCTTCCAGTCATCACCTGTAGGGGACTCTAGAAATCCATATACTGTATCGACGTGTTTGTAATACCCCAAAAGTTTCCTAATACTAGATTCATGAAGTTGGAATATATTCAGCAGTGGAGTTTGAAATGTTTTCTCAATACAACTGAAGGTACGAGTTGTGGTCAAGTGGTACGGGTCGTAGGAAGACCCGTGGTTCAGTTCAGAGGCTTCTTTTCCCAGTGCATGAGTCCACATCATGAGTCGTTGTTTGATGGTATGAATCATAGTATGCGTTAGAGTTATTAGGTGTTGGTCCTATGAGTGATTGTATGACTCGTAGTATGGAATTACGAGTCGTGGTAGGAGTCATGGAAATAATCAGATAATTGGTGAAAATGGAATGGCTAATTATGGGAGGAACCATGAGTCGTAGGTTGATTGTACAACTCGTGGTACGAGTTGTAGCGACTGTTAGTGAATATTTTCTGTTGAATCTTTAAGAGCATTTTTGTAATTCCTAATATCCTAACTCCTTAATGACATTGTTTTAAGACCTAAAAGGAGTGTTTTAATAGGGGTTAACCTACTATAAGTCATTAGGCTCCCATGCATGCAAGTTATTGGAAACCCTATTCAACATCAAGCTAAAATTCTCTCAATTCTTTCCTAATTCTCTTGGGCTTTCAAACACAAGGTGAGAATTAGTTTACCCAGGTATGTAGGGCTATGAATGAGAGTTTCTCACTCTCATGTCCAAATTTCTCCTCAAGTTCATGAATTCAAGTTCTAATTCAAATATATGATCTTATGTTTTAACCCAATTTTATGAAATTCTCTATGACATATCTATGGGTCAATTCCCCTCATGTTCCAAAGCATGTTTTAAGATTTATGAGCAGATTTTATATATAAATTGATTATAATTTTATGATTTTAAGTTTTAGAAAGTATGCCCTATTATGCAAATTTTATGAAAAGTCAAGTTTATGATTAATGATATCAAGTATGATGAAATATCTAACATGATTGAATGTTTGTAAGTTATCCATGTATGAATAAATAATTTTGACTTATGAAGTCTATTTCAAGTATGCATGATTTTATGATTTGGGAAAGCCCACACAAGTTAAGTATGTTTTCATGATTTAGCTCAGTTTTATAAGATCAGCTTACCATAAGGGCTGGAGTCAATACTCCTAATTTAACTTATGGTATGTTTGGAGCCAGGACTCCCCAATTTTATTTTTCATATTATGCATGTAATTATGATTTCAGCTTCGTTGAAAAATGATGGGAGCCCGATGCATATTTTGGGAGTAGTGTTTAGCACCGAGTAGGCCAGGGGTTCAGATAACCCCAAATCTTAGAACTGCGCACCAACATAGGTATACTTATATATTGCGACCTCCTTTGGGAGTTTTCCCAGCCCGCAAGGGGCCTTTAGCGTGATATCGATATAATGGTATCGTCCTTAGCCCTAGTAAGGTTTTGGACGGCTCTACCCACTTGAGTGTGATAGTTGGCTCATCATGTAAGCTCTATCGTGATGGTGTCGATTATGAAGAGTCTCCTATTATTCCTCATAATTTCAGTTATTCATGTTTATGACTTATGATGTTATGTTTTACAACAAGTTTGACCCAATGATCAGTTTATGAGCTTTTACTTATGATTTCGGCTATGACAAGTCATATAATTTCTATTTTTAGCTTTGAGTCATTCTATTAGGACATGATATTTAGCTTATGACTATATATGTTTTAGATTCAGATTTCAGCATGCAGTCCTTACTTTCATGATATACTGATTTTATTTATATGCATGATTTCAGTTAGCATTTACTCATCATGTCTTACATACCTTACATACTCAGTACAATTCAAATACTGATCGCATACTCTATGTTGTATCATTTCATGATACAGGTCTGAGCGATTAGCCTCAGTTTCGCCATTAGTCTAGCTTCCCCGCAGTCTAGCTCAATTTTTGTTGGTGAGTCCTCATCCTCCGGGGACCTTTAATTTAGTGTTTTATTATGTTATTTTAGTTTCAGACATTTGCGATCTAGTTGGGGTATTGTCCCATCATCTCATCAGAAAGTTTAGAAGCTTATCAAACATTATATAGACTTTCAGCTTTATCGAGTGTTGACTCTATTTATGATCATAGCTATACCTTATGTTATTCATACTTCTACTTATTCATGTTTAAGTTATCTGTTTCCACTTTGATGCATGTTCTTTAGTTGATGTGTTCATGCCATGGGTTGACTTGGATCCATTCGTGGTTCTACGTCCCGTGTCTCGGTCTAGGATCCCAGCTCGGATCGTGACAAACTTGGGATCAAAGCAAAGGTTTAGAGCATCCTAGGGTTTTTGAAAGCCGCGTTGAGTAGAGTCTTTTCCATAGGTGTGAAGCACGCCACACTTTTGAGGAAGAGGCTACAAGATGTTTTAGAAAATTTCCCTTCTTTCATGATCTAAGTCGTGCAATGAAGTATCTCTCTGTCCTTCTAACTCATGTTATACGCGTTTGTAGAAATATGCCTCCACGTTGAGTGAATGGAAGAAGGAATGGCACCGGAAATGGCCATGAAAATGGCAATGGAGATGGGCATCAGCAAATCCTATGCCCAAGCAGGTCACTCATGCCCAGTTTAGAGCGGCATTTCAAATGTCGGCAAAGCTGATGATCGCTTAGGTCAATCAGCAGGTAGTGGCCCATGTTCCTCAAAATGGAAATGCAACAACGGCTAGAGTTTGAGACTTTCTTAGGATAAATCCATTTGAGTTTCTGGATTCGAAAGTGGGTGAGGACCCACATGAGTTAATTGAGGAGGGGCAGAAGATCAACCAGATTATAGGGGTGACTGGAGAGGAGAGTGAGGATTTAGCCTCCTATTAGTTGAAGGGGGTTGCTTACATATGGTACCACTAGTGGAAGGATAGTAGAGCAGTGGGAGCAATTCCTATGAGTTGGGATGACTTCGTGACTACCTTCTTGGGTAGGTTCTTCTCTAGAGAGTTAAGAGAGGTGAAGGCGGCGGAGTTCGTCAACTTGAGTGGCACCACAGGGATGTCCAAGTGTATGCCTTGGAGTTTACCCGGCTGTCCAAGTATGCGTCAACAATACCCTGAATTCTTCTAAGATAAAATTCCAGGTGTAAGGAGAGAATTTAGATAGAAAATGAAAGTTTTGTGCAGAACGAGTCGGGAGATGACTCTTTAGGAGGCCCCACGATTCGTCGTCAGACATGTAGGGAAACAGTTCTGAGGTATGATCAAGTCTGGTGGTAACGGACAACCTGACGAGTCATCCTGCCTGGCAATGACTCATTAGATTGGTCGTTGGGTGGAGGCTAGGGTTTTTGGCTAAGGTCCCAGGCAGTGGAGGTGACGGATTGCAGGCCACGAGTCTTCATGGCAGACCACGACTCGTGAAGTGAGTCGTGGGTCGTGTTTGGGAAATTTTGAAGAGTTGGGTAGTGCACTCCACGACTCGATCCCCACGAGTCGTTACCTGACCCCACTACTCATGGGGTGCCTTGTGGGGGCTTGACGGGGTGATTTTGCCTGCATTTTTTGGGGGCATTTTTGTAAAATCCTATATTTCTAACTTCTAAACTACATCATTTTAAGTATTATTTGGGACGTTTTATGGGTTTCTCCTAGTCTAATCTCTCATTCTCTCAAAAATACTATCTCAAACCCTTCTTCCTCCTCTAATCTCAAGATTCAAGGATTTTACCAAGGTGTTCATCAAAGCTTCAAGGTGTAATTTCGAGTAGGGTTTCTTCTAACAGGTATGCGGGTCTTTCAACAAGGATAATCTTCCATCCTTGTGCCCCAAAATATTTTATCAACTTGCCCAATTTCAACTATTCTAGAAAAGCATGACCTAGGGTTTGTGTGATGGGTGATTTCATCTATATTTCTCTAAATTCCAAGACCCATTATGATTTTGAGATTAATTATGAGGTAGAATAATAGGGTTACCTTGAATTATGTGTTGGATGATGAGAAACGTGAGATTATAGAATGTCTTCATAAAATGACTTGAACTTTGAATGAAGCTTTATTATTGTTCACTCAGTTATCATAATTACTTGCATTCATGTTTAGATATGCGAAGATCGAATGATTATCCCTAAGAACTTGAATGTACCATTGATAGACATGTTGAGAAGAAATTAGCGTTTATAGGCTTGAAAAATTGAAAGTAAAAATATGCATGTCCCTTATACTTTTGATGGAATTGATTGGGTATGAGGTAAATTTATGGTAATGGCCTAATTAATTATCCTTCTCATGAATTGGAGTAAATCTCGAAATGAGTCTTTTGAAATGAAAATGTATGCTTCTCCCATGATCCTGTTGTAAATGTATAAGTTATGAGTTAAGAATATGGCTTCCCGAAAATCTAGAATATATGAATCAATGTATGCATGTGAAGGTACGAATTGGATCTATGGATCATGAATGACTCTATGATACATGTTGAATGATATGAAGCCGGAACTTAATGTGGTGGGGGTATAATGCATGATGTGAATCTATAGATACTCACTAATGTAAGATGTTTGCAGAAATATTGATATGGCCCTATGATGATAAAGCATGAGATTGATATTTTCAGAATGTTGATCTTGTAGTTAGCAGAAAGTAGCCCCGATCCTTCCATAATGTATGATGTATGATGAAAGCAGTGTACGTTTATGTTTCTGACTAGCTATAGTAGCATAGACTAGATAGATGATTTCATATCAGTACTCCTCATGTCCTAGTTAGTCAAGGATACTCCATAGCCGAAAATGTTTTCCTTGGTCAGCTTGGGATCCTCCATAGCATAGAGTGACTCCCTAGCTCAGTCGGGATCCTCCATAGCAGAGAGTGACTCCCTAGCTCAGTTGGGATCCTCCATAGCAGAGAGAGATTCCCTAGTTCAGTCAGGTTCCTCCACAGTAGAGAATAACTTGCTTTGTACATGTGGGGTTCTCCATAGTAGAGGATGAATCCCTTAGTTATGTTATTAGCATGATTCAGTTTCGTATAATTCAGATTTCAGATTATAACAGATTTAATATAATGAGAATCAGACTCAGTTATCAGCAGTGATCAAGTACAATATGTGATGGTAGTTTCAGATTCAACTCTTATTAAACGTTTAGAACCTGACCCTTATGCATGAGTTCGATGACGTTTCATAAAAATAGATCCAAAGGAAAGTTTCATGTATATATATATATATATATATATATATATATATATATATATATATATATATATGTGAATCATTAGAGGATAGTGTCATGTTAATCAGTTATGTTGATGTACTTGGTTATTTCCTAATCGAATATTTGTATATTTAATTATTTATGTTATCCTGCATGCTTAGTACATTCCAAGTACTGACCACACGCTTTTTTGTGCTATATCGTTTCATGATATAGATTCAGGTTTCCAGACTCAGCCTCATGGTTAGATACGCTTCATTTTCCTCTCAGCTGCTAGTGGTGAGTCCTCATCTCCCGAGGACGTGATTTATGTTTTCATGTTTGTTATGTTTCAGTTTTCAAATTTTAGGAGTTAGCTGGGGGCTTTTCCCAGCAACTCATCAGTTCACTAGAAGGCTTTCAAACTTGTCTAGATAGACTCAACGTTGTATCAGAGTGTTGTTATAATTGTATATTTTGGGTCCTAATTTAGACGCTTGCAGTTAACTTCCGCTTACTTAAGTTGTTGGATGATTATATTGCTAAGTGATGTTCTATGATTATGCCATGGATCGACTTGGAGCCTTTGGGGTTCCTTGTCCCGTGTTTTAGCTAGGTTGTGAACTCGGGTCGTGACAAACTTTGTATCAGAGCAAAAGTTTAGAGTGTTCTAGGGTATCTGAAATCCGCGTTAGGTAGATTCTTCTTCATGGGTGTGAAGCGCGCCACACTTATAATGAGGAGGCTACGAGACGTTTTAGGAATGTTCCCTTTACTTCATGATTCTTATCGTGCATAGAGTATGATGCTCTAAATAGTTCCTTCCCTGGCTCGTGCTTTACGTGATTCTAAATAATGCCTCCTAGACAAGCAAATGGAAGAAGAAATGGTAATGATCGCCGGCAGGCACCACCAGCCCCCATGAACCCGATGGACGACCATGTTACCCATGTCGAGTTCCGGGAAACTCTTAATATGTTGGCACAGGCCATGACCGCCTAGATTAATCAATACGCAATGGCTCATATTCCGTATAATGGGAATGCACAGGTGACAAGGGTGAGAGATTTTCTTCGAATGAACCCACTCGAGTTCTTGGGGTCAAAGGTAGACGAGGATCGTATGAGTTCTTGGAAGAAATTCAGAAGATTACCCACATCATGGGAGTGACGGGAATTGAGAGCGCGGACTTAGCCTCCCTTAGCCTCCTACCAACTAAAAGGAGTTGCTTATATATGGTTTTGTCAGTGGAGGGACAACCGAGGGATTGGAGCAGGCCCTATAGGTTGGGATGAATTTAAGACGGCGTTCCTAGACAGCTTTTAGCCCCAGCATTTCGACATTCAGTGCTCCATACAAACCTAGAGTAAGAGAGATTATGTATCCAATGTGCATCAGCTGTGGGAAGAACCACTTAGGAGAATGTATGGCTGGATCGAATGTTTGCTTCTGGTGCGTCCAGTCAAGCCATAAGCACTGAGATTGTGCAGTGGCAAAGAGAAGTGATAGTAGATCCTCGGCCATCTCTTCAGTAGCCCCTATAGCCCGCCCATTTTAGTAGGGTACATCATCTAACTTGGGTGGCGGACGTCGTCAAAACCGCTCCTATGCCGTGACAGCACACCAGGATAAGGGTAAGTCGCCAGTAATGGCCACAGGTATGTTGTGAATCTTGCATAACTCTTTGAATGATGCTAGCCCCAAAACCCCAATATTGCTAGCCCCAGAACCCCAGTACTAAATAAGGAGCTTGTGGTTGCTGTCGAGAAGAAGTTGTTGATGTGTGATGTGAATAGCTATTAATGTAAGACCGGCTGTGATGGTTAGAGGTGAAAGGGGGAGCTACGAGTTAGTGAATTAGTCCCAACCTTGAGAAATATTCAGGATCCTTGTAATGATGGCTTTAAGCTAAGGGGGAGATGGTAAACATGTGAGATTAGTCGGATCTTGAATATGATAATAGGGAAGTCCTAACCCTAGCAGTCATGGTATGTCAATCACTTCAGGCTCAGATAATTTCTCTAGTAGTCGGTTGAAGCTAAGTTATGTCCATCCCTATGTGCGGACTCCTAGAAGTTCTAGATAATCTATTGAAAGTGATGCTGATCTTACTTTACGAATCCTTTAGACTCATTTTCTTGTTATAAATCAGTTACGTGTATTATTTCATATTTCCCAGTGTGATCAGCTCGAACTCAGTCTTTAGAATATGCTTCGTAGCCTAGCAGACTGTTACACCCCGTAGATTCTTGACATTTAGTTGGCCTATTCGCATGTTGGTTAAGAGTTTTAGAATGCCATACATGCTAGAAAAAGGCCCGGGGAAAGACCGGATAAGCGCCACATCGAATCGTAGCAAGAGGAGGCCGGGCAGACCCCCTCCGCGATGGCAACGTGCCACGGAGGCTGCCTCTCCGCGATGGCCAACGTGCCACGGAGAGCCTGTCCAGGCTCCACTATATAAAGCCCCACTTCGGTTTTTAATTTCATTTCACACAATTTAATTTCCAGAACATGACCAGAACAGGGGAGAATGAGAGTTCAACATAAAATTTCATCCGTTTATGCTATTAAACGCGGTCCAAACTCGAATTAATCTTGGGTAGTGAAGTATTAAGCTGTCGGGAGCATTCTTGCGGAGTTAGTTTCGTGAAATTAGGCCGGCGAATCGTCATCCTACCGAGCTAAGGTAAGTGGAATTTCTCCAAATTAGTGTCAATATACTCCTAGCCCTAAAGTGAGTATTTCTCCCTTCTGGACTTTCGAGAAATAGCGAGTTTCGGCTGTTTTCCGATAAGTCAAAGTTTGGGCTATATATATATATTCAAAATAGTATTTTCTTCCAGAATATCAATGAATTTAGTTCTAATTGCTATGAATATGAATGCAGTTGGAAGAAATAGCTGAATATTGGCCAAGTTACGCTAGTTAGCTGGAAAACCGACAACTGAGGTATGTAAAGTTAGTTTCTTCGGCAAGTTAGTAATTCTAGTATAGTAAAATAGAATAAATTCTAGAAGGAAGTTCCAGAAGCCGAGTATTAAGTATGTTTGTATTATTACGCCATATTCAGAATAAAAGTCAGTAAATTTGTACCAAACAACGAGATATCAATCCTGACTCAGTATCAAATTCAGTTTAATTCAGTAAGAGGTTTAAAACAGAATGTCATAACTGAATAGTGTTATCAGATTTAATATACATGTTATATGTGATTATTGTTGTTTGTAGAGACCTAATTATTTTATGTGGGCACCCTTAGAGCTTCCTTGCCGCCCAGGGTTAATAGCTGTGTGGACTCGCCCGCCAGAGGGTGAGGATACGTCACTCCAAGGAGTGGCATGCCGTCCGTAGTAGGACGAAGATGGGATGCAACATTCCCCATAGTAGGCTGATCACCATTATAGCATACCCTGCCGAGCGCTTGCGCCCAAGGTACAGATTATAGATTACAAATACAGATCTCATATTACAGTTACAAGAGTCTTCCGAACTTAGATAGAGTTATAGTCAGGGGCCCAGAGAGCCCAAGCTGCATACCCAGTGGGCCGGCGGGATGCTCATAGTTATTAGGTAAGTGGAGTGAATTTATTTTTTGATGGTTTGACCCGGGTAGGGGTATATAGTTTGCATGTTGATTGGCACCTTCTGGCTTATGGGGGCTGGTATAGGTTCTTGTATGCTATATATATATATGTGTTACTTATTAAGTTGATAAATAGTAGGACGCCGCAGCGACAGGTATGACTCTTATCTTCTTTCCAGTACAGTTAAGCTCGGTACAGATTCTGCTATTCCAGACGATTTTAGCTATCCTCTGTCATTTCAGTAACTATCAGTATTACTGTTTATTTTCAGTTATGTTCAGTTTTGCTTTGCATACTCGGTACTAGTGGTACTGACGCTCGTTTGGGGGCGCTGCATTACTTGCCTGCAGGTACTCATAGACGAGGAGCTGATCCTTCGTAAGTCCAGCCAGCACATAGAGTCATCAGCTCCTGTTATTCGGAGCTTGACAGCTAGAGGTTTATTTCTCTTTTTGTTGTACAGTATGGGTAGGCCGGGGCCCTGTCCCGACCATCTTATCAGTATTCTCAGAGGCTTGCATATTGTATATTCCTTGTGGTTAGCTGTACCTGTCATTTGAGGCCGTGTGTATATTTTAGCTTGTTTATGATGGACGTGTGGGGGCCTTATTCAGTTGATAGTGGTGACCTTGTCGGTCACGTAGCAGTTTAACACCTGTTTTCTTGATTCAGAAGTAACTAGACAGCATGGTGGCCTTATCGGCCCGCATAGGTTCCTTCAAACTACTGTTGTTCTGGTTAGCTGTTGCTTCCTTACAGGTGGCTATTGGCCTAGTCGGCCGGAGGTTGTATTTACAGCCGTTATATAGCTCGTTGGTTCCATGAACCCAGAGTTTGAGTCCTGACACCAGAAGTGCCTAGGCTTAATAGTCCAGCAGTCTAGGTCTTAGTAGGGCACCAGGTGCCAGTCATGCCTCCCAAGGCGGGGCGTGACAAACTTGGTATCAGAGCGGGTCGTGTCCTAGGGAGTCTGCAAGCCGTGCTAAGTAGAGTCTTATCTATGGATGTGTTGTGCACCACATACCATAGGCAGGAGGCTGCAAGGCTTGATAGGATGGTTACTCTTTCTTCATATTCAGTCATTCCATAAAGAAGTACAGTATAGGGTCGAGTCCCTAAAACTTATCATACTCTTTGTTTACAGATAAAATGGCAGACCAGCGACACCCTGCCATAGGTAGAAGACTAGATATCACAGCAGGAGAAGGCACCAACAGGATGCCTCAGCCCCACTTAGAATCAGCCCGATCTGAGGGCGATACAGACGCATCATCACAACCTTCTCAGCAGTCCCCACCTCACCAGGAGCCATTCGGAACGACACCACCTCCGATAGTTTCTGTACCTACACCATCCGATCAGGAAATTCAAAGTGCAGTAGTTATGTTGGCATAAATGATGGCTACTCAGTGCCAGTCAGTTCCACCCATAAAAACAGAGTCATCAGGTAGGCCTGGCAGTTCAAGGGTCCGAGAATTCTTGGCACTAGGTCCCCCGCAGTTCACAAGGTCGGATCAGGCAGAGGACCCCTAGGATTTCCTGGAGAAGATTGAGAGAATCTTCTGGGTCATGCATGTGACATCAACAAAATCAATTGAGTTAGCGGTATTTCGGCTGCGGGATATTGCTGTGTTGTGGTATGAAAGTTGGGAAAGGTCTCGTTGTTGCCCCTCCGACCTGGTCCAGCTTTTCAGAGGCCTTTCTGGACCATTATCCCAAATGGATCAGTTTTTGCATTTGGAGCAGGGGGCGAGGAGTGTACGGGAATACGCCCTACAGTTCGATACCTTGGCCCGCTATGCTCTAGCTTTTGTGGACACCATGACATCTAGAGTCCACCAGTTTATTATGGGTCTGAACCCAGAGTACATAGAGGTGTGCATGACAGCTACACTATGGGAAGATATGGACATTGCTCGGGTGTAGGCCTTTTCCCAGACTATTGAGGGCCTTAGACGGCGGCAACAGGGTAGTAGATGAATAAATCAGGAGCAGCGCCGCAGGGATAGATCAGATGAAATACTGAGGGAGATTCAGAGAGGACCCAGGCCCTAGTTGTCAGACAGGCCACCTAGACCCCCACCTCCATCACAGAAGCAGAGGGGTAGATTCATTCGCAGAGGACAGTCAGAGTCCGGCGGCAGTTCTCGAATGGTAGATTCACCTCAACAGAGGAGGGAAGAGCAGAGCAGGTACACACCTCCACCTTGCCCTATTTGCAGTCGACCCCACACTGGAGCTTGTAGATATGGCTCCACAGGGTGTTACATATGCGGGCAGGAGGGTCACATGATGAGAGACTGTCCAGCCAGGGGTCAGGGTAGCCGAGATAACCAGGACAGGGCGTCAGCAGGGCCGCGAGCTCCAGCAGCCTCGGCAGGGCGTAGGCCCTCAGTCTTAGCAAGTAGGGGCCGAGGTAGATCAGGGGCCTCTAGTTTAGGTACGGGCCCAAGTCGTGCCTATGCACTACCAGGGAGGCAGGATTCAGAGGCATCTCCAGATGTGGTAACATGTATGATGACTATCTGGTCACACCCTGCTTATGTATTGATTGATCTAGGATCTACTTTGTCCTACGTTACCCCATTTGTGGCTCAAAAGTTTAGTGTTGTACCCGAGTTGCTTCAGCAACCCTTTTCAGTATCTACACCCGTCGGTGACTCTATTATAGCTAGAAGGGTGTATCGACGGTGTACAGTAGAGGTTGCGGATCGTCAGACTACAGTAAATATGGTAGAATTAAAGATGATTGATTTCGATGCCATTATGGGTATGGATTGGTTAGTGTCGTGCTATGCCAATGTAGAATGCTGGACCAAGACAGTCCGATTCTACTTTCCAGGGGAGGCAGTATGAGAGTGGAAGGGCAGTACAGCTACGCCAAAAGGTAGGTTTATTTCCTACCTTCGGGTGAGGAAGTTGATAGCTAAGGGATGCATTTACCACATAGTCAGAGTCCAGGATGTTCGGGTAGAGCCCCCGACTCTCCAGTCTGTTCCAGTGGTTAATGAATTCCCTGACATATTCCCAGATGAGCTACCTGGTATTCCCCCAGAAAGAGAAATAGATTTTGCAATTGATTTGCTACCAGGCACTTAGCCCATATGAATTCCTCTGTATCGTATAGCTCCTGCTGAACTCAGAGAATTAAAGGAGCAGCTGAAAGATCTGTTAGATAAGGGCTTTATCAGGCCGAGTACTTCACCTTGGGGTGCGCCAGTTCTATTTGTGAGAAAGAAGGATGGCTCGCTCCGCATGTGTATAGACTACCGGCAGCTGAATAAGGTTACAGTCGAGAATAAGTATCTACTTCCCAGAATAGATGATTTGTTTGATCAATTACAAGGGGCCAGATATTTCTCCAAGATTGACTTACGTTCTGGATATCATCAGGTTTGAGTTCGTGAAAAGGACATTCTGAAGACTGCCTTTAGGACCAGATACAACCATTTTGAGTTCCTAGTCATGTCCTTTGGGCTGACTAATGCTCCCGCAGTATTCATGGACCTGATGAACAACATCTTTAGACCATACCTGGACCTAGTGTTTACTGACGATATTCTGGTGTATTCTCGCTCAGAGGCAAACCACCAGGATCATTTGCGGACAGTACTTCAGATTCTCAGGGACCGTCAACTGTATGCCAAGTTCTGTAAATGTGAATTTTGGCTGAACTCAGTAGCATTCTTGGGGCATATTGTGTTGGATGCTGGCATACAGGTATACACGCAGAAAATAGAAGCAGTAAAAATGTGGCCCAGACCTACCACTCCGACCGAAGTCCGCAGTTTTCTGGGATTAGCAGGGTATTACAGAAGATTTTTTGAGGGATTCTCCACCATAGCGGCACCTCTGACTAAGCTGACACAAAAAACAATAAAGTTTCAGTGGACGGAGGCATGTGAGCAGAGTTTCCAAGAATTAAAAATCAGATTGACCTCTGCCCCAATGTTAGCATTGCCAGAAGGTACAGAGGATTATGCAGTTTATTGCGACGCTTCGGGTATTGGGTTAGGATGTGTGTTGATGCAGCATGGTAGAGTAATTGCTTATGCTTCCAGATAGCTGAGGAAACACGAAAAGAATTACCCTACCCACGACCTGGAACTAGCCGCAGTGATCCATGCTCTAAAGATATGGAGACATTACTTGTACGGCGTCCATGTGGATATTTTCACTGATCATAAGAGCCTACAATATATCTTCACTCAGAGGGAGTTGAATTTGCGGCAACGTCGCTGGTTGGAATTGCTGAAAGATTATGATGTAAATATTCTGTATCACCCAGGACGAGCCAATGTAGTCGCAGATGCCCTCAGTCGCAAATCTATGGGGAGTTTGGCGTACTTGCAGCCCGAGAAGCGGGAGTTGGCTAGAGAAATACACCAGTTAGCTAGTTTAGCTGTTCGTGTAGCTGAAACAGAGGATAATAGAGCTGCAATTCAGGACACCGTAGTGTTGTCATTAGTTGTAGAGGTAAAGGAACGGCAGTATAAGGATCCTGACCTAGTTCAGCTTAAAGACCGAGTTTAGAAAGGAAAAGCGTTGGATTTTCAAGTAACTGAGGATGAAGTGTTGCGATGTAAAGGCCGCCTTTGTGTTCCAGATATTTCAGGGCTTCGCCAGAAGATGATGAGCGAGGTACATTACACCTGCTATTCTCTCCACGCAGGTGCGACAAAAATGTACCGCGATATCAAAGAAATCTACTGGTGGCCAGGTATGAAGAGGGAAATAGCAGAATTCGTAGCCTAGTGTCCTAACTGTGAGCAAGTAAAAGCTGAACACCAGAAACCAGGTGGGTTGACTCAAGACATAACTGTGCCTCTTTGGATGTGGGAAGCAGTAAATATGGAGTTTGTAGCAGGATTACCCAGTACTAGACATAGAAATGACTCGATTTGGGTAATTGTTGACAGACTGACAAAATCAGCCCATTTTCTGCCAGTAAGGGCTACCTTCTCTGTCGAGATTATGTTGAATTGTATATCAGAGAAATAGTCAGACTGCACGGTGTTCCAGTATCCATTATCTCTGATAGAGGGGCACAATTTACAGCTAAATTTTGGCAATCATTTCAGAGAGGCCTGGGAACACAGATTAATCTGAGCACAACATTCCACCCTCAGACAGATGGACAGGCAGAACGCACGATTCAGACGCTCGAGGATATGTTACGAGCGTGTGTATTGGACTTTGGAGGTAGCTGAGATGAGCACCTACCACTTATTGAGTTTGCTTATAACAAGAGTTACCACTCAGCTATCCAGATGGCGCCCTATGAGGCATTGTATGGGCAAAAATATGGATTGCCCGTTGGCTGGTTTGAAGTAGGAGAGTCAGCGCTGATTGGGCCGGATATTATTCATCAGTCAGAAGAAAAAGTAAATCTTATCAGAGAACGCCTATTGACTGCTCAGAGCCGCCAGAAATCGTATGCTGATGTGCGGCGCAGAAACCTGGAATTTAATGTGAATGACTGGGTGTTTTTGGAAGTTCCTCCTATGAAAGGGGTGATGAGATTCGGCAAGAAAGGTAAGCTCAGCCCAAGGTTTGTTGGGCCTTATCAGATTCGTTGAAGAATAGGCCAAGTGGCATACGAGTTGAACTTGCCTCTAGAGTAAGAGTCTGTTCATCCAGTTTTCCACGTGTCTATGCTGAGGAAGTATATAGGAGACCCCTCTACAGTTGTCCCAGTTCAGGATGTCCGGGTTACGGAAGAGCTGACTTATGAAGAGGTTCCAGTAGCCATACTAGACAGGCAGATTGGCAGGTTGAGAACTAAAGATATTGCTTCTGTCAAAGTATTATGGCGTAACAGGAACTGAGAGGAGATGACTTGGGAAACAGAGGAAGATATGAAAGTCAGATATCCTCAACTGTTCCAGACTTAATCAGCCAGAGGTTTGTTGTTTTGTGAATTGCCTTATATTATGTGAATAAATGAAATAGCAGGCTTTTATGATGAATACTAGTGTTGTGTGGAGTACCTGTATTAGACTTTTCTGCATTTCAGGATTTTTGAGATAGTCCATATTAAAGGGGAGACTCTGCCGAAATTTTTCTAGAATAAGTCAAGTAAGTTGAAATTCTTGTAAGTAGAAGTTTACATTCGAGGACGAATGTTCTTAAGGGGGGAGGATGTTACACCCCGTAGATTCTTGACATTTAGTTGGCCTATTCGCATGTTGGTTAAGAGTTTTAGAATTCCATACATGCTAAAAAAAGGCCCGGGGAAAGACCGGACAAGCGCCGCATCGAACCGTCGTAAGAGGAGGCCGGGCAGACCCCCTCCACGATGGCAACGTGCCATGGAGGCTGCCTCTCCGCAATGGACAACGTGCCATGGAGGGCCTATCCAGGCTCCACTATATAAAGCCCATTTCGGTTTTTAACTTAATTTCACACAATTTAATTTCCAGAACACGACCAGAACAGGGGAGAACGAGAGTTCAGCATAAAAGTTCATCTGTTTACACTATTAAACGCGGTCCAAACTCGAATTAATCTTGGGTAGTGAAGTATTAAGTTGCCGGGAGCATTCCTGCGGAGTTAGTTTCGTGAAATTCGGCCGGCGAATCGTCGTCCTACCGAGCTAAAGTAAATGGAATTGCTCCAAACTAGTTTCAATATAGTCCTAGCCCTAAAGTGAGTATTTCTCCCTTTTGAACTTCCGAGAAATAGCGAGTTTCAGCTGTTTTCTGATAAGTCAAAGTTTGGGCTATATATATATTCAAAATAGTATTTTCTTCCAGAATATCGATGAATTTAGTTCTAATTTCTATGAATATGAATGTAGTTGGAAGAAATAGCTGAAATATTGGCTGAGTTACGCCAGTTAGCTGGAAAACTGACAACTGAGGTATGTAAAGCTAGTTTCTTCGGCAAATTAGTAATTCTAGTATAGTAAAATAGAATAAATTCTAGAAGGAAGTTCCAAACGACAAGTATTAAGTATGTTTGTATTATTATGCCATAATCAGAATAAAAGTCAGTAAATTTGTACCAAACAACAAGATATAAATCCAGACTCAGTATCAGATTCAGTTTAATTCAGTAAGAGGTTTAAAACAGAATGTCAGAACTGAACAGTGTTATCAGATTTAATATACATGTTATATGTGATTATTGTTGTTTGTAGAGACCTAATTGTTTTATGTGGGCACCCTTAGAGCTTCCTTGCCGCCTAGGGTTAATAGCTGTGTGGACTCACCCGCCAGAGGGTGAGGATATGTCACTCCAAGGAGTGGCATGCTGTCCGCAGTAGGACGAAGATGGGATGCAGTATTCCCCATAGCAGGCTGATCAACATTTAGCATACCCTGCTGAGAGCTTGCGCCCAGGGCACAGATTACAGATTACAAATATAGATCTCAGATTACAGATACATGAGTCCTCCGGACTCAGATACAGTTATAGTTAGGGGCCCAGAGAGCCCAAGCTGCATACCCAGGGGGCCGGCGGGATGCTCGTAGTTATTAGGTGAATGGAGTGAATTTATTTTTTGATGGTTTGACCCATGTAGGGATATATAGATTGCGTGTTGATTGGCACCTTTCAGCTTATGGGTGCTGGTATAGGTTCTTGTATGCTATATACATATATGTGTTACTCATTAAGTTGATAAATAGTAGGACGCCGCAGCGACAGGTATGACTCTTATCTTCTTTCCAGTACAGTTAAGCTCGGTACAGATTCTGCTATTCTAGATGATTTTAGCTATCCTCTGTCATTTCAGTAACTATCAGTATTACTGTTTATCTTCAGTTATGTTCAGTTTTGCTTTGCATACTCGGTACCAGTGGTACTGATGTCCTTTTGAGGCCGCTGCATTACTTGCCTGCAGGTGCTCATAGACGAGGAGCCGATCCCTCGTAATTCTAGCCAACACATAGAGTCATCAGCTCTTGTCATTCGAAGCTTGAAAGCTAGAGGTTTATTTCTCTTTTTGTTCTACAGTATGGGTAGACCCGGGCCCTATCCTGACCATCTTATCAGTATTCTTAGAGGCTTGCAGATTGTATATTCCCTGTGGTTAGCTGTACCGGTCGTGTGAGGCCGTGTGTATGTTTTAGCTTGTTTATGATGACTGTTTGGGGCCTTATTCAGTTAATAGTGGTGATCTTGTCGGTCACGTAGCAGTTTAGCACCTGTTTTCTAGACAGCATGGTGGCCTTGTCGGCCCGCATAGGTTCCTTAAAACTACTGTTGTTCTGGTTAGCTGTTGCTTCCTTACAGGTGGCTATTGGCCTAGCCGGCCGGAGGCTGTATTTACAGCCGTTATATAGCCCGTTTGTTCCATGAACACAGAGCTAGAGCCAGCATGACACCAAAAGTGCCTAGGCTTAGTAGTCCAGCAGTCTAGGTCTTAGTAGGGCACCAGGTGCCAGTCATGCCTCCCAAGGCGGGGCGTGACACAGACTCAGGTTATCTCATGTATGTGCTCAATTTAGATGTCATGAATGATTCATGCTTATGAGACCTTCAGTTGAAGTCACGTAGCAGTTTAGCACATGTTTTCTTGATTCAAAAGTAACTAGATAGCATGGTGGCCTTGTCGGCCCTCATAGGTTCCTTCAAACTACTGTTGTTCTGGTTAGCTGTTGCTTCCTTACAGGTGGCTATCGGCCTAGTCAGCCGGAGGCTGTATTTACAGCCGTTATATAGCCCGTTGGTTCCATGAACCCAGAGCTAGAGCCAGCCTGACACTAGAAGTGCCTAGGCTCAGTAGTCCAGTAGTCTAGGTCTTAGTAGGGCACCAGGTGCCAGTCATGCCTCCCAAGGCGGGGCGTGACACAGACTCAGGTTATCTCATGTATGTGTTCAGTTTAGATGTCATGAATGATTCGTGCTCATGAGACCTTCAGTTGAAGTCATACTAGATATTATGAATTCTAACCCTGTAACGGAATATGATCTGTGAGTGAAGGTTCAGTCCATATCAGTTTAGTACCAGTTAAAGCGGAAGAATCCTTCTATCTAGTTCCATGATAATTTCATGTCCTTCAGTCTCTTTTGTGCTATAGCATGCATGATCAATCTAGATATTTAGTTCGGATGTGTAAGATCATCCTGGAGTCAGATACACCATCAATTTCAGTTGTAAATGTTCAGTATTTGCGATATCAGTTCTTTCCCCAATTTTGAGCATGTTTATCCTACATTCGAGGACGAATGATCCCAAGGGGAGATATTGTAACACCCCGAATGCTTCTAAGATTAGATTCCAGGCATAAGGAGAGAATTCAGATAGAAAATGAAAGTTCTGTGCAGAACAAGTTGGGGGATGACTCATTAAGAGGCCTCACGAGTCGTGGTCAAACCCGTGGGGAAACAGTTCTGAGGTCTGGTCAAGTCCGGTGGTAACGGACGACCTGACAAGTTGTCTTGCCTGGCAACGAATTATTAGGTTGGTTGTTGGGTGGAGGCTAGGGTTCCTGGATAAGGTTTCAAGTAGTGGAGGTGACGGATTTCAGGCCACGAGTCGTCATGGCAGTCCACGACTCATGGGTTGTGTTGGGGAAATTTTGAGGAGTTCGGCAGTGCACTCCATGGCTCGGTCCCCATCAGTCGTTACCTGACCCCACGACTCGTGGGGTGCCTCGTGGGGGCCTGAAGAGGTGATTTTGCCTGTGTTTTCTCGGGGGCATTTTCATAAAATCTTATGTTTCTAACCTCTAAACTACATCGTTTTGAGTATTATTTGGGACGTTTTAAAGGGTTTCTCCTAGTCTAACCTCTCATTCTCTCAAAAATACTCTCTCAAACCCTTCTTCCTCTTCTCTCAAGATTCAAGGATTTTACCAAGGTGTTCATCAAAGCTTCAAGGTGTAATTTCGAGCGGGGTTTCTTCTAACAGGTATGCGGGTCTTTCAACAAGGATAGTCTTCCATCCTTGTTCCTCAAAATATTTTATCAACATGCCCAATTTCAACTATTGTAGAAAAGCATGACCTAGGGTTTGTGATGGGTGATTTCGTCTATATTTCTCTAAATTCCAAGACCCATTATGATTATGAGATTAATTATGAGGTAGAATAATTGGGTTACCTTGAATTATGTGTTGGATGATGAGAAATGTGAAATTATAGAATGTCTTCATAAAATGACTTGGACTTTTCATGAAGCTTTATTATAGTTCACTCAATTATCGTTATTACTTGCATTCATGTTTAGATATGCGAAGATCAAATGATTATCCCTAAGAACTTGAATGTACCATTGATAGACATGTTGAGAAGAAATTAGAGCTTATGGGCATGAATAATTGAAAGTAAAAATATGCATGTCCCTTAGGGTTTTGATAGAATTGATTAGGTACTAAGTAAATTTATGGTAATGGCCTAATTAATGCATCCTTCTCATGAATTGGAGTAAATAACGAAATGGGTATTATGAAATGAAAATGTATGCTTCTCCTATGATCTTTTTGTATGTGTATAAGTTATGAGTTAAGAATATGGCTTCCCGTAAATCTAGAATATATGAATTAATGTATGCATGTTAATGTACGAACTGGATCTATGGATCATGAATGACTCTATGATACATGTTGAATGATATGAAGTCGGAACTTAATGTGGTGGGGGTATAATGCATGATGTGGATCTATAGATACTCACTAATGTAAGATGTTTGCAGAAATATTGATGTGGCCCGATGATGATATGAATTATGTGATAAAGCATGAGATTAATAATTTCAGAACGTTGGGCTTGTTGTTAGTAGAAAGTATCCCCAATCCTTCCGTAATGTATGACTAGCTGTAGTAGCATAGACCAGATAGATGATGTAATATCAATACTCCTCATGTCCTAGTTAGCCAGGGATCCTCCATAGCTGAGAATGTTTCCCTTGGTCAGCTCGAGATCCTCCATAGCAGAGAGTGACTCCTTAGCTCAGTCGGGCTCCGCCATAGCAGAGAGTGACTCCCTAGCTTAGTCGGGATCGTCCATAGCAGAGAGATATTCCCTAGTTCAGTCAGGTTCCTCCATAGTAGAGAATAACTTTCTTAGTATAGATGGTGCTCTCCATAGTAGAGGATGAATCCCTTAGTTATGTTATTAGCATGATTCAGATTTCAGATTATAACAAATTTAATATAATGAGAATCAGATTCAGTTATCAGCAGTGATCCAGTACAGTGTGTGATGCTAGTTTCAGATTCAACTCTTATTAAACGTTCAAAACTTGACCCTTATGCATGAGTTCGATGACGTTTCATAAAATGAGATCCAAAGGAAAGTTTCATGTATATATATGTTTATGTGAATCATAAGAGGATAGTGGCATGTTAGTCAGTTATGTTGATGTACTTGGTTGTTTCCATATCGTATATTTGTATATTTAGTTATTTATGTTATCCCGCATTCTCAGTACATTCCAAGTACTGACTCGAAGATTCGTCGGCTGTATTTCATGAAACTAAATCCGTAGGAATGCTCTCTGCTGCTAAATACCTCGGTATCTGAGGTTAATTTAAGTTTGGACAACGTTTAGCAGCGTAATCGGACGAAAATTATCTTACCTCCTTCGTTCTTATCTCTCCTCTGCTGATCCCTCTCTGTTTCACTGGAAATTATAAGTGTTTAATGATTTAAAACTGAAGTGGGGCTTTATATACTTGGGCCTGGACAAGGCCAACGTGTCACGGAGCCAACGCGGAGGATTCACCTCCGTGACACGCTGCCATCGCGGAGGGGTTCTGCCTCGGCTCCTTCCGCGATGGTTCGACAGGTTTCTCATTCGATCTTTTTCCCGGGCCTTTCTCTAGCACGTATGGCCTTCAAATATGCTTAACCAATGTGCGAATAGGTAATTTAGGTGCCGGGAATCCTATGGGGTATAACAGATTCGTACCTCATGATTATTTCAAATTGGCTTGGGACAGTCCCAACGAACCATCCTACGAGTCATAGTATGAATTCACGAGTTGTAGGAAGGCTTGTGAAGCCTGTCCCTGCCTTAGTTTTGGTTCATTTTGTAGGAGGTTTCAATTAAATGTTGGGTACTCAGAATTCCCCAAGTCCAGGCATGCATTTAACAAGTTTTAGAGTTATCCATTCCTCCCCTTTTTAATCACTACCGTAACTTCAATTTTAATAATTCAATGCACAATTTTCGCAAGTTCAAGACCCTACCCAGTCGCACACAAATTGTTTACATCCTTGGTCATTGTCCTTTTCTAATTTTTTCAAGCATTTAGAGGAATCTCAGGGGGTTTAGCAGGTTTGCATCAAGCACACAAGTTATATGTATCAATTTCAAAGAAATACACTTACTTGAAAGCTGACACTTTGACTGTCAATCAAGACTAGGGTTGTGATTGGGATTTTTGGTGTAGTATGAGGAAGAACTTGATCAATTGATTTTTGAAGTTGAGTTTTGGGTGTGAGTTTATGGTTGTGGTTTTGAAAGCGTGGGAGGATAGTGCAAATTGTTTTGGGTTTAAATAGCTTATAGTGCGGTTTTGAAAAAGTTGGGCCGAGTCGGGTAATTTTAAAACTTTTGACCTGTCACGACTCATACCATGAGTCGTAGAAAGTTCCTACAACTCGTCCCTTGGACCTATAACAGAGAGATTGAGAAACTTACCTGTGGACCTGCGAGCACATTGCTCGGTGCTTTGGTAGGGGTTAAAAACCGACACGCAAGTGCACGTGGTCAAACAAGTAATAAGTGGCTAAGTAAGCCAAGTATCGATCCAAGGAGACTCTGGATAAGTAAAATTGCTTAAGTATACTATATTCTAGTTTACTTCTAATTATGTTGACAACAATGTAACCAAAAGTTAAATAATTTTGTTTATAAACTATATACTAAAACTATTAACAAATATTTACTTGAATTGAAACTATGGATAAGAGCATGCCAAGGTTAAGAACAAGTAATGAATTCGATAGTAATCATAATTCGGTTATTCTTCTCTTCATATTGCTAGCCAAGAACGTTTGCCTAGAAAATAAAACTTCCGTATTTAATTTCACTTTAGATTCATAAACCATTCGTCTACATTTCTGTGATCAAATGCAATTTATGACCTAACACTACAATTCCGGTTCCTAAATTGACTAATACGGCTTTCAAGTATATTTCTATCAAGAAAGCACATCAAAACCCAATTTTCCCAAATCAAGTTAAGAACAATACCCTATTAATTCACAACTTTCCAATTTCATGCTCTCTCGAGTGAAATTGGACTTTTTAGATATACATTAATGGTGGCCAGTCAAGAATGTAATAAGCACAAGAATTAATAGAACAACATGCAAGAAGAAGAAGAAACCATATCAATTGTTACCAACATTCATTACACAAGTTCAAAACCTTAGCAAGGAAGAGAATTAGCCACTCATTTGTGGATTGATCATCCTCAAATGAGTGTAAATCATACGTACAATTGATTGAAAGAAGAAAGAAAGATAGAAAAACCCTTAGCTTTTTCGTCCCTCAACTGCTGCTAACCCACGTCCTAGCTCCACCAAGTCTCCATTCTGAAAAATAAACCTAAGTGTGCTATTTATATTAGTAGGAATCTTTCCCGGATTAACAAGCAACGTGTCACGGAGTGCATCACGGAGCACGGCCTCCGTGACACGCTACGGACGCGGAGGCTTTCTGGAAAATCACCCGAAATAGGCCCAGGCAGCACCTTGCCGCGTTGGCAACGTGTCACGCTGCCTGGGCAGCGCGTTACAGCCCCATGGTCGCGGAGTCCACCTGCCGTGGCACGTTACCAACGCGCAGGTGGGCTGTTTTGAGCGGCCTGCCTGCCGTGGCACCTTGTCGACGCGCCGGTGGGCTGTTTTATGCCTCTTCCTTGCCGACATTCGCGTGTTAATTCCGTTTCCAAGCTTCTACTTCACCAACTCATGGATTAGTTACTCAAACATCATCAAAACCTACAAAACAAAGGCTAATCATGTTGGTTAGCACATATCTCCACATTATATAAAATTACATGAAAATGTATACAATAACTTAGATGAACAAGACTAATTGAAGTAATAAAGAGTATCTCGGGCATATATTTTTGCCCGTTATCACAACCCCACACTTAAAGCCTTGTTCGTCCTCGAACAACCTTTTACATATCATGCAAATGGAGACTCCTACATAACTAATTTAGCAAGATAATTCAGGTTACGGCTATAATGATTACGTAAGATACAAGCTAAAAATAGAGCATGCCTGATTTGATCATTGAAATGAAGTACAACCATGTTAAGACTTCTTAACCTCAAGAATCGACTCTCAATTTTAGCAAACTCATGCAAATCATCTGATTAAGAAATCCCACATGAAATATATCCTTCTTTCAACATGTGCCCCTCACGGAAAGAGAGTTACCCAATTTCACACGCAAAAACAATTTTTATATCACAACATGTGTGGGTATATGAATAGAATTACGCTCACTCTCACAAAGAATTCACATGCATCATGTAATGACCCATAAGCTTGCCCTTAGTGTTTTATTCCACTAATATAAGGATGTATGAATGTAAGATCAAGTAGGACTTTTTAGGTTGTAATGTAACTCAGGTGCGGGTAGGTACTATTATGATCAGTAATAGTGACTATCTTTCCTAAGCGCTTTTAATACATCACGCCTTCATTACAAACTTCCCTTCCCTCACTTCACCTTTTTCTCTTTTCATCTTTCTTTTTCCTCTTTTGTTCCCCCATTTCTTTCGGCATTTTTAGCTTATTAGTAAGGAGTACTTAAGCAATATGTTTCATTCGTTCCTTTTCTTACTCCCTACTAATAACCAACCATTTTCACACAAATGCACCTTTTTCCTTTTCTCAACTATTACAATTGCTACTTTCCCTTCTTTTTCATTCTTCTCACTCCTTTACCCTTTCCGATTTTTCCTTTAAGCGCTTCGGAGTTTTGGTTCAATTTCAAGGCTAATGGAAGAAAAAGGGTTAAGCTTATGTTGCAGCTGTCAAAGAATAGGCTCAAGGCTCAATGGGGCTAACTAGGATTAATTTTTCAAGGTAGGTATAATGAGGGATAAAAGTTTGGTTCATTCAAAGAAATGCCTAAATCATCTCCTACAATTCACATCCTTCATTTCGTTTTATATACACACCAGGCAAGTTCTAGACATTCCACAATAGCATAGAATACTCAAAAACCTTACACTCATGGCACATGCTCAAATCAAGACACAATCAGTAGACTCTTACTCAGCTAATCACAAGAATTCAAAATTAAGCTTCAAACATATTGAGTCAAATTCAAGAGCCTAAGTGTCTCAAACAAAGTTATACACTTGCATGCTTCATACTGAACATACTTGCATCTTACAAACATTTATAGCACATAACAAGAACATCCAGCACCAATTAGTTATGGTTTCAAAACCCAAAACCTATCGACTAATTTTCCTCAAGACGGTCGTCATCCATCCATCGTCGGAAATAGTCCCTAGCTATGACTAAAAAAACTTTATATACAGACCAAGGAAAGAAAGAAAAAAAGAAAAGAAAAAAAAATTTTATTCTTCGGTTCAAATACCCCCCGTCGGAAAAGAACCGAAAAGAAAAACCAACGGGTGATGAAGTCATGCTTAATTCACAAAAATTTTTCAAATTTTTCAAATTTTCAAATTTCTCACCAACTTTTGTACAAGCATTACATTCACCAAAAATCATTAAGCACAGAAATTTTGAAATTTCCTAGAAATTTCCCTCACCCCACACTTAAATCATGCTATGTCCGCATAGCATCAAACTAAAGGTTACAAAGGGTGAGAAATACTCCCTGAGGCCTTTAGGCATAGCTGACAGCATGGTTTTCTTCAACTATGGACAAATGGGTGTCTTGCTTGTTAGCTTCCTCCTCCACGGGTACTCAGACTTCCCCTCCATCTGTGCTTAACTTTCCACCAAAACAACACAAGATGAAAAATAAATAAAATAAACATAAATGCAAGAAATTAAAATGGTACCCATGGTACCCTTCGTTTGCCTCCCAAGCAGCGCCTAATTTTACGTCGCGGCACGACGTACCAAGTTTCACCACTTTTTCCTCCACCTTGAGGATATGAATCTCACCCCTAATTTCTTCTCTAATTTCCTCTTATGCTCCAGGGGTGGTGGTGAAAAATTGTAAGGACCAAACAGTAGATGTTGCCTTTTGCATTTATTGGTCCTTAAGTAAGCGAAGTCATTTTGTCTTTCTGAGTTAGCAAATTTCAAAATATATGGTGCTTGGTCCTCCTCTAGACATTTCTCTACAAACTTGGAAGACTCTATTTCTATGTTGTCAACCAAATTTAATGTTGAAAAATGCGTAGAGTGTGGTCCAATACACCTCAACTCTAAAACTGCATTGTGCTTGACCTCCTTACTTGTATACACCTTCTCGACATTGTCATCTATCTCTCCATTGATGTCAAATGGGGGATATTCTTTCTCTTCTTCCATGAATGGATTTTCTATAGATATGAGCCAATCACGGGGACACTCAAGAGATTCTAATTGTTGGGCTTCATCCAAGAATTCACCCTTGTATTCCTCTTGTAGTTCCTCTTGAATATCGGCTAAAACTGTCACCTGCGAATTATCATAAGGTTCAGCCTCAGCACACATCTCCGTGAGTTTGACGCTCATCCTGCTTACAGCCTCGGCATTCTCCTTTTGCTGAATTATCAATTCTGCCACCGACTCCTTCATTGCATCTGATTGCTCCAGGAGTTGTTTCATCATGTCCTCTATTTGAACTTGGCGTCCCAAGTCCTCATTTTCAACATTCCTATATTCAGCAAAAACAATAGAAGGATCATAGTAGGGGCTTGGGGGAGGGGAATATGCCTTTGGACAATCACCCCAATGGCCATATTGACACCCACATATATTGCACGTATTACAGTTTTGCCACAAGTGGGGTCCTCCACAGTTCAGACAAGATTCACTAAAATATGAGTATCCACCATTGAAACCATTTATATTCCACGATGTCATGTCAATAAGGGTATACGAACAAGCAGAAAAATAAAATAAAATAAAGAAGAATTAAAACAAACACTAGACCAAGTTGTCAACACTTAAGAAAATAAAACAAAAATACAGTAAATTTATACTTAACACAATTTCACAAATCGCCTAGCCTCCCCGGCAACGGCGCCAAAAACTTGCTCGGTGCTTTGGTAGGGGTTAAAAACCGACACGCAAGTGCATGTGGCCAAACAAGTAATAAAGTGGCTAAGTAAGCCAAGTATCGATCCAAGGAGACTCTGGATAAGTAAAATTGCTTAAGTATACTATATTCTAGTTTACTTCTAATTATGTTGACAACAATGTAACCAAAAGTTAAATAATTTTATTTATAAACTATATACTAAAACTATTAACAAATATTTACTTGAATTGAAACTATGGATAAGAGCATGCCAAGGTTAAGAACAAGTAATGAATTCGATAGTAATCATAATTCGGTTATTCTTCTCTTCATATTGCTAGCCAAGAACGTTTGCCTAGAAATTAAAACTTCCGTATTTAATTTCACTTTAGATTCATAAACCATTCGTCTACATTTCTGTGATCAAATGCAATTTATGACCTAACACTACAATTCCGGTTCCTAAATTGACTAATACGGCTTTCAAGTATATTTCTATCAAGAAAGCACATCAAAACCCAATTTTCCCAAATCAAGTTAAGAACAATACCCTATTAATTCACAACTTTCCAATTTCATGCTCTCTCGAGTGAAATTGGACTTTTTAGATATACATTAATGGTGGCTAGTCAAGAATGTAATAAGCACAAGAATTAATAGAACAACATGCAAGAAGAAGAAGAAACCATATCAATTATTACCAACATTCATTACACAAGTTCAAAACCTTAGCAAGGAAGAGAATTAGCCACTCATTTGTGGATTGATCATCCTCAAATGAGTGTAAATCATACGTACAATTGATTGAGAGAAGAAAGAAAGAGAGAAAAACCCTTAGCTTTTTCGTCCCTCAACTGCTGCTAACCCACGTCCTAGCTCCACCAAGTCTCCATTCTGAAAAATAAACCTAAGTGTGCTATTTATATTAGTAGGAATCTTTCCCGGATTAACAAGCAACGTGTCACGGAGTGCATCACGGAGCACGGCCTCCGTGACACGCTACGGACGCGGAGGCTTTCTGGAAAATCACCCGAAATCGGCCCAGGCAGCACCTTGCCGCGTTGGCAACGTGTCACGCTGCCTGGGCAGCGCGTTACAGCCCCATGGTCGTGGAGTCCACCTGCCGTGGCACGTTGCCAACGCGCAGGTGGGCTGTTTTGATTGGCCTGCCTGCCGTGGCACCTTGTCGACGCGCCGGTGGGCTTTTTTGTGCCTCTTCCTTGCCGACGTTTGCGTGTTAATTCCGTTTCCAAGCTTTTACTTCACCAACTCATGGATTAGTTACTCAAAAATCATCAAAACCTACAAAACAAAGGCTAATCATGTTGGTTAGCACATATCTCCACATTATATAAAATTACATGAAAATGTATACAATAACTTAGATGAACAAGACTAATTGAAGTAATAAAGAGTATCTCGGGCATATATTTTTGCCCGTTATCACACATCTTACGACTCATACTATGGGGGTAGGGTTCATACTATGACCCGTAGGTCTCTTATTTCATTGTGGTCCATGCCTTGCATAGTTCATAGCCACAATGAGTACTACGACCTGTACAATTACATTACGAGTCATAGGACCAATGGTACCCTGAACTAATGCACTGAAATATATCTCTGATTCTCGCCACAACTCATTCTACAGCTCGTACGACCCTCTCATGAGTCGTACTAAGACCCATAACACCATCTTGTTCAGTAATTTTTCTGCCACCTATTTTTGTTTCTCTTGCACATTGAACACTCATAAGTTAATTAACTTGGGTTGCCTCCCAAGAAGTGCTTGATTTAACGTTACGGCACCATGAAGGTGGTTCGGTTACTTTGAATCACCAAACCACCACTTGGGTTGCCTCCCAAGAAGGTCCTGATTTAACATCGCGGCCCGACGCAAGTCTCTTGGCTACTCAAACTTCGTCAAGGAACTCGGATTCATCTTCTATTGCTGATACCACTCTGTATTCCTTCGGTTGCTTCATTGATCGGCGGACATTGAAGGTGACCTCTTCTTTATTGAGTCTGAACTTCAATTGGCTAGCCTCCACATCTACTAAGGCTCTCCCAGTGGCAAGGAATGGTCACCCCAAAATGATGGGGACCTCAAAATCAACCTCATAATCAAGGATCACGAAGTCCGCTGGGAATATAAATCTATCAACTTTAACAAGCACATCGACAGGATCCCCACAGGCTTCTTCATAGTTTTGTCGGCCATCAGTAGCCACATGGTGGTCAGTGTGGGGACTCCCAAGGCCAACTGCTTAAACACAGCCAATGGCATCAGATTGATGCTTACTCTCAAATCACAGAGTGCCCTTGCAAACTTAACATCGCCAATTATGCATGGAAAAGTAAAGGCACTTGGATCTTCCTTCTTCTGGGCAAGGACCCATGAGGCTATAGCACTATAATTATGTACATTATCAATGGGTTCATAGCTCATAGACCTCTTCTTTGTCATAAGGTCCTTCATAAACTTTGCATATCCCGACATATGTTTCAATGCCTCGACCAATGGTATGTCTATAGATAACTATTTGAGCATTGATAAGCATTTCTGAATCTTACCATTCTCCACCTTCTTCTTCATTCTTTGAGGGAAAGGTGGTGGTGGTTGTGGAATAGCCTTATAAATTTGTGTAGTTCCTTGCTTTTCTCTTTGGACAACTTTAGGCTTGTTTTCAACATTTGGAGCCTCAGTCAACTCAGCATCCTCATTATGCTCCTTCTAAGAAACCTCTTCTTCATCTTCAATCACGCTTTTTTTCTTTCTTTCAACTACAATTGGTAGAGAGGGGGTCTGTTCGGTCTGTTGGGTATAACTACACGCAAGTGCACGTGGTCAAACAAGTAGTAAAGTGGCTCAAGTAAGCCAAGTATCCATCCCACAGGGACTGGTCTAAGGTAACAATCTACTCAAGTGTCAATAAACTTTAACTCTAAATTGCAGACAACAGTGTGAAGAAGAGTTTGATATTTTGTTTCCTAATTTTGTACTAAGTCTAAAACAAATATATAATTTGAGTCTGAACTATAAGTATGAGCACGCTGAGGCTAAAATGAACATGTAGAGAAATAAATTATCGATACAATTTGGTTAATCTTTCCTCTGGTTGCTAGTCAAGAATTATTGCCTATGGATTAAAGCTCTCGTATTTAACCCAACTTAAGAATCATGAACCTTCCACCTACATTTCTGTGATAAAACGAAATTCATGTTCTAGCCATACAAAACCGATTCTTTAATTGACTAATACGACTTTCAGGTATATTTCTATCCTGAAGTTAAATCAATTCTCAATTTTTCCAAACTAAGAAAAGATCATATCCTATCAATTCACAACTTTCCAATTTCTTGCTCTCTCGAGTGAAACCGGACTTTTTAGATTTACATTAATGTTGGCCATACATTAACGCAGTAAGAACAAGAATCAATAGAACAACCATGGAAGAAAAGATGAAAAACCAATTTATCAATAATCACATTTCAATACAAATGTTCTTAACCTCAGCAAGAAGGGAATTTAGCCACTCATTTGTGGATTAAACATCGTTAAATGAGTGTTAATCATACAAGCAATTGAAATTAAGAAGAAGGAGATAGAGAAAAACCCTGAGATTTTCATCCCCTCAACTGCCTGTAACCCACGTTCTTGCTCTACCAAGTCAGAATAATTAAAAATGAACCTAACTGTTCTATTTATACTAGTGGGAATTTTTCCCGGAATAACAAGCAACGTGTCACGGAGTGCATCGCGGAGCACTACCTCCGTGACACGCCACCAACCCGAACCCTCACTGAAATTCGGTCGTTCAGGTATTAAGGCCCAACGCGGCACGGCGTGCAACGCGGGGCTAGGCCAACGTGCCACGGCCCCAACGCACACCTTCACTGGAATTTGGCAAATTTTAAGCATCCAGGCATAATGCATCCGCGATGGCAGCGTGACACGGCTCCATCGCGGAGCCCCTTTAATTCGTGCTTTCCTTGTGCTTTTTCCCTTGCTAGCTTCCGAGTCCAATCCCGATCTCTCCCAACATGCATCTTAGATCCATAACTTTATATTTTTCCTACAAAACAACGCTAATCATGTTGGTTAGTATAAATTCACATTTTATTACAATTCACATGAGAATGTACAAACATCGATAGATAAACAAGGCAAAATGACACATTTGAGTATCACTTGGGCATATAAATTTGCCCAAGATCACTTACCCCACACTTAAATCCTTGTTCGTCCCCGAACAATAATCTTACACCTCATGCAATTGACACCCCATCCTGGCTACTTTGGCTCGACAATTCAAGCTACGGTTATACCGATTATTTAATACAGCAAATCATCAAGAAAACTTGCATAGTCTTATCAATACAATGACCTTCAACACATTAAGACCTCCTAGACTCAAGAATCGACTTTCAATATCGGCAAACTCATGCAAATTAGCTGATCAAGATATCCGACATGAAGTTTAATCTCTCGTCGAGCATGTGCCCTCATCACACAAGAGAATTTTCCCCTTTTTAATCACATGAACTCAAAACATTACATGCAGGGGCATATAAACAAGATTTCACTCTCTCCCAAAAGAATTCACATGCATCATGTCATGAACCATAGGCTTGCCTTTAGTGTATTACTCCACTAATATAAGGACACATGATGTAAGATCACGTAGGACTTAACGGGTTGTAATGTAAGCTACGGAACTAGCACATACTGGGCTAACCAATAATAACAACTAGCCTCCTTAAGCGCTTTTTCAATCCATCCCATCAACCTTATGGACATTGTTTCTTCCTTCATCATCCCATTCTTGAAGTTTGTCTTTATTTTCGACCCATATCTTTAAGCACACTTGACTTAATAATAAAGATTATTTATACATCTTCATTATATTCAATTTATACCAAGTGCACCTTCGACCTTTTCTCTCCTTTCATCACTCTGCTTTTCTTTTCTTTTCAAAATTCTCACTCCCTGGCGCGGTGGGAAAATTATTTAATTATTTTTTTTCTTGAGTGCTTAAGAGTTTTGCATCAAATTCACGGATAATGAAAAGAATGGGTTAAGCTCGGTTTACACCTTTCTGACAAAAGAAAGAAATAGGCTAAAGGCTCAATGGGCTAACTAGGGTGTACATTCAAGGTAGGTACGATAATGAAAAAAAAACTTTCGGTTAAAGCAAAGAAATGCCTACATCCTTTCCTACAATACACATCCTTCATTTCGTTTTGTACACACATCAGGCAAGTTCTAGAAACTTCACAATAGCATGGACGAACCGAAACCTCACCATACACTCATTTCACATGCTCAACTCCGGACATATTCACAAACTCTTCAATCAGCTAATTACAAGAATTCAAGCATTAAGCCTCAATCACACCGAATCGAACTCTATGGCCTAGGTATCTCAACATATTTACAAAGTTGCATGCTTTCATACGAATCACCTTTGCATTTCAAATATCATGTACAACACGCAACCATAATTTCCCAACCATAGAGTAGCGACAGGTTTTGGGATGTAAACCAATAAAAAAAACTAAAAGAAAAAATGAACAAAAAAAATCTACTCCTAACGACTACATTTCCCTTAAGACGGTCGTCATCCATCCATCATAGGGAACGATCACTAATTACGACTTCAGTTCAATGGGACTATTCTCGGTAAAAGAACCGAAAATAAACGCCGAGAAACCCAAAAATAAAAATTTCACAAAAATTTTAAAAATATCGATAATTTCGATAAAACAAAGATATGTACAAAACCAGCTAGCAACATTCAACAGCACACAACAACTTCACCTTAATTACAATACAGACATACACACAAAAATCACAGGGTCACAAGTTTATCCAAGCACAACAACAGAATAGAGACATACATTAATAACAACAGCAACCAACACCTAACTACTCCCACCCCACACTTAAATCGAACACTGTCCCCAGTGTTCACAAAATTCACCATAGTACGAAAGTAGGTGGTGAAACTCCCTGATCAATCAAAGTATTCCACTTCTTCGTCAGGTGCCGCTGCCTCGTCTCCCATGTCTGAATCGCCCCCATCGTCATCATCTGACTCCACATCGGAGTCATCACAACGTGTCTCCTCATCTGTGGGGACATCATCATCAGTGGGCTCCACAAAAGCTGGCCCCACTCGGCATAGAGCCCTGGCATTTTCGCCAAAAGGGTAGTCTAGCTCGAGCTGCCATAGCTCATCTTTTGTTGCCGGCCTCCCACCTATGCGAAGCTGGAGCATCTGCATCCCAAACATGGGAGCCATGTACTGATCATCTCGAGCATGTCGCTCGGCTAATGTGAGAACTGCCCCGTGAGTGGTGTCGGGTGCCTTAGTTTTGGTGACATCTAAGGCCTGCCTCTCCATCTGCGGGATGTATTCAAGGGCCTTCTCCTCAATATCCAGGCCCCTCAGGAACGTGGTCAGTAAGCCACCAAACCCGTACCTGTGCCCTTGATGCAAACTGGGTCTCTTCATGGCGGAGATGATCACCGCCCCGACATTGATCTCCAGCCCTTTCATCAGGGTGTATACCAAGCACACACGATCCCGGGTGACATCTGTCATATGCACCCCCGGAATCAGGCATGAACAAACAATCTTAAGCCATATCCTGGCTTCCCTGTTCATCTGTGAGTAGGGCAATGTCTGATGGTAGCCCCTCTCCTTATGCCTGCTCCAACGTGCTATAGACCGGGCTCCAGAAAAAGTGCATCTGATGTCCGCGTATGGTGGAGTGATATTCAGCTGCCGAAGCACATGGGCGTCTGTGTCCTGCACCCCCAAGATGGCTTTAAGGTGATGGGGCTCAAAAGTGACTATCTGCCCCCTTATCTTTATGGTGTGACTTCTGAGTGTCGGGTTCCAGTTGGCGTAAAATTCCCGAATCAGGTGTAGGTTGCACTCCTTGGGCTCTTCAAAGATGAAGTTCAGCCCGGCTGCCTCAATCCTGTGGACAATCCTGGGAAACTCCTGTGCCAACGGTTCCTTAGCAATGTGTTCTTCGGGGAAGTATTTGCTTTCCTTATGCCTTGCGTACCATTTCTTTCCCTCCTCTGTCACCCATCGGGTTCCGTATTGACGGCATTGGCCGCGTGGAACCGCTGGTGCTGCTGGGACTGCTGTTCCCAGTCTAATTCTTTTCCTTCCGGCGCCTGATGTTGATGCGCCCTTCCCTTTTTCTTGCCTACTTGCCATCGTTCCTGTCAAACCAAACAGACAGTCCCAATGTTATTCAATTAAAATTAGCTTCGACTAAGGTTGGGTTAAGCTAGGCCACCACACACTTAGGCTTTAGCCACAATCACAGCATTACGGCAAGATCATACTTATTTCCAATTTACAAAAAAAACAAAACACAACAAATATGCCTCGTGCATTCAGAGAATTCGACGGTCTAAATTCTTTTGTACTACTCAGACTTCGTACAACTAACCACAACATTACCATCATTCACATTTCATCACATAGCACTTAGCACACATTTCTATCAATAAAACCGATACAATTCTCTCAATTTCTATGCAATTTCAACGACTTCATTAACCCAACAATCTGTCGCGCCTTAATCATCTTAACGTTAAGCACAACATAATGTTCCTCACCCAACATGCACAAACCAAGAAGAATTTCACATTTCAACTCAATTTTAACTTCTTCATATTTGAATTCTAACCCTAGCTACAATTTTGCAAGAATTTCACTCAAACATGTATTTATCGAGTTCATACCATCACAACGATACTATGAACATCAATCAACAATAATTTACATGATTTCGTGCTCAATTTACAGTTAGGGCAAGTTTTCCTCACTTCCTATGCTAAAATCGAAAAAATAAGGCATGAACTGAGATAAAGTTAACAAACATACCTTCAATTCGATGATATCGAAGAAAAGTTGACAAATTTGAGCTCCTAGTTCGTGTCACGTTGGGGAAGGGGGGTTTTGGGTTGTTTGTCGTGGAGGGGAGTGAAAAAATGGGAAAAATGAGGGAAAAAAGGGGTTAAAAAGAAGGTTTTTCACGCGGGTCACCCGGCGACCCAGTGTGACCCGACGCGAAATTACCCTCAATATGTCACGGAGGGTAACGCGGAGCATGCCCTCCGTGACACAGAGCCAGCGCGCAGGTGTTCTGGAATTTGTAAAAATTCCAGAATTACCTTCAACGTGTCACGGAGGGTAACACAGAGGCCCTCCTCCGTGACACGGAGCCATCGCGTAGGCTCACTGTTTTGCCACTTTTTATTATTTTTCTTACCTCGATTTTTGCTTTGCGATCCTTTGCACATTTATCCTCCGTTCAACCTGAAATTCATCTCACAACAAGAAATTGGTTAGAATTTATAGGTTTCACATAAACTACAAATTTTGTTTTTATTATTTTTTTTTATTTTCTCATTTTTTTCTCTTTTCTCTTTTTTTTTTAGGAAATCTAATAAAATATTACAAAAATCTTCACGGGTTGCCTCCCGTGCAGCGCCTGGTTTACCATCGCGGCTCGTCGTCATTAATCTCAGTCATCCTCTAGGGTGACAGACGTTTTCTCTTGACCACCGTCCTCACCCCTGTCAAACTTACACCTCTCCGGTGGTTTCCCAAACAACTCCCATGACTTAACGCTCTGGACAACATCAACTCGATTAATCACGTTGATCACCAAGAGTTCCTCGTACACGGCCGGGAGCTTGGTGGCCTTGTACACATCAAACACCTCCACCTTATCGTGTGCTCGCATGGTTAGCTGCCCTGCAGCTACATCAATAAGTGCTTTCCCGGTAGCCAAGAAAGGACGTCCCAAAATAAATGGGACTTCCGCGTCTGGCTCGAAGTCCAGCACAACGAAGTCTACAGGGAAGATGAGGGAGCCCACTTGCACCAGCACGTCCTCCACAATGCCATCAGGTCTTGCCAAGGAACGATCTGCTAGTTGCAAGATCACTGTTGTTGGTCTAGGAATCCCTAGCCCCAACTTCTTGAATACCGATGTTGGCATCAAGTTAATGCTCTCTCCCAAATCACATAATCCGCGAGCTCGGATACTCTGCCCAATTGTGATTTGTATTGTAAAGTTCCCAGGGTCCTTGAGCTTTGTGGGCAACCTATTTTGTATCCGGGAAGTGCACTCCTCCGTAAGAGCCACCGTAGCGTACTCAATCAACCTGCTTTTGTTCGCCATGATGTCCTTAATATACTTTACGTACTTCGGCACTCCCTGCAAAACATCAATAAGAGGTAAGTTAATGTGTACCTGTTTAAGCACCTCCATGAACTTTTTGAAACACGTCTCCTCCTTGTGTTTCTTTAATCGTTGAGGGAACGAGAGTGGTGGTCTTTCTGGCTCAGCATCCTTTTTCTTCCCCCTCTCATCACTTTGCTCCCTCTCAGTTTCTGCTGCTCCCGACTGTTGAGGTGGTCTTTCTGGTTCCACCTCTTTAAGCTGTAAACCACTCCTTGTGGTCACTACATTCACTTGCTTGGGGTTGGGATCAGTGTCACTCGGAAGTCCTCCTCTAGGCATGGTGTTTTGGGCTCCAGTAAATTGCCCAAACTGTTACTCCAGCGCCTTGGTAGCTAACTAATTGTTCTTTACCTCGGCTGCCAATTTCACGTAGTCAGCCTGCAATTGAGCTTGGTTAGCTATCATTCTCTTGAACATTTCCTCGATGCTGGGTGATGGTGGTGGAGGAGGTGCATTGTTGCTTCTGTATTGTGACTGATAGTTCTGCTGCCCTCCTTGATTTCTCTGCACCCCCTGACCCGAACTTTGTCCTTGATGATTATTGCTACCCCAAGAGAAATTCGGGTGATTCCTCCAGTTGGAATTGTAGCTGTTGCCCTACTGTAGGTGGTTGTTTCTCTATACATTACCAACAAAGTTCACCGAATCAGGATTTGCTCCACAACACTCAGCTGAGTGTTCACTACTCCCGCACACTTCACACCAAATCTGCTGCACTACATTCACTGGGGCTTGAGACTGGTTCATGCTCATGTTACTGAAGTGGGTGTTGAGTTGATTCTGTAACGCAGCTATCTGTGCAGCAATAGCTATAAAACCATCCACTTCTAAGACTCCTGCTGCTTTCCTTGTTCCTCCTCTTAACGAATCCGCATTCCACTCCGGATTTCCCTGCAAAATACTATTTAACAAGGTATACAGCTCCTCATAAGTTTTCTCCAATGCTTGTCCCCCAACTGCTGAGTCTAGCAAGATTTTTGTGTGGGATTCCAAACCCTCTATGAAAGTATGCACCAGCACATCATTGGATTGGTGATGATGAGTTCAATCCCGCAACATAGATTTGAATCTCTCCCAAGCCTGATACAGATTCTCTCCCTCTCTCTGTTTAAAACTCAGAATTTGACTTCTAAGTCTTGCTGTTTTACCGGATGGGAAGAACCGTATCAAGAATTTCTTTGCAAGATCATCCCACGTGGTGATGAAATTAGGTGGCTCAGCTTTCAACCACCTCTTAGCTTCTCCTAAAAGTGAGAATGGGAACAATGTAAGCCTGACATAATCTGATGACACTCCAGCGGGGATGTAAGTGTCACTTATCTCCAAAAAATTTTGAAGATGTTGCTGTGGATCCTCATGAGGGAGACCTGTGAATTGCCCGCTGGTGTGTAGCAATTGCACCATGTTTTGTTTAAGCTCGAACCTCCCTCCTGGCTTAGGTTTGCGGATGCTATACGTGACATTGTTAGCATGTGTGATTGCCACCTCGCGAACCGGCCTAGCTGCCATCTCCTCGGGTACTAACATTGCCCTTACAACTGGTGGATTCTGTTGTTGCTCCAGGATTGTTTGTTTGAGAAACTGCAGCTTTTTCTCTAGAGCTTCTCTCCTTTGACGGTGAAATTGTCTTTCCAGCTCTAAATATGAGTCCACTAGCTCCTTGTCTCTTGCCAGTGTTCAACAGAAATTAGTGTCTGCAAAATACAGGCTAAGACCAAGTTGTCAACACTAAGAAGAAATAGTAAACTAACACTTAAGAAAAATTTACCAATTGCCAGTCCCCGGCAACGGTGCCAAAAACTTGTTCGGTCTGTTGGGTATAACTACACGCAAGTGCACGTGGTTGAACAAGTAGTAAAGTGGCTCAAGTAAGCCAAGTAATCGATCCGACAGGGACTGGTCTAAGGTAACAATCTACTCAAGTGTCAATAAACTTTAACTCTAAATTGCAGACAAGAGTGTGAAAAAGAGTTTGATATTTTGTTTCCTAATTTTGTACTAAGTCTAAAACAAATATATAATTTGAGTTTGAACTATAAGTATGAGCATGCTGAGGCTAAAATGAATATGTAGAGAAATAAATTATCGATACAATTTGGTTAATCTTTCCTCTGGTTGCTAGTCAAGAATTATTGCCTATGAATTAAAGCTCTCGTATTTAACCCAACTTAAGAATCATGAACCTTCCACCTACATTTCTATGATAAAACAAAATTCATGTTCTAGCCATACAAAACCGATTCTTTAATTGACTAATACGACTTTCAGGTATATTTCTATCCTGAAGGTAAATCAATTCTCAATTTTCCCAAACTAAGAAAAGATCATATCCTATCAATTCACAACTTTCCAGTTTCTTGCTCTCTTGAGTGAAACCGGACATTTTAGATTTACATTCATGTTGGCCATACATTAACGCAGTAAGAACAAGGATCAATAGAACAACCATGGAAGAAAATATGAAAAACCAATTTATCAATAATCACATTTCAATACAAATGTTCTTAACCTCAGCAAGAAGGGAATTTAGCCACTCATTTGTGGATTAAACATCGTTAAATGAGTGTTAATCATACAAGCAATTGAAATCAAGAAGAAGGACCTGAGATTTTCGTCCCCTCAACTGCCTGTAACCCACGTTTTTGCTCCACCAAGTCAGAATAATTAAAAATGAACCTAAGTGTTCTATTTCTACTAGTTGGAATTTTTCTCGGAATAACAAGCAACGTGTCACGGAGTGCATCGCGGAGCACTGCCTCCATGACACGCCACCAACGCGAACTCTCACTAGAATCCGGTCGTCCAGGTATTAAGGCCCAACGTGGCACGGCGTGCAACGCGGGGCTAGGCCAACATGCCACGGCCCCAACGCGCACCTTCACTGGAATTTGGCATATTTTAAGCATCCAGGCAGAATGCATCCGCGATGGCAGCGTGACATGGCTCCATCGCGGAGCCCCTTTAATTCGTGCTTTCCTTGTGCTTTTTCCCTTGCTAGCTTCCGAGTCCAATCCCGATCTTTCCCAACATGCATCTTAGCTCCATAACTTTATATTTTCCTGCAAAACAACGCTAATCATGTTGGTTAGTATAAATTCACATTTTATTACAATTCACATGAGAATGTACAAACATCGATAGATAAACAAGGCAAAATGACACATTTGAGTATCACTTGGGCATATAAATTTGCCCAAGATCAGGGTCAATTGTGGTCTTTCCACTCCTAGTCATCACATCCATGTAGCGCCCATCATTTTTTGGATTCTGGACTGTGTTGCTATGTAGTGTACCGTTTTGCCTAGGGTTCATAGATGCTGACAGTTGCCCTAGCTACTATTCAATATGCTTGATAGCCGTCACATGTGACTCCACTCTCTGACCCATGCTCGATATATCACTACGGATGTCTTTCAACTGATGATCTCTGGATCACACCTTTTTAGCAGCTCAGCCATCATGTTCTCTAACTTTAACTGTCCTGCTTGCCCCTCACATGCATTAGGAGGCACGTGCAATCCCGCTCGATCATTGCGGTAACCATCATTCCTTATTCAATCTCCCTCGCGCTCACGACCTCGGCTTCTATCTCTATACTCATTCCAGTTGTAATTGTCTCTATATTGGTTCCTACCTTGGTTTCTAGAACCTTGGCGCCAAGTGTCTTGTCCAGAACCTTGGGCATTAGGTTGAAAACTCGCCCCCTGGTTGTCCAAGAAGTTTGCCTCTTCCTCGGAATATGAGTGGTCCAGCCCTGGCTCTTGTCCCTGTGTCCCCACTACGTTCACCTTTCTAGCTGCAACTCCCATGATGTGCTTAGTAAGCAAATCCAATGATGTGCGCATATGAGCCAATTCCTGGTCACATTCTTCATCTTTCCTTCATTAATCTGTAGTCAAACCAACAACATATCTACCAGCCGCTGCTCCTACTTCCCGGGTGTGCCATGATTTGTTTGTTTTGGTTACTCTATCTAGAATTATGGTAGCTTGCTCCTGGTGTGGCCCATTAGTGCTTCTCCCTCCACTGTGTTTGCTACTACTTTTGTACTATTGTTCAACGATCTACAGAAAATCTCCAATAGACTATCATCGGGAATTTTGTGGTTTGGGCACTTGGTCATCTTCTTCTTGAACCTCAGCCAGGTTTCATGAAGTGCCTCGGTCTTCAGTTGTCGGAAATTATAGATTTCATCTTTTAAGTTGCAGCATCCTGGAGGGTGGAAAGAATCTCTCTAAGAAAGCTTAATTGAGCTCTCTCCAGTTGTTAATGGAGTTATTGGGAAACTCTAATAACCGTAATGTGGCTTCCCCAGATAAAGAAAACGGGAAGAGTCTTAGTCGTATAGCATCTTGGCTAACTCCGGGCAACCCATACGCTTTGCATATTCCAACGAAGTTCATCATGTGCAGGTTGGCATCATCAGTTGTGTGACCACTAAACACCCTTTTCGTATTCAATAACTGGATCATCTAGTGATATAAAATTCTTCCCCTGCAGGCAATGGTGGTGGTACGATAGCTCCGGTTGACCCAACTTCATCAATGTCCGGGTCATCTTCATCAAAGAACTGAGGGGCATATCTTTGACCTCTGTTGCCTTTTCCATGGTGACCAGCATAAACAACCTCCTCTCGGGCATCCTTCGCATTCTAAAGTGTAGCTTGTCGAGCTAGCTCGTCTTGCCTAGCATCTTTGACAATACGGGCATCTCTGTGCTCTTGGTTTTCCATATTTCGCAGTGTTCGTTTGAGTTCGAGATCAAACGGAATTAGGGGGTTTCCACTCCGACGAGTACTTGGCATTAACCAAGCAACAACCTGTGGATATCCAAAAACAAAAAGAAAATGTAATTCAGGAAATAACAACCAAAAGTCAAATACAAGCAATTAATCTAATCTTAGCCGTATTCGCCGGTAACGGTGCCACTTTTTGATAAAGCTCAAAATCAGACTTCCTGACAAAGTATGAAGCAGTCATTGTCAATAAAGAACCCAACTAAGAGGTTGTGGTCGAACCCACAGGGAATAGGGTAATGACTAAACTAATGCCGGTAAGTGAACTTGTTGGTGAGTTATCTCCAAATTGGGGGGTTTTAAAGAAACCAATATTAAAACAAGATTATATTCGTGAATTAAATCAAGAATTTCAAACAACTAGGGTAAGTGTTCCCCATGGGTTCATAACTACTTCAGGTATACACGCGTGATCAATCCCAATGCTTACTTGTAGAACTGATAACCAGGGTTCATCCAAACGACTGGTTCATTTCTATTTGATGACTATACTCAATCACCGGGTCAGCTTTCATGAGTGATTTGAAACTAACCTTTATCAATATCTTCCAATTTTAACTATCCTGCGACTACATCTCAATTTAATACAATAATGACAAACACCAAGGCTTTATTGTAATTCTCTTTTCCTAATCTCTACTTCTCTAGGTTCAAGTAAGTAAAGAATTCAGGCAAGTACTAACGTTGTACACCATTAAAAAACGTTTAAAGATGAAAAGAATACAATACAAGCGTTTAGCATTGGTTTTGAATTACTTTTGTGTAAACCTATTTCGTTACTCCACCATGCTTCGCACAACCCCTAGTTATGGAGGTTTTAGCCTCTCATGGTTGTAAGATTACAATTTGCTTTCATAGACAAACACATAAATGCTTATAGCAATAATTTGAAGAAAGTCATATTTGAAAATCAAAGAACAATCACAAGAACAATGTAGAAAATCAAGAATTTGATCCTAAGAATTGCTCCTCAAAACTTGATAAAAATTCACAAATAATATTCTTCACTCGTCTACTACTTTAGTTTTGTCCTCTCTTACTAAAATAAAACATAAAATCTATTTATACAATCAAACCTTTTCCTAAGCTAATAGGGAATTTTCCATATCTGGTGCAGACTGTGTCACGAATGGACCTACGACCCGTAGCAAGATTGTATGGGTCGTACCTGCTTCTCGTATGAACTTGGCTGCTACAGATTTGGCTAAGTGCTGGCAGGCTAGTATGACTCGTACCACAATCCTATGAGTCATACAATGCTTCTGTGGTTTGGCCCTAAGAACTCTGACATCTTCTGAAATTTTTCACGAGTGTTGTGGTACGACTCGTACCTTCTTCCTATGACTCGTACCGTTTGTTGTGTTTGAAGTTCTGCCAAGTATTGAAGAATCTTTTGAAGTTCACTAGGGCTCATGGTATGGTTCGTATATTGATGCTATGATCCGTGACTTCATCCGTACCAAGAGTCTGCCTTTGTGCAATTTTCTCTGAACAATTCCACGACTCCAGTTACGGCTCATTCCATTTTGGTACGGCTCATATTGAGAGTCGTATGTTGCCTTCTTCTCGCTTCAGCCTTCTGACTTTCATCACGGTTCTCAGTACGACTCGTACATTCAAGGTATGACTCGTATTGAGACTTGTACTTTGGCTGATTTTCTGCATTATTAGGCTTCTTTTGCACATTTATGCTCCAACACTTATTTTTCCAAAAATCAAAGTAAAAGTGCCTCATATCCATATAAACATACCTAAGTCCATGCTATTTTCTTAGTTTTTAAGCATCAAAACTATTGTAAACTCACAACACATAAGTGTGTGTTAGATATAATAGTTGGGTTGAAGTCTGAGTAACCCCATGTTCTAAAAGGCAATATTTTCCCGATGATAGATCGGGTGACCTCGTTCTTAAGGGAAAATCGTCATTTTTATTTTTGTTGTGTTTCTTGAGTGAATAAAATCATAATGTAAAGTGAGTGAGTGAATAACGAATATAAAGGATTTCGGTTTAACTAAGTTTGGAGGTGAAATCCACTGAGCGGCATCGGCCAATGAACTACCGATCAGGCCTGATGAAACGTTAGTATGGCACCAGATAGATAATTTTGACCCAGTCTTCTGTCAAGTACCGACGGCTCAGCGGTGATTCATGGATCTCCACCTGCATTTCACCGGTCTTGCGCTGGTACTACTAGTACTTGGTTTTGATCCTCCAAATTGTTGGTCATCTAATCTTTGTAATTTCTTTCCTTGGCTTAGGATAGTTTATTGCTTTTTCTTTTCAATTATGAAAAATACAAATAAAAAGAATAAAATGTTGTTTTATTGAGGCACTAACATGGCTTTGCAGAATTATGACTTTATCCAGGCAGTGAGATAAGGGCAAGGCTCCTTCCACTTCAAAAAGTAAGAGTAAAGGGAAGTCTAAGTCAAAGCCAGCCCCCACCAACACCAGGGAGGTAATTATCTTTTGTATGCCTAACATGAAGGCATACTATGACATATGTGAGGAAAGATCAATCACAATGGAGAAAAGATTTGATCTGGCGGGGATGAGAAATGACTTCCCCAACATCAATACCTAGTTCAACCACCGTCAATGGAATGTATTTGCTGAGCCTCTACCGGAGTACTACTCCAACTTGGTGCCTGAGTATTATGCATCATACCAGGCACAACAAGAGGCTATGAAGCATAAAGGGAAGATTGATTAATTTCCCTACCTTCCTTCTGTCCGAATCAGGGGTGTGGAGGTTGATATCACCCCAGCTGCCATCAATGCATTATTTTGGGCTGATGAGATTTGACCCAACAACTGAGTACACCAAAAGAGTGACCAACAAAGAAGATAGTTCAGTTGGATAGCTCCAATTATTTCCAGTGGTCAACCACTATAGGCCTTAATGGGTGGGAAATTTTGAAGCATGACCTCAAGTGTGAAGCAAAATTGTGGCTGGAGTTTGTGTGTGGCCAGATCATGCCATCAAAGAATGACTAAACAATGAACTTGTAGGATGCTATCCTCATCACCTGTATCATGGCAGCGGTGCCCATCAACTTCAAGGAGATCATGGCCAGCCAAATGAAGAGAAAGCCAGTTCGTAGGGAATATCGATGCCATATGTGGTGCTTATCTCTCAGTTGTGCCTTAATGCAGGGGTGCCACTATTCACTGACGAGTCTCCTAGCTCCACCACCAGTATGACTAATATGGAGAGCAAAAGAGATACTAAGGCACCTAATGTGAAAAGAAAGAGGTTGCAGGCTTTTGAGGATCACGAAGGATCTACCTCCCATGACATAGAAGAGAACCCTATCACCCCTGACCTTAATATGACACACCCCAAGACATCAGGTCATGCATCGGGGGAAGCACCATTTCAAGGTCCTTCACCTCCCCCCACATCCTCTCACCCAAGCAGCATACAAAAGTTGGCTGAAATGATCTTTTTTCATGAGAGCCAGCTGCAAAAGCTTACCCAAAATCTCCCGGCCCTTATCGCTAGAATTGTGAAGGGGGAGATAAAGAATTTTTATGATAGCCTAACGAAGCTCTGCTCTCGGGTGAGTGTAGTGGAGTGTACAGTAACATTTCTTCAGACTAAAGTGCGGGAATGGCAGGAACGGGCACCACTGGCAGACCCAGATTTGAGTGCTCTTGATGCAGCCATGGCTGCTCCATCCACAGCTCGGGGCCCCATAGACAATCTATTTGAGGGATTAGGTGGTAGGAGGAGACATATTTGGGCAGCTTTGATGATGATGAAGGGGTTGATGATGAGGACGAGGAGTAGCCACTTCAGGGAGTTCCCACCACCCTTTCTGCTTTTCATGCATAAATTGGGGACAATGTGTTATAGTTGGGGGTGGGCTAAGCTCTCTTTTTCTCTCTTGTGGTGGTTATTATTTTTTATGCCCTTGTCGGGCTAAATTTTTGATCTTCTGGAAGATTGTTAGTTTCTTTAAGTGTGATGGAAGGCCCTCGTCCGGCTGATTTTAATTTTTTTTATGTTGTGGTTGTTGGTTGCTGCCCTTGTCGGGCATGTGATGATAAAAAATGAAAGAAAAATTATTATTAATTGTTAGTTCCATTTATTGGGTCTGTTTTTAATTGCCAAATGTTTCATGACCCGAGTCTCAATTATCACCTTTTGTTTATAGTAGTTAGTGAATAAACTCCAAGGATTTTCTTTATACCATGGTTCTTTCTCGAGGAGTAATTTTCTTTTCTTTTTCTTTGTTGTTGAACCAGGTGGCATTTTCCAATGATGGATTGAGAGGCGACTTTCTTAAGGAAAAATGTCGAGATTAAGTTCTTTTTGGGTCAATGATTGCAATGGCTTCCAAGAGGCACCGCTAGAAAAATTTTCTTAAATGGCATGGCTGTTGAATACAAAATGAATTTTGATAAAGAAAGGGGCATTTGAATTTGAGAGTTAAGTACTCTTTTGTCATAAATTACACATTCTTTGTTTGGCTTCTTGATTCACATGATAGCTTGTTTTATGACTCTTGATGTGATGAAAATGGTGTGACTTTGGAGGGCGATACTTTGTGGGAAAGGTTTTAGTTTAATTCTCTTGCATGAACGATTATCTAGGCCTTGCCCCAAGTGTGACTCAAAGTAAAATCCTAAATGTAGTTCCACTTGGAAGATGATTTTAGGCTTTTTTTTGGATAGCTACTTTACCATATGACCTCCTTGAGCATGAACCCTTTCTAGCCAATGTTGAGCCTTTAAGCTTTTTTTTTTCTGGAAACCACATTACAAGCTTATTTCCCCTTTCGTAATCCCTCTTTGGCACCCATTCTCCCTAGTACTAGTTGTGAGAAGAAATGCAAAAATGATGCTTGAAGTCCCAAAATTATGGGAATAGAAGAGGGAAAGATGAGGCAAAATCCTATGTTTGGGGGTTGCAAAAATAAAAATGGGAGAAATGATGTGAACTTCAATGTGAGGTATAACTGTATTATGAAAAGAAGGAATGAAATGTTTGGGTAAAAAGAACTGAATTGTAAAAAGGTTCTTCCTCTTGATCAAATGAGATGAAAAGTGGTTACTAAGGAGAGACAAAGAGGGCTCTTGTTTCAAAAGTGAAAATGTACTTCAAGGAAAGATAAGGTGAAGGTGATCTCAAAATAAAATGGAATATGCAATGAGATTCAAAAAAAGGGTATTACGGAGATTCTAGTCACTAAAACTTAAAAGTCATCCTACTTTTACCCTTAACCTACATCATGACCTCCAAGTCCTAATTGATTTTAAGTGTAGCGACTCTACATTAGTGGCGAGTTACACGAAGGGAAAGCCTATGGGTCAAGTTATGTGCATGAGAATTTCTTTGTAAGAGTGAGTGTATTTGTTTCATTCTATAATCCATTGAGTGTGAATTGCTTGATAATTAAATGATATTCTCTCTTGTTGTGAGTAACATCACCTCCTTGGAGAACATGCTTACACATGCCAAAAGATATGATTGAGACAAGATTGTAGTGAGCTTGAAGGCAAACTTTTTGAATGTGAATTTTTAATGACTTAAGATGCTATATAAGCTTGTTGTGATTAAGAATTCCCCTTGTTTTGAATGAAGGAATCAAATGTGAATCATGCCAATTGATTGTGGTTATCTCTTTAAGAATTTGCATAAAGTGTTGAGTCTCCTCTTTTCTTTTGTGCTGGTGAGTGATCTTTGGGTTGTTTAGGTCGTAGTGGTCTCTTGTGCATAATCTCTTATAGAATGACATGCTTATTCCTATAGTTCAGCTATAAAGAATTACATTTCTGAGGATAAGCAATGGTTCAAGTTTGGAGGTTTGATGAGTTGGTAATCTACCAACTCACTAGGCTTTTAAACATGACCTTTTGCTTAGTTTTCAAGTCATTTGAGAGAATTTTATGCTCTTTTTCTCTTTAGTTTTTGCAGGTATTTAATTTAAGGAGAGAAAGTAAGAACTTGGACAAAAGTGTGGAATTAAAGAAGAGGACTGAAGCTTTACCAGATGGGACTAGCGACCACCAGATGGGCACCAGTGGAACGCTGATGACTTGCAAGTGAGGCCGCCTTCAGGAGGGAAAAATCGTCCAGCATGGAATTTGAAGAGCATTTTTAACTTATTTTTGTACATTTTCTAAAAAAGTACCAATTCTTCCATTCCATATTTGTAGAGATTTATAGAAACAAATATTGAATAGCTTTTTCTTCTTCTTCTTCTTCAAGGTAAAAAGCCTCCACTGAAGACAATTGTGAGCTCAAAACTAACTCTTAATGATGAATGTTATGATTTTAACTGTTAATATAATTTTTTATTTCTTGTCAATGAGTAACTAAATCTCTTTGATAGGGGTGTATGTATGGTTGGGGTTAAATTGGATTGGGTGTTGCTAGATTGATCTTAGAGTTACTCATTAAATATAAATCTATTTCTTTCTCCCAATCTATAATTCAATTACTCATAGTTACAAATGTGGGTTATGTCTACTTTCTCTATATTTTGCTTGCAAAAAGGAAATTGAGCATGGGTGAGAAAGCAATGGTGGGTAATTGGTTATTGATTGTGTGTGGTTAGGCTAACAATAGCTAAAACCCATAATCACTCACCTGTGAGAGATTTGAGGCTAGAAATAGCTCAATTCTGACCCAAGTCTTAATGAATATATTGTTTGGGACTTTGGAATTTGAGAAAACCCGAGGAAAAAGGCACCCAAGTGGTTAAAACATTAGGTGCCAACTCATCCATGATTATCTATATTTATGAATAATAATTTAATTTTCTAGTCAATCCCAATCCAATTGATGCCCCATTCAAAAGCATACCCTTATCTCTTGCTCCCATTTGTAATTCAACTTAGTTATCTTATTGATTGATCAATAGTTGTTTTTACTTTTTAATTATAATCTTTCGAACCCCCAAATTTTTACTTGTTTGTTTTCAATACAATGATGTTTCTTAGTTGGACTTGATAGACAGCTTTTGTGCCATCTAAGTACTATTCCTTCTGGGATTCGATCCCGACACCCGTCGAGTATATTTTTTTTGCCAACGACCATTTACACACTCTTTTCATGAGGAGTGGATTTGGATATTATCAAACTCCAGAGGTTAGCGGGGCATGTTAGGAGAGCCTAGCATTCCAATTTGTGGTAGGAATGGAAGGAAGCACACCTGAGAGTGCTTAGCGAGTTCAGGTGCATGTTTTGGGTGTGGGAAACCCGGACATCTACTCAGGGACTACCCTTCAACTAGACAGGGCCACAGTGAACCACCAGTTAAGCAGCTCCACCAGCACGCTCAGCTCAGCAGGGTGCATCCACTAGTGCAGGTGGTGGTCAGCAAAACAGATTTTATGCCCTCTTATCTCGTCAAGAGCAGGAGGTCTCTCCAAATATGGCCACTGTTATGTTATGAGTATTATATCTTGATGTGTATGCATTGTTAGATCTCGGGGCTACCTTATCTTTTATGACCCCTTATGCTGCTATTAATTTCGTAATCTGTCCCAAAATCCTATCATAACCCTTCTAGTCTATTCTCCAGTCGATGACTCAGTTATAGTTCAACGGGACATACATAAATTGCCCTATCACAGTCCTTCAGAAAAGTCACCTCAGTCGATATAGTAGAGTTAGACATGACTGATGTTGATGTTATCTTCGGTATGGATTGGTTGCATGCATGTTATGGCTTAGTAAATTGTAGAACCCGTTTGGTAGAGTTCCAATCTTCGAGTGAGCCAGTCATAAAATGGAAAGGTAGTTCCATTGTTCCTGTAGGTCACTTTGTTTCCTACCTCAAGGCCTGGAAAATGATTTCTAAAGGCTATGTGTATCATCTAGTTCTAGTTAAGGATTCTACGTCCAAGACCCAGACTCTTCAGTCAGTTCCTATAGTGTGTGAGTATCCGGAGGTGTTTTTAGATGATCTGTCGGGAGTCCCTCCTGAGCGGGAGATTGACTTTGGTATCGACCTTCTCCCTAATATGCAGCCTATATTGATTCCCCCTTACACAATGGCTCCAACCAAACTAAAGGAGTTGAAAGAGCAGTTGAAAGATCTCATAGATAAGGGTTTCATCAGGCCTACTAGATCCCTATGGGGTGTTCCAATTCTCTTTGTCCATAAGAAGGATAGTTCACTTAGAATATGCATTGACTATCGGCAGTTGAACAAGGTCATAATCAAGAATAAGTATCCCCTCCCCAAGATTGATGACTTGTTTGACTAGCTTCAGGGTGCTAAGTGCTTCTCAAATATAGACGTCAGATCTGGCTATTATCAGCGTAGATTTAGGGAGAGTGACATTACGAAGATAGCCTTTAGCACTCGGTATGGTCACTATGAGTTTATAGTTATGTCTTTTGGACTAACGAATGCTCCTGCAGTTTTTATGGATTTGATGAACAGGGTATTCAAGCCGTATTTGGATATGTTCATGATTGTCTTCAAAGAAAATATTCTCATATACTCATGGAGCGAGGAGGAGCATGTTGCTCATTTGAGGATTGTGCTACAGACATTCAAGGATCACCACCTGTTTTCAAAATCTAGCAAGTGTGAGTTTTGGTTGAACTCAGTAGCATTTTTGGGTCATGTGGTGTCAACCGAGGGTGTGCAGGTGGACTCTAAAATGATAGAGGTGGTGAAGAATTGGCCTAGACCAGTTAGTCCTTTGGATATCAGGAGCTTTTTATAGTTTATCTGGCTATTGCAGGAGCTTTATTGAAGGATTTTCATCCATTGCAGCACCGTTGACTAAGTTGACCCAGAAGAAGGTCAAATTTCAATGGTCGGATGCCTTTGAGAAGAGTTTTCAGGAGCTAAAGACTTGACTAACTTCAGCCCCAGTATTGACTCTACTAGGGGGCTTTAAGAGTGGAAAATGAAATAAAAAACCAAAGTGGGGCTTTATATACTTGGGCCTGGACACCCTCCTCCGTGGCACGTTGGCCATCACGGAGGGGCTTCCTCTACGGCACGCTGCCATCGTGGAGGGGGTCTGCCCGGCCTCCTCCTGCGATGGTTCGATGCGACGCTCGTTCGGTCTTTCCCCGGGCCTTTTTCTAGCATATATGGCATTCTAAAACTCTTAACCAACATGCGAGTAGGCCATCTACATGTCAAGAATTTACGGGCTGTAACATCCTCCCCCCCTTAAGAACATTCGTCCTCGAATGTAAACTTCTACTTACAAGAATTTCAACTTACTTGACTTATTCTAGAAAAATTTCAGCAGAGTTTCCCCTGTAATATGGACTATCTCAAAAATCCTGAAGCGTAGAAAAGTCCAATACAGGTACCCCACACAATGCTACAACATTCATTTCACTAAACTGAAGTTAGCATCTTGCTTATACACATAAATATAAGGCAATTCATAAAACAACAATACTAATGTACCTCTAGTTGATTAAGTCTGAAACAACTGAGGATATCTGACTTTCATATCTTCCTCTTCTTCCCAAGTCATTTCCTCTAGGTTCCTGTTACGCCATAATACTTTGACAGAAGCAATATCTTTAGTTCTCAACCTGCGAATCTGCTTGTCTAGTATGGCTACTGGAACCTCTTCATAAGCCAGCTCCTCTGTAACCTGGACATCTGAACTGGGACAACTCTGGAGGGGTCTCCTATATACTTTCTCAACATGGACACGTGGAAAACTGGTGAACAGACTCTAATTCTGGAGGTAAGTTCAACTCGTATGCCACTTGGCCTATTCTTCGGCGAATCTAATAAGGCCCAACTAATCTCGGGCTGAGCTTACCTTTCTTGCCTAATCTTATCACCCCTTTCATAGGAGAAACTTTCACAAACACCCAGTCATTCACATTAAATTCCAGGTTTCTGTGCTGCACGTCAGCATACGATATTTGGCGGCTCTGAGCAGTCAGTAGGCATTCTCTGATAAGCTTTACCTTTTCTTCTGACTGATGTACAATATCCTGCCCAATCAGCGCTGACTCTCCTACTTCAAACTAGCCAACTGGCGATCTGCACTTTCGCCCATACAATGCCTCATAAGGCGCCATCTGGATAGCTGAATGGTAACTGTTATTATAGGAAAACTCAATAAGTGGTAAGTGCTCATCCCAGCTACCTCCAAACTCCAACACACACGGTCGCAGCATATCCTCGAGCGCCTGAATATTGTGTTCTGTCTGCCCATTTGTCTGAGGGTAAAAAGTTGTGCTCAGGTTAATCTGTGTCCCCAGGACTCTCTGAAATGATTGCCAAAATTTAACTGTGAATTGCGCCCCTCTATCAGAGATAATGGACACTGGAACACCGTGCAGTCTGACTATTTCTTTGATATACAACTCAGCATAATCTTCGGCGGAGGAAATAGCCCTTACTAGCAGAAAATGGGCTGATTTTGTCAGTCTGTCAACAATTACCCAAATTGAGTCATTTCTATGTCTGGTACGGGGTAATCCTGCTACAAAATCTATATTTACTGCTTCCCACTTCCAAAGAGGCACAACTATCTCTTGAGTCAATCCGCCTGGTTTCTGGTGTTCCATTTTTACTTGCTGGCAGTTAGGACACTAGGCTACGAATTCTGCTATTTCCCTCTTCATACCTGGCCACCAGTAGATTTCTTAATATCGTGGTACATTTTCGTCACGCCTTGGTGGAGAGAATAGAGGGCGTAATGTGCCTCGCTCATAATCTGCTGGCGAAGCCCTGAAATATCTGGAACACAAAGGCGGTCTTTACATCGCAACACTTCCTCCTCAATTTCCTGAAAATCCGACTTTTTTCCTTGCCGAACTCTGTCCTTAAGCTGAACCAGGTCAGGATCCTCATACTGTCGTTCCCTTTCACAACTAATGACAACACAGCAGAGTTCTGAATTACTGCTCTGTTGTCCTCTGTTTCTGCTACACGAACGGCTAAACTGGCTAACTGGTGTATTTCTCGGGCCAATTCCCGTTGTTCGGGCTGCAAGTACGCCAAACTCCCCATAGACTTACGGCTAAGGGCATCTGCTACTACGTTGGCTCTTCCTGGGTGATACAAAATATTTACATCATAATCTTTCAACAACTCCAACCAGCGACGCTGCCGCAAATTCAACTCTTTCTGGGTGACGATATACTTTAGGCTTTTATGATTAGTGAAAATATCCACATGAATGCCATACGAGTAATGTCTCCATATCTTTAGGGCGTGGATCACTGTGGCTAGTTCCAGGTCATGGGTAGGATAATTTTTTTCGTGTTTCCTCAGCTGTCTAGAAGCATAAGCAATTACTTTACCATGCTGCATCAACACACATCCTAACCCAATACCCGAAGCGTCACAATAAACTACATAACCCTCCGTACCTTCTAGCAATGCTAACACTGGGGCGGAGGTCAACCTGTCTTTCAATTCTTGGAAACTCTGCTCACATGCCTCCGTCCACTGAAACTTACTACTTTTTATATCAGTTTAGTCAGAGGTGCCGCTATGGTGGAGAATCCCTCAATAAATCTTCTGTAGTACCCTTCTAATCCCAAGAAACTGCGTGCCTCAGTCGGAGTGGTAGGTCTGGGCCATGTTTTCATTGCTTCTATTTTCTGTGTATCTATCTGTACACCAACCTCTGACACGATGTGACCAAAAAGACTACTAAATTCAGCCAGATTCACCTTTAGAGAAATTGTCATGTAATTGACGGTCATACTGATTTATCATACCGGAGAAAATGACAAGTAATCTCTATGTATAGCTAGAGCTTTATCTGGCCTTTTGGGTCGCATGCTAATGCTACTTGCTGCTAGAATAATCTGTATGACTGTCTGCACACCATGTGCACGTATCTGATCAGAGGATCCTGATAGTGATCATGATCTCAAATAATCTGGCTGAATAATTGTGAATAACTAAATAACTGGGCTGAATGACCCGAATGCTGAAGTAGTCTAACAAAGCTCTAAACGTCCTACTCAGGCATCTGTATGCATAACTATGAAGTTGTGGATAGCTAACTGTTTTGTTATTCTAATTGGACACTATAGAGTTGGGCTTAGTCGAACTTACCCTCAGGCGATCAGCCCCTGGGTCTTCACAGGGAGCCTACCGATTTCCTTATCTTAGTAAACATTGTGCTAGTAGAGTACTACCAACTCCTTATGCCTGGTTCGTATCCACTCGAATCTATACTGTTGTTTTAGGAAATTCTCGGTCTTATGAGCAATTTCGTAAAGACTGGCCCTCTCCTAGGACTCTATATCTGAATATCTTACGAGATCCTGCTCGGGTATTAGTCCGTCACTAACCACCGATGTGGACCCTTTCTCGGGGTACCCACGGGCTTGTCTGACTGGGACGGCTGGCTGACTTGCGGGGTGTTCTACATGATAACTGCTAGGTTGACTAAGGCTGACTCTCACCTACAAGGCTAAAAAAAACGATGTATGACCACTTAACATACTAGAGAATTCTGGTGTTGCTAACCTCTGGAGTATACTTATTCGGTCTCCATTTTTGATCCTGGCACATGCGATAACGTTACTAGTCTTTAGGGATGCTTCCCTGCTAATACAGGCGCCAGCTGGTCATTAGACCGTCTAACTGCGCCCGTATCATCTAACCACCTGATTCAGGCTACTAACTTTTGTGAGCTTCTAAAATCTAAATCTGGCAACAAGCATATAAGTCCATTAACTCAATAAACTGAAAATTGAGAAAGTTCCTATGGCTTCATGCATGAATCACACTTACACTGCCCTTTTTTTGGCGAGGGGTCCTATAGTACGATCTATATATATTTACTAGCAGCTAACTAAAATCTGTGTGACTGTAACCCCTATTGGCAGCTACTCACAACATATTTGATATCTGTATATATATATATATATATATTAACAACTATGTACACTACATACTGAATTTTGTAGTAATACGTAATCTCTAACATGCTTTACTGAATTTCATACTGCACATGATATACTGCTTCTACAGTCTAATGATATCTCCTGTCCTCTCGTATCATTTCATTGGATTTTCGTCCCATTATGGAAGCAACAAGCACATGCACTTTAGTTATGGTCTGCTATTTGAAATTTTGCCACTCTTACAACATGGGGTCAACATCCGAACCTTGTGGCCTTACTTGGCATTATATTAAAGGCCCGTGACTGTCTGTTGAACCTTGCCTCTAGGTCACGCTAGATTAGAGTCTCCGGGTTGGCACCCTCTTACCTTCTCCGTAGGCGGACGTACCGCAACATTCTAAACTACAATCTTACTGTCTCTAACTGTCAGTCCGAGGCTTAGTCCTTAATACACGATATTCTATCAATCTGGAGGTGATTCTAATTTCCCCTCAAAATCTGGTATTCCTGCTTCCTCCCCTTATCTTGCTTAACTGAGCTCTGGGGTTCAAGGTACCTGCGTTACATTGTTAATAAGGTTACTGGTCAAGTCTCAGCTTATACTTCTTCTGGCTTGTAGTCAGACCCATCTGATTCACATGACCTCCCTACCTTTCGGTATCACAACTGACATCATAACTATTATCTTGCATGTATATCCTGCCGTTGTTAGCGTGTTATGGTAGACTTGGCTTTTTTCTGGCTCGAACTTAACTATTACTGGGAGTTCATCACTGACAGGTCTTTTACACCCACTTTGAGTAAGCTAGTAGTCTTACTCTCTCTTCTGACTTATTACCGTAAGGGTCTGCACAACTTACGTAATCATAGGGGCTCCTTACTCTTTTTAACACTTTCTGGAATCAACCAATCCATCTTCACTTATTGCCTTCTTTGGGCAACATTGCCTCAATCCTTATGCCCCTTTCTATACTGGAATCAAAAAAAGAGGTAGAAATAGCCTTTTCTTACTGCAACAAAACAAAGACATGGAACTGTACCACATCTGAAAGGATGGAGGTGGGAATCCTGCATTTCCCTCTCTTTCTCACATCTATGCGTTAATCTAATATTATCTGTCATCTTAGTCAGATCTTATATATCTAACAAATAAATCAACTCGTATATACGCTATGCTTCTGGCTTCCTACTCTGAAGTTATAGAAATATACTGGGGATAGTACCGATAGAGGTATCACATTGGGAGGTTCCTAATACCTCCTCCTCCTGCTGTAGTTATCCTGCAATTGGCTGGTGCCCTCTTCTACTGCTATATCCAATCTTCTGCCTGTGATAGGGTGTCGCTGATCTGACTTTGTATCTGTAACCAAAGAGTATGATAAGTTTTAGGGACTCAACCCTATACTATACCGCTCTATAGCACGACTGAATAAGAAGAAAGAGTAACCATCCTATCGTGCCTTGCAGCCTCCTATCTATAGCATGTGGTGCACAACACATCCATAGACAAGAATCTACTTAGCACGGCTTGCAGACTCCCTGGGATATGACCTGCTCTGATACCAAGTTTGTCACGCCCCGCCTTGGGAGGCATGACTGGTACCTGGTGCCCTACTAGGACCTGGACTGCTGCACTAGCTAAGCCTAAGCACTTCTGTTGCCAGGCTAGCTCTAACTCTGCATTCAAGAAAATGACGGGCTATATAATGGCTGTAAATACAGCCTCTGGCCGACTAGGCCTATAGCCACCTGTCAAAAACAAAAGCTACCCAGAACAACTGAATCAATAGGGAACCTATGCGGGCCGACAAAGCCACCATGATGTCTAGTTATTTCTGAATCAAGGAAACAAGTGCTAAACTGCTACGTGACCAACAAGATCACCACTACCAACTAAATAAGGCCCCACACGACCATCATAAACAAACTAAAACATACACACGGCCTCACACGACCGGTACAACTAACCACAGGGAATATACAATCCGCGAGCCTCTGAGAATAAAAAGAGATGGTCGGGACAGGGCCCCGGCCTGCCCATACTGGAAAACAAAGAAAAATACACTTTTGTCTTTCAAGCTCCGGATGAAAGGAGCTGAAGGCTCTGTATCGCTGGCTGGAACTATGAGGGGTCTACTCCTTGTCTATGGGTACCTGCAGGCAAGTAATGCAGCACCCCAAACGGGCGTCAGTACCGCTGGTACTGAGTATGCAAAGCAACAACTGAAAATAACTAAAGACAAGCAATATAACTGATATAACTGTAGAAAGAAATAGACTATAACTGACTGAAAGTATGAGTTTAAGACTGTCCTCAACTATGCCGAAAGGAGTAGGAGTCGTACCTGGTAACGTGGCATTCTACTGTCTATCTATTTATAACTAACATAACATGGAATAATATAGCATAACATAACATAACATAGCACACATAAACCATACCTGGTTCCCATAAGTCGGAAGGTACAACAAACACGCAATCTATACCCCTACCCCGATCATCCCATATCCTATAGTAACTATAAGCATCCTGCCGGTCCCCTGGGTATGCACTTGGGCCCGCTGAGCCCCTGACTATAACTGTACCTGAGTCCGGAGGACTCCTGAATCAACACCCCGGGCGTACCCGCTCAACGGGGGTGTATAAAAGCCGACCAAGGAAAAATATAGGGAAACTGGCATCCCATCTTCGTCCCTTAGGGGACGGCATGCCACTCCATAGAGCAACGTATCCTCTCCCTCTGGTGGATGAGTCGATACAGCTATTAACCCTGGGGTGGTCATGGATGCTAGGTAATCCAACCCAAAACAATACAGTCAGGTCTCAACTGATAATACTAACTACATATGATACATGCTGAAACTAATGATAGTAATGTGTATATATAATACATACTGAAACTGATAATGGTATCTATATAATTTCTATCATACTGTGCTGAATCTGATACTGAAACAAGATGTAATATTGCTGCTGAGAATCATGTTGTATAACTAAATTTCATGGTAAACATGATTTACTATTTCTAACATGCTTTCTAAATTTTATATTGATATACTATACTATTTCTGAAATATTCTACTGAAATTTATATTGTGCTAGTAAGTTTCACGCTACACATGACATAATGTTTCTAAACTAATTACTAAAATTTATACTAAACATAATATTCGGCTTCTGAAACAATTCTACTGGAACTTGAACTATTTTACTATACCGGAACTACTAGCTTACCAAAGAAACTGGCTTTACATACCTTGTCCATTAACTTTCTGAGTATCTGGCGTAACTCGGCTAATTTTCAGCTATTTCTTCCAACTGCATTCATATTCATAGCAATTAGAACTAAATTCATCAATATTCCGAAAGAAAATGCTACTTTGAATATATATATAGCCCAAACTTTGACTTATCGAAAAACAGCCGAAAACTCACTATTTCTCGAAAGTCCAGAAGGGAGAAATACTCACTTTAGGGCTAGGAGTATATTGACACTAATTTGAAGCAATTCCACTTACCTTAGCTAAGTAGTACGATGGTTCGCCGTCTGAATTTCACGAAACTAACTCCACAAGAATGCTCCCTACAGCTTAATACTTCACTACTCAGGATGAATTCGAGTTTGGACTGCGTTTGACGGCGTAATCGGATGGAATTTATATCGAACCCTCATCTCCCTCTTCTCTCTAGTCGTTTTCTGAAAGTTAAGAGTAGAAAATGAAATAAAAAACCAAAGTGGGGCTTTATATACTTGATCCTGGACACCCCCCTCCGTGGCACGCTTCCATCGCGGAAGGGGTCTGCCTGGCCTCCTCTTGCGATGGTTCGTTGCGACGCTCGTCCGGTATTTCCCCGGGCCTTTTTCTAGCATGTATGACATTCTAAAACTCTTAACAACCATGCGAGTAGGCCATCTACATGTCAAGAATTTACGGGGTGTAACACTATTGGTGGAATGGCATGAAGAAGGACATGTTTGTGGCTAAGTGTCTAAATTGTCAATAAGTGAAAGTTGAGCATTAGAGACCTGGAGGTATGCTACAAGAAATAAGTATCTCTACTTGCAAGATGAAAGAGATAAATATGGACTTCATCATGGGGTTTCCTCGTTCACGCCGATAATATGACTCTATTTGGGTGGTTGTAGACAGGTTGACCTAAGCAACTCATTTCCTACCGGTCAAAACTACCAATTCAGCTGAGGGTTATGCTAAATTTTACATTCAAGAGTTAGTTCAGTTTCATGGAGTTTCCTTATCCATCATCTCAAATAGAGGTACTAAGTTTACCTAAAAGTTTTGGAGATCACTCCAGAAGGGACTTGGTACTCAGGTCAAGCTTAGCACGACTTTTCACCCGTAGACGGATGGTCAGGCTGAGCGGACCATTCAGACTCTTGAAGATATGTTGAGAGCATGTGTGATTGAATTCAAGAGTAGTTGGGATGACCAATTGCCTCTCATCGAGCTTTCCTAGATGGAGAGAGCTTGAGTTTGAAGTCGATGATTGGGTGTTTTTTAAGTTTTCTCCCATAAAGGGAGTTAGGATCGGAAATAAAGGAAGCTTAGTGCCCGATATGTTGATCCTTATAAGATTCTGAGGCGAGTTGGAGCTACCAGAAGAGTTAGCTTCGGTACCTTCAGTTTTTCATGTATCTCTACTGAAGAAGTGCATTGGTGACCCGGCCTTAGTTGTTTAGGTGGAGAGTATAGGTGTGAAGGATAGCCTTATCTATGAGGAGGTTCCGGTTGAGATTCTTGATTGTCAGGTTCAGAAGTTGAGAAACAAAAAAGTAGCTTAAGTGAAGGTTTTGTGGAGGAATCAGCTTGTTGAGGGAGCTACGTGGGAAGCCGAAGCAAATATGATGGCTAGATACCCGCATCTTTTGTCTTCTGACTTAGTTTCAGCATGAGGTATCAGTTTCCTTCTTAGTACTCTAATCAGTTTCATGTCAAGCTCATTTCTCTTAGCACCTTTCATGTTTTAGCATGTATGTACATTTCATGAATTCAGTTCAGTCATGTATTTCAGTCCAGAGTCAGTCACTCCGTCAGTTTTCAGCTTCAAATGTTCAGTATTTGGGATTGCAGTCCTATCCCCAGCCCTTCAGAATGCTTAACCCACATTCGAGGATGAATGTTTCCAAGGGAAAGATATTGTAATACCTCAAAAGATTCCTAAGACTAGATTCATGAAGTTGAATATATTCAACAATGGAGTTTGAAATTTTTTCTTAGTACGACCGAAGGTACTCGTGGTCAGGTGGTACGGGTCGTAAGAAGACCCGTGGTTTAGTTTAGAGGCTTCTTTTCCCAGGCCACGAGTCATGGTTTGATGGACGACTCATGGTCACGGAGTCATAGCATGTGTTTGAGTTTCAAGTGTTGGTCCTACGAGTGATTGTACGACTCATAGTATGGAATTATAAGTTGTGATAGGAGTCGTGGAAATAATTAGAGAGTTGGTGAAAATGGAATGGCTAGTTACGTGTAATACCCTAAAAGTGCCTAAGATTAGACCCGGGATCAAAAATGGAGGTTGTCTGGAAACTAAAAGAAAAATTATTGTAGAAAAATTATTGTAGAACGAACGACCCTACGGATCATTGGTCCAACCAATGATCCGTTGGATCCAGTCGTCAGAAGGGAAGTCCTGGTGACAGTGGAATTAAGGGGTGAAGCAACGACCCATTGTGTAAGACAACGAGTCATTGTTTGGAGTCATGGGTGGTACTAGACGTTGGCATTTGGGGACATAACGGGTCATCCAACAACCCGTGGTAAGGTATGACAATCCGTTGTCTCAAGTCATGGTAGGGGAATATAAATTTCTAGTGGACCTAACGGATGGAGACGACGACTCGTTAGAGAAAACAATGAGTCGTGCTGAGGGGAAGATCTGGTTCTCCAGGAGGCAAACAACGGTCGATCTAACGACCCGTTGGAGGTAACGATGACTCGTCCTATTGCGTCGTGGTTTGAATCCTAGATCAGGTTTTAGTCAGTGCTTATGACGGATCCTACCATGAGTCGTAGTGTCCTCCAACACCTCGTTGGTATGTCTGTGGGATCGACTAGTGCAGATTTTTCAGGGTGTTTTCATCATTCCTATGCTCTAGGGCCCTAGACTACGTTGTTTTATGTTATTTTCTGAGTATGTTAAGATAGGTTAAGCCCTCCTAACCAATTCATTCTCATGCATGCAAAGTTAGGAATAATTAAGAGTGATCAAGCTAGTTCTCAAGCTCTTTTTCATCAATTTTCTCTTGGTCTTTCAAAGAGTGTTGGAATTCGATCTTACCCAGGTATGTAGGGTTATGAATGAGTGTTTTTGTTCACACCCATGCTCAATCTCTCCTAGTTCATGAAATTTGATCAAAAAGCTTATGGGGTTTTAACTTGAATTTTGTGGAATTCTAATGATTTACTAATGGGTTATTATATTTCGAGATTTACATCATGTTTTATGAATTTTGATCAGATCTTACAACTATTTTGATTATTAAATTATTGATTTTAATTTCTGGTAAGTTTAGCCTATTTATGAATGACCCACGATGAATCGAGTTATGATCTTTACTTCAATTATTGATATAAACAAATTCATCATGATTTATGATTTGAAATATGAATTTATTCAAATACCCATTATTATTTGATGATTTGCAAAGTATATGTATGATCTACAAGTATGCATGAACCTCATGTTTTACGATTTATGTTTTTGGCCGACTCACCTGCCTTATTTCATGGCTAGTTCACGTATTTACAAGCATGTTTATGATTATCATGATTTAACTAGCCCATGAATCTCATATATATTATACTATGAGCCTCTATATATTCTGGAGAAGAATTTAACATCAAGTAGGTTAGGGGCCTAGGTTCTGCCCCGGATCTCATAACTACGTGCCACCATAGGACATGTTGGGACCTCCCTTGTAACTGTCCCCTGGCCCAAATGGCCTTTTTCATGTGTGATCACGCCTTTCATGGTTCGACTCTTGGCAAGGTACGTACACCCTCCCGACTAGGGTTAGAAGTCAAGCTCCATGTGTGCTCATATGGGGTATGTCGGTTAAGAGAATCTCTCACTGTTCCTCATGATTTATGCATGTTTATGATTATGTATATTGGCTCAATTCTTGTTCAATGAAGATTTTCTCTTATGATTATGATCACGATGGTACTACGAATGTTTTGAAAACTTTGAGCCTTATGTTATGTTATGATATTTATGATACAAGCATGATGTCCTACTCTTATGATCATTTATGAGTTTTATATATTCTAAATGTCTGTTTTACTTACCTTGCATACTCGGTACATTCCACGTACTGATCGCATACTTTCTATGTTGTATAGTTTCATGATACAGGACCCGGCTCTTAGGCTCATCTCCATCATTAGTCCATCTCAGAGTTAGCTATCAGCCTTGTTGGTGAGTCCTCATGTTCCGAGGGACACATGTTTAGGCATTGATGATGTTCTTTTGTTTCAGTTTTGCCGGGAAAGTTGGGGACATTGTCCTATCAACCCATCGGATATGATAGAGGCTTTCAGACAGTTTGTAGTAGTTAGCTGATATGTATGACTAGTACTTTCCGCTTATCATGTTATATTATCTTATGCTTATGTTTCGGCTATATCGCATGTACAGTATTCAGCTTAAAGTGAAGTAAAGTTAGATGTATTCTTATTCCATGGGTCGATTTGGGGCCTCTGAGGGTTCCTTGTCCCATGTTACGATCCGGGTCTATGTTCGGGTCGTGACATTACAAGAGGAGTCCACGATTCATAGGTTGATTGTACGACTCATGGTACGAGTTGTAGTGACTGTCAGTGAATATTTTTTATCGAATCTTTAAGGGCATTTTTGTGATTTCTAAGCTCCTAATTCTTTAATGACATCATTTTATGCCCTGAAAGGAGTATTCTAAGAGGGGTTAACCTACTCTAAGCCATTAGGCTCCCATGCAGGCAAGTTATTGGAAACCCTCCTCAAGATCAAGCTAAAATTCTCTTAGTTCTTCCCCAATTCTCTTGGGCTCTCAAAGATAACTTGAGAATTAGTTTACCAAGGTATGTAGGGCTATGAATAAGAGTTTCCTTTCACTCGCATGCCAAAATTTATCCTCAAGTTCATGAATTCAACTTCTAATTCAAATATATGATCTTATAGGGTTTTAACCCAATTTTATGAAATTCTCTATGATATGTCTATGGGTCAATTCTCCTCATGTTCCAAAGCATATTTTAAGATTTATAGGAAGATTTTATACATAAATTGATTATAAATTCATGATTTCAAGTTTTAGACAACAATTCCCTATTATGTAAGTTTTATGAAAAGTCAAGTTTATGATTCATGATTTCAAGTATGATGATATATCTAGCATGATTGAATATTTGTAAATTACCCATGTATGAATCTATGATTTTTACTTATGAAATCTTTCAAGTATGCATGATTTTAAGATTTGGGCAAGCCCACACAAGTTAAGTATTTTTCATGATTCAGCTCAGTTTTATAAGATCAACTTACCATATGGTTTGGACTCAGTACTCTTAATTCAGCTTATGGCATGTTTGGAGCTAGGACTCCCCACGTTCAGATTTCAGATTATGCATGTAATTATAATTTTGTCTTCATTGACAAACGATGGGAGCCCTATGCATATTTTGGGAGTAGTGTCTAGCACCGAGTAAGCCAGGGGTTCAGATAACCATAGGTCTTAGAACTACATGCCAACATAGGTATACTTATACATTGAGACCTCCCTTGACAGTTTTTCCCACCCACAAGGGACCTTCAGCTTGATATTAATATCATGGTATTATCCTTAGCCTTGGAAAGGTTTTGGAAGGCTCTGCCCACTAGAGTGTGATAGTTGGGGCATCACATAAGCTCTATCGTGATGGTGTCGGTTATGAGCAGTCTCCCATTATTATTCATAATTTTAGTTATTCATGTTCATGACTTATAATGTTATGTTTTACAGCAGGTTTGACCCAATGATCAATTTATGAGATTTTACTTATGATTTCAGCTATGACAAGTCATATGATTTCTCTTTTTAGCTTTGGGTCATTCCATTCAGACATGATATTCAGCTTATGACTATATATGTTTCATATTCAGATTTCAGCATGCATTCTTTACTCTCATGATATACTAATTTATATTTATATGCATGATTTCAGTTAGCATTTACTCAGCATGTCTTACTTACCTTACATACTCAGTATATTCCAAGCACTAACCATATACTCTATGACGTATCGTTTCATGATACAGGTCAGAGCGATCAGCCTCAATTCTACCGTTAATGCAGCTTCCCCATAGTCTAGCTTAGTTTCCATCGTTGGTGATTACTCATCCTCCGAGGACCTTCAGCTTAGTGTTTGATTATGTTATTTCAGTTCTGAACTTTAGCGAGCTAGTTGGGGGTATTGTCTCATCAGCTCATCAGAGAGTTTAGAGGCTTATCAGACATTATGTAGACTTTTAACTTTATCGAGTGTTGATTCCATTTATGATCATTGCTATATGTTATGTTATTCAGACTTTTGCTTATTCATGTTTAAGTTATCAGTTTCCGCTTTGATGTATGCTCTTTAGCTTCAATGTTCATGCCATGGGTCAACTTGGAGCTATTTGTGATTCTAGGTCCCATGTCTCGATCCAGGGTCCCAGCCCAGGTCATGATAGTGCTACCCGCTCCCGCTCATCTGCTCATCCGGATGCTCCCCTCAGACACAAGCCACTCAACCATCATTGCTCGCCCGGATGCTCCCCTTGGGCATGAGCCACTACTCCTGGGACATTCATATTATCCACGTCCATTCACACATCTTAGTGGTTTAACACTCAGTTTATTGACCTTTGGAAGGCCTCATCTTACCTCCCTTAACTCAATTTCTTACATAATTCATTAATCACGTTCAAACAATACAAACGAATATAAACAACCTCTTAGCGTACAACTTCCACATTACATAAATAAAGATTTTATAGCTACTTGTTCAATGATAGAATTCAATACAAGACTACATCAACAAGAAATGTGTAGAGACGAATTCACATAAAATCATTCAAGACGTGTACGCTATTATCCAAAGTCTAACTCCTGTTGAACCATAACCTACCTCGGTTGTAGATGGGAATCTCAAGTTACTCCACTGGAGCCTTGCCTTTCCTCAGTGCTTCTGAACTTTAAAATCTAGAACAAAAGATTAACAAAGAATCAACCAGCTATTTTGGGAAACAATGGTTTGAAAATTCAACTCTGTCCCCATTCTACCTTCTTCATGGGGTTCTAGTCATTACTCATAAGTAAGCCATCCCACTCTAATCCTACCATGGTCACTCGACCCGATTCATGGGGTTTCTACTCCCCGAACCCTCTTTCTAGTAGTTTTAGCACTAAATTATCCACTTCTACCACTCTATAGGTCTCCAATTCTAGGAATGATGGACTAGCACCATCCCAATCACCATAGGGAGCAACAATTACATGCTTATAGACCTAGGAATCAATCAAACCTCAATACCTAATTAATTTCTCTTACTCTCATCATTCTAGGACTTTTCAACCTAGAATTTCCACCATAACAGGTCACCCTATTGATTCTATGGGGTTAGGGCATCAAAATAAAGAGAATAGACTAAGATTCTTACCTTTGATAATGGAAAACTGCTCTGCGCTTAGGGAATTCTCTCTGAGTTCTCACAATTCGTTTTCAGAATAATAGGGAAAACCCCTAAAATCCCACTAAAACCCATTAAATGGTTCCCATCATCCGCTGCAGCGATCACATTACGACTACAACAGACCCGCTATGGCACCCTAAACACCATCATAGCAGATCTGACAGTATATTTCTTGGTCCGTTGCAACGGGCCTCTGACTATGATAACGGTCTCATTACAGCAGTTCCCCATAACCAGTAGCTCTCATTTCTTGCACACAAATCATTCCCGGCTTAAAAGTTTCCTTAACACTTACTCCATACCTTTCCACCAACCCTTAGGCTAGAGAGGGATGTTCGATCTTATCCTCCCCCCCCCCCCCCCCCCCGTGTAATGACAAATGGGTCATTTCATCAAATACAAATTAAAATATCATTCATCCCTGAAAGGCCTACAAAAGCAAAGAAGAGGACATATCAGATTCTACAAATAGTTATGGATATTTGTTCAGCATGTCGGCCTTGGTCTCCCAAGTGGTTTCCTCTATGGGAAGATTCTTCCACTGGACCTTTACTGTTGCAATCCCCTTTGATCTCAACTTTTAGACCTCTCTATCTACTATAGCCACGGGCTCCTCCTCATAGCACAAGTTCTCATCCAGCAACACCAAGTCCTGTTTGATTATGTATGACCTATCCCCAGGGTATTTCTTCAACATGGAAACATGGAAGGTTGGATGTATTCCTGACAGTCCTGGTGGCAATGCTAATTCATAAGCTACTTACCCCACACATAGGATAATCTCGAACGGCCCAACATATCTCGGGCAAAGCTTGCCCCACTTCCAAATCACATCACCCCCTTCATGGGGGAAACTTTGAGCAAAACCTGCTCTCCCACCATGAACTCCATGTCCCTCACCTTTCTATCTGTATATTGCTTCTTCCTGCTTTGAGTCGCTACCAAATGTTCTTGAATCACCCAAATTTTTTCCAAGGACTCCATAAGCAAGTCAGTACCTCAAGGCCTCACGTCAAATGCGTCAAACCATCTTATCAGAGACCTGTATTTCCTCCCTTATAGAGCTTCAAGTGGTGCCATGCCAATACTCAAATGATAATTGTTGTTGTAAGAAAACTATGCCAAAGGTAAAAATTTACTCCAATGGCCAACAAAATCAATTACGTAGGCCTGGAGCATGTCCTTTGACACCGGAATTGTCCTTTCTGACTGCCTGTCTGTTTGTGGATGGAAGGCTATGCTCAAGTCCAACCTGGTACCTAGCTCTACCTGCAAAGTCCTCCAAAAAGGGAAGGTGAATTTTGTACCCCTGCCTGATACGATCGAGCCTGGCACCCCATGCAACTGAATCATCTCTTTCATATACATCTTGGCCAGTCTCTCAGCATAGTAAGCCACCTGAACAGGTAAGAAGTGGGTAGACTTAGTCAGTCTGTCAACAATGACCCGAATGGAGTCAAACTTCTCCAATGTCTTTGGAAGACCAACCATGAAGTTCATCGCTATCCTCTCCCATTTTTATTCTGGGATGGACATCCTTTGAAGTACTCTCCTAGGCCTTTGATGCTCGTACTTCACTTGCTGACAGTTCAAACACTGGGCGACATAATCAACATTGTTCCTCTTTATCCTGCCCCACCAATAATGCCGCTTTAGGTTATGATACGTTTTAGTAACCCCGGGATGGATGGAGTACCTTGAGTTGTTATATTCTGACAGGATGGTTTTAATCAGCTCATCAACTCGGAGAAAACACACACGTCCCTTTATTCTCAGGAACCATTCGTCATCTAAAACTGTTTCCTTAGCTTCTCCTCATAAGACCTTGTCTCGAATCTTGCTCAGTATTGCATCCTCAAACTGCCTGGCTTTTACCTCTTTTAACAATGATGACTTAGCCTCTATGTTGTCTAGTATCCCACCTATTTCTATCAATGAAAGTCTCATCAGGCTGTTCACCAGTGTCTGATGTTCGATCCCCCACTACACGCAAGTGTACGTGGTCGTACAAGTAGTAAAGTGGCTTTATTTCAAGCCAAGTATCTATCCCACAGGAACTGTAATATGGTAGTAAATTATCCTAATTGTTAGTGAATGATTTTGTTATGCAGGTAGACAACCAAACAAACAATGCTTTTGAGTCAAGATTACTAGTTAATGTGAACCTAAGTGAATATTGTAAATTAAAGTCTGAACAATTGCAATGAACAAACTGAGGTTAAGGCAAACATGCAGGGATGTAATTTAATAATTAAAATCAGTCTATCTTCTCTTCGGTTGTTAGTCAAGAATTAATAACCCATGGATTAGATCTTTCGACTCCTCACCAATTAAAGAATCATGAGACTTACATTACACATTTCTGTGATGCAAAAACCCCATGCTCTAGCTATTCATAACAAATTCCAGAAATCACTAATATGACATTACAGATATATTTCTATTCTGAACGTAAATCTTCCCTTAATTTCTCAATCAAGAAAAGATCATATTCCACCAATTCACATCTATCCAATCAGTCTCCCTTTCGGAATCATAATTGGAATTCTAGAATATACATTAACATTGGCCAAACATTAACGTAGTAAAAACAAGAATTAGTAGAACAACCTTTATAGAGAAGATCAAAACTGAAATAATCATTCATTACATTCTTCTGCAATTATCCTCACCATCAACAAGAGGTGAATTAGCCACTCATTTGTGGATTGAACATCTTCAAACAAGTAGAATTCATACAAGCAATTGAAATTAAAGAGAAAAAGGAAGAGAATTAACCCTAGGAATTCTTCTTCTCAACTGCTTGCTATCCACGTTCTTGCTCCAAATGTCAGATACTTTAAAATAAAACCTAAGTGTGCTATTTATACTAGTGAGAATTTTTCCCGGAATAACTGGCAACATAGCACGGAGTGCATCGCGGAGCATCACCTCCGTGCCACGGCCCTGTCGCGGACCTCCACTGGAACTCAGCTTCCAGGTAATTGCCTTCAGCGTGGCACGGAGTGTATCGCAGAGCCTCAGCTCCGTGCCACGGTGCCATCACGCACCTCCACTGGAATTTGATATAAATTCAACTCTAGGCAGATTGCTTCCGCGATGGTAGCGTGACACGACCTCCATTGCGGAGCACCAAACTTGGCCCATTTCCTTGTCGGCTTCCGCTTCTTGCTTCCGAGTCCATTTCCACACTTCGCCAACTAGTAGATTAGCTTCCAAAAATTCCTTCTAGACTGCAAAACAACACTAATCATGTTGGTTAGTATAAATCCACATTTACATATAAATCACATGAGAATGCACACATAAAAGTGGATAAACAAGTAGAAATGAAGTATTAAAGTATCACTTGGGCATGCAATTATGCCCAAGATCACCTACCCCACACTTAAAACCTTGTTCGTCCTCGAACAATACTCTCACATCTCATGCAATTGAAACCCACGCATAGCTAATTTGGCGAGACCATTCAAGCTACGGCTATAAGGATTATTTAAGATAGCAAATCATCAAGAGAGCATGCATGGTTTCATCAATAAAATGAAATACACCACATTAAGACCTCCTAACCTCAAGAATCGACTCTCGATATTGGCAAACTCATGCAAATCAACCAATCAAGACATCCGACATGAATTTTATCTCTCGTCAAGCATGTGCCCTCACAACACAAGAGAGTTACCCCATATTCACTCATAAAATTTCCAAAGCACTACATGTAGGGGTATGTAAATAAGATTACGCTCGCTCTCCCAAAGAATTCACATGCATCATGTCGTGAATCATAAGCTTGCCCTTAGTGTTTTACTCCACTAATTTGAGGATGCATGACGTAAGATCACGTAGGACTTAATGGGTTGTAATGTAAGCTAAGGAACAAGTAAATACTGGGCTAATCAATAATAGTAACTAGCTTCCCCAAGCACTTTTAATACATCCCACATTCATTACGGACATTGCTTCTTCCTCAATCCTCTCACTCTTGAATTTTCTCTTTGTTTTTGTCCCATTTCCTTAGGCACACTCGACTTACTAGCAAAGAGTATTTAAGCAACTTTTTTCATTCATTGATTTTCTTACTCTCTACTAATAATTAATCAATTCCAAAAAAGTGCACCTTTGACCTTTTCTTTAACTTCCACAACTTCCACTTCCCCTTCCGTTTCAAGCTTCTTACTCCTTCACTCTTTGAGAAAATTGTTTTTTTCTGTTTTTTTTCTTAAGCGCTTAGGAGTTTAGGATCAAATTCACGGCTAATGAAAAAAAGGGATTAATCTTGGTTTGTATCTACCAAAGAATAGGCTAAAGGCTCAATGGGGCTAACTAGGATTTAACATTCAGGGTGGGTACGATAAGGGAGAAACTTGTGGTTCATTCAAAGAAATGCCTACATCCTTTCCTACAATCCACATCCTTCATCTCATTTAATATACACTCCAGGCAAGTTCTAGACACATCACAATAGCATGGAATATTCGAACCCTCACACTCACTGCACATGCTTAACTTAAGACATATTCACAGACTCTTCATTCAGTTAATTACAAGAATTCACTAATTAAGCCTTGATCACACCTAATCGAATTCTAGGGCCTAGGTATCTCAACATGTTTAACACATTTGCATGCTTCTGTACGAATAACACTTGCATCTTACAATCATGTGTAGCATATAACAAGAATGTCGAACCATTAAATAGCTACACGTTTGGAAAACAAACGAAAGAAAAAAAAAATCTAACCCTATCGACTAAATTTCCCTTAAGACGGTCTTCATCCATCCATCATAGGGAACAGTCACTATCTACGACGTTGGTTCAAGGGGACTATTCTCGGGAAAAGCACCGAAAACAAAAACCGAGAAACACAAACAAAAAAATTTCGATAGGAAAAAATTAAATATAATCCAAAAATTTACACATCACAAGCAGCAGCAGCTTAATATTTATTACAACACCAGCTACCACAATTTCATCAGTCGCATAACATGAAACACAGAGTCACAAAGTAACAATTAGCACAACCACAAAAACACAAACACAAACAGCTAGCACCTAACTACTCCCACCCCACACTTAATCAGAACACTGTCCCCAGTGTTCACATAGTTGCAATTAAAAACAAAGTTTGGGTGGTGTACTCCCTAATCAATCAAAATACTCAATCTCTTCATCAGGTGCCAGCACCTCATCGCCAAGATCAGAATCGTCCCCACCTTCCTCCTCCGACTCAAATGTTTGAGTCCTCCCGGTGTGTTTCCTCATCAGTAGGAACGTCATCATCCACAGGCTCTACAAATGTGGGCCCTACTCGGCATAAAGCTCGAGCATGCTCATTGAATGGATAATCCCTGTCGAGCTGCCACAATTCATCCTCCATCGTAGGCCCTCCACTAATGCGCAGCTGCAACATCTGCATCCTATACATTCGAGCCATGTATTGATCATCCCGAGCATGTCGCTCGGCTAGTGTAAGAACAGGACCATATGTAGTATCAGGTGCCTTGGTTTTTGTAACATACAAAGCACGCCTATCAATCTGAGGAATGTAGTCCATGGCCTCTTCTTCAATACATGGCCCCTGAGGAAAGTGGTGAGAAGACCACCGAACCCATACCGATGCCCCTGATGCAGTCGGGCTCTCTTAATGGCGGAGATGATCACCGCTCCAACATTAATTTCCAGCCCTTTCATCAGGGCATAAACCAGACAAACTCTATCCCGGGTGACATCAGTCATGTGCACCCCCGGGATCAGACAAGAGCAAACTATCTTCAACCATATTCGAGCTTCTCTATTCATCTGGGAATATGGTAATGTCTAGTGGTAGCCCCTTTCCTTGTGGAGACCCCACCTGGCTGTCGATCGAGCTCCACATAAAGTGTGTTTGATATCTGCGTATGGTGGAGTGATGTTCAGCTGGCGGAGGACATGAGCGTCTGTGTCCCGCGCCCCCAGGATTGCATTTAGATGGTGTGGTTCAAAGGTAACCACCTGCCCTCTGGTCTTGATGGTGTGGCTGTGCAAAGTCGGGTTCTAGTTAGCGTAGAATTCCCGGATAAGATGAAGATTGCACTCTTTGGGTTCTTTAAAATGAAGTTTAACCCAACAGTGTCAATCATATGTCGGATCCGTGGGAATTCCTTTACTAGTGGTTCCCATGCTATCTGTTCCTCCGGAAAGTACTTGGTTTCCTTGTGTTTGGAATACCATTTCTTCCCCTCTTCTGTCACCCATCTCGTTCCATACTGTCGGCGTTTCCCTCGAGGAACAGGTGGTGCTGCTGGTACTGCTACCCCAGTTCTTACTCTTTTCCTGCTGGCGCCAGATGTGGATGTGCCCTTGCATTTATCCTGCCTTCCAGACATTTGCCCTGTGCATTCAAAAACATACAGTTCAAATGTTATTCGAGGCATAGTTGGCTACGACTAAGGTTGGGCGTAATTTGATCACCCCACACTTAGTCGTTAGCCGCAGTCAACACAATTCGACAAAAACATTCACACATTTTTTTTAAGTTCTTAATTCCCAACATGCTCAGCGCATTCATACAAGTCGATGGAACAATCTCTTTGTACTACTCTGACTTCATACAATGAATTCTGAAAATTCCTCTATCGATTCAATTATATAATCATGAGCACTTTGCCATTTGCGCACAACACTATGATAATTCCCTATTTTCATCCCCCGAAAATCCATCTTCTACCGTAGCATAATCCACTTCAATCACAATATGTTTCAATTCAACCAACATGCACAACCCAAAATATCTCCATTTTAACCCATTTCTTCTTTTTCCTATTTGAATTCTCAACCCTAGTTATCAACATCGTAAGATTTTTAACAAATCATGTAACTATTGAGTTAATCTAATCACAACGATCATATAAACCTCATTCATCCATAACTCAATTGATTACACACTTATTAATCACTTAGGGCAAAATTTCATCAAAGAAATCATGTTCACGAGTCAAAATATTCAGCAATAATGAAAAAAAATTCGAGAACATACCTTTACTTGATGAACTCAAAGACGAATTGAAGAAATTTGCTCACTAAGTCCGTGGCACGTTGGGGGAGAAGGGGTTTTTGGGTGCTGGTCGCAGAGGGTTTGAGGAAATGGGGAAAAATTACGGAGTTTGGGGTTAAAAGGGTGGATTTCGCGCGGGTTTACCCGGTGACCCAAAGTGACCCGACGCAAAATGAGCCTCAACGTGTCACGGAGGCCATCGCGGAGGCCAAGCTCCGTGACACGGAGCCATGGCGGAGGCTCACTGGAATTTGTTAAAAATTCCGGAATGCACCTCAACATGTCATGGAGGGTAACGCGGAGGTCCTCCTCCGTGACACGGAGCCATCGCGAAGGCTCTCTGGACTTTTCCCCAAGTTTTATTTTCTTACCTTGATTTTCCCTTTGCACTTTTGTATTTTGGCCTCCATTTCACTTGAAAATCATTCAACCACAAAAATTTGTTAGCAATCATAGGTTGCCTCCGAACTATTGCCAGCCTTTTTTTTTCTTTTTTTTTTCAATAATCCTAACTACTCTATTACATTACATTCACGGGTTGCCTCCCGCGCAACGCCTGATTTTCCATCTTGGCTCAACGTTGTTCATCCTTAATCATCTACTAAAGTGATAGACATCTTCTCTCAAATAACATCTTCACCCCAGTAATGCTTACATCTCTGCCCATTCACCAAAAATGTGGCACTTTTATCCTCTTGCCACAATTCAATTGCCCCGTGTAGGGTCATTCTCACAACTTAAAACGGCCCTGACCACTTGGATCGCAACTTCCCTGGGAAGAGTTTCAACCTTGAGTTGAATAGAAACACTCTTTTTCCTGGCTCAAAGATCCGATGCACCATGTGCCTGTCGTTCCACCTTTTAGTTTTCTCCTTGTAGCATTTAGCACTTTCATAGGCGTGCCATTGAAACTCGTCTAATTCACTCAGCTGCATCAACCTCTTCTTTCCTACTAGCTCAGGATCCATATTTAGCTTTCTTACGGCCCAGAAAGCTCGATGTTCCAGCTCCACAGGTAGATGACATGCCTTCCCATAAACCAATCTGTACAGAGAAGTCCCAATAGGTGTCTTTTATGCAGTTTTGTAAGCCCACAATGCATCGTCAAGTTTGCTTGCCCAATCAATTTGTTGTGCATTCACTGTTTTCTACAGAATCTACTTAATATCCCTGTTTGACACCTCCACTTGCCCGCTAGTTTGGGGATGATACGTTGTCGCCACCTTGTGCTGCACCCCATACTTAGCTAGCAAGTTTATGAAACCTGCATTCACAAAATGAGCCCCTCCATCACTGATAATAGCTTGGGGCGTACCGAACCTGGTGAAAATCTACTTCTTCACAAATTTTGTCACCACCTTGTTGTCGTTCCTGGGACAAGATACTGCCTCGACCCACTTAGACACGTAGTCAACTGCTACCAAGATGTAACGATTACCTAATGACAGTGGAAACAGGCCCATAAAGTCTATCCCCCATACATCAAAAACCTCAACTTCTAATATCTGATGCAATGGCATCTCCTGTCTCCTTCCGATTGTTCCTGTTCTTTGACGTCTATCACACATTTTGACATAGGCTGTAGCGTCTCTGAATAGTGTGGGCAAAAAAAACCTGACTGTAGCACCTTGTGAGTTGTTCGCTCTCCTCCATAGTGACCTCCATACAGCGATGATTGACAACTCCTCAGTACTTCTGCAATCTGGCTTTCTGGAATGCATCATCTCATCACTTGATCCGGTCCCTGCTTAAACAGATACGGCTCATCCCACATGTAGTACCGGGAATCATGTCTCAGCTTCTTTCTTTGCTGAGCCGTTGCCTCAGGTGGGTATACTCCACTTACCAGCAAGTTCACAATATCTACATACCAAGGGATTTCAGCTTCCCTTATTGCCAAGAGTTGCTCATCGTGGAATTCTTCTCTGAAGCTATCACCTTCCTTCACATGCGAACGGCTTCCCAATCGCGATAGGTGATCTGCAACTTGATTCTTGCTTCCATTTCTATCCCGAATCTCCAGATCATACTCTTGTAGCAATAATATCCATCTGATTAGCCTAGGCTTCGCATCCTTCTTGCCAAACAAATACCGAATTGCTGCATGATCAGTATATACCACCACTTTCGAACCCACCAGGTAGGATCTGAATTTGTCAAATGCAAACACCAAAGCCAGCATCTCCTTCTCCGTGACTGTATAATTGACTTGGGCAGCATCAAGTGTTTTGCTTGCATAATAAATGGAATGAAATTTTTTTTCCTACACTTCCCTAATACAGCTCCTACAGCCACGTCACTTGCATCACACATCAACTCAAAAGGATGTTCCCAATCCGGAGAAATGAGAATAGGTTCTTCCACCAGCTTCTATTTTAGCTCCTCGAATGCTTCTACACAATCCTTGTCAAATTCAAACTTCACCTCTTTTTCTAGAAACCGGCATATCGGTCTAGAAATTTTTGAGAAGTTCTTGATGAACTGTCTGTAAAACCCAGCATGTCCTAGAAAGCTGCGAACACCCTTCACTGACACTGGTGATGGTAGCTTTTCAATCACCTTAATCTTTGCACAATCGACTTCCAACCCTTTGCATAACACCTTATGGCCAAGAACAATACCCTCCTTGACTAAAAAGTGGCACATTTCCTAGTTGAGCACTAGGTTTGAGTCTTCACATCGAGCTAACATCCTTTCAAGATTCTGCAGACACATAGAAAATGAATTACCGAAAATAGAAAAGTCATCCATAAATCCCTCGACAAAAACTTCCACCATATCGTGGAAGATCTCGATCATGCATTGCTGGAATGTGGCTGGTGCATTGCATAGACCAAATGGCATTCGCCTGAAAGCATATGTCCCATAAGGACATGTAAAAGTGGTCTTCTCCTGATCCTCCGGTGCTATGGCTATTTGATTATAGCCGGAATACCCATCCAGAAAATAATAATATTCCTGACCTGCCAACCTATCCAAAATCTGATCAATAAATGGAATAGGATAATGTTCTTTCCTCGTGGCCTCGTTGAGATTCTTGTAATCCATGCAAATTCGCCAGCCAGTAACTATGCGTGTGGGGATTAGCTCATTCTTTTCATTAGTGACCACGGTCATCCCTCCTTTCTTTGGAACACACTGAACTGGGATAACCCATTCACTGTCTGAGATGGGATATACCACACCTGCATCAAGCCACTTGATCACTTCCTTTCTGACTACATCTTTCATCATCGGGTTCAACCTCCGTGATGTTGCACTATTGGCTTGGATCCTTCTTCCATGAATATCCTGTGTGTGCAGAAAGCTGGACTGATTCCCTTGATGTCCGACATTTTCCAACCCATTGCTCTCTTCCACCTCTTAAGGATCACCAATGCATCTTTCACTTGTGCATCTGTCAATTCTGCTGAAGTGATGACTGGCAAGGTGTCATCCTCACCTAAAAATACATACTGCAGATGTGGAGGCAATGTCTTTAACTCCAATTTCAGTGCCTCCTCAATTGTTGGCCGTGGCGAGGGTTCCAAGGACCTCTTCAACGGTTCAAAGTCCTGCTTCCTGAGAAACCATTTTGGCTCATTCAAAGTCTACACCATCTCATATGTAGAACTGTCCCCAAAATGATAGTAGCCCACCAAGGCTCTCTCCAATGGGTCTTGTGAGTCAACAATCTGAAGGGTCGATTCCTGATTTAGAACACTGATTGCTGATAGCTCCTCATAAATGGCCGGTAGCTTCATAGCCTTGTACACATCAAAAACCTCTACTTTGTCATGCGCTCGCATGGTTAGCTACCCAGCAGCCACATCGATTAAGGCTCGCCCGGTTGCCAAGAAGGGACGTCCCAAAATAAATGGGACTTTCGCATCCGGCTTAAAATCCAGAATTATAAAATTCACCAGGATAATGAGGGAGCCCACTTGCACTAGCACATCCTCCACAATACCATCAGGTCGGGCCAATGAACGGTCAGCTAGCTACAAGATCACAGTAGTTGGTCTAGGGCTGCCCAGCCCCAAATTCTTAAACACCGATGTTGGCATCAAGTTTATTCTTTCTCCCAAATCGTACAATCCGCGAGCTTGAATAGACTGCCCAATTGTAATCTGAATAGTAAAGCTCCCAGGATCCTTGAGCTTTGTTGGCAATCTATTCTGTATTCGAGAAGTGCACTCCTCAGTAAGTGCCACTGTAGTGTACTCTGTTAATCTACTTTTGTTTTCTACAATGTATTTGATGTACTTGGCATATTTCAGCACTCCCTGCAAAACATCAACTAAAGGTAAATTAATATGTACCTGTTTCAACACTTCCATGAATTTCTTGAAGAAAGCTTCCTCCTTGTGCTTTTTTAATCTCTGAGGAAACGGGGGCGGTGGTCTTTCTATCTCGGTTGCCTTATCCTTCCCCCTCACATCATCATGTCCTTCATCCTTTTCTGCCGCTCCAGATTGCTGAGGTGGCCTTTCTGGTTCCACCTCCTTGAGTTGAGTTCCACTCTTGGTAGTAACTGCATTGACCTGCTTAGGATTTGGGTCAGTATCGCTTGGTAATCCTCCCCTTGGTCTGGTGTTTTGGGCTCCAGCTAACTATCCAAAATGATACTCCAATGCCTTTGTAGCTAACTGCTGATTTTTCATGTCAGACGCTAATTTCACATAATCAGCCTGCATCTATGCTTGGTTAGCTATTATGGTTTTGAACATATCCTCGATGTTGCTGGGTGGTGGAGGAGGTGCATTGTTTCCTCTATATGGAGACTGAAAATTTTGATTCCCCCCTTGGTTTCTCTGCACACCCTGATTTGAACTCTGTCCTTGATGACTAGTACTCCCCCATGAAAAATTCAGATGATTCCTCCAATTTGGGTTGTAACTGTTGCAATACTATTGATTACTGTTCCTCTGGACATTTCCAACAAAATTCACCGAGTCTGGATTGGCACCACAACACTCAGCTGAGTGTTCACTACTTCCATAGACCTCACACCATACCTGATGAACTGCATTGACTGGGGCTTGTGCCGGGCTCAAGCTCATACTGCTGAAATGGGTGTTAAGTTGATTTTGCAAAGCAGCTATCTGTGCAGCGATAGCTGTAAAACCATCCACCTCAAAGACCCCTGCAGCTTTCTTTGCTCCTCCTCGAGTTGAATCCGCATTCCATTCTGGATTTCCCTGTGAAATACAGTTTAATAAAGTGTAAAGCTCTTCATAGGTCTTCTCCAATGCCTGCCCACCTGCTGCTGAATCTAAAAAAATCTTAGTATGCGGTTCCAAACCCTCAATGAACATGTGCACCAACACATCATTAGACTAGTGATGATGAGGGCAATCCCTTAGCATTGACTTGAATCTCTCCCAAGCCTGATACAAATTCTCACCCTCTCTCTGTTTGAAACTTAGAATCTGACTTCTAAGTCTGGCTGTCTTCCCTGATGGAAAGAATCGTATCAAAAACTTCCTTGCGAGGTCATCCCAAGTAGTGATAGAATTTGGTGGTTCAGCTTTCAACCACCTCTTTGCTTCCCCCAGCAGTGAGAACGGAAATAATGTAAGCCTCACATAGTCGGATGATACTCCAGCGGGGATATAGGTATCACTTATCTCTAAAAAGTTTTGGAGATGTTGTTGTGGATCTTCATGAGGGAGACCTGTAAATTGCCCGTTGGTGTGCAACAATTGCACCATATTCTGCTTGAGTTCGAATCTCCCTCCTGGCTCCGGTCTGCAAATGCTGGATGTTACATTATTTGCTTGTGGGATTGCCACTTCACGGACCGGTCTTGCTGCCATCTCTTCGGGCACTAAAACTGCCCTTACAATCGGTGGATTCTGTTGCTGCTCCAGAATTGCCTGTCTTAATAACTGCAGCTTCTTCTCTAGAGCTTCCCTTCTTTGTCGATGAAATTGTCTCTCTGGCTCTATAAATGAATCCACCAACTCCTTGTCTCTTGCCACTGTTCAAAAAAAAAATCAGTACCTACAAGAGAAAGGCTAAGATCAAGTCGTCAACACTTATATCGAACTTGTAAACTAAACTAAGAGAATTAAATAACCAATTGCCAGTCCCCGGCAACGGCGCCAAAAACTTGTTCGATCCCCCACTACAAGCAAGTGCATGTGGTCGTACAAGTAGTAAAGTGGCTTTATTTCAAGAGAAATATCGATCCCACAGGGACTGTAATATGGTAGTAAATTATCCTAATTGTTAGTGAACGATTTCGTTATGGAGGTAGAAAACCAAACAAACAATGCTTTTGAGTCAAGATTACTAGTTAATGTGAACCTAAGTGAATATTGTAAATTAAAGTCTGAATAATAGCAATGAACAAGCTGAGGTTAAGGCAAACATGCAGGGATGTAATTTAATAATTAAAATCAGTCTATCTTCTCTTCGGTTGTTAGTCAGGAATTAATAACCCATGGATTAGGTCTTTCGACTCCTCACCAATTAAAGAATCATGAGACTTACATTACACATTTCTATGATGCAAAAACCCCATGCTCTAGCTATTCATAACAAATTCCAGAAATCACTAATATGACATTACAGATATATTTCTATTCTAAACGTAAATCTTCCCTTAATTTCTCAATCAAGAAAAGATCATATTCCACCAATTCACATCTATCCAATTAGTCTCCCTTTCGGAATCAAAATTGGAATTCTAGAATATACATTAACATTGGCCAAACATTAACGTAGTAAAAACAAGAATTGATAGAATAACCTTTATAGAGAAGATCAAAACTGAAATAATCATTCATTACATTCTTCTGCAATTATCCTCACCCTCAGCAAGAGGTGAATTTTCCACTCATTTGTGGATTAAACATCTTCAAACAAGTATAATTCATACAAGCAATTGAAATTAAAGAGAAAAAGGAAGAGAATTAACCCTAGGAATTCTTCTTCTCAACTGCCTGCTATCCACGTTCTTGCTCCAAATGTCAGATACTTTAAAATAAAACCTAAGTGTTCTATTTATACTAGTAAGAATTTTTCCCGGAATAACTGGCAACGTGGCACGGAGTGCATCGCAGAGCATCACCTCCGTGCCACGGCCCTGTCGCGGACCTCCACTAGAACTCAGCTTCCAGGTAATTGCCTTCAGCGTGGCACGGAATGTATCGCGGAGCCTCAGCTCCTTGCCACAGTGCCATCGCACACCTCCACTAGTATTTGATATAAATTCAACTCTAGGCAGACTGCTTCCGCAATGGTAGAGTGACACGGCCTCCATCGTGGAGCACCGAACTTGGCCCATTTCCTTGTCGACTTCCGCTTCTTGCTTCTGAGTCCATTTCACACTTCACCAACTTGTAGATTAGCTTCCAAAAATTCCTTCTAGACTGCAAAACAACGCTAATCATGTTGGTTAGTATAAATCCATATTTACATACAAATCACATGACAATGCACACATAAAAGTGGATAAACAAGTAGAAATGAAGTATTAAAGTATCACTTGGGCATGCAATTATGCCCAAGATCATCTGACTTCTCTGACAATCGACCTTCGAGTAGCTCTCAAACAAGCTAGACTACCAATACTCAGTGCTTTTTGAATCAGGGCATCTACCACCATGTGTTCCTTCCCTGGGTGATACAGGAAGGTAACATCATAATCCTTAAGCAACTCCATCCATCTTTGTTGTCTCAGATTAAGGTCTTTCTGGGAAAACACACACTGCAAGCTGTGATGATCTCTGAACACCTCCCAATGAGCCCCATACAAGTAATGTCTACAAATTTTTAGGGTGAACACCACCGCCGCCAACTCCAGGTCATGTGTGGGGTAATTCTTCTCGTGCACCTTCAACTATCTCAAAGTATAAGCAATGACTTGTCCTTCCTGCATTAACATAGCATCTAACCCAGACCGTGAGGCATCACAATAAACTATGAAATCTTTACCTTTCACTAGTAGTGCCAGGGTCAATGTCGTGGTTAGCCGAGTTTTGAGCTTCTGAAAACTCTCTTCACATTCCTCGAACCATTGAGCCACATCCTTTTGAGTCAACCTTGTCAACACTGAGGTAATGGATGCAAATTTCTTCAAAAACAGCAGTAATAACTGGCCATCCCCACAAAACTCCGAATCTCTGTCACTGTAGTAGGCCTAGACAAATTTTAGACCGCCTCCACCTTGTGTGGATCCACCTTAATCCCCTCCTTAGAGACTATATGTCCCAAAAAAGATGCCAACTCTAGCCAAAATTCACATTTGATGAACTTGACGTATAGTTATTTCTCCTTGAGCAACCCCAGCACAATCCTCAGATGATCCTCATGTTCCTTTTTTTCCTTACAATATTACAAGATATGATTAATAAATACGACTACAAATGAATCTAGATAAGGTTTGAAGATACCATTCATCAAGCTCATGAATGCTGCTAGAGCATTAGTGAGTCCAAAGGACATGACTAGGAACTCATAATGTCCATACCTAGTCAGAAAAGCTGTCTTGGGAATATCTTCAACATGAATCTTCGCTGATAATAGCCTGATCTCAGGTCAATCTTAGAGAACATTGTTGCCTGCTGTAACTGATCAAACAAGTCATCTATTCAAGGAAGAGGGTATTTATTTCTGATGGTTATCTTATTCAGCTGACGGTAATTAATGCATATTCACATACTACCATCCTTCTTTTTAACAAACAAGACCGGGGCATCCCACTGAGAGACACTCGGCCTGATAAACCCCTTGCTAAGCAGTTCCTACAACTACTCCCTGAGTTCCCTCAACTCAATCAGTGCCATTTTGTATGGTAGTATAAAAATAGGTTGGGTCCCTATCTTTAAATCTATGCAAAAGTCAATATCACGGTTCGGCAGCATGCCAGGAAAATTTGCGAGAAATACCTCTAAGAATTCACAAACACCGGGACCGACTCTATAGAAGGACCCTCTGAGCTGGTATCCCGAATATGAGATAAATATGCTGAATACCCCTATTCTATCAATTTTTGAGTGCAAATATAAGAGATAAGTTTCTTAGGAGCAGGGTTACAATTCCCTTTTCACTCCAACCTGCATGACCCTGGGCCCGATATAGTGACTGTCTGAACGTGGAAATCCAGAATGGCATGGTACAGAGACAACCAACTCATTTTCAAAATCACATCAAAATCTACAATGTCAGAGATTACCAAATCTACCTAAGTAACACAACCCATAAAGTCAATAATACAAGCACGACAGACCCTATCCACCACCACACAATCCTCAACAGGAGTAGACACACGGATAAGAGTATCAAGTCATCACAATCATCCAATCCCAAAGCAAAATAACCAGACACATAGGAAAAGTGGAACTAGGGCCAAACAAATTCGTAGCCATTTTGTCGCATACAAAAATCATACCTATGATAACGGTGTCAGAAGCCTCTACCTTGAGCCTACTTGGAAATTTATAGTAGTGGGCTTGATTACCTACCTGAGACCCATATCTATTGGAATGTGCAACCCCTCTATCGGACTGATTTCTACCCCTTCCGACCTGGGCACCTCATCTACCTTACTGGGTGCCACCTCTAACCACCAGTTGATTGCCCCTGCCTAGTTGGCAGTGATCCCTACTGAATGCACTCCTTCCTCTTCCAATAGAGGTCGGAGCTCGAGGAGCTGGGTATGAAATAATCTTCCAGCCCTAACCAAACTTAGGACACCATCTATGGATACGGTGATACTCCCCACACTCATGACACACCTTCTCAATCACTAGTCACTAAGTCGGAATAAAGGAAATAGGGTGAGCTCCAATGTCCGAGTGAACTATCTGAGTACTCCCGACTATATCTGATAGTCGCGGAGTGGTCCCTGGTGGACCTCCTACTAACACCTTCATAGATGACTAAATAGGGCATCCCGAGTAGCCCTGGAGTACCAAAGTCCTTGCAAAATAATTGTTGTAAGAACCCACCTTCCGAGCCTTCTTCTTGGTATTCTTCACATAACCATCCTGTTTCACCCCCTCCACATTTTTCACAAACTCAACTACCTCCTAAAAGGTCTTACTTGCAGAGACCATCTGAAAGGCTGACACCTGGAGACCCACATTCAGGCCTTTAACAAATCACCTCATTCTCTCCTCTTCTGTGGGCAGTAAGGGCAGAGCATACCGGACAGTGAGTGGAATTGGGCCTCGTATGCTGCAACTGAAGAGGTCCCCTACTCAATGGTGGTGAACTCATCCCACCTCTGAAATCTCAAGGTATGTGGCATATACTTCTCCAGAAAAGTGGAGTAGAACTAGGTCGAGGTCAATAGTGGTGACCCCACTGGTCTGCACTCTACAAAAGCCCTCTACCAGAGATTAGCATCACCCATCAGCTAGAAGGTGACAAACTCTAACCCGTACTTCTCCACTGCTCCCATTTTGTGGAGCCTCTCATGACAATCAATGCTAAACTCGTAGGAGTCCTCCACCTTAGCATCATAAAAGGTGGGAGGCTTCATCTTGGTGAACCTCCAGAATAAGTCATGCTCCGCTCCAGTCATTACCGGTCCAGCCACCGACCTCGGAAACATCACTGCCTCAGAAATATCATCAATACAGAGAGCCACAACAGCTGCATGTTGTATCCTTGACTACTGCCAAGTGGGAGTCACTAGTGCTACCCCATTACCCATGAGGCAGCTCAGAAGGTTAAGGACCTAAGCTAGGACCTCGGAGGATGCTAGAGTGGTTGTCGCCTCTCCTAAAGTAGGAACCTCCATCTCTACAATCACCCTCTCTTGCACCGTCGGTGGTACTAGAGATGCTGATCTCTCCCAAACTGGGCGGGAGCGCGGGCCCCTCCTCTGGCAGCAGCAGGCCTCTGCCCACGACCTCTTCCCCATCCTTTGCCGCAAACTACGGCTACTGCTGCTGGCTCGGGTGTGCACGTGTTCTCACCATCTGTGAGGGAAATAAAGAAGTATTGTTAGATACCAATTGGAATCAAGTGATAACATGAAAAGGAAAGAAAAAAGGGAGTTCTCCTAAAGTCCTGCAGACACTAGAAGATAAGTTACAGATGTATTTGCGCCGATCCGCGAGATTCTATTAGACTCGTCCTCGTGCAATAAAATCAATGAACCTAGAGCTCTGATACCAACTTTGTTTACGACCCTAATGGTCATGATTGTCACCCACACTAACCCCCCGGTGGGAAAACCAACATTTCCCAACTATTTACCCTAAAACCATGGATATTTAGAAGGAATAAAACACATTGTGAAATTAATTGATGGAACATTAATATAAATGAAGGAACCAAAAACAATCCTCTATAAAGAAGAACTCCCAGAACCTGATAGTCATTATACATGAGGACATCTAGCTATCTTTGTGTATGAGTAATTCAAAAGAGAAAGAAAACAACAAGAAATAAATAAGAGGCTAAACTAGATCCATCAGCGGCAGAAGAGTCGGTTAGTATGCCTTGAGCCGTTCACCTTTCTACAACTGCACTGCAACTTTAAAGATAAGGACGAGATGACCTTCCAGGATTGGATTCTACACTCAGAATAAAATTACAGGAGTAGCATTAGTACAAACACAGTACTAGTAGGCATCATCGACCGACCTTAAATAATAAAATTCATATATATGGAACAACAATATGCGATTACCTCAGGACACCATTTCAATATACAATAATCAATCAAAAATTAAACCTACTCATGGTGCTAGCCAACCTGCTCATTAGATTGGGCCTCGCTGCAGCAATCACTTGACTGTTGCCACGGTCTTGCCGCAGCAGAATAAATTTTGTTGCAGTGGTACTACCTTGGTAGTAGCTTGACTTAGCTACACAACCACCATTCTATTAACTCTTTTCAATAGACTAGTAATTATGATCATCCACTCTATTCATAGTCATCAATAAACAATTGACATATCATAACCACAAAGAATATAGAATGAATCATTCACAAAAGGTTTCACAACTCATCATGAGTCCTCATTTAACTTCACCTAACCATCAATTCATTAACATGTCAATAATTCAAATAGGAAAAAAACATGACCATAGGTGCAGTTCAATTAGGTCCTCACATTCTCAGTCCAATCTTACTTCTTACATTCAGTCAAATAATACAACGAATGGTGATATACCGGGCACACTCCTTTATCACATCACCATGAACACTCAATCACTGAATATCAATGTAACATATTCCATAGGGTCTTATTTCTGCCCTTCCAGTCATGACCTATAGAGGACTTTAGAAATCCATGTATTGCACTAGCGTGGTACCTGCTCCCACTCATTTAGCGTAAATCTATTATTTTATCTAAATTATAATTGAAATATCTATAGTTGCAAATATGGATTGTCATTGCTTATTCTATTATTACTTGAAAAAGAGGAATAAAATATGGGTGAGAAAACAATAGTGGGTATTTGGGTTGTGATTGTATGGGGTTGGGCTAGAGATAGCCAACCCACTTTCATACACCCATTAAAGATGATCTTGGGCAGATTTATATGCCCAAGTGATACTCAAACATATCATTTTCGTCTTGTTTATTGTGCAATGTGTATACATTTTCATGTAATTGGTAATAAAATGTGAATTTATACTAACCAACATGATTAGCATTGTTTTGTAGGTAAAACATGATTTTGAGGAGCTAAAATGCATGTTGGAACAATATCGGAGTTGGACTTGGATGCGAGCACGGAAAAGACATTGGAATGCACAATGTAAAGGGGCTTCGCGATGGAGCCGTGCCACGCTACCATCGCGGAGGCACACTGCATGGAGGATGAATTAATTTGGCAATTTCCAGTGAAGCCTCGCGACAGCTCCGTGGCACGGAGGCAAGCCTCCGCGTTGCATGCCGTGCCACGTTGAGGCTATATTCCCGGACCCTGGATTTCCAGTGAGGGTCCGCGTCCACGCCGTGTCACGGAGGCAGTGCTCCGCGTTGGCCTCCGTGACACGTTGCTTGTTATTCCGGGAAAAATTCCCACTAGTATAACTAGAACACTTAGGCTTATTTTTAAGGAATTCAGACTTGGTGGAGCAAGGATGTGGGTTACAGGCAGTTGAGGGACGAAAAAGCTAAGGGTTTTTCTCTCTTTCTTTCTTCTTTCAATCAATTGTTTGTATGATTAACACTTGTTTTAGGATGATTAATCCACAAATGAGTGGCTAATTCTCTTCCTTGCTGAGGTTTTGAACAATGGTGATGAATTTTGATTATTAATTATATGGTTTTCTTCTTCTTCTTCTATGTTGTTCTATTAATTCTTGTTTCTACTGCATTAGTGTGTGGCCGACATTAATGTACATCTAAAAAGTCCAATTTCACTCGAGAGAGTACGAAATTGGAAAGTTGTGAATTAATAGGGTATTGTTCTTAACTTGATTTGGGAAAATTGGGTTTTGATGTGCTTTCCTGATAGAAATATACTTGAAAGTCGTATTAGTCAGTTTAGGAACCGGAATTGTATTGCTAGGTCATAAATTGCATTTGATCACAGAAATGTAGACGGATGGTTTATGATTCTTAAGTGAGATTAAATACGAGAGTTTTAATCTCTAGGCTAATGTTCTTGGCTATCAACTAGAAGAGAAGAATAACCAAACTATGATTATAATCAAGTTCATTACTTGTTCTTAACCTTGGCATGCTCATATCCATAGTTTCAATTCGCAGTAAATATTTGTTAATAGTTTTAGTATATAATTTATAAACAAAAATTATTTAACTTTTGGTTACGTTGTTGTCAGCATAATTAGAAGTAAGCTAGAATATAGTATACTTAAGCAATTTTACTTATCCAGAGTCTCCTTGGTTCGATACTTGGCTTACTTAGCCACTTTATTACTTGTTTGACCACGTGCACTTGCGTGTCGGTTTTAACCTATAAGCAACCCACCGGACAAGTTTTTGGCGCCGTTGCCGGGGAGACTAGGCAATTGGTGAAATTGTGTTAAGTGTAAATTTACTGTATTTTTGTTTTATTTTCTTAAGTGTTGACAACTTGGTCTTAGCCTGTATTTTGCAGACTTGATTTCTGTGAACACTGGCAAAGGACAAGGAGCTAGTGGAATCTTATACAGAGCCTGAACGTGAATTTCATAGTAAACGTAGAGAAGCTCTACAAAAGAAGCTGCAGTTGCTCAGACAGACTATTATGGAGCAACAAAATCCACCGGTTGTGAGGGCAATGTTAGTGCCCGACGAAGCAGCAGCAAGGCCGGTTCGCGAGGTGGCAATACCACATGCCAACAATGTACATTCAAGTATCTGCAAACCAGAGCCTGGAGGGAGATTTGAATTAAAGCAAAATATGGTGCAACTTTTGCACACAAGCGGGCAATTTACCGGTCTCCCTCATGAAGACCCACAACAACATCTCCAGAATTTTTTGGAGATAAGTGACACTTATATACCCGCTGGAGTGTCGCCTGATTATGTTCGGCTCACCCTATTTCCGTTTTCCTTACTTGGTGAAGCCAAGAGGTGGTTAAAAGCTGAGCCACCAAATTCTATATCAACGTGGGATGATCTTGCACGGAAGTTCTTGATAATATTTTTTCCCTCTGGTAAAACAGCCAGACTTAGAAGTCAAATTCTAAGTTTCAAACAGAGGGAGGGAGAAAATTTATATCAATCCTGGGAAAGATTTAAATCCATGTTGCGGGACTGTCCTCATCATCATCAGTCTAATGAGGTGTTGGTACACACATTTATTGAGGGTTTGGAACCCCATACTAAAATTTTGTTAGACTCAGCAGCTGGAGGGCAAGCGCTGGAAAAGACTTATGAGGAGTTGTACACTTTGCTCAACCGAATTTCACAGGGCAATCAAGAATGGAATGCAGATTCATCTCGAGGTGGAGCAAGGAAAGCAGCAGGAGTGCTTGACGTGGATGGATTTACAGCTATCGCTGCACAGATAGCTGCCTTGCAGAATCAGTTGAACAACCACTTCAGCAACATGAATTTGAACCAGCCTTCAGCTTCAGTCAATGCGGTCCAGCAAATGTGGTGTGAAGTGTGTGGTAGCAGTGAGCATTCAGCTGAGTGTTGTGGAGCAAACCCAGATTCGGTTAACTTTGTGGGCAATGCACAAAGAAATCAGCAGCAGTTTGGTAGCGGCTACAACTCAAATTGGAGGAACCATCCAAATTTTTCGTGGGGTAGCAACAACCAACAAGGCCAAAGTTCGGGTCAGGGTATGCACAGGAATCAAGGAGGGCAACAGAACTACCAATCTCAATTCAGAAATCACAATGCCCCTCCTCCACCACCATCACCTACCATTGAAGAAATGTTCAAGACCATGATCGCTAATCAGGCGCAATTGCAGGCTGACTATGTTAAATTGGCAGCCGAAGTGAAGAATAATCAATTAGCGACCAAGGCTCTTGAGTATCAATTTGGGCAATTTGCTAGTGCCCAAAACACAAGACCCAGAGGAGGACTGCCTAGCGACACGGATCCTAATCTGAAGCAGGTAAATGCATTGACCACGAGGAGTGGTTTGCAGCTGAAGGAGGTGGAACCGGAGAGATCACCTCAAAATTCAGGAGCAGCAGATGTTGAGGGAGAGCAACTTGCGGATAGGGGTGATCTTGGGCAGATTTATATGCCCAAGTGATACTCAAACGTATTATTTTCTCCTTGTTTGTGTGCAATATGTATATATTCTCATGTAATTGGTAATAAAATGTGAATTTATACTAACCAACATGATTAGCATTTGTTTTGCAGGAAAATATGATTTTTAGGAGCTAAAATGCATGTTGGAACTATATCGGAGTTGGACTTGGATACGAGCGTGGAAAAGACATTGGAATGCACAAATTATAGGGGCTCCGTGATGGAGCCGTGCCACGCTACCATCGCGGAGGCACACTGCCTGGAGAGGAAATTAAAATGGCAATTTCCAGTGTGGCCTCGCGACAGCTCCGTGGCACGGAGATAGGCCTCCGCGTTGGCCTCCGTGCCACGTTGAGGCTATTTTACCAAACCCTGGAATTCCAGTGAAGGTTCGCGTCCACGCCGTGTCACGGAGGCAGTGCTCCACGTTGTCCTCCGTGACACGTTGCTTGTTATTCCAGGAAAAATTTCCCACTAGTATAAATAGCACACTTAGGTTTATTTTAATCTGTTTTTAGTTTTTAGTTTTTAGACTGAGTTCAGACTTGGTGGAGCAAGGACGTGGGTTAGCAACAGTTGAGGGACGAAAAAGCTAAGGGATTTCTTCTCTTTCTTTCTTCTTTCAATCAATTGTATGTATGATTTACACTTGTTTTAGGATGATCAATCCACAAATGAGTGGCTAATTCTCTTCCTTGCTAAGGTTTTGAACATGTGTAGTGAATTTTGATTGTAAATGATATGGTTTTATTCTTCTTCTTTCATGTTGTTCTATTAATTCTTGTTCTTACTGCATTAGTGCTTGGCCGACATTAATGTACATCTAAAAAGTCCAATTTCACTCGAGAGAGCAAGAAATTGGAAAGTTGTGAATTAATAGGGTATTGTTCTTAACTTGATTTGGGAAAATTGGGTTTTGATGTGCTTTCCTGATAGAAATATACTTGAAAGCCGTATTAGTCAATTTAGGAACCGGAATTGTATTGCTAGGTCGTAAATTGCATTTGATCACAGAAATGTAGACGAATGGTTTATGATTCTTAAGTGAAATTAAATACGAGAGTTTTAATTTCTAGGCTACTGTTCTTGGCTAGCAACATGAAGAAGAGATTAACCGAATTATTATTATAATCGAATTCATTACTTGTTCTTAACATTGGCATGCTCATATCCATAGTTTAAATTCACAGTAAATAGTTGTTAATAGTTTTAGTATATTTATTCTATAAACAAAAACACATCAAACTGTTGGTTACATTGTTGTTAGCATAAGTAGAAGTAAGATAAGAATATTGTATACTTAGGCAATTTTACATATCTTGAGCCTCCTTGGATCGATACTTGGCTTACTTAGCCACTTTATTACTTGTTTGACCACGTGCACTTGCGTGTCGGTTTATAATATATAATACCAACCGAAACAGCCGAACAAGGGGGAAGACCAAAGAAGCAGAATCAGAAAGGCCTCCACCCCCGTTCCCTCAACGACTCAAGAAACACAAGGAGGAGGCGTGTTTCAAGAAATTTATGGAGGTGCTTAAACAGGTACATGTTAATTTACCTCTTGTTGATGTCTTGCAGGGAGTGCCAAAATATGCTAAATATATTAAAGACATCGTGGCCAACAAAAGTCGTTTGACTGAGTATGCCACGGTAGCTTTGACGGAGGAATGCACTTCCCGGATCCAAAATAGACTGCCTACGAAGCTAAAAGACCCTGGAAGTTTTACTATCCAGCTTACAATTGGGCAGAGTATCCGAGCTCGTGGATTGTGTGACTTGGGGGCGAGCATAAATCTGATGCCATCTTCGGTATTCAGAAAGTTAGGTCTAGGGAGTCCTAGACCTACAACCGTAATCTTGCAGTTAGCAGACAGATCCTTAGCTAGGCCGGATGGCATTGTTGAGGATGTGCTTGTGCAAGTGGGCTCCCTCATTTTTCCGGTCGATTTTATTGTTCTGGATTTTGAACCAGATGCTGAAGTCCCATTTATTTTGGGATGACCCTTTTTGGCAACCGGAAAAGCATTAATTGACGTGGCTGCGGGTCAACTTACAATGCGAGCACATGACAAGGTAGAGGTGTTCGATGTGTACAAAGCACCCAAGCTCCCGATGGTAAATGAAGAACTCTCGGTGATCAATGTAATTGATCATGGGAATGCTAAACAGTTGAATGATTCCCGAGAGTTGATGGGAAGACCACCAGATAAAGGTGAGCACTACTGGGGGGAGGACAATGATCGTGAAAAATCGTCCATCACCCTAGTGGATAATTGAGCATAAAGGACGTCGAGCCGCGACGGTAAACCAGGCGCTGCACAGGAGGCAACCCGTGAAAATTTTTTTTTTTTGTAAAGTGTAAATAGTTTTTATTTTAATTTTTCTTTTTCTTGAGTTAGTACAAATTTTTCGTTTTAGTTAGTATTTTTCATTTTAGTTAGGGAAATCTATTAATCTAACCAATTTTGTTTAGTAAGGTGATTTTCAGGTCAACCGGAGAAAAATGTGCATGGAATCGGGAAGGAAAAGGCAAGGTATGAAAAAATGAATAAAATGAAGAGACAGAGCACTGGGGCGATGGCTCCGTGTCACGGAGGAAGGGCTCCGCGTTACCCTCCGTGACACGTTGAGGTTAAATCTGGATTTTTTTAAAAACTCCAGTGAGCCATCGTGTTAGCTCCGTGTCACGGAGGAGGGGCTCCGCGTTACCCTCCGTGACACGTTGCCCTATATTTTGTGACGGGTCACACCGGGTTGCCGGGTGACCCGCGTGTTTCCCTTCATTTTAACCCCGATTTTAGTCCCTTTTCCCCCATTTCCTCTCTTCTCCGCGACCAAACACCCGAATCCCCCTCCCCAACCAACGTGCCACGCTATTAAGCAACCAAATTGTCGAGTTTCTTCGATCATTCAACTTAGAGGTATGTTTTCCTCTACTCTCTCAAGTTTTTGTCGATTTTAGTCGAATTTGAGCATGGGAGGTGAGATAAATCACCCTAATTAGCAATTTAGCATGAAATTGAATTATTCTTTGATTGATAAATGTTCGGAATGTTGTAATTAGCGTTTGAACTTGTCGATTGCGTGAATGATTCGAATTTGATTGTAAAATTGAATTCTAGGGCTGGGGTTGTTGAAATCGAATTGGGTAACTTGATAAATTGGTGAATTATATGCCGGGGTGTGTTTGTGAATTGAGATAGTCATTGTAAATATTGTTTGAAGGTAATAGACGACGAATTCTCGGGTTTTGGGAAAATGTAAAAATTGTTCAAATTGGTTTGGTTATTTGGATTCGTATGTATATAGAATTTTTGTCGTTGTTTTTGTTTTGTTGTTTTCTTTGCTAAGTGCGATGGTTGAATTGCTAGCGATGGTAGGATTGGGATTAGCTGTATGAAGTCTGAGTAGTACGCTAAAAGTTATACTGTCGAAAATTTTTTGTGAACGCACTAAGCATAAATTGTATAGTTGTTTGTGTTTAGGTTGTAAATAAAGTAATCCTTGTCGTAGTATCGTAAGAGTAGCTAAGGACTAAGTGTAGGGTAAACTTAGTTTAACCCGACCTTAGCCGAAGCTAATATGCATTTAGCTTGACATTGTGCTTGTTTATTTATGTTGACAGGTACAATGGCGAGTAGGCAGGATAAGGGTAAAGGTGCATCTACTTCAGGCATCGGGAGAAAACGCATGAGATTGGGCACAGCAGTCCCAGCTGCACCAGCTGTTCCGCGCGGCCAACGTCGCTAGTACGGAACGAGGTGGGTGACCGATGAAGGGAAGAAGTGGTACGCTAAACATAAGGAGAATAAGTACTTCCCTGAGGAGCATATTGCACGGGAACCACTAGCACAGGAGTTCCCCCGTATTGTGCAGAGAATCGAGGCAGCTGGGCTCAGCTTCATATTTCAGGAGCCCAAGGAGTGCAACCTACATTTAGTCCGGGAGTTCTATGCAAATTGGAACCCGGCCATCAGAAGCCACACAATAAAAATTAGAAGGCAGATTGTCACTCTGGAACCCCAGAAATTAAATGCCATCATTGGAGCGCGGGACACAGACGCCCACGTTCTTCGCCAGCTGAATATCACCCCACCATATGCCGATATTAGACGCACTTTGTGTGGGGCTCGATCCACAGCCCGATGGAGCAGACATAAGGAGAGGGGTTACCACCAGACTCTGTCGTATTCTCAAATGAACAGGGAGGCTAGAATTTGGCTGAAAATAGTTTGTTCGTGCCTGATCCCGGGGGTGCACATGACGGATGTGACCCGGGACCGTGTGTGCCTGGTGTATGCCCTGATGAAAGGGCTAGAGATTAATGTTGGGGCGGTCATCATATCCGCCATGAAGAGAGCCCGACTACACCAGGGCCACAGGTATGGGTTCGGCGGACTCATCACCACCTTTCTCCGGGGCCTCGACGTCGAGGAAGAGGCTTTGGACTACATCCGCAGTTGGAGCGGAGGGCCCTTGATGTGACCAAAACCAAGGCCCCCGACACCACACACGGGCCAGTGCTGACACTGGGCGAGCGACATGCTTGTGACGATCAGTACATGGCACGGATGTTTGGTATGCAAATGCTTCAGCTCCGGATTGGTGGGAGACCAGCCACAGAGGAAAAGTTATGGCAGCTGGAGCTGGATTACCCATTTGGCGAAAACGCCAGAGCTTTGTGCCGAGTGGGGCCAGCCTTCGTTGAGCCCACTGACGATGATGTCCCCACGGACGAGGAGACACGTCGGGAGGACTCCGATGTGGAGTCCGATGACGACGATGGAGGTGACTCGGACATGGGTGATGAGGCAGCAGCACCGGATGAAGAAGTCGAATATTTCGACTGATCAGGGAGTTCCACCACCCGAAATTTTTGTGCTTTTTAATTTTTGTGAACACTGGGGACAGTGTTCGATTTAAGTGTGGGGTGGGAAGTAGTTAGGTACTGGGGGGCTGGGCTGATTTGCTGTATGTTCTTCCTTTGTTTTGTATGTATGTTTATGTTTCCCTGTGGTTGTGAGTGCAAACTGATTTGTATTTGTATCTGTACATATTTTTGTGGTAATTGATGTGTGTTGTGAAAGGTTGTGGTTGCCAGTGTAAATATTTTGTAAATTTTATAAATATTTTTTTTTCCATCGAAATGATCGATGTTTTGCAAAAAAATTTCAATTTTTATTTTTGGGTTTCTCGGAGTTTGTTTTCGGTTCTTTTACCGAGAATAGTCCCATTGAACTGATGTCATAGTTAGTGACCGTTCCCTATGATGGATGGATGACGACCGTCTTAAGGGAAATGTAGTCGATAGGAGTAGTGATTTTAATTAGTTTTCAGTTTTTTCTTTGGTGGATTGCATCACTGAACCTGTAGTTACTATATGGTTGTGAAATTTTGGTTGCGTGATGTAACTGATATTCAAAATGTAAAAGTGATTCATATGAAAGCATGCAATTTTGTAAATATGTTGAGTTACCTTGGCTGTAGAATTCGATTCGGTGTGATTGAGGCTTAATTTTTGAATTCATGTAATTGGCTAATTAAAGAGTCTGTGAATGCATCTTGAATCGAGCATGTGCATAAAGTGTGAAGTGAGGTATTGTTATTCCATGCTATTGTGAAGTGTCTAGAACTTGCCTGGTGTGTGTACAAAACGAAATGAAGGAGGTGTAGTGTTAGAAAGGATGTAGGCATTTCTTTGTCTTAACCGAGAGTTTCTATTTTTTTTCTTGTCATACTCTACCTTTTTATGTGATTGTATACCCTAGTCAGCCCGTTGAGCCTTTAGCCGGTTATTTCTTTCTTTTGTCCAAAAATTGTATAAACTAAGCTTAATTCTTTCTTTTCATTAGCCGTAAAGTCTATACAAAACTCTTAAGCGCTTAAGAAGAACAAAAAAAAATTTCCCAAAGTGTCAAAGAGTGAGAACAGTGGAAAGAAAAAGAAAAGCAGAGTGAGGAAAGAAAAGAAAGGTTGAAGAGGCACTTGTCATAATTAAATGATATTGAGGGTACATGAAAACCCTTTGTATCGTGTCAAGTGTGTTGGATGAAATGGGCCATACGAAAGTAAACCATCATGAGTGGGATGATGAAAAACGAAAAGAGAGAAACAATGTTCATGAGTTGATGGGAATGTGTTGAAAAGGCGCTTAAGGATGCTAGTGACTATTATTGGCTAATCCAATACATACTAGTTCCATAGCCTCCATTACAACCCATTAAAGTCCTACGTGATCTTACATTGCATTTCTTTATATTAGTGGAGTAATACACTCAGGGCAAGCCTATGGGTCATGACATGATGCATGTGAATTCTTTTGGGAGAGAGAGTGAAATTAATTTTGACATGCCCCTACTTGAATGTTTGTGTGTTGCATGAACAAAAAGGGGGAAGATTCTCTTGAGTTGTGAGGGCACATGCTTGAGGAAAGATTGATTTTCGTGTCGGATATCTTGATTAGCTGATTTGCATGAGTTTGCCGATATCGACGGTCGATTCTTAAAGTCTAGGAAGTCTTAATATATTAAAGGTCATTGCATTGTTAAGACCGTGCATGTTTTCTTGATGATTTACAATATTGAATGATCGGTATGACCGTAGCTCAAATTGTCACACCATAGTGGCGAAGGTTGGGATGTAATTTGCATGAGTTGTGTATGTGTTGTTCGAGGACGAACAAGGATTTAAGTGTGGGGTAAGTGATCTTGGGCATATTTATATGCCCAAGTGATACTCAAACGTATCATTTTCGTCTTGTTTATTGTGCAATGTGTATACATTTTCATGTAATTGGTAATAAAATGTGAATTTATACTAACCAACATGATTAGCATTGTTTTGTAGGTAAAACATGATTTTCAGGAGCTAAAATGCATGATGGAACAATATCGGAGTTGGACTTGGATGCGAGCACGGAAAAGACATTGGAATGCACAATGTAAAGGGGCTCCGCGATGGAGCCGTGCCACGCTACCATCGCGGAGGCACACTGCATGGAGGATGAATTAATTTGGCAATTTCCAGTGAAGCCTCGCGACAGCTCCGTGGCACGGAGGCAAGCCTCCGCATTGCATGCTGTGCCACGTTGATGCTATATTCCCGGACCCTGGATTTCCAGTGAGGGTCCGCGTCCACGCCGTGTCACGGAGGCAGTGCTCCGCGTTGGCCTCCGTGACACGTTGCTTGTTATTTCGGGAAAAATTCTCACTAGTATAAATAGAACACTTAGGCTTATTTTTAAGGAATTCAGACTTGGTGGAGCAAGGACGTTGGTTACAGGCAGTTGAGGGACGAAAAAGCTAAGGGTTTTTCTCTCTTTCTTTCTTCTTTCAATCAATTGTTTGTATGATTAACACTTGTTTTAGGATGATTAATCCACAAATGAGTGGCTAATTCTCTTCCTTGCTGAGGTTGTGAACAATGGTGATGAATTTTGATTATTAATTATATGGTTTTCTTCTTCTTCTTCTATGTTGTTCTATTAATTCTTGTTTCTACTGCATTAGTGTGTGGCCGACATTAATGTACATCTAAAAAGTCCAATTTCACTCGAGAGAGCACGAAATTGGAAAGTTGTGAATTAATAGGGTATTGTTCTTAATTTGATTTGGGAAAATTGGGTTTTGATGTGCTTTCCTGATAGAAATATACTTGAAAGCCGTATTAGTCAGTTTAGGAACTGGAATTGTATTGCTAGGTCATAAATTGCATTTGATCACAGAAATGTAGACGGATGGTTTATGATTCTTAAGTGAGATTAAATACGAGAGTTTTAATCTCTAGGCTAATGTTCTTGGCTAGCAACTAGAAGAGAAGAATAACCAAATTATGATTATAATTAAGTTCATTACTTGTTCTTAACCTTGGCATGCTCATATCCATAGTTTCAATTCGCAGTAAATATTTGTTAATAGTTTTAGTATATAATTTATAAACAAAAATTATTTAACTTTTGGTTACGTTGTTGTCAGCATAATTAGAAGTAAGCTAGAATATAGTATACTTAAGCAATTTTACTTATCCAGAGTCTCCTTGGTTCGATACTTGGCTTACTTAGCCACTTTATTACTTGTTTGACCACGTGCACTTGCGTGTCGGTTTTAACCTATAAGCAACCCACCGGACAAAAGAATTGAGGCTAGAAATTGTTCAATTCTTGCCCAAGTCATAGTGGTTAAACTGTAAGGGACCTTGGGGTTTGAGAAAACCCAAGGCAAAAGGCACCCAAGTAGTTGAGAAACATTAGGTATCGCGTTATCCATGACTATTTTATGTTTGTAAGTAATGCTTTGAATTACTAGTTAACCCCAATCCTATCAAGGCCCCATCAAAAGCACACCCCTTGTCTTCGCTCATATTGTTACTTCAAAGTTGGATGCTCTGTTCTTGTTGGTTGAGCTTGAATTCAAATTGTGATTCTATAAATCCCCAATATTTACTTTCGTCTTGATACAATGATGTTACTTAGTTAAATTTGATAAACAAATTTTGTGTCGTCAATCTTCATTCCCTGTGGATTTGACCCCGACTCACGAGTTGGGTAATTATATTGCAATGACCTTGTACACTCTCTCCTAGCGAGGAGTGGATTTGGACATCATCAAATTTGGCATCGTTGTCAGAGAATAGGATTAGATTGCCCAAGTTGTTTGTTGATTTGAATTAATCGAGCGTCTTATGTTTTGTTTTTAAATTGTTGTTGTTTTGTGTCTCCTTAGGTTGACTTATATGATCCAACACTCTCAAGAGAGCTCTGCGATGGCCACATGGACCACAAGGATGATGAACCAATGATACCTGACATAGCTGGGGCTATTCGCCCACCTCCTACGACAGGGAATGTCGTGTTTCATGTGACGAGCACTATGCTTCATTTGCTCCAGATGAAGGGTCTATTTGGAGGGCACCTGGTGAGGAAACCAACTGACACCTTCAGAATTTCCTTGAGATATGAAAACCATTTAACATCAATAACATTAGCCAAGAATCTATTCGATTGAGGCATTTCCCATTCTCACTAACGGGAGAGGACACTGTTTGGTTGGAGAAACTACCTCCCCAGTCTAACACCTCGTGGAATGAGCTAATGGAAGCCTTTCTTGGATAGATTTTTCCCTCCATCGAGAATGCTCCAATTGAGGGACTATATAACTAATTTCAAGTAACTCTCGGGAGAGCCCCTCCATGAAGTTTGGCTACGCTTTAAGAAAAAGGTCGCAATATGTTCAAATCATGGACTACCGTACGGAGTGCTACTTCAAAGTTTTTATTGATCCATGGATTTTATTAACAAGTAAGTGGCCAATAACTTAGTTGGTGGGTTCCTCATAGACCAAATGTATGGGATGGCTAAGTCTCTTTTGGATTGCATAACCAAAACAAATCGAGCTTGGAACACTAGGGACATGGAAGCATCCCCAAGTAGTGTCCCTTCCAACCTTGTGGCTGCTGAGATGAGAAAGAGGGATGAAGAGAGAGATGAGACCCTAGCAAATATGATAAACCATCTTGAATGTTGACAAAGCATGTCATGGGAACTTGGTCCAAGAATGTCAATGTTGTGGGGACTCTAGGTCCATACAATATGAGGGTGAAGCTTCAACGCCAAGGTATAAGGAAGAATGTCAATTCATGGCTGGCCAAATGGGGGATTCTCGCCCGGGATGTCAAGGTGCCAGTCAAAGCCCTTAACATCCATGGGACAAGAATCAAGGTTGAAGGAACCGTGATAACCAAGGTTGGGTTGATAGGAACGAAAGATGGGGAAATAGAGAGACAAATTACAAAGGAAAGCGATATTATAGGAGTTCAAACCCGTATGTGCCCCCTCCTAAGGTTGATGCAACTCAGGATGAGCGATGTTGGGTGATCTTGGTCAAATTTATATGCCCAAGTGATACTCAAATGTGTCATTTTAGCCTTGTTTATCTATCAATGTTTATACATTCTCATGTGATTGGTAATAAAATGTGAATTTATACTAACCAACATGATTAGCATTGTTTTGCAGGTAAAATGTAATTTGGGAAGCTAAAATGCGTCTTGGAAGAGATCGGGGTTGGACTAGGATGCGAGCAAAGGACAAGGCATTGGAAGGCACAAAATAAAGAGGCTCCGCGATGGAGTCGTGTCACGCTGCCATCGCGGAGGCCTTCTGCCTGAATAGGGAATTTTCGGCCTATTTCCAGTGAGAGTTCGCGTTGGGTCCGTGGCACGGTGGCCTAACTCCGAGTTGCACGCCGTGCCACGTTGGGCCTTATTACCTGTACCCCCAATTTCCTAGGAGGGTCCGTGTCAGTGGCGTGTCACGGAGGCAGTGCTCCGCGATGCACTCCGTGACACGTTGTTTGTTATTCCGGGAAAAATTCCCACCAGTATAAATAGAACACTTAGGTTCATTTTTCAATATTCTGACTTGGTGGAGCAAGAACGTGGGTTACAGGCAATTGAGGAGACGAAATTATCAGGGTTTTTCTCTCTTTCCTTCTCCTTTAATTCAATTGCTTGTATGTTTAACACTCATTTAACGATGTTTAATCCACAAATGAGTGGCTAATTCATCTTCTTGCTGAGGTTAAGAACAATTGTATTGAAATGTGATTGTTGATCAAAATTGGTTTTTCATCTTTTCTTCCATGGTTGTTCTATTGATTCTTGTTCTTACTGCATTAATGTGTGGCCTACGTTAATGTACATCTAAAAAGTCCAGTTTCACTCGAGAGAGCAAGAAATTGGAAAGTTGTGAATTAATAGGATATGATCTTTTCTTGGTTTGGGAAAATTGGGAATTGATTTACCTTCAGGATAGAAATATACCTGAAAGTCGTATTAGTCAATTTAGGAACCGGGTTTGTATGGCTAGAACATGAATTTTCGTTTAATCACAGAAATGTAGGTGGACGGTTCATGATTCTTAAGTTGGGTTAAATACAAGAGTTTTAATCCATTGGCAGTAGTTCTTGACTAGCAACCGGAGGGAAAGACTAACCAAATGATATTGATAATTAATTTCTTTACATGTTCATTTAACCTCAGCATGCTCACATTCATAGTTCAGACTCACATTAGATAATCGTTTTAGACTTAGCATAAAAATTAGAACCCAAAAATATCAAACTCTTGGTTACACTGTTGTCTTCATTGTTAAAATTAAAATATAGTAATACTTGAGTAGTTCGTTACCTTATCCCATTCCCTGTGGGATCAATACTTGGCTTACTTAAGCCACTTTACTACTTGTTCGACCACGTGCACTTGCGTGTAAGTTATACACCCATATAACAAACGCCGAACAAGTTTTTGGCGCCGTTTCCGGGGACTGGCAATTGGTGAATTTGTCTTAAGTGTTAATTTACTATATTTTTATTTTCTTAGTGTTGACAACTTGGTCTTAGCCTGTATTTTGCAGATTTAATCTCTATTGAACACTGGCAAGAGACAAGGAGCTGGTGGACTCGTATTTAGAGCCAGAAAGATTATTTCATCGTCAACGGAGAGAAGCTCTAGAAAGAAAGCTGCAGTTGCTCAGACAAACACTCATGGAGCAACAACAGAATCCACCAATAGTACAGGCAATGTTAGTGCCCGAAGAAGTAGCAGCTCGGCCGGTTCGCGAGGTGGCAATCCCACATGCTAATAATGTCACATCTAGCATCCGCAAACCTGTGCCAGGAGGGAGGTTCGAGCTCAAACAAAACATGGTGCAATTGCTGCACACTAGCGGGCAGTTTACAGGTCTCCCTCACGAAGATCCACAGCAGCATCTTCAAAATTTTTTGGAGATAAGTGACACTTACATCCCCGCTGGAGTGTCATCAGATTATGTCAGGATTACATTGTTCCCATTTTCACTATTGGGAGAAGCCAAGAGGTGGTTGAAAGCTGAGCCACCTAATTCTATTTCGACGTGGAATGATCTTGCAAAGAAATTCTTGATATGATTTTTTCCCTCCGGTAAAACAGCAAGACTTAGAAGTCAAATTCTAAGTTTCAAACAGAGAGAGGGAGAAAATCTATATCAGGCTTGGGAGAGATTCAAGTCCATGTTGCGGGATTGTCCTCATCATCATTAATCCAATGATGTGCTGGTGCACACTTTTATAGAGGGTTTGGAACCCCATACAAAAATATTGCTAGACTCAGCAGCTGGGGGACAAGCACTGGAGAAAACTTATGATGAGTTGTATACCTTGTTGAACCGTATTTCGCAGGGCAGTCCGGAGTGGAATGCTGATTCGTCTAGAGGAGGGACAAGGAAAGAAGCAGGAGTTCTAGAAGTGGATGGTTTTACAGCTATCGCTGCACAGATAGCTGCTTTACAGAATCAACTCAACACCCACTTCAGTAACATGACAATGAACCAGCCTCAAGCCCCAGTGAATGCAGTGCAACAGATTTGGTGTGAAGTGTGCGGAAGCAGTGAGCACTCAGCTGAGTGTTGTGGAGCAAATCCGGATTCAATTAACTTTGTGGGAAATGTACAAAGGAACAACCACCAACAGTATGGCAACAGCTACAATTCCAATTGGAGGAATCACCCGAATTTCTCCTGGGGTAGCAACAACCATCAGGGGCAAAGTTCGAGTCAGGGTGTGCAAAGGAACCAAGGAGGGCAGCAGAATTATCAAGCACAATTTAGAAACAACAATGCACCTCCTCCACCACCATCACCCAGCATTGAGGAGATGTTCAAGACGATGATAGCTAACCAAGCTCAATTGCAGGCTGACTATGTGAAATTGGCAGTCGAGGTGAAAAACAACCAGTTAGCTACCAAGGCACTTGAATATCAATTTGGGCAATTTTCTGGAGCCCAAAATACCAGGCCTAGAGGAGGACTTCTGAGTGACACAGATCCCAATCCCAAGCAGGTGAATGCGGTGACCACAAGGAGTGGTTTGCAGCTGAAAGAGGTGGAACCAGAAAGACCACCTCAACAATCGGGAGCAGCAGAAGTCGAGAGGGAGCAAACTGATGAGAGGGGGAAGACAAAGGAAGCTGAATCAGAAAGACCACCTCCCCCGTTCCCTCAACGATTAAAGAAACACAAGGAGGAGGCATGTTTCAAGAAATTCACGGAGGTGTTGAAACAGGTACATATTAACTTACCTCTTGTTGATGTCTTGCAGGGAGTGCCGAAGTATGCCAAGTATATAAAGGACATCGTGGCAAACAAAAGTCGGTTGACTGAGTATGCTACGGTGGCTCTCACGGAGGAGTGCACTTCCCGGATACAAAATCGACTGCCCACAAAGCTCAAAGATCCTGGGAGCTTTACTATACAGATTACTATTGGGCAGAGTATCCGAGCTCGTGGATTGTGTGATTTGGGAGCGAGCATTAATTTGATGCCATCATCGGTATTCAAAAAGCTGGGTCTAGGGAGTCCTAGACCCACAACTGTGATCTTGCAATTGGCAGATCGATCCTTAGCCAGACCTGATGGCATTGTGGAGGACGTTCTGGTGCAAGTTGGCTCCCTAATCTTCCTGGTAGATTTCGTCGTGCTGGATTTTGAACCAGACGCGGAAGTCCCATTTATTTTGGGACGTCCTTTCTTGGCGACCGGGAAAGCACTGATTGATGTAGCTGCGGGGCAGCTAACCATGAGAGCACACGACAAGGTGGAAGTGTTCGATCTGTACAAGGCCTCCAAGCTCCCGACTGTGTACGAGGAACTCTTGGTGATCAATGTGATTGATCGAGTTGATGATGAGCAGATAAAGGATTCACGAGAGTTATTGGGAAACCACCGAAATGATGTAAGCACTACTGGGGGGAGGACGGTGGTCGAGAGAAAACGTCCATCACCCTAGAGGACAACTGAGCTGAATGACGTCGAGCCGCGACGGTAAACCAGGCGCTGCACAGGAGGCAACCCGTGGAAATTCTTTCTTTGTAAATTGTGAATAGATTTTTCTTTGTTTTTATTTATTTTTTATTTTTTTATTTTTCTTGATTAACAACAAAATTTCTAGTTTTTATTTTTGTTTTTATTGTTATTTTGATTGAAACCTATAATTCTAACCAATTTCCTGTAGTAAGATGAATTTCAGGTCGAACGGAGGGAAAATATGCAAGGAATCGCAAAGGAAAAGTTGAGGTATGAAAATCAATAAAAAGTGGCAAAACAGTGAGCTAGGGCGATAGCTCCGTGTCATGGAGGAGGGCCTCCGCGTTACCCTTCGTGACACGTTGAGGTGTAAATCCGAAATTTTAAAAGACAGCTCCATGTCACGGAGGCAATGCTCCGCGATGCACTCCGTGACACGTTGTTGTGTATATCGCGACGGGTCACACCGGGTCGCCGGGTGACCCGCGTGATTTTTCCACTTTTAAACCCCAAATCCTCCTCAATTTTCCTTATTTCTCACACACTCCGCGACCAATCCCCCTAAAACCCCTCCCCCTTAAACGTGACACGGAATAGGCCAAGGATTTCATTGAGTTTTCTTCAATTCTTCAAATTCAAGGTATGTTCTTCAATTCCATCTCATTTCTTGTCGATTTTCTTCGATATTGAGCATGTGATGTGAGCTAAACTTGCCCTAAGTAGAAATTAAGCGTAAATTCAATTGAATTATTGTTGATGGATGTTCAGAGTATCATTGTGATTGCTTGAACTCGTTAATTGCATAATTTAATCGAATTTTTTGTTACAATCATAGCTAGGGCTTGTTTTTGAATTTGAAGTGGGAAAATGTAGTGAACTAGTGAAATTCATGTTGGGTTGTACATGTTGAGTGAGATGAGTCGTTGTGCTAATTGTTATTATGCTAAAAGACCGACGAATTCTCGGGTTAGGGGAATATTGAAATTTGCAAGAATTGGGTGAGTTGTATAGGTTCATGTAGATAAATTCTTGTTGTTTTCGTTTCTTTATTTTTCCTTGCTAAGTGCGATGGGATAAAATGTTATCGATGGTAATGATTGTGGTTAGCTGTACGAAGTCTGAGTAGTACATAGAATATATACCGTCGAATTCTTCGAATGCACTAAGCATGGTTGTATATTTGGTTGTTTGTTTGTGTAGATAGGTATGACCTTGTCGTAATGTTGTAATTTTAGCTAAGGACTAAGTGTGGGGTGGCCTAGCTTAACCCGACCTTAGTCGAAGCTAATGCTCATTGGCTTAACATTGATCTTGTCTATTTGGGTTGACAGGAAAAAAATGGCAAGTAGGCAAGAAAAGGGGAAAGGCGCATCAACATCTGGCGCCGGAAGAAAGAGAATTAGACTGGGCACAGCAGTCCCAGCAGCACCAGCGGTTCCACGCGGCCAACGCCGCCAATACGGAACCAGGTGGGTGACGGAAGAGGGGAAGAAGTGGTACGCAAAGCACAAGGAGAGCAAGTACTTCCCCGAGGAACACATAGCACGGGAACCGTTGGCACAGGAGTTCCCTAGGATTGTCCACAGGATCGAGGCAGCTGGGCTCAACTTCATCTTTGAAGAGCCCAAGAATGCAACTTGCACTTGATTCGGGAATTCTACGCCAATTGGAACCCGACTCTCAGAAGTCACACCATCAAAATCAGAGGGCAAATAGTCACCTTTGAGCCCCACCACCTCAATGCTATCCTAGGGGCGCGGGACACAGATGCCCACGTGCTTCGACAACTGAACATCACTCCACCATATGCGGACATCAGACGCACCTTGTGTGGAACCCGATCAACAGCTAGATGGAGCAGACACAAGGATAGGGGCTACCATCAGACTTTTCCCTATTCACAGATGAACAGGGAAGCCAGGATATGGCTTAAGATCGTGTGTTCCTGCCTAATCCCAGGGGTACATATGATGGATGTAACCCGGGATCGTGTATGCCTGGTGTACGCCCTGATGAAAGGGATGGAGATCAACGTGGGGGCGGTGATTATCTCCGCCATGAAGAGAGCCCGGTTGCATCAGGGGAACAGATACGGATTTGGTGGACTACTCACCACATTCCTGAGGGGCCTAGATGTTGAGGAAGAGGCCCTTGACTACATCCCGCAGATGGAGCGGCGGGCCTTAGATGTCACTAAAACTAAGGCACCCGACACCACTCACTGGCCCGTTCTTACACTTGCCGAGTGACATGCTCGGGATGATCAGTACATGGCTCGCATGTACGGGATGCAGATGCTCCAGCTGAGGATAGGGGGGAGGCCGGCAACAGAGGAGGAGCTATGGCAGCTCGAGCTAGACTACCCTTTTGGCGAAAATGCTAGGGCTCTATGCCGAGTGGGGCTAGCTTTTGTGGAGCCCACGGATGATGATGTCCCCACAGACGAGGAGACACGTCGGGAGGACTGATGTGGAGTCCGATGATGACGATGGGGGTGATTCCGACATGGGAGATGAAGCAGCAGCACCTAATGAAGAAGTGGAGTATTTTGATTGATCAGGGAGTTCCACCACCCAAATTTTTATGTGCTATTTTAATTTTTGTGAACACTGGGGAAAGTGTTCAAGATAAGTGTGGGGTGGGAGTAGTTAGGTGCTGGTTGTGCTGGTATGTATGTTCTAATCTGTTGTTGTGCCTGTGAACAAAATTTTCTAACCCTGTGATTTGTGAGTGCTAAGTGTTGTTCTGTATTGTAATTATATGTGAAACTGTTGTATGTTGCTGAATGTTGCTAGCTGATTTTGTACATATTTTTGTTTTTCAAAATAATCGATATTTTTAAATTTTTTTTCAATTCTTGGGTTTCTCGACGTTTGTTTTAGGTTCTTTTACCGAGAATGGTCCCATTGAACCGAAGTCTTAGTTAGTGACCGTTCCCTATGATGGATGGATGACGACCGTCTTAAGGGAAATGTAGTCGTCAGGAGTAGATTTTTCATTGATTTTTAGTTGTTTTTTCTTTTGTGGGTTGCATCCCAAAACTTGTAGTTACTTTATGGTTGCGGAATTCTGGTTGCGTGTTGAACATGATATTTTAAATACAAAGGTGATTCGTATGAAAGCATGAAACTTTGTAAATTTGTTGAGATACCTAGGCCATAGAGTCGATTCAGTGTGATTGAGGCTTAATTTTGAATTCTTGTAATTAGCTGATCGAAGAGTCTGTGAATACGTCTTGAATTAAGCACGTGCAATAAGTGTGAAGTGAGGCTTTGTTATTCCATGCTATTGTGAAGTGTCTAGAACTTGTCTGGTGTGTGTACAAAACGAAATGAAGGAGGTGTATTGTAGGAAAGGATGTAGGCATTTCTTTGTTTCTAATCGAAAGTTTCTATTTTTCATTATCGTATCCACCTTGATGGTGTACCCTAGTCAGCCCGTTGAGCCTTTAGCCTATTCTTTTTTTTTCTTTTGTCAAAAAGTGTAAACCGAGCTTAATCCCTTCTTTTCATTAGCCGTAAATTTGATCCAAAACTCTTAAGCGCTTAAGAAGAGAAAATAATTTTCCCAAAGTGTCAAAGAGTGATAATGGTGAAAAGAAAATAAAAGCAGAGTGATGGAAGGAAAGAAAAGGTTGAAGGTGCACTTGTTATAAATAAACTATAATGAAGGTGTATGAAAAATCTTTGTTGTTGTGTCAAGTGTGCTTAATAAGATGGGCCAATCTAAAGAGAAACTTCAAGAATGGGAGGATGAAGAAAGAAACACTGCCCATGAGTTTGATGGGATGTATGGAAAAGGCGCTTAAGGATGCTAGTGGCTATTATTGGCTAGCCCAATATTTACTAGTTTCGTAGCTTACATTACAACCCGTTAAAGTCCTACATGATCTTGCATCACACTTCTTTATATTAGTGGAGTAGTACACTAAAGGCAAGCTTATGGGTCGTGAAATGATGCATGTGAATTCTTTTGGGAGAGAGAGCGAAATTGTGTTTTTATGCCTCTGCTTGAAATTTTGTGAGTTCATATGATCAAAAAGGGGAAAATTCTCTTGTGTTGTGAGGGCACATGCTTGATGAGAGATTAATTTTCGTGTCGGATGTCTTGATCAGTTGATTTGCATGAGTTTGCCAATATCGAAAGTCGGTTCTTAAGTCTAGGAGGTCTTGATGTATTGAAGGTCAGTGCATTGATTGGACCATGCATGTTTTCTTGATGATTTGCTGTATTAAATAATTGGTATGACCATAGCCTAAATTGTCAAACCAAGGTAGCGAGGTTTGGGTGTAAATTGCATGAGGTGTAAGATTGTTGTTCGAGGACGAACAAGGATTTAAGTGTGGGGTAAGTGATCTTGGGCAAATTTATATGCCCAAGTGATACTCAAATGTGTCATTTTAGCCTTGTTTATCTATCAATGTTTATACATTCTCATGTGATTGGTAATAAAATGTGAATTTATACTAACCAACATGATTAGCATTGTTTTGCAGGTAAAATGTAATTTTGGGAAGCTAAAATGCGTGTTGGAAGAGATCGGGGTTGGACTCGGATGCGAGCAAAGGACAAGGCATTAGAAGGCACAAAATAAAGAGGCTCCGCGATGGAGCCGTGTCACGCTGCCATCGCGGAGGCCTTCTGCCTGGATAGGGAATTTTCGGCCTATTTCCAGTGAGGGTTCGCGTTGGGTCCGTGGCACGGTGGCCTGGCTCCGCATTGCATGTCGTGCCACGTTGGGCCTTATTACCTGTACCCCCAATTTCTAGGTAGGGTCCACGTCGGTGGCGTGTCACGGAGGCAGTGCTCCGCGATGCACTCCGTGACACGTTGCTTGTTATTCCGGGAAAAATTCCCACCAGTATAAATAGAACAGTTAGGTTCATTTTTCAATATTCTGACTTGGTGGAGCAAGAACGTGGGTTACAGGCAGTTGAGGAGACGAAATTATCAGGGTTTTTCTCTCTTTCCTTCTCCTTGAATTCAATTGCTTGTATGTTTAACACTCATTTAACGATGTTTAATCCACAAATGAGTGGCTAATTCATCTTCTTGCTGAGGTTAAGAACAATTGTATTGAAATGTGATTGTTGATCAAAATTGGTTTTTCATCTTTTCTTCCATGGTTGTTCTATTGATTCTTGTTCTTACTGCATTAATGTGTGGCCTACGTTAATGTACATCTAAAAAGTCCAGTTTCACTCGAGAGAGCAAGAATTGGAAAGTTGTGAATTAATAGGATATGATCTTTTCTTGGTTTGGGAAAATTGGGAATTGATTTACCTTCAGGATAGAAATATACCTGAAAGTCGTATTAGTCAATTTAGGAACCGGGTTTGTATGGCTAGAACATGAATTTTTGTTTAATCACAGAAATGTAGGTGGACGGTTCATGATTCTTAAGTTGGATTAAATACGAGAGTTTTAATCCATTGGCAGTAGTTCTTGACTAGCAACCGGAGGGAAAGACTAACCAAATGATATTGATAATTAATTTCTTTACATGTTCATTTAACCTCAGCATGCTCACATTCATAGTTCATACTCACATTAGATAATCGTTTTAGACTTAGCATAAAAATTAGAACCCAAAAATATCAAACTCTTGGTTACACTGTTGTCTTCATTGTTAAAATTAAAATATAGTAATACTTGAGTAATTCGTTACCTTATCCCAGTCCCTGTGGGATCGATACTTGGCTTACTTAAGCCACTTTACTACTTGTTCGACAACGTGCACTTGCGTGTAAGGTATACACCCATATAACAAACGTCGAACATTGGGAATTCAAAGATTGAAGAAATGTTAGCAAGAGTGCTAAAGAAAGTGGAATCTATGGACAGCGGGGTTCAGGAGCTAAAAGGGGAGGTGTCTAACCTTTTCCAAATTTTGAGCTCTCATTCAGCATCCATTAAACATTTGGAAGCTCAAATGGATCACCTTTAAACTCAAATGAACCCCAGAATCAAAGGGACCCTTCCAAGTGACATAATGCCTAATCCAAAGAAGGACAATCATTGTATGGCCATTGTCACAAGGAGCAGGAAAGTGTTGGCTAATGGGGGTGTTAAGCCCAAGAAGGTTGTTGAACCCAAAACAAGAAATGATGTGAGTAATGGAGTGCCAAAAGCACTAGATTATGTTGATGAAACAGAAGAACTTGATGAGGGGGACTTGATGTTGACCCCTAAAATGTTGTTGTGGAGGAAGAGAGCAAGGAGTACTCAAATGAAAAGGGACAAGAGTTGAGGATCCAACCTCCTTATCCTCAATGGTTAGTGAAGAAGAACGAGGACAACTAGTTTGGGAAATTTGTTGAGATGTTTAGCAAGTTGTTCATAAATATACCATTGGTGGATGAATTAGTTCAGATATCAGTCTATTGGTGTGCCCCAGCGCACGCGCAAGCATACGCGGTCGTACAAGTAATACAATGACTCTTGAAAAGCCGGATGTCGAACTCATAGGGACTGGACTAATTCAGTGAATATTCAAACTCAAGTGCTATATTAAATTTCACAAGTGTTGATTTTAGAGATTTCAGTTATTTAAACTAAATCTATGGGTGATCACAAAATAATCGGGAAACAATAACAAGACGCATCTAGAGTTAAGGCCTGAAATTCATGCAATGCTACAATTCACGATGCTTCAAGTATTAAAACTTCAGTTGTCGTCTCACAGAGTTAAAATGCAGTGTTCTTGGTCTTTCGAGCCTCTAAACACAACAAACTAGTCTCACGCCTACATCGTTGAGCAAGAATGTGACGTCCTAATTCATGAGAACTTTAACACTATGGATGTGGTTTACGGGGTTTATGCCCTTGATTATGGACTTTCATACCTCTAATCATTTAACATAACTTAGCTTCAAAACTACTTCTGCAAGCGGTGATGTGACAATTCTAAGTCGGTGTCTAGCCATCATCCCGTTTAATTAACCAAGAAAGGCAAGTTAGGTATAGTTTCTATCCTAACCGTGAATCCTAGCGTAAAGACAAGAACTTTCTCCCTACATTCTTTAGTTCTAACCTAGGGTTACTCTTTCAAGCTTTTACCTAAGGTTAACAAGTTTGTTGTCATGGTGATCAAGCATAAAAACAACAATAATTAAGAATGCAAGACAAAACAACAACCAAAACTCAAACCAACAATGAATTCATGCAATTACATTCATATCATGTGGCCTCAATCCTAGATGAAAGGTTTTAGCCACTCATGTTCATACAATTACTCAAAAACATGATTAAAGAAATATACTTACAAGAATGGTAAAAGAGAATGAAAAGTTATGAATCCTAGGTAGAGTTTCCCTCCTTCTCCCATCATTTCTTTCCATTTCCCCAAAAATATTTGTGATAATAAAATTAGGAGCTAAGTGTTTAATTTATACTAAGTGAGAAAATTGCAAAATTTTGTCGTGGATGGACCAGCTCCGTGTCACGGACCTGGATCCTCAATTTTCCTCCGTGACAAGGACTGGTCGCGCAGGCTCACTGGAAAACTCAACATCGGCATGTCAATGACGCAGGCTATGCGCGCCGCCTGGCGTGGCACGACATTGGTCGCGCAGCCCCCACAGGCGTGACACGGTAGTAGCACGCAGGCATTGCCTCGCTTGTCCTCTCGCGCATGCATGCTCCTGCATAGCACGGTACCTAGCACGCACAACGGAGAGGCATGCCATTGCGCTGGTCGCGCAAGTCTGCTGGCGTGGCACGCTGGGTAGTGCGACATTGATATTTTCATGCACATTTCATGCAATTTTCCTCCAACGTTTCATATTGTTCGTGCATCATCAATTTAAGCTCCTCCTAGCATTTTTCACCTACAAAACAATGGCTAATCATATTGGTTAGTATATGCATTTGATTATATAAAATCACATGAGAATGTAATCAATAAGATTGACAAACATGACTTAAACTACGTTATAAAATAGCACTTCGACACATAAATATGCCCAAGATCACTACCCCACACTTAAAGTCTTGTTCGTTCTCGAACAACTCTATTACATCCCATGCACACAAAGGACTCACCAATAACCAACTAAAACAAGGAGACTCAAGCTAAAGCTACGCCGATTGTTTTAGATAGCAAGTTTAAAATAGAGCATATAGTATATAACCCAATTAAAAAAACAATTATAACCAAGTTAAGACCTCCTAGCCTCAAGAATTGACTCTCAAACTCGGCAAACTCATAAAAATAACCAACCAAGAAATCCGACATGAATTTTATCCTTCATCGAACATGTGCCCTCACAACAAGAGAGATACCCATTTTTCATTCGCAAGTTTTCAATTTATAACATGTATGGGTATATGAATAAGAATTCGCCTCACTCTTACAAACATTTCACATGCAATATGTATTGACCTATAAGCTTGCCTTTAGTGTTTTACTCCACTAATTTAGGAATGTTTTAAAGTAAGATCAAGTAGTACTTAGTGGGTTGTAATGTAAGCTAAGGGACGGGTAGGCACTATTCTGACCAGAAATAGTGACTATCTTTCCTAAGTGCTTTTAATACATCACACTTTCATTATGGATATCTATCCTCTTACTTCACCTTTATTATTTTCAACTCCCAATTTCCTCTTTGTTTTCCCATTTCATTAGGCACACTTAGGCTATTAGTAAGGAGTACTTAAGTAATTTTTTTCTCTTTTCTTCTTTTACTCCCTACCAACACTTATGCATTTTTAAAACAAGTGCACCTCTAGTCTTTTCTTCAACTCCCGCAACCACTATTTTCCTTCTTCTTCCAACTTCTCACTCCTTAACTTATTTTGCATTTTCACTTAAGCGCTTAGGAGTTTTGGATCAAATTTAAGGCTATTGAAAAGAGAGTATTAAGCTCATTTTATGGCTAGCAAAGAATAGGCTAAAGTATCAACGGGGCCAACTAGGATCACATATTAGGGTAGGTAAAGCGAGGGATAAGAATTCGGCTCATTCAAAGAAATGCCTCAATCATCTCCTACAATTGGCATCTCTTATTTCATTTTGTATACACACCAGGAAAGTTCTAGACACTACACAATAGCATGGAATATTCAAAAACCTAACACTCACAGCACATGCTTAATTCAAGACAATTCAGTAGACTCTTAACTCAGCTAATCACACGAATTCAAAATTAAGCTTTCAAGCATACAGAGTGATATTCAAGAGCCTAGGTGTCTCAAACAAAGTTACACAATTGCTACACATGCTTCAAAACTTACAGCACTTGCATCTCACAATCATATACAACATATAACAAGAATATCAAGTTATCAATCAGCTAAAGGTTCAAACTTCACACCTATCGACTAATTTTCCCTCAAGACGGTCGTCATCCAACCATCGTTGGGAAAAGTCCCTAACTATGACTGAAAAGTTATATACAAACAAAGGAAAAATTTTATTTCTCGATTCAAGGTGCCCCCTTCAGAAAAGAACTGAAAAGAAAAACCAAAGGGTGGGTGAATTATGTTCAACTAACCACTTTTTCAGTAAAACATCATACCCAGCACCACATTCACCCAAATTCACTAAGCACAAAATTTAAAATTTTGAAATTTCCCTCACCCCACACTTGAATTATGCTATGTCCCCCAAAGCATCAAATAAAATTAACACAAGGGTGAGAAAAACTTCCTGAGGCCTCTAGGCCTAGCTAGCAGCATATTTTTCTCCATTTTTAAACACGTGGGTCACTGACCCCACACTTGCAATTTTTCATGCTCCTCAACTTCCTCTTCTAAGGGTACTCTATTATACCCTGGAAGCCCAAAGATCAGACCCGAGAGTGAAATGGAGAAAAATTTAAAATCTGGCATCAGGTCATAGAACGGGTCATGATGTGACCCGTGGGAGCAGACCATGAGTCGTGAGGTTACTCTTGGTGAGGCTCAGGAGGTGAGTTTGAAATTTGGGATTTAAGGTCCCCACGGACATGACCACAAGTTCTGGTCAGACCTCATGACTCGTTGAGTCAGTCGTGGGAAGTGATGACTGAGAAAGAGAAGAAATAAGGTAGTGTACCCCACGGAAGGTCCCCACGAGTCGTGGTCAATCACCATGATTCGTGCGGAGGATCGTGAGTAGCATGATGAAGCAAAGTAAAAGAAATCCCAGGCAGTGTATATGACAAGTGGTGACCATCAATCGTGGTCACTTGTAACGATTCTTGATAACCCTCGTGACAAGCCCCAGATGATTTTTCAGGCAATATACTTGATGGACGATGCCACGAGTTGTGGACTGAAGTGACGAGTCATCATGTCCCTCGTGAGGACTGGCAGGCAGTTATTTTCTACAAATTTAGTAAGGGCTTTTTCGTAATTCTTATGATCCTAAGGCCTAAACTACGTCGTTTTAAGTTATGAATGATGAATTTTAAGAGGGTTAAGTTCATTCTAGGCCATTCTTACTCATGCATGCAATGTTAGAGAGTTACAGAGGTGATCAAGCTTGTTTTTCTTCAAGTTCTCTTCAATTCCTCTTGGGAAATCAGAGAAGTGTAAGAATCAACTATATTCAGGTATTTAAGATTATGAGTGGATGAATTCTTTCACATCCATTCTCAATCCCTCTTTAAATCATGAATTTTCTATATTAATTCTATGGGGTTTTAAACCAATGTATGAAATTTCTAATTCTCTACATGGGTATGATTTAAATGAATTTCTATCATTGAATTATGATTCATGGGCAAGTTTTAGGATTTTTTCCAATAAAATCATGTTTCAAGTTTTATAAATCTAAAATGCCCATTTATTTGAAATTCATAAAAGTTGAGATTTATGATGAATGTTCTAGAATGATGAGATATCATGATGAAAAGCATGTTTTCAAGTTACCCATGTTTATAATCATATTTTTGAGTGAATTGAGTATTTTCAAGCATGTTGAAGTATTAGGCAATGCCCATATGTTAAAGTATCATTTATGATTTCTCTGAATTGAGCTTACCACATGGTTTTGGAGCGAAGACTCCATATTATATTTCTACTTGTGGTATGGATTAAGCTAAAGCTTCTCATATGCATAAATTTCATATTTGAGATGTATTTAATTATTGAGCCTCGTCAGTAGATGATGGTGAGCTTCGCTAAAAAACGATGGAGAGCATATGCATATTTTTGGGAGTAGTTTCTAGCACCGAGTAGGCTAAGGGTCGATCACCCTATGCCTCAGAACTACGAGGAAATGTAGGTTTATAATTATATATATATATATATATATATATATATATATATATTACTATGGGACCTCCCTCATGAGCTATCCCCTGCCCCGATTGGGCCACGAGCTTGATATCGATATCATGGTATCGTCCCTAGCCCTGGAAAGGCTTTGAAAGGCTCTACCCACTTGAGTTTGATAGTTGGGACCACATAAGCTCTATCGTGGTATGTCGGTTAAAAGAAGAGTCTCCCATTGTTCCTCATGATTTCAGTTATGCATGTTCATCATTCATGATATACAAATCTATATATGTTCTAAAGCAGGTTTGACTCAATGTACAGCTTTACTTACGATTATCAAATTTTAGCTTTGAGTCAATCAATTCAGTTATGATGTTATGCTATTTTGGGATCATGTTTTTAGAAAGATAGCATGCAAACCCTATTTTCAGATTCTTATTGTTTATGTATTATATTATACATGTTGTAAATGATTTTACTTATCTAAAGAGGTTTTACTTACCTTGCATACTCGGTACATTTCACGTACTAACCACATACTCTATGTTGTATCGTTTCATGATACGGGCCTCAGCACTCAGGCTTAGCCCCATTCTTAGCCAGCCTTTCAGAGTTAGCATCCTACGCTTGTGGTGAGTCCTAATCTCCCGAGGACCATGTGTATCAAATTTCTCTATGTATTTCAGTTTTCAACTTTATCGAGTTAGTTGGGGGTCTTGTCCCATCAACTCATCACACTTAGAGGCTTTTCAGACAATAGAATGTATTCAGCTTCAAATTCATGTATTATTTATGTTATGTTTATTTCAGACTTCTGCTAAGATTATCATGTTAAATGCTTTTTTTATTTATTGAATTAGATGAATGCTTAAGCCATGGGTCGACTTGGGGTCTCTCGAGGCTCCTTGTCCCGTGTCTCCATCCGAGCCTCCGTTCGGGTCATGACAAACTTGGTATCAGAGCAATAGGTTTGAAGTGTCCTAGGGTGTTTGAAAGTCGCGTTGAGTAGAGTCTTTTTCATGGGTGTGAAGCGCGCCACACTTATGACGAAGAGGCTATGAGACATTTAGGAAATGTTCCCTTCTTTCATGATCTATGACGTGCGATGAGATGTCTCCCTATCCTTCTAATTTGTTCTACTCGCGATTGCAGAATCATGGCTCCTCGCAGAGTAAATGGTAGGAGGAATGGGAATGGAGAAGGCCATAAGGATGGCAACGGAAACGGGCACCAGCAGGCCCCACCAGTCCAGGAGCACCATGCACCAGAGCTGGTTGCCCATGCTGAATTTAGGGAATCTATTCAAATGCTGGCACAGGCCTTGACCGTTCAGGTCAATCAGCGGGAAGTTGTGCATGTCCCGCAAAATGGCAATGTAGCAGCGGTTCGAGTTAGGGGTTTCTTGAAAATGGACCTGCCAGAGTTCCTCGGGTCAAAAGTAGATGAGGACCCGCATGAGTTCATTGGTGAGATTGTGAAGATCACCCAAGTTATGGGGGTGAATGGAGTTGAGTGTGCGGAGTTGGCCTCATACTAGTTGAGGGGGTCACACACATCTGGTTTCAACAATGGAAAGATAGTAGGGCCGCTGGAGTAGGCCCTATCAATTGGGAGGAGTTCCATGTTGCATTCCTAGATCGGTTCTTCCCTCGTGAGATTCGGGAGTTAAAGGTAGCCGAGTTTTTGAATTTGAAACAAGGGAAAATGACAGTGCAGGAGTATTCCCTTAAGTTCACTCGCCTATCAAAGTATGCCCCGGAGTTAGTAGTTGATCAGAGGGCGCGAGTGAGTAGGTTTGTCCATGGGGTAGCAGGCTATTTGGACAAAGATTGCAGGACCGCTATGATCCATCAGGATATGGATTTCCCTTGGATAGTCTTATACACCTAGCAGATGGAGGCAGCGCATATGAGGGAGAGAGAGGCCAAGAGGGCTAGGACTGATAGCTACAGATTCTCTCAGCCAAGGTCGGGTGGTGGGCACCGACAGCAGACTCACCAGAGATCTTCAGCCCCAGCATCTTCAGCGTTGAGTGTGCCATCCAGACCTAGGCACGATCAGAGAGGGCGAGCATCAGGCTCTAGAGGTTAGAGCAGCAAGCCCGCAGATTCTAGCATACTGTTTGCAACAGGTGTGATCGGGGGCAACGGGCCAGTGCTTGGCAGATTCAGATGCTTGTTTCAGGTGTGGGAAGCCCGTACATATGCTCAGAGATTGCCTAGAAGCGAGACAGGGCCATGATGGGGGCCGATTCCCAGCTTTCAGTTCAGCAACCCCACCCGCACGCTCAGCATAGCAGGGGGCATTTACTAGCACAGGTGGCGGCCAGCACCAAAACAGATTCTATGCCTTAGCATCCCGCTTGGAGCATGAGGTCTCCCCAGATGTGGTCACTGATATGTTATGAGTTTTCTATCTTGATGTTTATGCTTTGTTAGATCTGAGGGCTGCCTTGTCTTTTGTAACACCATATGTGGCTAGTAATTTTGGAGTTAGTCCCGAAGTCTTGTCAGAACCCTTCTTAGTATCTATCCCGGTAGGTGATTCAGTTGTAGCTAGATGGGTGTATAGAAGTTTCTTGGTCACAGTCCTTCAGAAAGTCACCTCAGCAGATTTGATAGAGTTTGCAATGACTGATATTGATGTTATCCTCGGCATGGATTGGCTATTTGCATGTTATGCCACAGTTAATTCTAGAACCCGGGAAGTAGAGTTCAGATTTCCAGGTGAGCCAGTCTTAGAGTTGAAGCGTAGTTTAGTTGTGCCTGTAGGCCATTTCATTTCCTGCCTTAAGGCCAGAAAGATGATTTCTAAGGGTTGTGTGTACCATCTAGTTAGGTTAAGGATGCGACATCCGAGACCCTGACTATCCATTCAGTCCCAGTAGTATGTGAGTACCTGGAAGTCTTCGCAAATGATCTACCGAGAATCCCGAGCGAGCAAGAGATTGATTTTGGTATTGACCTTCTTCCTAACATGCATCCTATATCTATTCCTCCCTACAAAATGGCTCCAACTGAGCTAAAGGAGTTGAAGGAGAAATTAAAGGACCTTTTAGATAAGGGTTTCATTACACCGAGCAAGTCCCCATGGGGTGCACCGGTTCTCTTTGTCTAAAAGCAAGATGGTTCTCTCCGTATGTGTATTGATCAGCAATTGAACAAGGTCACCATCAAGTACAGGTACCCTCTACCCAGAATTGATGATTTGTTCGACTAGCTTCAGGGTGCCAAGTGCTTTTTGAAGATAGATCTCAGATCCGGGTACCATCAACTCAAAGTTTGGGAGAGTGACATCCTGAAGATAGCCTTCAGGACGCGGTATGGTCATTATGAGTTTGTGGTTATGTCTTTTGAACTAACGAATGCTCCTGCAACTTTGATGGACTTGATGAACAGGGTGTTCAAGCTATACCTTGACATGTTCGTGACTGTGTTTATTGATGACATCTTGATATACTTTTGAAGCGAGGAGGAGCATGCCGCTCATTTGAGGGTGGTGCTACAGACTCTTAGGGATCGCTAGCTATATGCTAAATTCAGCAAGTACAAGTTTTGGTTGACCACCGTGGCATTTTTGGTCTATTTTTTATCAAGTGAGAGCATAGAGATGGACCCTCAAAATATAAAAGCGGTGAAGAATTGGCCTAGACCGGTGAATCCTTTAGATATTCGAAGCTTTTTGGGCTTAGATGGCTATTACCGAAGATTTGTTAAAGGTTTCTCATTGATTGCATCACCCTTGACCAAATTGATCCAAAAGAAGGTGAAATTCTAATGGTCGGAGGCTTGTAAGAAGAACTTTTAGGAGTTGAAGACTCGACTTACTTCAGCACCGGTGTTGACCCTACCGGAGGGTACCGATAGGTTCGTGGTGTATTTTGATGCTTTGAGGATTGGACTTGGGTGTGTATTAATGCAACACGAAAAAATTATAGCATATGCCTCCAGACAACTAAAAGTTCATGAGAAGAATTACCCGACTCATGATCTTGAATTGGTCACAGTGGTATTTGCCTTAAAGATATGGCGGCATTATTTGTACGGGGTCTACGTGGATGTATTTACATACCATAAGAGTTTACAATATGTGTTTACACAAAAGGATCTCAATCTTCAGAAAAGGAGGTGGTTGGAGCTACTCAAGGACTATGATATGAGTGTGCTTTACCATCCCGACAAGGCGAATATAGTAGCGAACGCACTTAGTAGACTCTCTATGGAAAGTGTGTCCTATGTGGATGAGGGGAAGAAGGAGCTAGCGAAGGATGTGCGTCAACTCACAAGGTTAGGAGTTTGGTTGGTTGACTCGACCAATGGAGGTGTTATTGTTCAGAATCGATCAGAATCATCTTTGGTGACTGATGTAAAGGCTAGACAAGACGAGGACCCCATTTTGGTAAAATTAAAGGAATGCATTATCAAAGGGTGGAGGTCTTCTCAAAAGGGGGAGATGGTGTGCTTCGGTACCAAGGTCGCTTATATGTTCCAGATGTTGATGATTTGAGAAGCTGGATGTTGCATGAGGCTCATGGATCCAGGTATTCTATCCATCCTGGTGCCACCAAGATGTATCGTGACTTACGAGAAGTATATTAGTGGAATAGCATAAATAAGGACATCGCAGAGTTTGTAGCTAAGTGTCCAAACTGTCAGCAAGTGAAGATCGAGCACCAGAGACCGGGTGGTGTGCTTCAGGATATGAGTATTCCTACTTGGAAGTGGGAAGAAATCAATATGGAATTTATTACAGGTTTACCTCGTACCCGTCGACAATATGACTCCATTTGGGTTGTGGTAGACAAGTTGACCAAGGCCGCTTATTTTCTATCGGTCAAGGCTACGGATTCGACAGAGCATTATGCCAAATTATATATCCAGGTGCTAGTTTGGTTGCATGGAGTTCCATTGTCCATCATATCAGACAGAAGTACCCAATTTACCTCTCAGTTTTGAAGGTCATTTCAAAAAGGATTTGGTACTTAGGTCAAGCTCAGCACAGAATTTCACCCACAAATGGATGGGCAAGCGGAGCAGACAATTCAGACTCTCGAGGACATGTTGAGAGAATGTGTGATTGACTTCAAAGGTAGTTGGGATGATCATTTGCCTCTTATCGAGTTTGCATACAATAACAGCTACCATTCCAGTATTCAGATAGCTTCGTTTGAGGCTCTCTATGGACGGAGATGTAGATTGCCTATTGGTTGGTTCGAGGTTGGTGAAGTGGCCTTGATAGGACCAGATTTGGTCCATAAGTCTATGGAGAAGGTACAGCTCATACGGGACAGGTTGAAAATAGCACAAAGTCACCAGAAGTCCTATGCCAATGTGAGAAGGATAGATCTGGAGTTCGAAGTGGATGATTGGGTGTTTTTGAAGGTGTCGCCTATGAAAGGAGTGATGCGGTTTGGAAAGAAAGGAAAACTCAGTCCTCATTACGTTGGCCCCTAACGGATTGTGAAACGGGTTGGCAAGATGGCATATGAAGTGGAGTTTCCCTCAGAATTAGCTTATGTGCATCCTGTATTCCATGTATCACTCTTAAAGAAGTGTTTGGGTGATCCAGCTCTAGTTTTCTCAGTGGACAGTGTTGGTGTAAAAGACAGCCTTAGTTTTGAGGAGGTTCTGGTGGAAATACTGGATCGCCAGGTTCAAATGCTAAGGAACATTGAAGTAGCTTCAGTTAAAGTTTTATGGAGGAATCAGCATGTTGAAGGAGATACTTGCGAAGCTGAAGTAGATATGATGGCTAGATACCTACATTTATTCTTTACCGGCTCAGTTCCAGCTTGAGGTATCAGTTTTGCCCTAAAACTCTGTTTAGTTTTCATGTTCAGTTCATGTTCCCAAGTTTTGTTTATGTATGTGGATGTATATATGATTTGTGAATTCAGTTCAGCAATGTGGTTTAAATAGGAGATAGTCATTCCATCAGTTTTCAGCTTAAATGATCAGTATTTGCATATGATGATTGCATTTCTCTGATTTTCTATATGTTTCCAACATTTAAGGAAGAATGTTCCCAAGGGGGATATATTATTATACCCCAAAAGTCCAAAGATCAGACCCGGGAGTGAAACGGAGAAAAATTTAAATTCTGGCATCAGGTCACAGAACGGGTCATGATGTGACCCGTGGGGGCAAACCACGAGTTGTGAGGTGACTCGTGGTGAGGCTCAGGAGGTGAGTTTGAAATTTGGGATTTAAGGTCCCCACGGACATGACCATGAGTTGTGGTCAGACCCCACGACCCGTTGATTTAGTCACGGGAAGTCATGACTAAGAAGGAGAAGAAATAAGGCAGTGTACCCCACGGAAGGTCACCATGATTCGTGTAGAGGATCAGGAGAAGCATGATGAAGCAAAGTAAAAAAAAATCCCAGGTAGTGTATGTGATGAGTGGTGACCATGAGTCGTGGTCACCTATAATGATTCTTGATGACCCTCTTGACGAGCCCCAGATGATTTGTTAGGCAGTGTACTTGACAGACGATGCCACGAGTCATGGCCTGAAGCGACGAGTCATCATCTCCCTCGTGAGGACTGGTAGGCAGTTATTTTCTACGAATTTAGTAATGTCTTTTTCGTAATTTCTATGATCCTAAGGCTTATCCTACGTTATTTTAAGTTATGAATGATGAGTTTTAAGAGGGTTAAGTTCATTTTAGGCCATTCTTACTCATGCATGCAAAGATAGAGAGTAGAGAGGTGATCAAGCTTGTTCTTCTTGAAATTCTCTTCAATTCCTCTTGGGAAATCAGAGAAGTATAAGAATTAGCTATAATCAGGTATGTAGAGATATGAGTGGGTGAATCTTTTCACACACATGCCCAATCTCTCTCTAAATCATGAATTTTCTATGTCAATTCTATGGGGTTTTAACCCAATGCATGAAATTCCTAATTCTCTACATGGGTATGATCTAAATGCGTTTCTATCATTGAATTATTATTCATGGACAAGTTTTTTGATATTTTCCATTAGAATCATGTTTCAAGATTTATAAATCTAAAATGCCCATTTATGAGAAATTCATGAAAGTTGAGATTTATGACGAATGTTATAGAATGATGTGATATCATGCTGAAAAGCATGTTTTCAAGTTACCCATGTTTATAATCATGTTTTCGAGTGAATTGAGTATTTTCAAGCATGTTGAAGTATTGGGCGATGCCACATGTTAAAGTATGATTTATGATTTCTCTGAATTGAGCTTACCAGTAGTTTTGGAGCGAAGACTCCCTATTATATTTCATCTTGTGGCATGGATTGAGCTAAAGCTTCTCATATGCATAAATTTCATATTTGAGATGTATTTAATTATTGAGCTTCGTCAATAGACGACAGTGAGCTTCGTTGAAAAACGATGGAGAGCATATGCATAATTTTTGGAGTAGTGTCTAGCACCGAGTAGGCTAAGGGTCGATCACCTTATGCCTCAGAACTACGCGCCAACGTAGGATTATACTTATATATATATATAAGACCTCCCTCGTGAGCTATCCCCTGCCCCGATTGGGCCCCGAGCTTGATATTGATATCATGGTATCGTCCCTAGCCTTGGCAGGGCTTTGGACGGCTCTACCCACTTGAATGTGATAGTTGGGACCACGTAAGATCTATCGTGGTATGTCGGTTAAAAGACGAGTCTCCCATTGTTCCTCATGATTTCAGTTATGCGTGTTCATCATTCATGATAAACAAATCTATATATGTTCTAAAGTAGGCTTGACTCAATGTTTAGATTTACCTATGACTATCAGATTTTAGCTTTGAGTCAATCGATTCAGTTATGATGTTATGCTATGTTGAGATCATGTTTTCAGAAAGATAGCATGCAAGCCTTACTCTCAAATTCTTATTTGTTTATGTCTTATATTATGCATGTTTTAAATGATTTTACTTATCTAAAGCAGTTTTATTTACCTTGCATACTTGGTACATTTCACGTACTGACCGCTACTGTATGTTGTATCGTTTCATGATACAGGCCCCGGCACTCAGGCTCAGCCCCGTTCTTAGCCAGCCTTTCAGAGTTAGCATCCTACGCTTGTGGTGAGTCCTCATCTCCCAAGGACCATGTTTATCAGATTTCTCTATGTATTTTCAGTTTTCAGCTTTATTGAGTTAGTTGGGGGTCTTGTCCCATTAACTTATCAGACTTGGAGGCTTTTCAGACAATAGGATGTATTCAGCTTCAGATTCGTGTATTACTGATTTATGTTTATTTCAGACTTTTGTTAAGATTATCATGTTAATGCTTCTTTTTTATTGATTGAGTTAGATGAATGCTTAAGCCATGAGTCAACTTGGGGTCTCTCGAGGCTCCTTGTCCCATGTGTCGATCCGAGCCTCTGTTTGGGTCATGACATACTCAGACTTCCCCTCAATTTGTGCTTTAAGTACCAAAACGAAAACAAAAAGTGAAAATAAATAAAATTACAAACAAAATGAAAAGAAATTATACCTGTGGTACTCTTGGGTTGCCTCCCAAGAAGCATCTGATTTACGTCGCGGCACAACATGGACTGTCCTTCTCAAGACATCCTCAAACAGGTGTTCCCTTTCGGGAACCATCTTCTTCTCTTTTTTTTAAGAGGGAACAACCTCCACGTTGTCCCTCTTTTCTTCCATCTTCTTCTTCAATTTTCGCCTCCATCATACTCGGGCTGAAGTTTCAACATGTCCTGCAACAGCGGACCCATGGAATCTACACCCCACACTTAGCATCTGACAACACACTGATCTTACAAAGATCTCTGTAGTGTGTGGGTGTGTTGATTTTCTAGTAGACTCTAAAGAGCTCTTTTTCCTCATTAACCTTCATTTTGAGGGTACCTGCTCTTGCATTTATTATAGCTCCTCCAATTGCCAAGAATGACGTCCCAGGTTCAAGGGTACCTTATCAACCACCTTAAAACCAAGAATGATGAAGTCATCAGGTATAATGAGTTTACCTACTTTGATGAGAAGGTCCTCGATTATTCCCTTTGGTGCCACTGTGGACTTATCTGTCAGCTGCAGCATTACTCTTGTGGGCCTTGGCTTACCAAATCACAGGGTGTTAAATATAGATAGGGGCATTAAATTGATCACTGCCCCTAAATCACACAGAGCCCTTATAATGTCAGCTTCACAAGTTTGTACGGGGAGGGAAAAACTTTCTTGGTCCTTGAGCTTTTTCGGCATCTTGCTCATCACCCTGTAGAAGCACTCCTAAGTAAGTGCCATTGTCTGAACATCCACCAACCTCACTTTGTTGGCCACCACATCTTTTAAGGACTTGGCATACTTTGGAATTCCCTGCAAAACATCAAGTAAAGGAAAATTAATGTGAAGTTCTTTGAATATATCAAAGAACTTTTTAAAGCATTCTTCCTCCTTGCTCTTCTTGAGCCTTTGTGGAAATAGTGGTGGTGGTCTCTGTGATGGCTGCAATGATGATTGTGCATTGTGTTTTGCAGCACTCTGAATATCTTCTCTCTCAGTGGATGGACCCTGTCTAACTAGCTCCGACCGCACCTCATTTCTCTTTTCTATAGGTGGTGCATCAGCCAACTGCATGCCACTTCTCAGACTGATGGCATTGACTTGTCGAGGGTTTGTATCGGTATCACTGATTAACCCTCCCTGAGGTCCAGTATGCTACGCAACTGCCAGCTGACCCATCTACTTCTCTAGATTTCGGGTGGCCATCTGCTGGTTTTTCAAATCTGAAGCCATCCTTGCCTGATTCTCTGCCAGTAGGGTTTGAGTGGCCATGATCTTCTGCATCATCTCCTGAATGTTGTTACTGCTTGACTGGCCACTGTTCTGCATGTTTTGCTACTGATACTGCTACTGCTGAGGCTGCTGGTAGCTCTGACTCTGATTGCCACCCCAAGAGAAATTTGGGTGATTCTGCCAATTCTTATTGTAGATGTTCCCATAATTCTTATTGTTTCTCTGAACATTTCCTACAAAGTTGACTGATTCAGGATTGGCCCCGCAAGAGTTTGCATTGTGCCCATTATTACCACAAATTTTGCACTAACTAGGAGCCTGCTGGATTGCATTCCCTTTCCCTATGGTTGGTTCATACTCAGTTTACTAAACTGAGTCATCATTTGGTGCTGCAATAACGCTAGCTGTGCTGCCAAGGCATTGATACTGTCCACTTCTATCAGCCCTGTTGCTTTCTTTCCTGCCCCTCTTGATGATTCGCTATGCCACTCTGGATTTCCTTGAGCAATTCGGTTCAGAAGAGTGTACATCATATGTCTTCTCCAGTGCTTGCCAACCCGATGCAGAGTCTAACAAGATCTTCGTATGTGGGTCTAAACTCTCTACAAAGGTGTGAACTAACACCTCATTGGACTGTTGGTGATGGGGGCAGTCTCTCAACAATGACTTGAACCTTTCCCAAAACAAACACAAATTCTCATCCAATCGCTGCTTGAAACTTAATATTTCACTTCTAAGCTTGGAAGTCTTGCCTGAGGGGAAGAATCTGATGAGGAACTTCCTCGCTAGGTCATCCCAAGAAGTAATGAAATTTGGTGGCTCATCCTTCAACCACCGCTTTTCCTCTCCCAATAGTGAAAATGGGAAGAGGGTGAGTCGGACATAGTCAGTTGACACTCCGGTGGGGGAAAAAGTGTCATTGATCTCCAAAAAGTTCTGTAAGTGCTATTGTGGGTCCTCATGTATCATTCCAGTGAACTAGCCACTAGAATGTAACAGCTACACCATGTTCTATTTTAGCTCAAAGTTTCCTCCGGGCTCCAATTTGTAGATACTGGAGGTCACATTCGTCGCTAGTGGGATTGCCACTTCGCGAATTGGTCGGGCTGCCATTGGTTTAGGCAACAACTATTCTTGCCCTGCTGGTGGATGTTGTTGTAACTGCTCTTGTAACCCCTTCAATTTCTGCTCTAGTGCTTCTCTCTGAAGCAAATGTAATTTGCGTTCAGGCTCCAACAAAGCTTCCACCAACTCTCTATTCCTTGTCAGTTCGGCAAGGACAACCTGTTACCTACAATAGAACAGACTAAGACCAAGTTTTTCAACATTAAGAAAAATAAAAGTCACAAAAAAATTAAAAATTCACTAAATACTTCCAGTCCCCGGCAAAGGCGCCTAAAACTTGGTGCGCCAGTGCAAGCGTATGCGATCGTACAAGTAATACAGTGACTCGTGAAGAGCTGGATGTCGAACCCATAGGAACTGGACAAATTCAGCAAATATTCAAGTTCAAGTGTTATATTAACTTTCTCAAGTGTTGATTTTAGATTTTGGTTGTTCAAACTAAATCTAGGGGTGATCACAAAATCATTGGGAAACAATAACAAGAAGCATCTAGAGTTAAGGCCTGACAATCATGCAATGCTACAATTCATGATGGTTCAAGTATTAAAACTTTAGTTGTCGTCTCACAGAGTTAAAATGCAGTGTTCTTGGTCTTTCGAGCCTCTAAACACAACAAACTAGTCTCACACCTACATCGTTGAGCACTGATGTGACAATGCTAAGTCTGTGTCTAGCCATTATCCCATTTAATTAACCAAGCAAGGCAAGTTAGGTATAGTTTTTATCCTAACCACAAATCCTATCGTAAAGACAAGAACTTTCTCCCTACATTCTTTAGTTCTAACCTAGGGTTACTCTTTCGAGTTTTTTCCTAAGCTTAACAAGTTTGTTTTCATGGTGATCAAGCATAAAAACAACAATAATTAAGAATGCAAGACAAAACAATAACCAAAACTAAAACCAACAATGAATTCATGCAATTACATTCATATCATGTGGCCTCAACCCTAGAGGAAGGGTTTTGGCCACTCATGTTCATACAATTAATCAAAAACATGATTAAAGCAACGTACTTACAAGAACGGTAAAAGAGTGAAAAGCTATGAACCCTAGGTAGAGTTTCCTTCCTTCTCCCTTTGCTTCTTTCTGTTTCCCCAAAAATATTTCAAGATAATAAAATTAGGAGCTAAGTGTTTAATTTATTCTAAGTGAGAAAATTGCAAAATTTTTCCGTGGATGGACCAACTCTGTGTCACGGACCTGGATGCCTCAATTTGCCTCTGTGGCACGGACTGGTCATGCAGGCTCATTGTAAAACTCGGCATCGACATGTCAAGGGCGCAGACTATGTGCGTCGCCTGGCGTGGCACGACACTAGTCGCGCAGTCCGCATAGGCGTGACACAGCAGTAGCGTGCAGGCATTGCCTCACTTGTCCTCTCACGCACGCATGCTCCTGTGTAGCACGGCACCTAGTGCGCATGCGCAGAGGCGTGAACACGGTGCTGGTCGCGCAGGTCTGCCGGCGTGGCACGCTGGGCAGTGCGACATTGATATTTTCATGCACATTTCATGCAATCTTCCTCCAACATTTCATCTTGTTTGTGCATCATCAATTTAAGCTCCTCCTAGCATTTTTTACCTACAAAACAATGGCTAATCATATTTATTAGTATATGCACTTGTTTATACAAAATCACATGAGAATGTAATCAATTAGATTAACAAACATGACTTAAACTACGTTATAAAATAGCACTTGCGCATATAAACATGCCCAAGATCAGCTATGCAAAATTCATGAAGGAATTTCTCAAAAAGAATAAGGTTGTTGATGTAGGCACAAGAGAGGTGACGCACCACTATAGTGCAATGATGGCAAGCAATCTTGCTTCCAAGAGAGAGGACCGCGGAGTTTTTACCATTCCTTGCACTATTGGAATTTGCGTGTTCAACAAGGCATTATGTGACCTCGGTGCAAGCACTAACTTGATGCCTTTCATCATCTTCAAAAAGTTAGGTTTGGAGAATTCTAAGCCTTCTACGATAAGGCTATTGATGGTGGACTTTCTATCAAGAGACTCGTGGGAATTCTAAAAGATGCATTGGTCCGAGTGGACAAATTTATCCTTCCAGCCGACTTTGTCGTGTTGGATTATGATATGGATGTCGAGGTGCCCATCATTCTTGGGTGACCAATACTAGCCATGGGTAGGGCACTAGTTGATGTGGAGCTAGGGGAGCTCAAGTTTAGATTGGGTGGTGAGGAAGTCACCTTCAATGTTTGTCAACCCACAAAGCCCCCGAATGAATGTAAAGTAATAGCAGTCCTCGATGAAGAGGAGGAGCAAGACAAAAATTGTGAGACTGAAGTTGATTCGGAGGATAACTCTCCGGAGACTTCATGATTGAGGAGGTATCCGCCGTGCCATGATGAATATAATAAGGCACTTCTTGGGAGGAAACCCAAGTATTTTTTCTTTGATACTTTGATATTTGTGTTGTTTCCTATTTTGTAGGAAAATTGGATGAAGAACCAAGTGAAAGAAAAACGCAAGCACTAAGTGAGACCTGCGAAATGCAGGTACTCATGTGCGAGATGCAACTCAGTCGCAGAGAGGGGCCAGAAAGTTGAAAAAAATGGGGGGCTTCTGCACCTCACCTGCGAAATGCAGGTGCCAACCTGCGAAACATAGGTCTGGCGCAGTCCTAGGCCAGAATACCTGAAGAAAATTTGGAAAAAAAAAAAAGATAGTGAACTGTGAACCACCTGCGAAACGTAGGTGGCAAGTTGCAAAGTGTAAGTCAAGCGCAATTCATAAGCAGATCCCTGGGTAAAGAATGGGATCACCTGCGCTTGAAACTACGAAACGCGGGCACCTACCTGCAGTTGCAGGTCAAGCGCAGGAGCAGGTAAGTAATGTCATTTAAAGGTTGACCAACTCGTTGACTGACCCGACCCATGGCCAACCCAATCGGTCAAAATTCTTCTCCACTTCCCAAAAAGCACCTTTAACTAACCTTTTTACCTTCCCCATAACCTCCGTTACTCTACTTTTCCACCTTCACCGTTACTCCATTTATTCCCACCATTAAACCCACCAATCACTTCACCTTCCCTCCATCTATAAAACCCCTCACCCTTCACCATTTTCGTTATCTCACCATCTCTCACTACACTATCACTAAATCTAAAAGAACTTCAAGCTTTCGGGTTGGCCATTATAAAGAAGACTCCAAGTCTCAATCTATTTGTCTTTCTCTCTTCTCACTTGGTATGTGTGTTTATTGTTATCATTTTTCTTGCTATTTGAGGATGTTAGTACAAAAGAAGGCATGTTAAGTTCGAATTTTCTTAACCAATGTTCCCCATTGCCCATCTTGTGTTTTTCATTTTTGGAATATCCTTATTTGTTGGGGGTATGATTGGAGGGTTAAAATCACAATTCATGGGTAGAACTTCTTCTGAGAATGCTCTATTTCTTGTTTGTGCCTCATGTTTTGAAATATAATTGGAGGTGAAATCTGAGTAACCCATGTGTCTAGAATGCACAATTTTTCCGATGATAGATAGGTTGATGTCTTTCTTAAGGAAAAATCGTCATTTTTTTCTTTTGTGCTTCTTGGGAATGTGAAAAATGTGATGAGTGAATGATTTGAGTAAGTTCTGCTAATCCTTGTGAAAAAATGAAAAAAATTGTGTTTGAAAATTTGATGCTAGACACTGCCACGCACTTGCGAGTCGCAGGTCGGGTTCTTTGAAACGGAGGCTGAGGCGCAGGTGTCACGCCCTATTTTGAACTGGTCAAAATAATTTACAACTCCGGGCTCTTCTACCTGGTTAAAAAAGGTACAGAGTCGCCACCTAATTTTAAGAAAAAATATTAGAAAAACCATTTGAAAGAAAATAAATAAAATAAATAAATAATGAACTCTGTTTTAGTCTGCGACAACCATTGAAAATCTGGGGAAGGGTTTTATTTTGTTCCAAGGGGAAGGTTTTAGGCACCCCTCGGAACCTATCCGAAGATAGTCCTTAAATTTAGCCTAAGATGCATAAGGGGATAGTTTATTCTATCACTACCTTCTAAAAGGTGTTAAAAGAGGTTTAAAAGAAGGTCAAAAAAAGAGTTATTTGAAATAATTTGCGAGAAATATATAAGGTATATAAAATATATAAATGATATACATATAATATACGGTAGCGATATAAAGTGTATATATATTGCTAAATAGTTGCTTGAATAAAGTGAAGGAAATGTAGTAACATAATTAAATTGATTTGTAATAAAATGTAAATAATGTATGTATGTATACGAAGTAATATGCTTATAATATGCAAAATATTTTTAGTGTGAAAAATAATATATGTGAAGTATTAATATACATGTATACATAGAGTGTATAATGGAATATACATATGTAACTATATGTGAGTTACAAATGTCTAACGAGTATTTATACGTGTATATATAAAATAGTATATGTAGCATATACACATATGGAGATAAGTTATATACGAGAAAGATTGATCCATGATAAAGTAATTATACATATGCTATGCAAGTATGAGTATTTATAAATAGATGATAACATAAACTAAAGCATGTATATATGGATGGATGGAATAGTAAATACATAATATGTAAAAATAAATATGCATGCACTGAATAACTAGCACTGAAAACCGTCTTTACATTGGATGGTTTTGTGTTTTGATGATCCCTACCTTATTGAGGGCAACTTCTGTATTTATTATTTCCTTCATTGCTGCTCCTCCAGTAGACATTGATGGTATTCGTGAACCTGTTTCAGGTTCTCTACTTTACGGACACAATATTATTTTCGGTGTCATTATTCCTACTTCTGCAAGCTATAGGTTTACATTTTTACCCAATCTGGGAAGCGACATCTGTTGATGAATGGTTATACAACGGTGGTCCTTATGAATTAATTATTCTACACTTCTTACTTGGCGTAGCTTGTTACATGGGTTGTGAGTGGGAGCTTAGTTTCCTAAGAATTTGGTATAATAATACAATTTTTTTATATTTCTATTTAGAAAACTAAATGATAGTATATCAAGAAATTATAATATAATAATACGCAAAATATATTTGTAAAATAATATATGCATGTAAGATGTTATACCTCATACTCAAACTTTTTCTGAAAAATAAAAAATGGGCCAAATAGTGACTAAATTCTCTATTAGTGAACATTGGGTCAGCAGCCTATTTGACCTTTTTTTTTTCTTTTTTTTTTTTTAAGAAAAAAAAAAGGACAGATTATCAAACAAACAATTGGGCCTGCAGCCCATTCTTTTTAAAAGTTGGGCAGATTTTTCTATTATTGCGCCTAATTTTGAACTTGATTCATTAAACTAAAAATGTTGCTAAGACTAATTTTCTTAAAACGAGCTACTCATTTAAAATAATACATAAAAAAAAAATTAAATTAAGCCTTTTAAAAGAGGATACCATATTTTGTGCCCTTTTTTCTAAGAAACTCTTTAGGCAAAGCAAGATGTGAAAATACATTTATTTGCGACATGCTCAAAAAAATGTTGTAACAGAAGGGAAATCAATACTAAACAAGTTGTAAGTTTGTACAACATTACACAAAACACATAAAAGTTAACAAATAATAGCAAGAATAATATATGAATAAAAAAAGAGTTGTAAAGAGGAAGTGTAAGAATTGTTGAGCTCTTTTCAAGAAATCCATTTCTAAGTTTTAACTCGGAGAGATACAAGGACAATATTAGATGCGAGCCCGCATACGTTGGATAAAGTTGAGTTTCAAAGTTAGAACTCTCGGCTCCGGTTGCAATATGAAAGAAAAAACAAGAAAGGGTAAAGGATTAGAGTAGTTAAGCAAATCAAAATGTATACAAAAATAAGTTAACTAAAAAATATATAGAAATACTCTCAACAACATTAAATTTAAAACGAAGATATTCCTTATCATAAAAACTCATTAAGGAGTTCCAAACATTGGTTACTGTTGCTCTGCCATACAAGACCAAAACAATTAAGAACCAGGCAACAAATATAGATTTCTTGATCCCCACTTTAAAATTAAAACTATTTAGCACATAACAAATAATCTAACAGGGGCAGTCCCAAAAGGAGGAGGAAAAACAAATGCAGCTTTGCTAGTTAAAAATATGATCTCATTAGCATTTTCCCACTTTTAACTATTGGCTAACATTCAAGAGTTTGAATCCAAATATAACAAATCGAATAGCACTAGCTATATTTATTAATCAACAAATTTTTACTTAAGTGAATAACACAATTATTTAGTCAAATTTGAGAGGATTTACACCGTTCGAAATAATGAAAACACATATTATATATATTAATTACCAAAAGGAAATTTAAATCACAGCATACAATTGATCTTTGCTTCAAATTTTAAAGCTAAAAAAAGCTTTTCATGATAAGTTAGAAAGTGAGAACTTTATTCAAATGCACAGCTAAATCAGTGGAATATCTAATGACTACTACCACATTCCAACACCACAATAAACATCACAATAATCCCACAAATGGACAGCTAAACAATGTCACAAGAATCTCACAGATAGGCAACTAGACAATACTTAAAAATTTAAACGTTATATAGCTTATTTTAAATTGTTTTATATACCTATAAGTAAGTTACGAATGCCATTGAGATAAACAATATCAAATGGGCAGAAGACTCACAACCGATTGATCAAACAAAGGAAGAAAAAAAAAGAGAGAAATTTAGTTCCAAACAAACAATTAGCATATTACAAGGCTGACTGTAATTAATAGAAAATGATGGCATTTCTACCTCGTGTGGTGCAGCGATTGAAACAAAAAAATTATCGAGTCTTTGCTAGCTTTTCCAACTCCAAGTATGAGTAGAAAACAGAGAAAAAGAATGAGGGAATCGAAAGGAACAAGAGCAAAATAGAGAGAAAACCCAGTGTGTTTTTCCGATTCTGTTCTTGAGTATCCTATTGCTTTTTTTTGTTTTCGAGTCAGTGAGTTCGGATGTTTTTTCCGTGAATTTTTGAGTTATTTTCCCTTTCAATGCCTCCTTTTATAGGAGAGATTGAGGATTTTCAAAGTAAATTTTCAGAACTTGAGGATCCAAATTTGAATCCTCAAGTCTTTGATGGGATAGAGGCGTGAGGTAGAGGAGAAAATGATGAAAAGTTTGAAAATAAAGAGGGAAGAACATACCTACTCCTTTGCTCCATGCCAATAGCAGGAGAAGGATGAAGTCATGAACGGATTTTTCGATTGGGAAAGTGATGTGTCTGACAGATGGGAGAGAGGTCACGAAGGGTACGGTTGGGGTTCTAGGTCGCGGGTTTGATTGGGGTTTTGGGTTGGGGGTTTGGTTGCCGACGCCTTGTGGAGAAGGGGGGTTGGACGCCGGGTCTGGGCGGCGGAGGGTGGTGGTCGCGGTGGAAGGAGGTCTGGGGGGGGGGGGTGAGAGAGATCAAAGAGAGAGAAAGAGAGGCTTTAGGGGTGTTGGTCGATGGAGTGGAAAGAGGGGAATTTGGGTAGAGTTTAGATAGGTTTGGGTCGGGTTAGTGGGTTATTGGGGCGGGTTATAATAATCTGAACCACATATCTAATATTAGACGGCTAGGATTTAAAATAGATAAATGTATAAAAAAATATGTTAATTAAATATAAAACATATATTAAAGGGAGGAAATAAATGAAATCCATTAGATCAAGATTGATGGCTAAGATTAAATGAAAGAAGCACAATCCATGTGCTTGCTTATATGGCGCACATTCATTGGCTGAAATTTGTTGGCAAGGATTGAGAAATTATTCAGATTTTTGGCTCAATATGGCTATAATTGCAATTTCAAATAAAAACCAATTTTATTACAATTTTAGTCATTTTCTTGATAAAATTGCATTAATGGTAAGACTTTGAAATCATTAAATTGTAAAATCATTTCATTCTTGTAAAAATAAATAAAATCAAGATAAATTATTAATTGATTAATTTAATTAAGCTTCCGAACTTAAACAAAATAAAATGTTTTTTTTTTGCAAAAATAGATCAATTATAATCGACTTAAAATTGATAATTTAAACTACGCACTCACATAAAATACTTATTTTTTGACATGAATAATATAATAACATATATATATATATATATATATATACACACACACACACATACATACATATATGTATTTTTTTTTTCTTCGATGAAAAGTGTCAATATAATATCTAAAATAATTTAAAAATATTTTAAACAATTTAAACATTTTTAATTCATTTAAAATCTCAAAAGCTTAAAAAATAATTAATAAAAAAATGTGGAGAGTCAAAATTGGGTGTCAACAGCTTGCTCCTCTTCGACCAAGGATGATGTAAGAATCTTTGGACGAAGATGTTGACGAGGTAGCCAATTTTGGTCGACCACCGACGCATCCTTTTTTTTAGCATGGCTGAGATCTGGTTTCTGAGCTGCATATATATCACGGGTTCCACAAGAAATCAGGCCATATGTAGTTTAAGGAGCGAAAGTCATTGCGAATTGATCGTCTTTCAAAAATTTTCCCCAGTATGGAATTATAATGATACTAGGTTCTTTTTTCTATGGAAGATAAGAAGGTTTTGACACGAATAGAGTGAGTAAGTTCACGCTCGAACTTGAGCCGCCTATATATCCTAAAACGGATGGGAATTAGATCGAATGTAGTTCAGAAGCGGAAGACAATGGAGAATTTTGAGGATGCCCTCAAAACTTTCCCCAATATCGAATTTATGATTGACACTGGCCTTCTAACTGAGTTTGGGAAGAACTTCATAGCAAGACGCAGGAGAAAAAAACTATTGATGCGCTCAAAATTTGAAAATACAAATGACTAAATGGATAATTGGAGTCGAAGCAGTGGCCTTCGACTCTAACTTGTGAGTTTGATATTCCTCACCAAGCGATGCCTCAATCGCTGCTTAGAGGCAATTCCACATTGCGTTGAAGCTCCTGCATAACTGAATGTGCTGGATAAAATAATTAGTAATATATGTATAGATATATAAAATGTAAGGTGACGTAAAATAAGCTCATGAAATGACACCTCTCAGGTGTTAATTTATGAAAATGCGGCTTTGCAAGCCGAAATGACTTATAGAAATAATTTGAAAGAATCGAGTCGACCGCTAGAACTACTGGTTTTAAAGTCTGAAATAAATAGGCTTACTTTTTCTTCACGATGTCCTTGATAAAGACTTACAAAAAATGAGGTTTTAGGCCGATGATTCATGATAATGGTGTCTTTCGGCGATAATCAATGAAAATGAGGCTTTAAACCAAATTATTCATCATGATGAGGCTTTTTTAAGACAAATGATTAATGGTGCTTTTAAAGATAATACAGTTACAAAACGTTTGTGCAATATACTTGAAATCAATTGTGCAGTGCATTTGAAGGTTATTAAAAAGCCATGTGTAGTGCATTGCGGTGCGCTTGAAAGCAATTAAAAATAATGCTTGCATTTGCGAGCAATTGTGCAGAGTATTTTGAAATAAATTGAAAGCTATGTGTGATGCATTGCAAATACATGTGCAGTGTAGAGCATTTTTTGAAATAAATTGAAAGGTAGGTGTGGTGTATTGCAAAGCATTTGAAGAAATTAAAGCACGTGTGGTGCCTATGCATAGTACTTGAAAGCAGTGTACAAAGCATATGTAGAGCATTTGAAGAAACTAGAGCATATGCAGAGTATATCAAAAATTAAAGTATGTGCAGCGCATATGCAGAGTATTTAAAAGCAATGTGCAGTGCGGTGTAGAACATTTGAAATAACTTGAAAGCCAGTTATGATGCATTGCAAAGTATTTTAAGAAATTAAAGTCATGTGTGGTGCATATGTAGAACATTGTAAAGCATTTTGAAAGCAATACGAAGTGCATTTGCAAAGCACTTTAAGGAAATTGAAAGTGATTTGTAGTGCTTTTGAAGTATTTATGCATTTGGTAGTTTTTACAAATTTCAAATTCATAGATTTTGAAAATTATTTTATTCTAAGAGGCATAATTTTCTCATTAATACTATAAGAAACTTAAACCGTTTGACGCGTAATTCAGGCAAAGTTGTAAATATTGTCACTTTTCGGCTTCTACGATATCGAAAATCCTGCACTCAAAGAAAATTTATTATTTTCAGGAAAGGTTAATTCGCGTTGACTTTGAAAATCTGGCTCTTGATACTTTATGCTTCCCGCTTCGTTTGGATTTGTAACCCCCCATCTATTATAAGTCTTGGACAATATATATAAAAATAATATTAAAATAAATAAAATCAAATAATGATGATAGTTATTAGAAATTGTGTTATTTCTAAAATATGCATGGAGATAGAATTGCAAAAGATCTTTCTGTCAAACTTTTATACTATGACGCGTTTGTGAAACAAAGTGAACATCTTTTATCCAAAATCCTTCTCTTGTCTAATGAGTTGGGTTGATTGTATTCTTTTTGATGTCCCTTGACATATCCCTGCAATGATGCCCTCAAAATTGCCTCAGTTTCTATCATGGGAGATGTAATGAATTCTCGTCGTAATGAGGTGACCCTTGTATACGTTGTATACATATATCGCAAGGAAATGAGTCCAGCATGGTCTCTAAATGCACTTCTCAAAAATCCTAGTTTAAAGGGCCTATCCCTCTATAGGCTTCCTACATATTCAGGAGGACTTAAAATAGGTGTAGCTCATTGCATACAAGTAAAAAAAGAGAAAAAGAAATTGAAAATTTTCTCATAATGTCCCTGAAGACGATGTAGGCCACCTACATATCCCGCCAAAGGGATCAGGTCATAATGTAGTTCAAATACATGAAAAAGATGCTTTGGATTTTCTATTATAGAGAGACTGGACCCGATATGGGTTGCCTACGTACCCCACTGTGGGAAGTCAGGTCGAGATGTAGTTCTGTTACATAGAAAGACTTTGCATAAATGAAAATAAATAAACTCCTAGATATAGTATCTCTTGACAACATCTGCATTAATGGCCCTCGACCACACTTCGCCATCCATCTCTGCTAGAATCAGTGTGCTCCTCCAGTCAATACTCGGTGAACCATATATGGCCCTTGCCAATTAGGTGCAAACTTTCCCTTAGCCTCATCTTGATTCGGGAATATGCGCTTCAATACCAATTGCCCCGATTGGAATTGTCTCAATGTTATCTTCTTGTTGAAAGCTCTAGCCATTCTATTTTGATAAAGCTGACCGTGGCAAATCGCATTCACTCTTTTTTCATCAATGAGCATCAATTGTTCATACCGACTTTTCACCCATTCTGCATCACTCAACTCAGCTTCTTAGATAATTCTCAAGGATGGTATCTCTACTTATACTGGTAACACTACTTCTCTTCTGTAGACCAAAAGATAGGGAGTTGTCCCAATTGAAGTCCTAATCGTGGTGCGATAGCCAAGGAGGGCAACGGCAGTTTCTCGTGCCAATGCTTGTAATTTTCAATCATCTTCCACAATATCCTTTTGATATTCTTGTTAGCCGCCTCAACTGCTCCATTCATTTGAAGCTAGTAAGGAGTGGAATTCTGGTGAGTGACCTTAAAATCCTCACATATCTCACGCATCAAACCGCTATTGAGATTAGCTCCATTATCTGTCACAATTTACTCAAGGATTCCAAATCGGCAAATGATGTTATTGCGAACAAAACCTACTGCCACCTTCTTTGTCACCGACTTGTAAGAAGATGCTTCTACCCACTTCGTCAAATAGTCAATAGCTACCAAAATAAACCTGTGTCAATTGGATGCGGCTGGATTAATAGGACCAATGACGTTCATTCCCCAAGTTGCAAAGGGCTAAGGAGAACTCGTCACATTAAGTTCATTTGGCGGAACTTGAATCGAATCGCCATGAATCTGACACTGATGACATTTTTGCATGAAGAGAATGCAGTCTATTTCCATGTTCATCCAAAAATAACTAGCTCGTAGAATCTTCTTAGACAAAGTGAGGCCATTCTTGAGATACCTCTTAATGTCATGGTACTAGGGCTCTCCATCTGGTTCTTCATCTACATGAAAACAATAAGCCGGTTGATCTTGCAGATTCACCTTGATAGGATCAATGTAATTCTTATCTGGGTGTTGAATCATAGAAGACAGGGTTGCCAAAGCATCTGCAAACTCGTTTTGAGATCTTGAGACATGTTTGAACTCTATCTTGACAAATTTCTTGCACAACTCCTTCACGTATGAAGGATATTCACATTCTTAGTGGTCCATTCGCCTTGCACTTGATGAACCAATAGGTCTGAATCACCTATAACCAATAATTCTTGTATGTTCATATCAACAGTCATTCTAAGTCCAAGAATACAAGCCTCGTATTCTGCTATGTTGTTGGTACAAGGAAATCTGAGCTTTGTCGAGATCAGATAATGTTGGCCTGATTCTGAAATCAATACTACTCCAACACCAACTCCTTTGAAATTTGCAGCCCCATCAAAAAACATTCTCCACCATGGGTATTCTTCTTAAATATCCTCTCCAATAAACAAGGCCTCTTCATCTGGAAAGTAAGTCTTAAGAGGCTTGTATTCTTCATCCACAGGGTTTTCAACTAGATGATCAACTAACGCTTGTCCTTTGATGGCCTTTTGGGTAACATATATAATGTCAAACTCACTTAATACAATTTGCCATTTTTCTAACTTCCCAGTAGTCATCGGCTTCTGAAAGACGTACTTAAGTGGATCCATACTTGAGATGAGATAAGTGGTGTATGCAAACAAGTAATGTCTCAATTTTTGTGTGACCCAAGTCAAGGCACAACAAGTGCGTTCCAACAAAGTGTATCGAGCTTCATAAGGTGTGAACTTCTTGCTCAAGTAATATATGGCTTTCTCTTTCTTCCTAGTTTCATCATGTTGCCCCAATACACACCCAAATGCATTGTCCGACATGGACAAGTATAGAAACAATGGTCTTCCCGGTTCTGGAGGAACCAAGACAGCGTATTAGACAAATACTCCTTGATTCTGTCAAAAGCTCTTTAGCAATCTTCTATCCATCTGGTAGCAGCATCTTTCTTCAACAGCTTAAAGATCGGGTCATAAGTTACTGTTGATTGTGCTATGAACCGATTGATATAGTTTAGACGACCAAGGAAACTCATAAGGTCCTTTCGACTCTTTGGAAGAGGCAAGTCTTGAATGGCCTTTATCTTTGATAGGTCTAATTCTATTCCGTTCCTACTCACGATGAACCCAACAGCTTCCCTGTAGAGACACCAAATGCACACTTTTGGGGATTTAATTTCAGATTGTATCGCCTCAATCTATCAAAGAACTTCAAATCCACCAAATGATCTGCACTCTCCCATGACTTGATGATGAAATCATCCACATAAACTTCAATCTATTTATGGATCATTTCATGAAATATAGTAGTCATGGCTCTCATGTAAGTGGCACCTGCGTTCTTGAGTCCAAAAGGCATCACTCGATAACAGTATACTCCCCAAGGCGTGATGAACTGTCACACCCCGCCTTGGGGGGTATGACTGGTACCTGGTGCCCTACTAGGACCTGAACTACTAGACTGCTGAGCCTGGGCACATCTGGTGCCTAGCTGGCTCTAACTCACATCTCTGGAAACAAAGGGCTATATAACGGCTGTAAACACAGCCCCCGGCCCATTGGCCTATAGCCTCCTGTACCCGTAATAACAGCTAACCAGAAACAAGCAACTATAAGGAAACCTATGCGGGCCGACAAGGCCACCATGCTGTCTAGTTATCTATAACTCAACCCTGAAGTACTGGATAGCTACGTGACCGGCAAGGTCACCACTACTGTCGAACTATGGCCCCACACGGCCAACATAAAGGAAACAAAAGTACTAACAGCTATACAACTGCACGGCCTCACACGATCGGCTCATCTGACCACAGGGTAATATACATACAGACTGCAAGCCTCTAGGAATAGCAATCGAAATGATCGGGATAGGGCCCCGACCTACCCATACTGTACAACAAAAGAAAATGGAATACACCTCTGGGATTCAGTCTCCGGATGACAGGAGCTGAATGCTCGATCGCTGACAAGAATCACGTGGTATCGCCTGCTCGTCTATGAGTACCTGCAGGCAAGTAATGCAGCGCCCCACCGGGCGTCAGTACCGCTGGTACTGAGTATGTAAAGCAATAACTGAAAGAAATATCTGAAAATAACAATACAACTGATGAAACTGAAGTAGAAAGGAATGGATTAACTGTCTGATAATGTAAATCATACCTTCTTTTAATTATACTGGAAGGAGTAGGAGTCATACCTGGAGATTTATCGTCCTACTGTCGATCTACTCATATCTACTGTACATGGCATAACATATCATAACATCACATAGCACACACAAACCTTACCCGGCCCCCATAAGTCGGGGGGTACAACCAGCACAGAATCTATACCCCTACCCCGGTCATTCCATCTCCTGTAATAACCATAAGCATCCCGCCGGTCCCCTGGGTATGCATTTGGGCTCGCTGAGCCCCTGACTATAACTGCATCTGAGTCCGGAGGTCTCCTGAATCAACACCCAGGCGTATCCGCTCGACAGGGGTGTATAAGGGCCGACCAAGGCACAATATGGGGAAAACTGACATCCCATCTTCATCCCCTGTGGGACGGCATGCCACTCCGTAGAGCGACGTATCCTCGTCCTCTGGCGGACGAGTCGATACAGCTATTAACCCTGGGGCGGTCATGGATGCTAGGTAATCCAACCCCAAGACAATACAATGGTCTCAACTAGTAATACTATCTGCATATATCACATGCTGAAGCTAATAATTATAATGTATCTGTGTCTACTGTGTGATGAACTAGTAATGGTAATGTGTACGTACTTAATACATGCTGAGACTGATAATAGTATATATGTATAAATATAATCTTCTGCCATGCTGTACTGAGTCTAACACTGAACAAGATATAGTTTTTCTACTGAAAACCATGTTGTATACCGAGTTTCTATAGTAACATGATTTACTATCTCTAACATGCTTCCTAAACTTCATTTTAACCTATCATTCTACTTCTGAGATGCCTTATAGATATTACATTGTTTTACTGGGTTTCAGCTGAATACGGTAATATCCTAACATTCTGTACTACATCACGTACTGAGCATGCTGTGCAGTTCCTAACACGTGTATTAGAATCTATATCGTGCTATCAAGTTTCGTGCTAATCATAACCTGATGCTTCTAATATCGTACCAACATTTGTAACAAACATAATACATGACTTCTGAACATTCTACTGGCCTTTAAATTACTTTACTATACCGAGATTACTAACTTGCCGAGGAAAACTAACTTTACATACCTTATCCTCGAACTATCCGTCTGTCGGACGAGGCTCGGCCGGTACTTCAACTATTTTCTCCCAACTGCATTCATAAACATGTCAATTAATACTAAATACAGCTTTATTTTAAAGAGCAACGTCACTTTCGATATAGTTTATAGCCTAAACTTAGGCTTATCGAAAGACGGTCGAAAACTCGCTATTTTTTAGAGGTCCAGAAGGGAGAACTATTCACTTCTCAGCTAGGAACACATAGACACTAGTTTGGAGCGATTCTACTTACCTTAGCTCGGTGGCTCGACGATTCGTCGGCCATATTTCACGAAACTAAATCCATAGGAATGCTCTCTGCTGCTAAATACCTCAGTATCTGGGGTTAATTTGAGTTTGGACAACGTTTAGCAGCGTAATCGGACGAAAATTATATTACTTCTTCGTTCTCTCCCTGTTCTCCTGCGTTTTCTGGAAATTTTAAGAGGTTTTAATGAAATTAAACCGAAGTGGGGCTTTATATACTTGGGCCTGGACAAGGCCAACGTGTCACGGAGCCAACGCGGAGGCCTCACCTCCGTGACACGCTGCCATCGCGGAGGGGCTCTGCCTCGGCTCCTTCCGCGATGGTTCGACAGGTTTCTCATCCGATCTTTTCCCGGGCCTTTCTCTAGCACGTATGGCCTTCAAATATGCTTAACCAACGTGCGAATAGGTCATCTAGGTGCCGGGAATCCTACGGGGTATAACATGAACGTTGTTTTCTCGGCATCTTCCTTGTCCATCAAAATTTGGTGGTACCCTGCGAAGCAATCAACAAATAACTGTAACTCATGCTTCACACAATTATCAATAAGTATGTGAATGTTTGGGAGAGGGAAATCGTCATTCGGGCTAGCCTTGTTGAGGTCCCGATAATCCACACATACTCTGGTTTTTCCATCTTTCTTTGGTACCGGAATGATGTTGGCTAGCCAAGTAGGATACTTCGTGACTCGAATGACATTTGCATCAAATTGCTTGGAGACTTCTTCCTTAATTTTTAAACTCAAGTTTGGCTTGATTTTTCTCAACTTTTACTTTACTGGAGGATAAGATGGATCGATTGGTGTGAAATGATGTCTGTTCTTAGACCTGGCATATCATCATAAGACCATGCAAACACATCCACATACTGTCTTAGAAGATCAATCAACTCTTTCTTTTGGGACGGGGTTAGATGGACATTGATTCTTGTTTCCCTCACTGACTCCAAATCTCCCAAATTTATTGTCTCTGTTTCATCAAAATTTGGTTTTGACTTATTCTCGAAGTGTTCGATCTCCTTAGTCAACTCTTCAGGTTGCATGTCTTCTTCATATTCTTCAAACTCTTCATTGCCATTTAGGGTTTGTTCACTTGTTTCATTACATGTCACATTCACAGTATCGGCATATTTATTAGTGTGTTCGCTGAAAGGTAAAAGAGAAAATAATTAAAAGAAGATAATGTGAAATTAAAAATAGAAAAGCATAGTTTGTATTTGACATTGAAGATTTCAAAAGATGGAGGCAAAACACATAAAATTCATAAACATGATTCAGGCCTTAATTTTAAATCGTGGTATTTCACAAAATATTAATACAATTATCTACCAAGATTCCCAGAGAACTGGGGACGGGGTACAAGTTTAATTGTTCAGAGCATCTCTAGGCTCAGCATCCCAGATGGTTGGAGACTCAGCGCAATCTTTCAAAATCACGTTGCATTCAGCTTCCTCTTCAGCAATAAATAGGTTCTTGAGTCCTTCCACAAGGTTATCTTCAGCAACTTCGTCTAACATTTAGGCGACAATTGACTTGGCAAATGACTGGTCCAGTGATGGGATAGGCTTCGGCAAGAGAATGTCACCTTTTCTTTTGAGACTAGCCAATGAGACTTCTTCAGGAGTAGGCTCATATCTGAAACCGAAAGTATACTTTTGACTAGGCAACTGAATCGGCTCCGTTATTCCATTCAGGTTCACTCCAAGACCTCGTCTAGGCTCAAAACCGTTCTTCAACATCTCCCAAGACACCATCATAAGCACATGTGGCAATTTTACCCTTTCAGCTCGAGTAGCACATAATTTCCTTACCATGGTAAAAGGATCCATCCAACTTTCTCACACTTTCAATAACAGGGACTGAATTGTCGGGGTAGATCAAATTGTTGCATTCTCCATGAACCACAATTTTCATGATTATTCCAAACAAATTTTAAGGTCTGATGCAAGGTGGAAGGGACTGCACTAGCCATGTGGATCCACGGCCTTCCTAACAGCAAGTTGTAACTAGCAGATATGTCCAGCACCTAAAACTCCATGATGAACTCCAGGGGTCCAATTTGCACTGCCAAGTCAACCTCTCCAATGACTCCCCTTTGAGTCCCATCAAAACCTCTAATCTTCACGTGACTTTCACGAATTTTCCTAATGTCAACTCCTAAAGCTCGGAGCGTAGTGAAAGGACATATATTAACGGTCAAGCCGTTATCAATCAAAACCTTATAAATGATTTATCCCTGCACTTGACGGTAATATTCAATGCTATCTTGTGCCCCAAACCTTCAGGCGGCAACTCATCATCATGGAAAGAGACTTTGTGGGCCTCTAAAATTTGTCCAACCATAGCCCAGAAGCTCTCGCTAGTGGTCTCAAATGGCACATGAGCCTCGCTAAGTACCTTCACCAAAGCACTCTTGTGAGTGGAGGAATTCATCAACAATGATAATAATGAAATTTGGGCGAATGTTTTCTTCAATTGTTCGACAACAGTATACTCCTTAGTCGGCATTTTCTTCCAAAACTCCTCTACTTTGGCCTCTGTTACAACTTTCTTTGGGTTATTTCTCTTGCTCAATACTCCTCGTGCTATGTCCGCTGGGGTGTCCCAGACCTTTGTCATTCCTGCAGCAACAGTTTCTACAACCAACTTTCCTTTCCCTTTACTCCTCGTGTCAGTATGGTAATTCCAAGGGACAACCTTGGTGTCAAAAGAAGGTGCTTGAGTGACTGACGTTGTGATCCTGGGTTTGGAAATGAAAACTTCCACTTCATTAGCGTCCTCACCAGTACAGTAATTATGGGAGCAAAAAAGGCTGATGATGCGACCTTTTCCTCATTTTGACTGGCACAATGGTCCCTTCTAAACTACATTCTTTATCAATGGAGTTCATGTACACATAGCATTATCATGATTTGGCAGAGGATTGTTGCTTACATTAGGGGAGCACCTTTGAGTTGAATGACTCCTTCTTTGATCAGTGCCTCAATCTTGTCTTTGAGAGTAAAGCAATTTTCAGTGCCGTGTCCAGCAACTCCAGGGTGATACACATAATGCTTAGTCTCGTCATACCATCCGGGAAGGGGATTGGGAATTCTACCTTGTATTGGAGTATCCCTGTGATTCTCAATCTTTTATATAGTTGGGCTAAAGGTTTGGCTAGGGGTGTATAGGTTTTGGATGACCTTTTTTCAAAGTTTGGGCGGGGTCTAGGGGCATTTGGCGGACGAACTTGTGGTTGGCACTGGGGTTGAGGCTGAGGTAGGTTGATATTGTGATGGATTCTTATATGCAGGTGATCGGGGTGGAAAATATGTTGGTTGTGTATGGTAAACAGGATAAGGCGCGGGCGAAGGTTGGTAGTATGGTTGAGGAGCTTGAGTGTACTGGTTATGGTATGAAGGCTGGGATAATGGGTTTAGGAAGGTTAACATCTAGTTTGGCCTACGTTCCTGATGGTCATGATAGCGGACACTCCGTCCCTCTTCTTCTTAATTGCTCCCCCAATTGAATCTGACTGAATTGCCATACTTGTTGCTTGCAAGGCTGCCAAATTTGTGATTCTCCCAGTTTTAATGCCTTCTTCTACGAACTCTCCCATCCTAACGGCTTCATAAAACTTTTGTCCCATCATGCTCAACATCCTTTCATAGTACGTCACATCCTTTTGAGACTGTATAAAGAGAGAGGTCATCTCACTTTTTGCCATCGGAGGTTGGATTTTTGTGGCATCTGCTCTCCATCGCATAACATATTCTCTGAAAGATTCTATTGACTTTGTTTCTAGCTTCATCAAATAGAACCTATCTGGAATGACTTCAGTGTTAAATCTGAACCTCTCCATGAATTCTTGGGGGTTCGCACCCCAACTACGCCATTTTTGCGGATCTTGGCTTGTGTACCAATTAAGGGCTTCTCCCGTCAAGCTCCTTATAAAAGCTTCATCCTGATGGCCTCATCTCTACCTACTCCAACTAGTTTATCATAGTACGACCTCAAATGGGTACGAGGATTTCCTTTTCCATCAAACATATCAAATTTCGGCACCTTATATCCTACAGGCAACTCAATGTCTGTATGAACACATAGATCCTCATACTCAAGCCCTTCATATCCCTTATGGATTTGGATGCTTTCGAATGCTTTCTTTAGATTACGGATCTCCCTTTCCATATTCTCGTCTACCTTAGGTCTTGCTTCTCTCTCCATCTCCTTATATGGATCGTTTTTTGGATGAGGCATGGTCGGAATTGGGGTAGTGAAAGGTTGTGGTGCCGCTACATATACTGGTGGCACATACTGCGTGCTAGGAATAACAATGTGTGTCTCTAGTATGTGTTGGCTCGTTTGGTGATTTTGGGTGAATGGGGTAGTTTGAACAAGTGGAGGTTGAGGAATATCTGGAGTAGTGAAGGGTAATGGGTTGGTTTGTTTTAGGTTAGCTTGTTGCGAGTTGGATTATTGTAGGTTGATGGGTGGGTTGGCAATATTCATGTTGGTTTTGTAGGGTGAAGAGTTCGGTGAAAAGTGTTGAGGAGCGGGCGAGTTAACATGCGAAAAGTTGGTGGGATAGTTGCACTCATTTTCTGTTCGGGAAGTGGTGTGTTTAGGCTAATGGAAAGATTGGTGAGGTTCCGAAGTCGATCAATTTCACTTTGCATGTTGGCCATTTGCTGCATCATATAAGCAATATGTTCATCATGAAGGGTTGCATTTTCTCCTCCCGAAGTCTCCAACTTGTCGCTCGGAATGGTGACAATCCCTAAACTAGCCTGACCGGATGCACTTGAATCAGTCATATTGGCGGATGCTTGTGCTTTTGATCTTGTAAAGTATGTATGATCTGCCAGTCCGTAGTCAACATGAATCAACCTTTGGGGAAATAATAAAGGGAAAAGGGTTCAAAACACACTCTAACTTTGCCCGAAATTGCTGTTACACACTTCAACTTTGCGGGGGTCCTATGACCCCCCTGAACTACTTTGAAGTGGAATATGTTCATCCTTTAAAAGTAACACCCAGATTTGTGTTAAATGGTGAAAAACACACGCTACACGTGTTATTTTTTTATTTTCTTTATTTTCTTTTGTCCTTTCTTCTTATTCTTTTTCATTTTTTTCTTCTTTTTTTTTAAATCTCTTTTCTCCTTCTTTGCTCTTACTTTTCCTTCATGTTCTTTTCCTCTCTTTCATGGCTTCTTTTCCTTTCTTTCTCTTTTATCTTCTATTTTATCTTTTAAATTTTTTTTAATTCTTTCTTGTAAAGTCAAATAAGTAGAAATATTTTAGAGGTAATCAGTTAGAAAGAAAGAAGCATCAATAGTGGCTGAATTTTTTTTTTTTGACAAAGGGTTCAATTTTTTATTGTAGCATATGTTTTTAGCAATTGTTGTTGTTGGAGAAGTTATTTTTTCAATTGAGTTATTTACTTTACTAATTGGAGTGATTTTGGAGATTTTTATTACTATTTAGATTTTTTTGGTGATGGATTTTTGAAAATCCATGTCATGCCATAACTTTAATGGTGTTAGGGATGTTGAAGAATGGGTGAGTTTCATGGTGATGACAGATGAATTGGATACTAATAGATGTGCAAAAAATATAATAACTTTTAATGGTGGTAGTGTCACGCCCCGCCTTGGGGGGTATGACTGGTGCCTGGTGCCCTAGTAGGACCTAGACTACTAACTGGTGAGCCTAAGCACATCTGGTGCCTGGCTAGCTCTAACTCAGATTTCTGGAAACAACGGGCTATATAACAGCTGTAAACACAGCCTCCGGCCAACTGGGCCTATAACCACCTGTACAAAACTTCAGCTAACCAGAAACATACTTACAAAGGGGGAAACCTCTGCGGGCCGACAAGGCCACCATGTTGTCTAGATATCTGTAACTCAACAATAGAATACTGAATAACTACGTGACCGGCAAGGTCACCACTACTATCAGACTATGTCCCCACACGGCCAACATAATCAACAATGCTAAACAGCTAAACAAAATGCACGGCCTCACACAACCGGCATAACTAACCACAGGGAGATGAATATATACAATTTGCAAGCCTCTATGAGTACTGATGAAATGGTCGGGACAGGGCCCCGGCCTACCTATGCTGTACAATAAAAGAAAATGAACTACACCTCTGAATATCAAGCTCCAGATGACAGGAGTTGATGACTCTATAAGCTGGCTAGAATCACGAGGGATCGCCTCCTCGTCTATGAGTACCTGCAGGCAAGTAATGCAGCTCCCCAAACGGGCGTCAATACCACTGGTACTGAGTATGCAAAGCAACTGGATACAACTGAATACAATAACATAACTAGCAATTCTGAATTACAGGAGATAACTGAATCTGTAAGAACTGATAAGAACTGAATCAGACTTTCTGTGCTGTGATAGGGCAGGAGCGTACCTGTAGACGCGACGTCCTGCTGTCTATTAACTAATATATAACACATAAATACATATATATATATATATAGCAAACAAGAGCCAATACCAACCCCCATAAGCCGGATGACACCAAACAAGCAAACAATCTATATACCCCTACCCGGGTCAAAACCAGCCAAAAATAAGTCACTCCACTGATCTGCTAACTACGAGCACCTCTGCCGGCCCCCTGGGTCTCCGGCTCGGGCCATAGCCTCCGATATAAATAACCGTGTCTGAGTCTGGAGGACTCCTATACTGTATCTGTAACTGTAACTGTATCTGAATCTGTTCCCTGGGCCCTTGCGCACAAGAGGGCTATCTGTACTGTAATGCTGATCAGCCTGATATGGGGAAAGCTTCATCCCATCTTCGTCCAAACTGGGGACGACATGCCGCTCCTTGGAGTGACGTAAACCCACCCGCTCAGCGGGCGACACAGTTACCAACCAAGGGGCAGCGAGGACGCTCAAAAGGGTGCCCTCACGACACAACCAAGTCTCAACAAACAATAAGCAGATATATAGCAAGCATGTTTAAACTGAAAAAATACTATCTGAATTCTGATTTCTTATTCTGATCTCTTTCTATATTATACTGATTCTCATACTGCTTTATACTGAATCTGTGATCTTTATCTAACTGCATGGCTAATCTGTAGCCAAGATATCATCTGCCTGTATGGCTAATCTGTAGCCAAGATACTATCTGACTGTCTGATTTTACTTTACTAACTCTTTTTCTGAATATCTATTATATTATTCTAGAGACATGCTTGTTAATCACATACTGAGCTATACTGAGTCTGGAATGCTAACTTGCCATTTTGGCGCATGCTTTACTAACTTTCGGACTGAGTACGTTATAACAATGCAAACCAGATTTACTGAACTTGCACGATACTCAATATTCAACTCTAGGAATTCTACTACGGAGTTTACTGTGCTATACAAGGCTAAAACTACTAACTTGCCGAAGAAACTGGCTTTACATACCTTAACCTCGATTTATCCGACTAACGAACGAAGCTCGGTCAGTACTCCAGCTATTTCTCCCAACTGCATTTACATATATGTCAATTAGAACTAAATACACCAATATTCTGAAAGAAAACGTCACTTTCGATATATTTATTGCCTAAACTTTGGCTTATCGAAAGACGGTCAAAAACTTGCTATTTCTCGAAAGTCCAGAAGGGAGAAATATTCATTTTAAGGCTAGGAGTATATTGACACTAATTTGGAGAAATTCCATTTACCTTAGTTCAGTAGCACGACGATTCGCCGGCCGAATTTCGCGAAACTAAATCCGTAGGAATGCTCCTTACTGCTTAATACCTCGGTATCTGGAGTTAATTTGAGTTTGGACCGCGTTTGATAGCGTAATCGGACGAATATTATAAGAGATTCTCGATCCTCCCTGTTTTCCCTCGATTTCTCTGGAAATTATATGAGTTATATCATTAAAAACTGAAGTGAGGGGTTTATATACTTGGGCATGGACAGGGCCAACGTGTCACGGAGCCAACGCGGAGGCTCCACCTCTGTGACATGTTGCCATCGCGGAAGGGCTCTGCCCCGGCTCCTTCTACGATGGTTCGATAGGTTTCTCGTCCAGTCTTTTCTCGGGCCTTTTTCTAGCATGTATGGCTTTCAAATACTCTTAACCAACACGCGAATAGGCCATCTATGTGTTGGGAATTTTACGGGGTGTAACATTCTCCCCCCCTTAAGAACATTCGTCCTCGAATATAAACTTCTATCTATAGGACTTCTCAACTTACACAACTTGTTTCTAGAAAAATTTCGGCAGAGTTTCCCCTGTAATATGGACTATCCCAAAAACCTGAAATGCAGTAAAGTCCCATACAGGTACTCCACACAATACTATAGTATTTAAATGACAGATTAAAATAGACCTTCTCATTTATATGTATACTATAAGGCACTGCATAAGATAATAATACTAACATACCTGTCGCCTGACTAGGCTTGAAATAAATGAGGGTATCAGGTCTTCATATCTTCCTCCGCCTCCCAAGTCATCTCCTCTCGATTCCTGTTACGCCATAATACCTTGACAGACGCAATTTCTTTAGTTCTCAATCTATGAATCTGTCTGTCTAAGATGGCTACTGGAACCTCTTCATAGGCCAGCTCTTCCGTAACCTAGACATCCTGGACTGGGACAACTCTGCGAGGGTCTCCCATGCACTTCCTTATCATAGATACGTGGAAAACTAGATGAACAGATTCCAATTCTGGAGGCAAGTTCAACTCATATGCTACTCGGCCTATCCTTTGACGAATTTGGTAAGGTCCAACAAATCTCGGACTGAGCTTACCCTTCTTGCCAAATCTCATCACCCCTTTCATCGGAGATACTTTCAGAAATACCCAGTCATTCACATCAAATTCCAAGTCTCTGCTCTGCACATCAGCATATGATTTCTGGCGGCTCTGTGCAGTCAATAGGCGTTCTTTGATAAGCTTCACCTTCTCCTCTGACTGTTGAATGATGTCTGGCCCAATCAACGCTGATTCTCCCACTTCAAACCAGCCAACCGATGATCTGCATTTTCGCCCATACAAGGCTTCACAGGGCGCCATCTGGATGGATGAGTGATAGCTATTATTATAAGCAAATTCAATTAACGGCAAATGCTCGTCCCAGCTACCTCCAAAATCTAGCACACACGCTCGTAGCATGTCCTCGAGCGTCTGAATAGTGCGTTCAGCCTGTCCATCTGTCTGAGGGTGGAATGCTGTGCTCAAATTAATCTACATTCCCAAACCCCTCCGAAACGACTGCCAAAATCTAGCTATAAACTGCACTCCTCTGTCTGAAATAATAGATACTGGCACTCCATGTAATCTAACTATTTCTATGATATATAATTCGGCATAATCCTCGGTCGAGAAGGTAGCTTTCACTGGCAGGAAATGAGCTGATTTTGTCAGCCTGTCAACTATTACCCAAATAGAATCGTGTCTATGTCTGGTACGGGGTAATCCTGCTACAAAATCCATATTCACTGCTTCCCATTTCCAGAGAGGCACAACTATGTCCTGAGTTAACCCGCCTGGTTTCTGGTGTTCCGCTTTTACCTGTTGGCAGTTAGGAAACTGGGCTACAAATTCAGCAATTCCTCTTTTCATTCCTGGCCACCAATAATTCTCCTTGATATCATGGTACATTTTCATCGCACCGGGGTGAAGAGAATAATGGGCTTAATGTACCTCGTTCATAATCTGCTGGCAGAGCCTTGAAACATCTGGAACACAGAGGCGACCTTTACATAACAACACTTCTTCCTCAGTTATCTGAAAATCTGGCGCTTTACCCTGCTGGATTCTGTCTTTGAGCTGGATCAGGTCAGGATCCTCATACTGTCGTTCTTTTACTTCCACAACTAATGATGACATGGCGGTGTTCTGAATTACCGCTCTGTTGTCCTCTGTGTCTGCTATATGAACGGCTAGGCTGGCTAATTGATGTATCTCCCTGACCAACTCCCGCTGCTCGGGTTTCAAATATGCCAAACTTCCCATGGATTTATGGCTGAGAGCATCTGCTACTACGTTGGCTTTTCCCGGATGATACAGAATGTCCACGTCATAATCTTTCAATAACTCCAACCAGCGACGCTGTAGTAAATTCAACTCCCTCTGAGTGAAGATATACTGTAGGCTCTTATGATCTGTAAAAATGTCTACATGAACGCCATACAGATAATGCCTCCAGATTTTCAGAGCGTGGATCACTACGGCTAACTCCGGGTCGTGGGTAGGGTAATTCTTTTCGTGTTTCCTCAACTTTCTAGAAGCATACGCAATCACCTTACCATGCTGTATCAACACACAACCCAACCCAACGCCTAATGCATCGCAATACACTGAATAACCTTCTGTACCTTTTGGCAATGCTAACACTGGGGCGGAGGTTAATCTGTCTTTTAACTCCTGGAAGCTCTGCTCACATGCCTCTGTCCATTGAAACTTCACTGCTTTCTGCGTCAGTTTGGTCAGAGGTGCCGCTATAGTAGAGAATCCCTCAACAAATCTCCTGTAATATCCCGCTAACCCCAGAAAACTGCGGACTTCGGTCGGAGTGGTAGGCCTAGGCCAGGTTTTAACTGCTGCTATCTGCTGCGTGTCAACCTATATACCAGCATCTGACACAATATGCCCCAAGAAGGCTACTGAGTTCAACCAGAATTCACACTTGGAGAACTTAGCATATAATTGACGGTCCTTGAGAATTTGGAGCACTGTCCGTAAATGAGCCTGGTGATATGCTTCAGAGTGAGAATACACCAGAATATCATCAATAAACACTATCACGAACAGGTCCAGGTATGTTCTGAAAATGCTATTCATCAGGTCCATGAATATTGCTGGGGCATTTGTCAACCCAAAGGACATAACTAGGAATTCAAAGTGTCCATATCGGGTCCTGAAAGCCGTTTTGGGAATGTCTCTTTCACGAACTCGAACCTGATGATATCCGGACCGCAAGTCAATCTTGGAGAAATATCTGGCCCCCTGTAACTGATCAAACAAATCATCTATTCTGGGAAGCGGATACTTATTCTTTACTGTAACTTTATTCAGCTGCCGGTAATCTATACATATGCGGAGCGAGCCATCCTTCTTTCTCACAAATAGAACTGGCGTACCCCACGGTGAAGTACTCGGCCTGATAAAACCCTTATCTAGCAGGTCCTTCAGCTGCTCCTTTAATTCTCTGAGTTCAGCAGGAGCCATGCGATACGGAGGAATATATATAGGCTGAGTGCCTGGTAGCAAGTCAATTGCAAAATCTATCTCCCTTTCTAGGGGAATACCAGGTAACTCGTCTGGAAATACATCAGGGAATTCATTCACCACCGGAACAGACTGAAGTGTCGGAGATTCTACCCGAACATCCTAAACCCTGACTAGGTGGTAGATACACGCCTTAGTTATCAATTTCCTCGCCTGAAGGTAGGAAATAAACCTACCTTTTGGAGTAGCTGTGCTGCGTTTCCACTCTCCCACTGCCTCTCTTGGAAAGCGGAATCGGACCGTCTTGGTCCAACATTCTACGTTAGCATAGCATGGCACCAACCAATCCATACCCATAATGGCATCGAAATCAATCATTTCTAACTCTACCAGATCTACTGTAGTCTGGCGATCAGCAAGCTCTACTGTACACCCTCGATAAATTCTACTAGCTATAACGGAGTCACCGACGGGTGTAGATACTGAAAAGGGCTGCTGTAATAACTCTAGTGCGACATTAAATTTTCGAGCCACAAATGGGGTAATATATGACAGAGTGGACCCTGGATCAATTAGTATATAAGCAGGGCATGAACAGATAGTCATCATACCTGTCACTACATCTGGAGAGACCTCTGAGTCCTGTCTCCCTGGTAATGCATAGGTACGGCTTGAGCCCGTACCTGAACTGGAGGCCTTAATCTACCTCGGCCTCTACCTGCTAAACCTGAGGGCCTACGCCCTGCCGAGGCTGCTGGAGCTCGTGGCCATGCGGATCCCCTGTCCTAACTATCTCTGCTCGCTTGTCCCCTGGCCGGACAATCTCTCATGCGGTGCCCCTCCTGCCCGCAAATATAACACCCCGAAGAGCCATATCTACAAGCTCCGATGTGAGGTCGGTCGCAATTAGGGTAGGGTGGGGGTGTAAATCTGCTCTGCTCTCCCCTTCTCTGCTGCGGGGAATCTACTGTTCGAGAACTGCCACCAGACTCTGACTGCCCTCGACGAGCAAATCTACCTCGCTGCTGCTGTTGTGGTGGAGGTGGGGGTCTAGGGGGTCTGTCTGACAATCGGGGCCTGGGTCCTCTCTGAATCTCCCCCTGTGTTCCATCTGATCTGTCTCTGCGGCGATGTTCCTAATTTGTCTGTCTACTGCCCTGTTGCCGCTGTCTAAGTCCCTCAATGGTCTGGGCAAAGGCCTGTACTCGGGCAATATCCATATCTTCTCGTAACGTAGCCGTCATGCAGGCTTCAATATATTTCGGGTTTAGACCCATAATGAACCAGTGGACTCTGGATGGCATAGTGTGCACAAAAGCTGGAGCATAGCGGGCTAGGGAGTCAAACTGTAGGTCATATTCTCGTACACTCCTCGCCCCCTGCTCCAAATGCAAAAACTGATCCATCCGGGCCTGCTGGATCTCCCGTGGCAAATAATGGTCCAGGAAGGCCTCCGAGAAGCTGGACCAGGTTGGAGGGACACATCTCTCCCTCGAGACCTTTCCCAACTCTCGTACCATAACACAGCTATGTCCTGCAACCGAAACACTGCCAGCTCAACTGATTCTGTAGGGGTCACATGCATAACCCAAAAAATTCTCTGCATCTGATCTAGGAAATCTTGGGGGTCCTCTGCTTGATCTGACCCAGTGAACTGTGGGGGACCTAGTGCCAAAAACTCCCTAACCCTGGAACTACCTGACCCACCTGAAGGCTCTGCTGCTACAGGTGGAACTGACTGGCGCTGTGTGGCCATCATTTGTGCCAACATAACCACTGCGCTCCGAACTTCCTGGTCTGATGGCGAAGGTACGGGAGCTATCGGAGGCGGTGTCGTGCCCAACGGCTCCTAATGTAAGGGGGACTGCTGAGAGGGTTGTGATGAAGCCTCTATATCGCCCTCAGATTGGGCTGACTCTAAATGGAACTGAGGCATCCTGCTGGTGCCTTCTCCTGCTACTGTGTCTAATCTTCTGCCGGTGGCAGGGTGACGCTGGTCTTCCATTCTTATCTGTAGACAAAGAATATGATAAGTTTTAGGGACCCAATCCTATACTGTACCGCTCTATAGCACGAATGAATGAGAAAGAAGAGTAACCATCCTATCATGCCTCGCAGCCTCCTGCCTATAGTATGTGGTGCACAACACATCCATAAACAAGACTCTACTTAGCACGGCTTGCAGACTCCCTGGGACACGCCCCGTCTTGGGGGGTATGACTGGCACCTGGTGCCCTAGTAGGACCTAGACTACTAACTGGTGAGCCTAAGCACATCTGGTGCCTGGCTAGCTCTAACTCAGATTTCTGGAAACAACGGGCTATATAACGGCTGTAAACACAGCCTCCGGCCAACTAGGCCTATAGCCACCTGTACAAAACTTCAGCTATCCAGAAACATACTTACAAAGGGGGAAACCTATGCGGGCCGACAAGGCCACCATGCTGTCTAGATATCTGTAACTCAACAATAGAATACTGAATAACTATGTGACCGACAAGGTCACCACTACTATCAGACTATGGCCCCACACAGCCAACATAATCAACAATGCTAAACAGCTAAACAAAACGCACGGCCTCACACGACCGGCACAACTAACCATAGGGAGATGAATATATACAATCTGCAAGCCTCTATGAGTACTGATGAAGTGGTCGGGACAGGGCCCCGGCCTACCCATGCTGTACAATAAAAGAAAATGAACTACACCTCTGAATATCAAGCTCCGGATGACAGGAGCTGATGACTCTATAAGCTGGCTGGAATCACGAGGGATTGCCTCCTCGTCTATGAGTACCTGCAGGCAAGTAATGCAGTGCCCCAAACGGGCGTCAGTACCAGTTGTATTGAGTATGCAAAGCAACTGGATACAACTGAATACAATAACATAACTAGCAATTCTGAATTGCAGGAGATAACTGAATCTGTAAGAACTGATAAGAACCGAATCAGACTTTCTGTGCTGTGATAGGGCAGGAGCGTACCTGTAGACGTGGTGGCCTGCTGTCTATTAACTAATATATAGCACATAAATACATATATATATATATATATATATATATATATATATATATAGAAAACAAGAGCCAATACCAACCCCCATAAGCCGGATGGCGCCAAACAAGCAAACAATCTATATACCCCTACCCGGGTCAAAACCAACCAAAAATAAGTCACTCCACTGATCTGCTAACTACGAGCACCTTTGCCGGCCCCCTGGGTCTCCGGCTCGGGCCATAGCCTCCGATATAAATAACCGTGTCTGAGTCCGGAGGACTCCTATACTGTATCTGTAACTGTATCTGTAACTGTATCTGAATCTGTTCCTTGGGCGCTTGCGCATAACAGGGCTATCTGTACTGTAATGCTGATCAGCCTGATATGGGGAAAGCTTCATCCCATCTTCGTCCAAACTGGGGACGGAATGCCACTCCTTGGAGTGACGTAAACCCACCCGCTCAGTGGGCGACACAGTTACCAACCCAGGGGCGGCGAGGACGCTCAAAAGGGTGCCCTCACGACACAACCAAGTCTTAACAAACAATAAGCACATATATAGCAAGCATGTTTAAACTGAAAAAATACTATCTGAATTCTGATTTCTTGTTCTGATCTCTTTCTGTATTATACTGATTCTCATACTGCTTTATACTGAATCTGTGATCTTTATCTAACTGCATGGCTAATCTGTAGCCAAGATATCATCTGTCTGTATGGCTAATCTGTAGCCAAGATACTATCTGACTGTCTGATTTTACTTTACTAACTCTTATTCTGAATATCTGTCATATTATTCTAGAGACATGCTTGTAATCACATACTGGGCTATACTGAGTCTAGAATGCTAACTTGCCATTTTGGCGCATGCTTTACTAACTTTCGGACTGAGTACGTTATAACAACGCAAACCAGATTTACTGAACTTGCACAATACTCAATATTTAACTCCGGGAATTTTACTACGGAGTTTACTGTGCTATACAAGGCTAAAACTACTAACTTGCCGAAGAAACTGGCTTTACATACCTTAACCTCGGTTTATCCGACTAACGGACGAAGCTCAGTCAGTACTCCAGTTATTTCTCCCAACTGCATTTACATATATGTCAATTAGAACTAAATACACCAATATTCTGAAAGAAAATGTCACTTTCGATATATTTATAGCCTAAACTTTGGCTTATCGAAAGACGGTCAAAAACTTGCTATTTCTCGAAAGTCTAGAAGGGAGAAATATTCACTTTAAGGCTAGGAGTATATTGACACTAATTTGGAGCAATTCCACTTACCTTAGTTCGGTAGCACGACGATTCACCGGCCGAATTTCGCGAAACTAAATCCGTAGGAATGCTCCTTACTGCTTAATACCTCGATATCTGGAGTTAATTTGAGTTTGGACTTCGTTTGACGGCGTAATCGGATGAATATTATAAGAGATTCTCGATCCTCCCTGTTTTCCCTCGGTTGCTCTGGAAATTATATGAGTTATATCATTAAAAACCGAAGTGAGGGGTTTATATACTTGGGCCTGGACAGGGCCAACGTGTCAAGGAGCCAACGCGGAGGCTCCACCTCCGTGACTCGTTGCCATCACGGAGGGGCTCTGCCCCAGCTTCTTCTGCGATGGTTCGACAGGTTTCTCGTCCGGTCTTTTTTCGGGCCTTTTTCTAGCATGTATGACTTTCAAATACTCTTAACCAACACGCGAATAGGCCATCTATGTGTTCGGAATTTTACGGGGTGTAACAGGTAGGGAGGTGGAGGAGGAGGAGGTGTTGGTGGCTCTAAGGTGATGAGAGAGAGAGATAGAAGGAAAAAAAGAAAAAAGAAAAAAGAAAAGAAAAACGGAAAGGAAGATATTTTTTTTAAAAAAAATAGGTATATAACTCATCATTCTCTCAAGGAGAGTGCACTACATTTTCTCTTCCACATAAGCATATAAGAGGGAAAATATTCCATTTTAAAATAGTTTAGGGTGGTCATAGGACCCCCGCCAAGTTGAAGTATATAACAACAATTTCAGGCAATGTTAGAGTGTGTTTTGAACCATTTTTCCAATAATCAAAAACCTTTAAAACATAAGAAACATCAGTTAGTTTCTGGTCATAATGCTTTAATAGTAAAAATAATATTGGTAGTTGAAGTAATACTGAAAGCCACAAATGCAAGCCCGCGTACATTTGACAAAGTTGAGTTTCAAAGTGAGAACTCTCCGCTCCGGTTGCAACATGAAAGGAAAAAAACAAGAAAGGGTAAAGGATTAGACTAGTTAAGCAAATCAAAACGTATACAAAAGTAAGTTAACTAAAAAAAATATATAGAAATACTCTCAGCCATATTAAATTTAAAATGAAGATATTCCTTATCATACAAACTCATTCTGGAGTTCCAAACATTGGTTACATCTGCTCTGCCATACAAGACCAAAACAATTAAGAGCCAGGCAATAGATATAAATTTCTTGATCCCCACTTTAAAATTAAAACTATTTACCACATAACAAATAATCTAACAGGGGCAGTCCCAAAAGAAGGAGGAAAAACAAAAGTAGCTCTGCTAGTTAAAAATATGCTCTCATTAGCATTTTCCCACTTTTAACTATTAGCTAACATTCAAGAGTATGAATCCAAATAAAACAAATCGAATAAGACTAGCAATATTTATTAATCAGCAAACTTTTACTTAAGTGAATAACACACAATCATTTAGTCAAATTTGAGAGAATTTAGACAGTTCGAAATAATGAAAACACATATCATATATATTATTACCAAAAGGGAACTAAAATTTATGTCATCCTATATTCACCTTTGTGCTCAATGCCTCAATCCACATATAATGCAGATTTAAAAAAAATATAAACTCAAATGAACAAAAGAGGAAAAAGAGACAACTTATTAAAAGAATAATTGACCTCATTAGCTATTTTCCATTTCCAAAGAATTAGTATCTACACACGAGTCATGTATCTGCATACTTAAACTATATAGGAGAAAAGACCCGTCTTCGAAACAAGATCAAGAGTTTAACAACCTGTTTCAAGGTTCTATCCCGGACTTTTTCTGCTAAATGTTCGGCACTAACTTATTTCAAAATAAGAATTCATGTAATCCTAATATAAGAAAGTGACGACAATTTTCACAAAATGGTCTACAACCCTTTAGGAAGTCATATCCTTAAACCTGCTTCAGTTCCTTACTATCTTATGTTACAACTAGGGAATTAGCATGTCAAACACTTAACTAATTAAGACCTTTCACAAGTTGGACAGTTTCATCTTCCTTATAGAGAGTAGTAACTAATTTTGAAGCCATGCGTATAAATTTGAGACCAAGTTAACATTATTTTCGCAATTGGTTATTATCACTAAGGATTAATACGTACCAACTTAGATATTTAAGAAATGGCATAACCTCAACAAGATCAGTTTCGTGAAGGGAAAAATAGGCAGTCACAGACTAATTTAGATCATAAACTCACTTTAATCATTTTAAACAAAAAGTATCAAATGGCTAATTCATATTTGAAGAACATTCAAGTAATTGAAAGTAAATAAATCTCAAACTAAGCAAGCTCCTATCGAAGTAAGAGATAGTCGTCACTTTCTTTAAACTTATGCCAGATTTCACATTATCTTTACCCTTACTGCCTGGTTTAAATATTTCATATTGGATAATTCGAACTCGCGCAATATTGAAGAATAAAATTACTTAAAGCAAACTTTACTCAATCCAACAGCGAGACTTCATGCTCACTTAGATGTACTCAAGGATTCAATTTAATACTTCTTAACTGACTGCTAATGTTATGTTTAAACTTTTGAAATAGAGAGCAACACAATAAGGATCTCACAGCATGCAATTGATCTTTACTTCAAATTTTAAATCTAAAAAAAAAAAAGCTTTTCATGATAAGTTAGAAAGTGAGAACTTTATTCAAATGCACAGCTAAATCAGAGGCATATCTAACAACTACTACCACATTACAACACCCTAATAAATATCACAATAATCCCTCAAACGGTTAGCTAAACAATGTCACAAGAATCTCACAAATAGGCAGCTAAACAATACTTAAAGATTTAAATGTTATATAGCTTGTTTTAAATTGTTTCATATAGCTATAAGTAAGTTACAAACGTCATTGAGCTAAATACTATCAAATGGGCAGAAGACTCACAATTGATCGATCAAACAAAAAGAATAATAAAAAGAAGAGAAAATTAGTTCCAAACAGACAATTAGCATATTACAAGGCTGACTGTAATTAATAGAAAAGGATGGCATTTCTACCTCGTGTGGTGCAGTGATTGAAAAAAAAAAGTTATCGAGTCTTTGCTAACTTTTTCAACTCCAAGTATGAGTAGAAAACGGAGACAAAGAATGAGGGAATCGAAAGGAACAAGAGCACAAAATAGAGAAAAACCAGTGTGTTTTTCCTGTCTGTTTCTTGCGTATCCTACTGTTTTTTTTTTGTTTTTGAGTCAGTGAGTTCAGATGTTTTTTCCAGGAACTTTTGAGTTATTTTCCCCTTCAATGCCTCCTCCTTTTATAGGAGAGATTGGGGATTTTCAAAGTAAATTCCCAGAACTTGAGGATTCAAATTTGAATTCTCAAGTCTTTGATGGGATAAAGGCATGAGGCAGAGGAGAAAATGATGAAAAGTTTAAAAATAAAGAGGGAAGAACATACCTACTCCTCTGCAACATGCCAACAGCAGGAGAAGGACGAAGTCATGAATGGATATTTCGAGTTTGGGAAGAGAATGGGTCTGACAGAGAGGAGAGGGGTCGCGAAGGGTACGGTTGGGGTTCTAGGTCGCGGGTTCGGTTGGGGTTCTGGGTTGCGGGTTTGGTTGCCGGCACCTGGCATAGGAGGGGGGCTGGACGAAAGGTCTGGGCAGCGGAGGGTGGTGGTCGCGGTGGAAGGAGGTCTGGGGGAGGGGGGATGAGAGAGATCGAAGAGAGAGAGAGAGAGAGGGTTTAAGGGTGTTGGTCGATGGAGTGGAAAGAGGGGAATTTGGGTAGAGTTTAGATGGGTTTGGGTCAGGTTAATGGGTTATTGGGGCGGGATATAATAATCTGAACCCTAGATCTAATATTAGAATGCTAAGATTTAAAATAGATAAATATATAATAAATATATAAAAAAAAATCTGTTAATTAAATATAAAACATATATTAAAGGGAGGAAATAAATGAAAGCCATTAGATCAAGATTGATGGCTAAGATTAAATGAAAGAAGCACAATCCATGTGCTTGCTTATGTGGCACACGTTGATTGGTTGGAATTTATTGGCAAGGATTGAGAAATTATTCAGATTTTTGACTCAATTTGGCTATAATTGCAATTTAAAAAAAACCAATTTTATTTCAATTTTAGCCACTTTCTTGATAAAATTGCATTACTGGTAAAACTTTGAAATCATTAAATTGTAAAATTATTTCATTCTTGTAAAAATAAATAAAATCAAGATGAATTATTAATCGATTAATTTAATTAAGCTTCTGAACTTAAACAAAATAAAATACTTTTTTTCGAAAATAGATCAATTATAATTGACTTAAGATTGATAATTTAAACTATGCACTCACATAAAATACTTATTTTTTGATATGAATAATATAATAACATATATATATATATATATATATATATAATGTTAGTGGCATAAGGTATTGTTGTTGTGTTTTTGATAATATGAAAAGAAAAAGAAACAACTAAACTAAGCTAAGAAATAAAAGTCTAAAGATTGGATGACAATTAATTGAAACATCAAAACTAATATTTTGGCAACACGTACGTTGAACCTGCAAAATGCAGGTTAATACTCGCGGAACGCAGGTAAATCGCAGGTTTGCAGCAGAAAACTAGGCCAAATAGACCAAATCCAATGCTGAACCTGCATTTCGCAGGTGTAGCGTAGGTGGTTGGCAGTGGCCTAAAGCCTCAAAACCATACCTGCTGTTGACATTCAATTTTGGCTCTCCACATTTTTGATTAATTATTTTTTAAGCTTCTGAGATTTTAAATGAGTTAAAAATGTTTAAATTGTTTAAAATATTTTAAAATTATTTTGGATATTATATTTGACATTTTTCATCGAAAAAAATAAAAAAAATAACACACACACACACACACACATATATATTACACACACGCACACATAAGTTGACCCTTTCTTTTCTTCTTCCTTTTTGTTTTAAAGGTTTCTAAATATTTAAAATCGTAAGAGATAATATATATATATATATATATATATATATATATATATGTTATTTTTTAATTTTTTTCAATGAAAAATGTCAAATATAATATCCAAAATAATTTTAAAATATTTTAAACAATTTAAACATTTTTAATTCATTTAAAATCTCAGAAGCTTAAAAAATAATTAATCAAAAACGTGGAGAGCCAAAATTGGATGTCAACGACAGGTATGGTTTTGAGGCTTTAGGACACTGCCAACCACCTGCGCTACACCTGCGAAATGCAGGTTCAGCACTGGATTTGGTCTATTTGGCCTAGTTTTCTGCTGCATACCTGCGATTTACCTGCACTTCGTGGGTATTAACCTGCATTTTGCAGGTTCAGCGCAGGTGCTGCAAAAATATTAGTTTTGATGTTTCAATTAATTGTCATCCAATCTTTAGACTTTTATTTCTTAGCTTAGTTTAGTTGTTTCTTTTTCTTTTCATATTAGCAAACACACAAAAACAGTACCTTATGCCACTAACATTATGTTGCAGCGTCATGTCTTCTTCCGGGCAAGCTGACAAAAGAAAAGCCTCTTCCACCTCAAAGGGTAAGGGAAAAAGGAAAGCCAAGGCTACCTCAGTCATTGGAAACATTAGGGAGTCCATTATCTTTTCTGTACCAGATATGAAAGCTTACTATGTCATATGCACAGGGAGGTCCTTTGTCGGTCCCAACTACACGCAAGTACACGTGGTCGTTCAAGTAGTAAAGTGGCTTTATTTCAAGCCAAGTATCGATCCCACAGGGACTGCAATATGGCAATAATTTTCCTAATTGTTAGTAAACGATTTCGTTCTGCAGGTAAACAACCAAAACAAATAATGCTTTTGAGTCACGATTAATAGTTAATGTGAACCTAAGTGAATATTGTAAGTTAAATTCTGAACAATAGCAACGAACAAGCTGAGGTTAAGGAAAACATGAAGGGATGTAATTTATTAATTAAAGTTCAGTCAACCTTCTCTTCGGTTGTTAGTCAGGAATTAATAACCCATGGATTGGATCTTTCGACTCCTCACCAATTAAAGAATCACGAGACTTACATTACACATTTCTGTGGATGCAAAAACCCCATGTTCTATCTATACATAACAAATTTCATAAATGACCAAATATGACATTACAGATATATTTCTATTCTGAACGTAAATCTTCCCTTAATTTCTCAACCAAGACATGAACATATTCCACCAATTCACATCTATCCAATTAGTCTCCCTTTCAGAATCGAAATTGGAATTCTAGAATATACATTAACATTGGCCAAACATTAACGTAGTAAAAGAAAGAATTGGTAGAACAACCATTATAGAGAAGATAAAAACTGAAATAATCATTAATTACATTCTTCTGCAATTATCCTCAACCTCAGCAAGAGGTGAATTAGCCACTCATTTGCGGATTAAACATCTTCAAATAAGTAGAAATCATACAAGCAATTGAAATTAAAGAGGAAAAGGAAGAGAATTAACCCTAGGAATTCTTCTTCTCAACTGCCTGCTATCCACGTTCTTGCTCAAAATGTCAGATACTTTAAAATAAAACCTAAGTGTGCTATTTATACAAGTGAGAAATTTTTTCCGAAATAACTGGCAACGTGGCATGGAGTGTATCGCGGAGCATCAGCTCCGTGCCACGGCCCTGTCGCGGAGCCTCACTGGAACTCAACTTCCAGGTAATTGTCTTCAGCGTGGCACAGAGGTAAACGCGGAGCTTAGGCTCCGTGACACGGTGCCATCGTGCACCTCCACTGGAAATCAAGTTAAAATTCCTTCTAGGCAGAATGCTTCCGCGATGGTAGTGTGACACGGCCTCCATCGCGGAGCACCAAACTTGGCCAATTTCCTTGTCGACGTCCGCTTCTTGCTTCCGAGTCCATTTCTACACTTTACCAACTTGTAGATTAGCTTCCAAAAATTCCTTCTAGACTGCAAAACAATACTAATCATGTTGGTTAGTATAAATCCACATTTACATACAAATCACATGAGATTGCACACATAAAAGTGGATAAACAAGTAGAAATGATGTATTAAAGTATCACTTGGGCATGCAATTGTGCCCAAGATCACCTACCCCACACTTAAAACCTTGTTCTTCCTCGAACAATCCTTTCACATCTCATGCAATTGAAACTCACTCATAGCTAATTTGGTGAGACCATTCAAGCTACGGCTATAAGGATTATTTAATATAGCAAATCATCAAGAGAGCATGCACGGTTTCATCAATGAAATGAAATACACCACATTAAGAGCTCCTAACCTCAAGAATCAACTCTCGATCTTGGCAAACTCATGCAAATCAATCGATCAAGATATCCGACACGAATGTTATCTCTCATTAAGCATGTGCCCTCACAACACAAGAGAGTTACCCCATGTTCACTCATAAAATTTCCAAAGCACTACATGTAGGGGTATGTGAATAAGATTACGCTCGCTCTCCCAAAGAATTCACATGCATCATGTCGTTAATCATAAGCTTGCCCTTAGTGTTTTAGTCCACTAATTTGAGGATGCATGACGTAAGATCACGTATGACTTAATGGGTTGTAATGTAAGCTAAGGAACTAGTAAATACTGGGCTAACCAATAATAGTAACTAGCTTCCCCAAGTGCTTTTAATACATCCCACATTCATTACAGACATTGCTTCTTCCTCAATCCTCTTACTCTTGAATTTTCTCTTTGTTTTTGTTCCCATTTCTTTAGGCACACTCGACTTACTAGCAAAGAGTATTTAAGCAACTTTTCATTCATTGATTTTCTTACTCTCTACTAATAATTAATCAATTCCAAAAAAGTGTACCTTTGTCCTTTTCTTTAACTTTCACAACTTCCTCTTTCCCTTCCGTTTCAAGCTTCTCACTCCTTCACTCTTTGAGAAAATTATTATATTTTACTTAAGCGCTTAGGAGTTTTGGATCAAATTCACGGCTAATGAAAAAAAAAGGATTAAGCTTGGGTTGTATCTATCAAAGAATAGGCTAAAGGCTCAATGGGGCTAACTAGGATTTAACATTCAAGGTGGGTACGATAAGGGAGAAAATTTTGGTTCATTCAAAGAAATGCCTACATCCTTTCCTACAATCCACATACTTCATTTCGTTTAATATACACCACAGGCAAGTTCTAGACACTTCACAATAGCATGGAATATTCGAAAACTCACACTCACTGCACTCTCAACTTAAGACATATTCACAGACTCTTCATTCAGTTAATTACAAGAATTCAATAATTAAGCCTTGATCACACCGAGTAGAATTCTAGGGCCTAGGTATCTCAACATGTTTAACACATTTGGCATGCTTCCTTACGAATCACACTTGCATCTTACAATCATGTGTAGCACATAACAAGAATGTCGAACCATTAATTAGCTACACGTTTGGAAAACAAATGAAAGAAAAAAAATCTAAACCTATCGACTAAATTTCCCTTAAGACGGTCGTCATCCATCCATCATAGGGGACAGTCGCTATCTAAGACGTCGGTTCAAGGGGACTATTCTTGGGAAAAGCACCGAAACAAAAATCGAGAAACCCAAACAAAAAATCGATAGAAAAAATAAATATAATCAAAAAATTTACACATAACTTCCACAAGCAGCTTACTATTTATTACATCACTAGCTACCACAAATTCATCAGCCACATAATATGAAACACAGAGTCACAGCGTCACAAATAGCACATCCACATAAGCACAAACACAAACAGCCTTTCTACACTAGCACCTAACTACTCCCACCCCACACTTAATCGGAACATTGTCCCTAGTGTTCATATATCTGCAATTAAAAACAAAGTTTGGGTGGTGTAACTCCCTGATCAATCAAAATAGTCAATCTCTTCATCAGGTGCCAGTTCCTCATCGCCAAGATCAGAATTGTCCCCATCATCTTCCTCCGACTCAATGTCTGAGTCCTCCCCACGTGTTTCCTCATCAATAGGGACGTCATCATCCACAGGCTCTACAGATGCGGGCCCAATTTTGCACAAGGCTCAGGCATGCTCATTAAATGGATAGTCCATCTCGAGCTGCCACAATTTATCCTCTGTAGAAGGCCTCCCACCATTCCGCAACTGCAGCATCTGCATACCATAAAATCTGGCCATGAACTGGTCATTCCGAGCATGACGCTCGGTGAGTGTAAGTACCGGCCTATATGTGGTGTCGGGTTCTTTGGTCTTGGTGACGTCCAAAGCCCGACGATTAATGTGCGGGATGTAATCTAAGGCCTCTTCTTCAATACCGTGGCCCCTGAGGAAAGTGGTGAGAAGACCACCGAACCCATACCGATGCCCCTGATGCAGTCTGGCTCTCTTCGTGGCGGAGATGATCACCGCTCCAACATTAATTTCCAGCCCTTTCATCAGTACGTAAACCAGACAAACTCTATCCCGGGTAACATCAGTCATGTGCACCCCCGGGATCAGACAAGAGCAAACTATCTTTAACCATATCCGAGCTCCTCTGTTCATCTGGGAATATGGCAATGTCTGGTGGTATCCCTTTTCCTTGTGACGACTCCACCTAGCTGTCGATCGAGCTCCACATAAAGTGCATCTGATATCTACGTATGGTGGAGTGATGTTAAGCTGGCGGAGGACATGAGCGTCTATGTCCCGCGTCCCCAGGATTGCATTTAGATGCTGTGGTTCAAAAGTAACCACTTGCCCTCTGATCTTGACGGTGTGGCTGCGCAAATTCGGGTTCCATTTAGCGTAGAATTCCCGGATAAGATGGAGATTGCACTTTTTGGGTTCTTCCAAAATGAAGTTTAACCCAGTAGTGTCAATCCTATGTAGGATCTTTGGGAATTCCTGTGCTAGTGGTTCCCGTGCTATCTGTTCCTTCGGGAAATACTTGGTTTCCTTGTGTTTGGAATATCATTTCTTTCGCTCATCTGTCACCCATCTTGTTCCATATTGTCTGCGTTGCCCTCGAGGAACAGATGGTGCTACTGGTACTGCTGCCCCAATTCTTACTCTTTTTCTGCTGGCGCCAGATATGGATGCGCCCTTGCCTTTATCCCGCCTTCCAGACATTTGTCCTGTGCATTCAAAAACATACAGTTCAAATGTTATTCAAGGCATAGTTGGCTACGACTAAGGTTGGGCTTAACTCGATCACCCCACACTTAGTCGTTAGCCATAACCAATATAAATTGACAACAACAACCACCTATTTTTAGCTCTTATTTACCAACATGTTTAGTGCATTCATACAAATGGATGGAATGGTTTCATTGTACTACTCAGACTTCATACAATGCATTATGAAAGTTCATCCATCTTTTCATTGACAACATCATGATTAATTCGCACTTTATGCACCCACCTATGGGATTTTCCTACTTTCATTCCCCCAGCATTTGATCTTCAAGCTCACACATTCCAATTCAAGCACAAAAAAAAATTCTTTTTTAAACTCCAACACAATCCACACAATTTTCTAACTTAAGTTTTCAACATATACTCAATTATCCAACTCAAGTTGTCAACAAATGCTCAATTTTTCAATTCAATTTTTCAACCCATACTCAATTTCCTAACCCTAGGTATCAACAATGGAAGAATTTCAACACACGTCATGTAATTATTGAGTTCTAAGCACAAAGTAGTACAAAATCACATTCATCAATGGCTCAAACAATCACATACCTCCACAATACCTTAGGGCGGATTTTCCTCACAAAACATGTACAAGGTTTGAATTTTTCTTCTAAAATTGAAAGAAAATGGAAGAACATACCTTACTTAACACGATTGAAAATGAAGTTTGTGGAATTTGTTGAGTACTTCCGTGCCACGCTTGAGGGAGAAGGGGGATTGGGGTTTCTGTCGTGGAGATGTGAAGAAAGGTGGGAAAAATCGGGGTTTGGGGTGTTAAAAAGGGGTAATTCGCGCGGGTCAACCCGATGACCCGAGGTGACCCGATGCGAAATTTGCCTCAACGTGTCACGGAGGCCATCGAGGAGGCCAGGCTCCATGACACGGAGCCAACACGGAGGTTTTCTGGAATTTTTTTAAAAATTCTAGAATGAAGCCTCAACGTGTCACTGAGGGTAATGCGGAGGTCCACCTCCGTGACACGGAGCCAACGCGAGGGCTCTCTGGAATTGTCCCCAAGTTTTATTTTCTTACCTTGATTTTTCACTTGCACTTTTGTATTTAGGCCCTCCATTTCACCTGAAAATCATCCAACGACAATAATTTGTGAGAAATCATGGGTTGCCTCCCAACTATTGCCAGCCCTTTTTTTGTTTGTTTTTTTTTCAAATAATCCTAACTAATCTATTACATTACATTCACGGGTGGCCTCCCGTGCAGCTGGTTTACCGTCGCACCTCGACGCTTTTCATCCTTACTCATCTACTAAAGTGATAGACGTCTTATCTCGAATAACGTCTTCACCCCAGTAGTGCTTATATCTCTGTCCGTTCACAAAAAATGTGGCACTTTTATCATCTTTTCACAATTCAACTGCCCCGTGTGGGGTCATTCTCACAACTTCAAACGGCCCTGACCACTTGGATCGCAACTTCCCTGGGAAGAGTTTCAACCTCGAGTTGAACAGCAACACTTTTTTGCCCTGGCTCAAAGATCCGATGCACCATATGCCTGTCGTGCCACCTTTTAGTTTTCTCCTTGTAGCATTTAGCACTTTCATAGGCATGCCATTGAAACTCGTCTAACTCACTCAGCTGCATCAATCTCTTCTTTCTTGCTAGCTCATGTTTAGCTTTCTTACGGCCCAATAAGCTCGATGTTCCAGCTCCACAGGTAGATGACATGCCTTCCCATAAACCAATCTGTACGGAGAAGTCCCAATGGGTGTCTTGTATCAGTTTTTTAAGCCCACAACGCATCGTCAGATTTGCTTGCCCAATCAATCCATTGTGCATTCACTGTTTTCTGCAGAATTTGCTTAATCTCCCTATTTGACACCTCTACTTGCCCGCTAGTTTGGGGATGATACGCTGTCGTCACTTTGTGCCGCACCCCATACTTAGCTAGCAAGTTTCTGAACCCTGCATTCACAAAATGTGCCCCTCCATCACTGATAATAGCTCGGGGCGTATCGAACCTGGTGAAAATCTGCTTCTTCACAAATTTCGTCACCACCTTGTTGTCGTTCCTAGGACAAGCTACTGCCTTGACCCACTTAGACACTTAGTTCACTGCTACCAAGATGTAACGATTACCAAATGACGGTGGAAACGGGCCCATAAAGTCTATCCCCCATACATCGAAAACCTAAACTTCTAATATCTGATGCAATGGCATCCTGTCTCCTACCGATTGTTCCTGTTCTTTTACATCTATCACACATTTTGACATAAGCTGTAGCGTCTCTGAACAATGTGGGCCAAAAGAAATCGGACTACAGCACCTTGTGAGTTGTTCGCTCTCCTCCATGATGACCTCCATACAGCGATGAATGACAACTCCTCAGCACTTCTGCAATTTGACTTTCTTGAATGCATCGCCTCATCACTTGGTCTGGTCCTTGCTTGAATAGGTACGGCTCATCCCACATATAGTACCGGGACTCATGCCTCAGCTTCTTTCTTTGTTGAGCCATCGCCTCCAGTGGGTATACTCCAGTTACCAACAAGTTCACAATATTTGCATAACAAGGGAGTTCCGCTTCCTTTATTGCCAAGAGTTGTTCATCCGGGAACTCTTCTCGGATGCGCTCACCTTCCTGCACATGTGAATGGCTCTCCAGTCGCGATAGGTGGTCTGCAACCTGATTCTCACTCCCCTTTCTGTCTAGGATCTCCAGATGAAACTCTTGCAACAATAAGATCAACCTGATTAGCCTGGGCTTTGCATCCTTCTTGCCAAACAAGTACCGAATTGCTGCATGATCAGTATATACCACCACTTTCGACCCCACCAGATAGGATCTGAACTTGTCAAATGCAAACACTAAAGCCAGCATCTCCTTCTTCGTGACTGTATAATTGACTTGGGCAGCGTCAAGTGTTTTGCTTGCATAATAAATGGAATGAAAAATTTTATTCCAATGCTGCCCCAATACAGCTCCTACAGCCACATCACTTGCATCACACATCAACTCAAAAGGATGTTCCCAATCAGGAGAAATGAGAATAGGCGCTTCCACCAGCTTCTTTTTTAGCTCCTCGAATGCTTCTACACATTCCTTGTCAAATTCGAACTTCACCTCTTTTTCTAGCAACCGACATATCGGTCTAGAAATTTTTGAGAAATTCTGGATGAACCGTCTGTAAAACCAAGCATGTCCTAGAAAGCTGCGAATACCCTTCACTGACACTGGTGATGGTAGCTTTTCAATCACCTCAATCTTTTCACAATCGACTTCTAACCCTCTGCATGACACCTTATGGCTAAGAACGATACCCTCCTTGACTAAAAAGTGGCACTTTTCCCAGTTGAGCACCAGGTTTGAGTCTTCACATCGAGCTAACACCCTGTCAAGATTCTGTAGACACATAGCAAACGAATTACCGAAAATAGAAAAGTCATCCATAAATTCCTCAACAAAATCTTCCACCATATCATGGAAGATCTCCATCATGCATCGCTGCAATGTGGCTGGTACATTGCATAGACCAAATGACATTCGCCTGAAAGCATATGTCTCATAAGGACATGTAAAAGTGGTGTTCTCCTGATCCTCCGGTGCTATGGCTATTTGATTATAGCCAGAGTACCCATCCAGAAAGCAATAATATTCCTGCCCTGCCAGCCTGTCCAACATCTGATCAATGAATGGAATAGGATAATGATCTTTCCGAGTGGCCTCATTGAGCTTCCTGTAATCCATGCAAATTCGCCAGCCTGTGACTGTGCGTGTGGGAATCAACTCATTCTTCTCATTTGTAACCACTGTCATTCCCCTTTTCTTGGGAACATATTGAACTGGGCTAACCCATTCACTGTCTGAAATGGGATATACCACTCCTGCATCCAGTCACTTGATCACTTCCTTTCTGACTACATCCTTCATCACCGGATTCAATCTCCGCTGATGTTGCACGGTTGGCTTGGATCCCTCTTCCATAAATATTCTGTGCATGTAGAAAGCTGGAATAATCCCCTTAATGTCCGACATCTGCCATCCCATTGCTCTCTTTCTCCTCCTAAGGACCACCAATGCATCTTTCACTTGTGCATCTGTCAGTTCTGCTGAAATGATTACTGGTAAGGTGTCATCTTCACCCAAGAATACATACTGTAGATGTGGAGGCAATGTTTTTAACTCCAATTTCGGTGCCTCCTCAATTGATGGCCTTGGCGAGGGTTCCAAGGACCTCTTCAATGGTTCAAAGTCCTACTTTTTGAAGAACCATTTTGGCTCATTCAAAGTCTGCACCATCTCATATGTAGCACTGTCCCCAAAATGATCATAGCCAACCAAGGCTCTCTCCAATGGGTCCTGTGAGTCAACAATCTGAAGGGTCGATTCCTGATTTAAAACACTGATTACTGATAGCTCCTCATAAATGGCCGGTAGCTTCATGGCCTTGTACACATCAGAAACCTCTACTTTGTCATGCGCTTGTATGGTTAGATGCCCATCAGCCACATCGATTAAGGCTCACCCGATTGCCAAGAAGGGACGTCCCAAAATAAATGGGACTTTCGCATCTGGCTCAAAATCTAGAATTATAAGATCCACCGGGAAAATGAGGGAGCCTACTTGCACTAGCACATCCTCCACAATACCATCAGGTCTGGCCAATGAACAGTCAGCTAGCTGCAAGATCACAGTAGTGGGTCTAGGGCTGCCCAGCCCCAGCTTCTTGAACACTGATATTGGCATCAAATTTATACTTGCTCCCAAATCACACAAACCACGAGCTCGAATAGACTGCCCAATTGTAATCTGAATAGTGAAGCTCCCAGGATCCTTGAGCTTTGTCGGCAATCGATTCTGAATACGGGAGGTGCACTCCTCAGTAAGTGCAACTGTAGCATACTCTGTCAATCTGATCTTGTTTGCCACAATGTCTTTGATGTAATTGACATATTTTTGCACTCCCTGCAACACATCAACTAAAGGAAGATTATTATGTACCTGCTTCAGCACTTCTATGAACTTCTTGAAGCATGCTTTCTCCTTGTGTTTTTTCAATCTTTGAGGAAACGGAGGCGGTGGTCTTTCCATCTCTGCTGTCTTTTCATTCCCCCTCACTTCATCATTTCCTTCATCTCTCCCTGTTGCTCCAGATTTCTGAGGTGGTCTTTTGGGTTCCACCTCCCCAAGTTGCTTTCCACTCCGAGTAGTAATTGCATTCACCTGCTTAGGATTTGGGTCTGTATCACTAGGTAATCCTCCCCTCGGCCTAGTATTTTAGGCTCCAGCTAACTGTCACAACTGATACTCCAATGCCTTTGTAGCTAACTGCTGATTTTTCATATCAGCTGTCAATTTTACCTAATCAGCCTGTATCTGTGCCTAGTTAGCTATGATGCTTTTGAGCATATCCTCGATATTGCTGGACTGAGGAGGTGTATTATTTCCTCTGAACTGTGACTTAAAATTGTGATGACCCCCTTGATTTCTGTGGACACCCTGATTTGAACTCTGTCCCTGATGACTATTACTCCCCCATGAAAAATTCGGATGATTCCTCCAATTTGGGTTGTAACTGTTGCTATACTGCCGATTATTGTTCCTTTGGGCATTTCCAACAAAATTTACTGAATCTGGATTGGCACCACAACACTCAGCTAAGTGTTCACTACTTCCACAGACTTCACACCAAACCTGATGAACTGCATTGACTGGGGCTTGTGCTTGGCTCAAGCTCATACTGCTGAAATGAGTGTTCGGTTGATTTTGCAAAGCAGCTATCTTTGCAGCGATAGTTGTAAATCCATCCACCTCAAAGACCCCTGCAGCTTTCTTTCCTCCCCCTTGAGTTGTATCCGCATTCCATTCCGGATTACCTTGTGAAATACGGTTCAACAAGGTGTAAAACTCTTCGTAGGTCTTTTCCAATGCCTGCCCCCCGGCTGCTGAATCTAATAAAATCTTTATATGTGGTTCCACGCCCTCAATGAATGTATGCACCAACACATCATTAGATTGGTGATGGTGAGGACAATCTCTTAGCATTGACTTGAACCTCTCCCAAGCCTGATACAAATTCTCACCCTCTCTCTGTTTGAAGCTTAGAATATGACTTCTAAGCCTGGCTGTCTTCCCTGATGGAAAGAATCGTATCAAAAACTTCCTTGCTTGGTCATCCCAAGTAGTAATAGAATTTGGCGGTTTAGCCTTCAACCATCTCTTGGCTTCCCCCAATAGTGAAAATGGGAATAGTGTAAGCCTCACATAATCAGATGATACTCCAGCGGGTATATATGTGTCACTTATCTACAAAAAGTTTTGGAGATGTTGTTGCAAATCTTCATGAGGGAGACTTGTAAATTGCCCGCTAGTGTGCAATAACTGCACCATATTCTTCTTAAGTTCGAATCTCCCTCCTGGTTCTGGCCTGCGAATGCTGGATGTTACATTGTTTGCATGTGGGATTGCCACCTCGCGGACTGGTCTTGCTGCAATCTCTTCGGGCACTAAAACTGCCCTTACTATTGGTGGTTGCTGTTGTTGCTCTAGAGTTGCTCTCCTTAATAACTGCAATTTCTTTTCTAGAGCTTCCCTTTTCTGTAGACGAAATTGTCTCTCTGGTTCTAACAACGGATCTACCAACTCCTTATCCCTTGCCAGCGTTCAGAAACAATTTAGTACCTGCAAGAGAAAACCTAAGATCAAGTCGTCAACACTTGTATCGAACTTGTAAACTAACACTAAGAAAATTAAATAACCAATTGCCAGTCCCCGACAACGGCACCAAAAACTTGTTCGGTCCCAACTACACACAAGTGCACGTGGTCGTTCAAGTAGTAAAGTGGCTTTATTTCAAGCCAAGTATCGATCCCATAGGGACTGTAATATGGCAGTAATTTTTCTAATTGTTAGTAAACGATTTTGTTCTGTAGGTAAATAACCAAAACAAATAATGCTTTTGAGTCAAGATTAATAGTTAATGTGAACCTAAGTGAATATTGTAAGTTAAAGTCTAAACAATAGCAACGAACAAGCTGAGGTTAAGGCAAACATGCGGGGATGTAATTTATTAATTAAAGTTCAGTCAATCTTCTCTTCGGTTGTTAGTCAGGAATTAATAACCCATGGATTGGATCTTTCGACTCCTCACCAATTAAAGAATCATGAGACTTACATTACACATTTCTGTGATGCAAAAACCACCCCATGTTCTAGCTATACATAACAAATTCCATAAATGACCAAATATGACATTACAGATATATTTCTATTCTGAACGTAAATCTTCCCTTAATTTCTCAACCAAGAAAAGAACATATTCCACTAATTCACATCTATCCAATTAGTCTCCCTTTTGGAATTGAAATTGGAATTCTAGAATATACATTAACATTGGCCAAACATTAACGTAGTAAAAGCAAGAATTGGTAGAACAACCGTTATAGAGAAGATAAAAACTGAAATAATCATTAGTTACATTCTTCTACAATTATCCTCAACCTCAGCAAGAGGTGAATTATCCACTCATTTGCAGATTAAGCATCTTCAAACAAGTAGAAATCATACAAGCAATTGAAATTAAAGAGGAAAAGGAAGAGAATTAACCCTAGGAATTCTTCTTCTCAACTGCCTGCTATCCACGTTCTTCCTCAAAATGTCAGATACTTTAAAATAAAACCTAAGTGTGCTATTTATACAAGTGAGAAATTTTTCCCGGAATAACTGGTAACGTGGCACGGAGTGTATCGCGGAGCATCAGCTCCGTGCCACGGCCCTGTCGCGGAGCCTCACTGGAACTCAGCTTCAAGGTAATTGTCTTTAGTGTGGCACGGAGCTTAGGCTCCGTGACACGGTGCCATCGCGCACCTCCACTGGAAATCAAGTTAAAATTCCTTCTAGGAAGAATGCTTCCGCGATGGTAGTGTGACACGACCTCCATCGCGGAGCACCAAACTTTGCCAATTTCCTTGTCGACTTCCGCTTCTTGCTTCCGAGTCCATTTCTACACTTTACCAACTTGTAGATTAGCTTCCAAAAATTCCTTCTAGACTGCAAAACAATACTAATCATGTTGGTTAGTATAAAACCACATTTACATACAAATCACATGAGAATGCACACATAAAAGTGGATAAACAAGTAGAAATGAAGTATTAAAGTATCATTTGGGCATGCAATTATGCCCAAGATCATCCTTCACCACTGAAAAGCACTTTGTCTTTGAGGGGCTGGGGAATGAATTCCCCAACATCAATTCCCAATTTGACGATAGGTAGTGTCATATATTCACGGAGCCTCTACCTATCTACTACCCCAACCTTGTCCTAGAGTTTTATGCTTCCTTCCAAGCAAGGCAAGATGCAATGAAGCACAAAGGGAAGATTGACAATTTTCCTTGCCTCCTTTCCGTTAAGGTTCGGGATGTAGAGGTAGACATCACTCTTGATGCAATTAATGCCTTATTTTGGGAGGATGAGATTGACTTTGAAACAGAGTTTGCGGTAAGGATGGAAACCAAAGAAGACCAGTTTAATTGGGTGGCCCGCATTATTTCCACAGATCAACTATGATGGGCCACCATGGAGGGAGACATTGTGAGGAAGGACCTGACATTTGAGGCCAAATTGTGGCTTGAACTTGTTTGTAGCTGCATCATACTGTCGAAGAATGGTCAACGGGTGAATCTTGAGACAACTATCCTCATTTTCTGCATTATGTCAGGGGTACCAATTAATTTTGGTGAAATAGTGGCTACTCAAATGAAGTGAAAGGCCTAACAACAAACGACCTTAATGCCCTATGCTATGCTGATTAGTCAACTGTGTCTCAAAGCAGGAGTTCTGCTATTCCCTGATGAACAAGGCAGTGTTGCCATGGGTGTCATTGCTATTGATAAGAGATAGGATGTTGATGCTCCACAAATTAGAAAGAAGAGAATATAAGCATGGGAGACAATAGAAGGCTCCACCTCTCATGGCATCGAAGAGACTCATATAACTCCCTACCTCAACATATCATACCCCGTGATATCGGGGCATGCTTCTACAGAGGCACCACCCCATGGACCTTCACCTCCTCCAGATTCATCAAGAACAAGTGGGATCAACAAGTTAGCAAGGATGACGAGGTCACATGAGAACAAACTCCAAAGGTTGGCTCAAGACTTGCCTGCTCTCATAAATAGGTCAATGAAAAAGGCGATGAAGGATGTCTTCAAGAGCTTGGCCAAACTATGATCCGCTATGGACGTGGTTGAAGGAGAAGTCTCTTCTCTCTGGATGTGAGGGAGATCCAAAATAGGACACCTATGGCTAACCCCAACATGCAATTGCTTGATGAGGCCATGGCTGCACCATCAGCTGCTCGAGGACCAATTGACGATCTCTTCGCGGGCTTTGATGATGAGAAGGGAGAAGAGTAGGAAGGAGAAGGTAATGAAAATAAGGAGGCCAATGATGATGAGAACAAGTAGCCACATAAGGGAGTCTTACCACCCTTTATTATTCATGTGTACATTGGGGACAATACACTTTCATAGTTGGGGGTGGGTTGTGTCTCTCTTTTGGTTGGTTTTCTTTTGTTTCCCTTGTCGGGCTGAATTTATTATGATTTAGATGTTGTTAGTTTTAATTTTTACTTAGCTGGTTGAATGCCCTTGCGGGCCTTTAGTTGAATGAAATGTTGCTTTTTGACTAGTTAGTTCCATTGATTGGATCCATTTAAATTGCCAAATGTGGCATGAGCCAAGTTTTAAGAATCTCCTTTTGTACATAGTAGTTAGCAAATAAACTCCTAGGGTTTTATTTATACTACGGTTCTTTTCCAAGGAGCGATTTCCTTTTCTTTTCTTTTGTTATCGAACCGGGTGGCATTTCCCTATGATAGATTGAGAGGCAATTTTCTTAAGGAAAACTTCCAAGTTTAGAGTCTTTTTGAGTTGGTTGTTGCACTTGCTTTTGAGAGATACCACCAAAATTTTTTAAATGGCATTGAAAATGATTTTTGAGGAAAAAGGGGCGTTTGAATTTAAAATTTGAGCAGTCTTTATCATGAGCTGCACATTCCTTGTATGGCTTCTTGACTCACATGTTAACTTGTTTAAAGTCATTATTCTTTATATGATTGTGAAAAAGGTGTGAACCCTTGGATTGTGATGCCTTGTATGGTGAGGCTTGTAGCTCAATTCTCATGTATGCATAGTTTTCTAGAACTTGCCCTAAGGGTGATTCAAGACGAAATTCTAAATGTGGTTGCACTTACAACATGATTTTACTCTTTCTTTTGATAGTCACTTCACCAAAATGACCTCCTTGAACATCTATCCTTGCTAGTCAATGTTTGAGCCTTTGATCCTTTTCCTAAAAAATCACATTACTAGCCTATTACCCTTTTAATCCCTTTTTTGGCACCCATCCTCCCTAGTTCTAGTTGTGAAAAGAAATGAAAAATGGGGCTTGATGCCCAAATTCTTAAGAAATAAAAGGGAGAATGAGGCAAAAGCCTAAGTTTGGGGGTTTGCAAAAGAAAATGAAAAAAATATGTGAGATTTAATGTGAGGTAGCATCAAATTGTGATGAAATGAATTAATTAGAAGAAACTGAATAATTAAAAGGTGCTACCTCTTTCTTAGATGAGGCTAAAGGTGGAAACTAAAGAGATATAAGGGTGGCTCTTGATATAAACTTTAAGATGATGATCAATGAGAGATAAGGTGGGGTGATCTCAGTAGAAAATTAGAGTGCAAAAATGTTCACAAAAGGGAATTAGGGAGGTTCTAACGCCCTACCTTTACCCCTAGCCTTCATTAGGGCCCCAAATTCCTAATTTATTTTGAGTGTAGCAACTCTACATTAGTGGCGAGTTACATGAAGGGAAAGCCTACGGGTCAAGTTGTATGCATGAGAATCTCTTTGTGAGAGTGAGTGTATTTGCTTTATTCTATAATCCCTCTGTGTGTGAATTGCTTAAAAATTAAATAGGATTCTCTCTTGATGTGAGTGGCAGCACTTCATTAAGATACATGCTTGAATGTGTTTCAAAGTGAAAGATGTGATTGAGACAAGAGTGTAGTGAACGTTAAGGCAATCTCGGAATGTCAATTTTCAATGATTTGAGATGTTAATTGAGCTTTTTTTTATTAGCCATGCCCTTTGTTTTGAATGAAAAAAATGCTTGTGAATCATGTCAATTTCTTGTGGTTACCTCTTAAAGCATTTGCAAAATTGTTGAGTCTTTTCATTTCATTGTCAGTGTGCTTTTGGGGTTGTCTTAGTCCTAATGGTCCTTTGTGTACAAATCGGGTAGTATACATGCTTGATTTAATTTGTCAGCTATGAAGAAATGTCTTCCTTGAGGACAAGTAATGGTTCGAGTTTGGGGGTTTGATGAGTTGATAATTTACCAACTCAATAGCTTTAAAACATGAACTTTTGCTTAGTTTCAATCAATTAGGAAGGTTTTATACCCTTTCTCTTTGGTTTCGAAAGTGTTGAATTTGAATAGGTAAATCAAAGGAATCGAACAAAAAGCATGAAGCTGGGAGAAGAGGACCTGCGAAACGCAGGTCAAACGCAAGAGCATACTGCCCTCTAGCTAGAAGAGCACCTACAAAACACAAGTACAAATGCAAAATCCCCATCAGTTCTTCTAGACTAGAGTTGCGAGCGACTTGCGTCTCATGGATGGATACCTGCGAAACATAGGTGCCGCGCAAGTGAGGCCGTATTGAAAAAGGTAAAATGGTCCACTTCTGGCACAAGGATATTTTGGATGCTTCTCGGGGCAAAATGGGAATACCTGCACAAGAAAAGAGGAGTAGACTTTCCTATTTTGGTGCACCTTTTGTAAAGAATAGAATATTTCATTCCATTATATTGTTTTGAATTGAATTTTAGAGGGAGAAAAAGGTAGAGAGAAGTGAGAGATTTTCCCTTCATCTTTCTAAGGTAAACCTCCATCGAAGAACAACTTGAGCTTGAAGTTTCTTCTTAATAATGAATGATATTGATTTCCTTATTGGTATAATCTTTTGTTCTTCATCAATGAGTAGCTAAACCTCTTGCTAGGAGTGTGTACATGATAAGGGCTAGAATAGATTGTTTGTTGCTAGTTTAATCTTAGAATTACTTATTTAGAATAAATATATTATTTTTTCTAAATTGTAATTGAAATATCTATAGTTGCAAATATGGATTGTGTTTACTTATTCTGTTGTTTCTTGAAAAAGAGGAATATAATATTGTGAGAAAATAATAGTGCGTATTTGGGTTGTGATTGTATGGAGTTGGGCTAGAGATAGCCAATACCTACTTTTATACACCCATTAAAGAATTGAGGCTAGAAATTGCTCAATTCTTTTCCAAGTCATAGTGGTTGAAATGTATGAGATCTTGGGGTTATAGAAAACCTAAAGCAAAAGGCGCCCAAGTAGTTGAGAAACATCAGGTGCCACCTCGTCCACGACTATTTATGTTTATAAGTAATGCTTTGAACTGCTAGTTAACTCCAATCCTATCAAGGCCCCGTCAAAAGCATACCCTTTGTCTTCGCTCATATTGTTACTTCGAAGTTAGATGCTCTATTCTTGTTGGTTGAGTTTGAATTCAAATGTGATTCTACAATTCCCCAATATTTACTTTCCTAGTTTTGATACAATGATATTACTTAGTTCAATTTGATAAATGACTTTTGTGCCATCAATCTTCATTCCCTATGGATTCCATCCCGACTCACGAGTTGGGTAATTATATTATGATGACTGTGTACACTCTCTCCTAGCGAGGAGTAGATTTGGATGTCATCATGGGGTAAACCCCTTGAAATCTCACTTAAAACCCATCTACTAGTTCCCGCCGTCTGCTGCAGCGGTCGCATTACCTCTACAGCGGACCCTCTATGGAACCCAAAACACCGTCATAGTGGATCTAGTGGTATATTTTCCGATCCATTATAGCTAGCCTCTAACCGTGATAATGGTCTTGCTGCAGCGGTTATCTCTCCGCTACAGCGGTTATGTCTTCGCTGCAGTGGTTCTCCGTAACCAGTAGCTCCCATTTCTCGCACACAAACCATTCCCAGCTCAAAATTTTCACAGTTATTCCACATCTTCCCACCAACACTTAGGCTAAAGAAGGGTGGTCGTTCTTATTCCTCCCTCCACCCTCCCTCCATAATAACAGACGGGTCGTTACACTCATTTTCTAATAAAACTATTGTTTAAGAACTCTTTTCTTGTTTTTTTCTTTCAAAATCCCTTTAACTAATAAAAAAGTGGAAAGTGTTTGTTTTTTTTCTTATTCTCATTTTATCAATTAAAATAGAATAATCTCATGTACTACTGATAATATAAGTCATATATATAAGATCATAATTAAGGGTGCTTATTAATCAATTTGGTTCAGTTTTATGTATTACCAATTTGGTTTATCAGTTTTTCATTTGTAAACACGCTAAACCGATAACCAAATCTTATTTTTATTTTTTCATATATGCATTACTTTTATACATAAAGGTCTACATGAATTATAAGTAAAAATAAATTAAAATAAGTTAATATTAAAATAGATTTATTCTCTTTCTAGTTAAGTAGAGAACTTGAATGCAGTAGCATGGTAAAAATCTCTCAAAAAGAAAAATAATGTTAGTTCACATTTTACACTGATAGGTAGAGCCTCATAAAACCAAATACTTCATAAAGAAAATAGAGGCACCATGACAATAACTATAAAATATAAAAAAAATAAAAATAAGGCGTGTATTAAAAATCCAAAGCCACTATTGTATAATTAGGATTAAAAAGATAATTTTAGTGTAATCTTTCTGGGTTATCGGATTAACCATTAACTAAATTCTTAAAATTGAAAACCAAATCGATAGCTCTATAAAAGAATTTACAAAATCATTTATAAACCCTTGGCTCAATAACCCGATACCAATAAATCAATAGCATTTTTTTGGTTCGGTTTATTGATTAAACCGATTTTTGCACACCCTTAATCATAATAACTTCATCATTAATTTTTATTTAAATAATAATAAATATATTTTTATAATAAAATGAGAAATTTTTAATTTTTTTAGCTTTTCTAATTAAAGTAGAATAAATGTTTACTAATATAATTCTTGATTTTAAAGTTAAGAGATAATAATCACAGTGCCATAAAGTACAAAAATTATTAAATTGCTTCAAATCACAAAATATCGCTGATGGAATTGTTGTTGGCCCTTTTTTCATTTTAATAATAAAATCAAGAATTATATTAGCAAATCATTATCCTAATTCAATTAGAAAAAGATTAATAAATGAAAATATTTTTTATTGTATCAAGATATTTTTTTGTATCGTTATCTAAATTAACATTAATGATGAGGTTATTCTATTTTAATTGATAAACGAGACTAAGAAGAAAAAATATTTTCTATTTTAACTGTATTTGTGTTATTGTAAATGTGTATAAATGTATTATTGTGAATGTCTATCTTGTTTCTTTAGAGAAAAGTTATGGCTAGTTTTCTCATATAAATAGAGGGGTTCTCCTTTATTATATTTCATTCCTCGATAAAAATAAGATATCTTCTCTAGTTTGTATTTCTCTATAATATTCTTCTTATTGTTTTCTTATTTTATAACACGTTATAGCACGAGTCTTTGTCTTGAGCACTCACTTTGAAAAGATATGGGGTAAAAAAAATTAGAATTTCTTTTAGAAAGATATTAGTACTTAGTTGGAGGAATTATATTCCTTGATGATATTATTTCTCTTAATATTCACAAAATAAGAATGAAGTGAATATGATTCCATGAGATAAAATATTTGTATTTCTTGATACTTATACTTTTTCTAATAATGATATTGATTTTGTTATCTGAGGAAAAACTTAATTAATTCACTTAGCAGTTCATGTCTCATATTTATTCCAAAAGAACAATATTGTGAAAATATATATTGATACTAATTTTATATACTTTAATGGGTAAGAATGAGAATTTACAAGAAATATATGATTACTAGAAGTGATAACATTTTCATAGGCTTATAATAATTACAGTTGAACATATATTAAAGAAATTCTCTATGTTATATGCATATCTCGATTAGTTCCCGAATTAGTAATATCTTAAAATAGGTTTTAAACTATCATAATTTAATATGATTTAAGAACGTTAATATAATTGTGTTTCATTTCCGAAGAATGAGAACTTTTGATAAAAGTTATAAATACAAATTTATTTTTTGAAGTAAATTTGGCAATATTTAATAAAATTTTATAAATATGAGCGTGCTCTTGGTGGTGAAGATATCACGATCCACATCCAGAAGAGATATAATAATTGAGAAAAAATATTCTAAAATTTAATATAATAATTGAGAAAAAATATTCTAAAATTTACTCCCAAATAGTAAATCTAAAATTTACTCTTGAAGTAGTGATTACTCAACAATTTACTCCTGAAGTATTAAGATCTGCAATAATAAATCTGGTAATCTACTTCGGAAGTAGTAAACTTTGCAATCTACTTCCCAAGTAATAGAATTCCAAAATTTTCTCTGAAAGTAGTGAGACTCTGCAATAGTAAATCTTGTAATTTACTCCCGAAATACTAAATTTTGCAATATACTCCCGAAGAAGTAAAATCTTGAAATTTGCTCCCAAAGTAGCAGGACTTTAAATTTACTCGTAAAGTAGTAAATACTTTAAAATTTACTCCTGAAATAGTAAAATTTCTAAATTTACTCTTGAATTAATAAGATTGTGACATCTACTCTCAAAGTAATAAAACTTGAAACTCTACTCCGGAAGTAGTAGAACTATGCTCGCAAAGTAGTAGAACCTCAAAGTTTACTCCTGAAAATAGTAGAACTTTGAAACATTACTCATGATATAGTAAAATTTTAAATTTTCTCCTAAAGTAGAAATAATTTAAAAAATATTTGAGAAATATTCAGAAGCAATATCTTTTTGTGCTTGAGTGAAATAATAAGCTATTTACGAATATTGTATTTCAAGAACACTTAAATAATCAGGTTTCATTCCCTGAAGTGAATGGAAGAAATGCCATAATTTACCTCCTGAAGATAGAATAACAAAGGGTATATATGTTATTTTGGTATGAAAGTCATTACAATATGTATCTGTCGAATGTACAAAAATCTTACATAATTTTATTTATCAGTTTAAGACAAGAAAATAGAGTAGAATATTTTCTATTATAACCACATTGATAAATTATTATTTGATTTTCTCGAAAGAAATAACCATTCATGAATCTTTACCTAGAAGATGTAATGACTAATTGATTGTCCTTTTAATATAAAATATTTAGATGTTAATTAGCCTCATGATGAGATGTTCAAAATGTTTAGAACTTAATATTTTTTGTTATTTATGAATATAAAATTATCTTTAAATGTTCATTTGATTACTGTTTATTTAATGACACCAACAGTGTCTAACTAAACCTTCTTTTGTGACACCAACAGTGTGTAATCAATATTTGATAGTTTAAAATTAATTATCAAGGTCTCTAGAAGAGTCTAATTATTTGTCTACAAGAATCATGACAACAATAGTATTCAAATAATATTTTATTATAAAAATAAATTAAAAACTCTTGAAGAATTTATTTATTATTATGTCATTCACCAATATCATAATATATGAAAATTGTTATGATTAAAACACTGGTTATAGTAAATCTGAAGTTTACTAATTAAAAAGGTTAAGACTACAAAGTATTGAAAGATTAAATATCTAATTATTACGGGTAAGAGATATATATGTTAAAGGTTACTCAATTTATACTACAAATATAAGAGATAAAATTATATGCTACAGTAAATCAGAAGTTTATTAATGTGACATTCATGATAAAGTAAACTTGAAGTTTACTAAAATAAATAACACATCATATATCTAAGGTTTACTAGGAAAAATTATTTTATCAGTTGACATGACCGATTTAATCATCCTGATATGATGTGCTCATTGAGTATTCAGAATACATTAAAGAACTAGAAGATTCATTAAAAAATCTTTTATATTGCTTGTTCTCGTGATAAGTTGATTATATCAACTAATATTGGGATTGAATCCCCTAAATTTTGAAAAGTATAAAATGTAATATGGTGTCACTCACCTGCCATGTGATGTCTTAAATAGAAAATTCTATGAGAAGGTAACTGTCACGGCCCAAATGGCCGTGATTGGAACCCATACTAACCCTCCGGTAGGTGAACCAACGAATTCCGATACTATTCCCACAATGTAAACATTTTTGAAAAAGGAAACAACTGTTACGAAAAGAGCAATTTCAAATCGGTACTCTATGAGTACGAAATCAAGTAACAATTTTTAAGAACCTGATTATCATTGCACTAGACGACTAATTTATTACAAGCTAAGAAAACTAAAACCAAAAATGAAATAAAATATTTGAGTATACGAAAGAAGGACATCTACTAAAAAGGAGTGGTCTACGTCCTCATCTGCTCACCTTCTTGATTCACAAAGGCTGCTGGCTCACAGGTGAGGGCGTGAAGAACTGCTGAGCTCGAACTCTATACTTAGAAAAGAATGCAGGGGTGGGGTCAGTACATGACACAGTACTAGTAGGCATCATCGGCCGACCTTACATAATAACATCTAAGCACAACAATAGAGATATAAAAAGGGTCATCAACTTTAAGCAGAATTACAAGTCATTTTATGAGTACTAGTTCTACTCAGGAATCAGCCAGCCTGCTCATTGGATTAGGCCTCTCACTGCAGTGGTCACTTGTCCGCCGCAGCAGAAATGGTCCCACTGCAGCGGTACTGCTTAGGCAGTAGCTCGACAGGCTGCTCCCTTCTCAGCTCATCCACCACATAGTTCAATAAAGTCAACAATTATATTCACATAACACCATGAATCCATTAAAGACCAGATCAACAACCAACACAATTGCAAGTAAGAATTACAATCCTTAGTTATTCCCAGCAACAACTACTCAACAAAACACGTAGTAACAAGTCGTACTTAGCATTAACTCCATGTTCATTGTCATCAATTTGCAACATATGCATAATAAGTTAGCACATCCTCTTAACACGTTTCACATCCACCTCATGAACATAAATGACATCCCCAAACAATAAGTAAATAACACAACCAAGGGTAACATGACGGGCACATGCCTCCGCCATCTCCCCTTAACACTCACCCATACGAAATCGTGTACACACATGCTAGCGGGTCTTACTTATGCCCAACTAGTCATGACCTGAAGGGGACTCTAGAAATCTATGTACTATGCCGGCGTGGCACCCGCTCCTACTCATATGCTCGTTCGGATGCTCCACTCGGATACGAGCCACTCAAATATTTTTATTGCTCGCTCGGATACTCTCCATGGGCACGAGCCACTCAACATTCATATGTTAAAATATTTTCATTCATCATCCTTATACAACAAGCTAAGTGCATCATTGCATCAAACAAACAGTTACAATCTAATTCTCCAATAAGCCATTATCAACTAACAATTCTCTCATTAACGGAGTATTATCGCTTTAATAAACGGACAACACAGATAATTCCATTATCATATACACAATCTTACAAACAAGTCATCACAATTCAATATCACATCATAGTCATGTTGAAAAGATAAATTAACAACAATAGACTCACATATCAGGTAAACGTCCGAAGACCAATCAAATATCAACATATACATGCCATTATATAAGTCTATCCCTATAAATCATAACCTTGATAACGCTCAAACCACACCTCCTTCAGAAGTATGAAGCAGACATTGTCAATAAAGAACCCAACTAGAGGTTGGGGTCGATCGCACAGGAAATATGGAAGGATGTTGAAGAACGCTAGTGCTTAAGCTTTTTAGTTAATTATTTCCTAAGAGGGGGGAATTTGTAAAATTAATAAATAAAAATGTTGAGAAATTTATGGTTGTTTCCAAATTATTGCAATTAACTAGGGAAAGTGTTCCCCGTGACTTCATAACCACAAGGTGTTTTTATACTAGTGATCTATTCCGGTGCTTAGCATGCAATATCGGTAAGTTAGGTTCACCTAAATGGTTGGTCCCCTATCTAGATGATTTTCACCACGCAACTTGGTCCATCTACAGGTGTACTTTAGTTGACCCTTACCCTTAATATCAAATTAGCTATCCTCGGACAAATTCAAGCTATTAGATGAGGGCTGATAGCCTCAAATCTCCATTGTAATCACTTTTCCCATTCACTACCTCCTTGGTCCGGTAAGTAAGAATAAGGCAAGTTCTAACATTTTCAACCGTTAAAAATCAATTAAAACGAAGGAAGAAACAATGTATGCATAAACTCCGTTCAAGAATCACTAAGTATTTTACTTATGTGTGTTAATTTGTCATGGTTCCCACAACCCTAGTTGTGGTAGTTTTAGCCTATCATGTTTATAAGTAAATTAATAGAATTAATAAATAAAAGCAAAATTAATACTTACAAAGATGATAGGAAGAACTCACTTGATTAATGCAAAATTTGAAAGGACAACATTACAATCATATCTCAAATATGTCTTCTAATACGTCTTAAAATTTACTCTAAAAACTTGTTGTAAAACTTCAACTCTTGAAGAAATAAAAACAACATGCCTATTACATGAAAATAAAGGGGTATTACAGTAGTAGATTTATGCTTTTCCTTTTCCTTGATGAATTTGACTTCGTATTTCCTTTTCCTAGTTGAAATGGGAAATCCATTTTTGGGTCGCTTGGAGCCTTGCCGCGTTGCACCTTCTTTTGTTCCTTCATAGATTTAATTTGGGATTTTAAGCTCCTTTTCCTAATTAAAAGGGGACTCCAAGTCGTCAGTGGTCACGGACTAAGTAATGACTCGTTAGGACCTCAAATGAGTCGTGATCAGTCAAGCACAGTCATCCTCAGCATTAGGCCCAGTCGTGGCAATGGGTCACTAACGACTCGTTAGGACTGGGCATGAGTCGTTAGGTCCCTCGTGGCCATGGATCATCACATCCTCCAGTGTACTTGACGGATGCTCACAGTGTCTGACGATGAATCGTCACTTCACACGACGACTCGTTATGTCACTCGTTACCTTCACTGGATACTTCTTCAAATTTTGTCCTCCTAGTCCTTACTTTATTCCATTTTCTTCAAATTCATTCCAAAGCATGAAATACACCAAAATCCATCGCTTTTAGACCTGAAAGCATCTAATCATGTGTGTTAGCTATTTTCACAAATATATAGCAAAACTCATGCAAACACACATAATTTGTCCTCAAAACATAGCAAAGTATGGGAAAAATTATCTATGAAGTGTGTGAATACGCTCTTCATCAACACCCCACACTTAAACTATTGTTCATCCTCGAACAATCTACTAGTTCCGTTCTTACATTTAAGTACAAAATTCATCCTACGAATAGGTCTACTTGCACTTAGGATCATGAGGCACATCAATGAAGCTCAAACAATTCACTCGCACGCATATAAGATCAACATTAAATTGTCAAAGTTCAAAATCACTTAGCTTTTGAAAACTAACTCCTCAAGACATATTTTGAGCCAACATGAATCATATGTAATTTAGCAATCAAGATTTACCAAAGTCTTACCATTGTGCCCCTCACAATTTGGAGAGATGCCCGTTTTCACACAAGATATAAAATAAGATTAACTTGGGCATAAATAAAATAATTTCCGCTCACTCTCACAAAAGAACTCAACATACATGCAAATGATGACCCATAGGCTTTCCCTTAGTGTAATACTCCGCTAATATAGAATTATGAATCAAGGATCAATTAGGACTTTAATTTGGTTGTAATGTAGGCTAAGGGACGGGTAGGAACTATTTGGCCAAGATAGTGACTAAGCTCCCTAAGCACTTTAATACTTCACAACACTTTGATTTTTAGCTCATTCTTCAATTTCCAAAATTTTCTCCTTATACCTTCTTTTTTTCTATTTTTCACTTTAGGTGACTAGTGAGAATTTTTTCTTTTCATCATTGAGCTCATTCACACTTTTTTTCCTTTTCTTTCTTCCGTTCCCACCCTTTACGCACCCCTACTCTGGCCACCCTCAACTTAAAATTTTTTCTTATGTTGAGGTTCACAATATCCAAGGAAAGACCAGGGCCAAAACAGGTTCATGTAAACAAATGGGTACGGTTAATCGGTAAATCATTATTTTTTTCATCTTCTATTTTTCAAATCTCTTTCTTCTTTTTATTTGTCCCACTAAAAATCACCCTCCCTATTTAGAAAAATGTCACCTTTTTCTTTTCTTCCAATTCACCACACTTTTTAGCTTTTTCCTTCACTTTTTCCAATTATGCTCCTTTCCTACAAAATTTTTTCATTAAAGTACTCTACGAGTCATTTTGATCAAATATAGGTCAACAGAACAAAAAGGGATTAAGCTTGTAATATGGCTATCAAAAGAATAAGCTAAGGCTCAACATGGCTAACTAGAATAATTATAATCAAGGTAGGTAAAATAGGATGAAAATAGAGCTATCAAAGAAACGCCTACATCACTTCCTAAATCCATCATTCATATTTTGCTTTGCACACACACCGGACAAGTTCTAGACATCAATTTCCAAGCATGGAGTATATCAAAAAAATTTTACTCACACAATGACACAAAATGGTTTAACAATGAAAATCAAGATCACATAAACACATATATTCATATTGCATGCATAACATAATTAAGCCCATTTTTTTCAAGTACAAGAGTCAATTTCCAAAAGACTAGGTGTTTCTTCCTTTTTCATGCATTTTTGAGTGAATTAAATAAAGTCCCGATGATACCTAGAGTGAAGCACCTAGCATTCATAGGGTCCAAGTTTTTTGTTCTTCCTAATGACTAATTTACCCTTAATACGGTCGTCATCCATCCATCATCGGGAAAAGTCATGACTCAATGACTAAAATAAAAAATAAAAAATCTAGACTCTCTAGTCGGTTCTAAGGAACTATCCACCGGAAAAGTACCGAAAACAAAAATCAGAGGAACCCAAAACAAAATAAAATTAAAAATACTACAAACAAACAAGCATGCAAGATAAGTCATAAATTCCAAAAAAACAAGGCCTACCATGTACAAATTTAGCAATTAAGGAATGCATGGTAATATGAGGTTCACTTCTCCCACCCCACACTTAATTAGTTACACTGTCCCCAGAGCTAAAACAAATAAGCATATAGTAATAGAGTGAAAGAAGAACTTCCTGGGCCTCTACTCCTCGTCGTTTATGGGGGCAAGTGCAGCTTCCCCCATCTATGTATTTCATGCTCAAATTGTTTTGTTGAAAATTATGAGCTATCACCTGCATACTTGAACAAACATATCAAAATGAAAAATTAATCTTGGGTTGCCTCCCAAGTAGCGCCTGATTTAACATTGCGGCACGACACATGTATCTTAATTACTCAGACTTCATCAAGATACCTGTTGAGACCGTGGTCACAACTTGGCCACTTGTTTCACCATGCTGCCCTGTGAAACGTCAGAAAATAAAACAAAAAAAGAAAGAAATAAAGACTAAAAGTTAAACACAAGCAATTAAATCCAATCCTAAACCGTATTCCTCGACAACGGCGTCAGTTTTTGATATCGCTTAAACCACACCTCCTTCGAAAGTATGAAGCGAACATTGTCAATAAAGAACCCAACTAGAGGTTGGGGTTGATCCCATAGAAATATGGAAGGATTTAGAAGAATGCTAGTGCTTAAGATTTTTAGTTAATTATTTCCTAAGAGGGGGGAATTTGTAAAATTAATAAATAACAATGTTGAGAAATTTATGGTTGTTTCCAAATTATTGAAATTAACTAGGGTAAGCGTTCCCCATGACTTCATAACCACAAGGCATTTTTATACTAGTGATCTATTCCGGTGCTTAGCATGCAATATCGGTAAGTTAGGTCACCTAAATGGTTGGTCCCCTATCTGGATGATTTTCACCACGCAACTTGGTTCGTCTATGGGTGTACTTTAGTTGATGCTGACCCTTAATATCGGATTAGCTATCCCCGAACAAGTTCAAATCTATTAGATGAGGGTTGATAGCCTCAAATCTCCGTTGTTAATCCCTTTTCCCATTCACTACCTCCTTAGTCCGGTAAGTAAGAATAAGGTAAGTTATAACATTTGCAACCATTAAAAATCAATTAAAACGAAGGAAGAAACAATACATGCATAAACTCCATTTAAGAATCACTAAGTATTTTACCTATGTGTGTTAGTTTGTCATGGTTCCCACAACCCCAGTTGTGATGGTTTCAGCCTATCATGCTTATAAGTAAATTAATAGAATTCATAAATAAAAGCAAAAATTAATGCTTACAACGATGATAGGAAGAACTCACTTGATTAATGCAAAATTCGAAAGGACAACATTACAATCGCATCTCAAATATGTCTTCTATACATCTTAAAATTTACTCTAAAAACTTGTTATAAAACTTCAAGTCTTGAAGACATAAAAACAACATGCCTATTACATGAAAATAAAGGGGTATTTATAGTAGTATATTTATGCTTTTCCTTTTCCTTGATGAATTTGACTTTGGATTTCCTTTTCCCAGTTGAAGTGGGAAATCCTTTTTTGGGCCGTTTGGAGCCTTGCCGCGTTGCACCTTCTTTTGTTCCTTCATGGATTTAATTTGGGATTTTTAGCTCCTTTTCCTAATTAAAAATGGACTCCAGGTCGTTAGTGGTCACGGACTAAGTAACGACTCATTAGGACCTCAAACGAGTCATGATCAATCAAGCGTAGTCGTCCTCAGCATTAGGCCCAGTCGTGGCAATGAGTCACCTAATGACTCGTTAGGACTGGGCATAAGTCGTTAGGTCCCTCGTGGCCATGGATCATTACATCCTCTAGTATACTTGACAGATGCTCACAGTGTCTGACGATAACCGTCACTTCACACGACGACTCGTTATGTCACTCGTTACCTTCACTGGATACTTCTTCAAATTTTCTCCTCTCAGTCCTTACTTTATTCCATTTTCTTCAAATTCATTCCAAAGCATCAAATACACCAAAATCCATCACTTTTAGACCTGAAAGAATCTAATCATGTGTGTTAGCTATTTTCACAAATATATAACATAAACCCATGCAAACACATATAATTTTTCCTCAAAACATAGCAATGTACGGGAAAAATTATGTTTATGAACTGTGCGAATACACCCTTCATCAAACCTACCCGATTACTCGAAATTATTGGCTTTATTACTCTTCAGGAATGATCTTGGGCAGAATTATATGCCCAAGTGATACTCAAATGCTTCATTTCGTCTTTTTTATCTATTGTTATTTTTGCATTCTCATGTGATTTGTAGTTAAAATGTGAATTTATACTAACCAACATGATTAGTGTTGTTTTGCAGGTAAAATGGAATTTTAGGAAGCTAAGATACATGTTGGTAAAAATCGGGAATGGACTTGGAAGTAAGGAGTGGAAAAGGTCAAGGAAGAGCAGCAAAAATAAGGGCTCCGCGATGGAGCCGTGTCACGCTGCCATCGCGGAGGCATTCTGCCTCTGGTGATTTAATTTTGGCCATTTCCAGTGAAGCCTTGTGTTACCTCCGTGACACGGAGGCAATGCCACGCGATGCAAGCCGTGGCACGTTGAGTACAATTACCTGGGACATCAATTTCCAGTGTAGGTGCGCGATAGCACCGTGGCACGTTGGCCAGGCTCCGCGATGCAAGCCGTGGCACGCCAAGGTGAAAATTCTGAGGAGCTTAATTCCAGAGAGGGTCCGCGATACCCCCGTGGCACGGAGGGAGTGCTCCGCGATACACTCTGTGCCACGTTTCTTGTTATTCTGGAAAAAATTCCCACTAGTATAAATAGCACACTTAGGTTTTATTTTAAACATTCTGACTTGGTTAAGCAAGAACGTGGGTTACAGGCAGTTGAGGGGACGAAAATTCTAGGGTTCTTCTCTATCTCTTTCTCTTTTATCTCAACTGTTTGTATGATTTATACTCATTTGATGATGTTTAATCCATAAATGAGTGGCTAAATTCACTTCTTGCTGAGGTTAAGAACAATTGTAGTGGAATGTAATTGTTGATCATTTTAGTTTTCATCTTTGCTTCAATGGTTGTTCTATCAATTCTTGTTCTTACTGCATTAATGTTTGGCCAATGTTAATGTATATCTAAAAAGTCCAATTTTGATTTTGAGAAGGAAATAAATTGGAAAGTTGTGAATTGGTAGGATACTCTTCTTCGTTTGGGAAAATTGAGAATTGATTTACATTCAGAATAGAAATATATCTGAAAGTCTTACTAGTCAATTAAGGAATCGGTTTTGTATGGCTAGAACATGAAATTCTTTTATCACAGAAATGTGGATTGAAGGTTCATGATTCTTAAGTTGGATAGGAGATGAAATTTCCAATCCATAGGAATTAATTCTTGACTAGCAACCGAAGGAAAGATTAACTGAATTGTATCGATAAATTAATTCTTTGCATGTTCGTTTTAACCTCAGCATGCTCATTACTATAGTTCAGACTCACTTTATAATTTTGTCTTAGATTCGTATAAATTAGGAACCTACAACTCTCTAAATATTATTTATTTTGATGTCTGCATTCTTAAAGATATAGTTCATTAACACTTAAGTTGATTATTACCTTGGTTCAGTCCTTGTGGGATCGATACTTGGCTTACTTAAGCCATTTTACTATTTGTTCGACCACGTGCACTTGCGTGTAGTCACCAAATCACCGAACAAGGAACTTTTCCCTTCCTTAATGCTTCAGATGGTTCGAAATCTACACAAATATAATTATTGGTTAAATACTCTTCAAGACAGGGCCTAATTCTATCAAACCCTTTTTTTTCAAGGCAATTTAACCGAAAACCCTTCCCTTCCACCTAGTTCTAGGTCCCCACCTTATGTAACCCATCAGCATTAACAAGAGGAACCCTAGGAAGTAAACATTACTCAATTTTCAGCAATCAACCCTCCCATTACTTCCCTACAATTTCAGCCCTAGTTTATCAACTTAGGGTTTCTCTCTATATAGTTTCCCCATTAAAGGTCCTCAAGAAATCTAGGATCAACACTAATCAAAGTAGAGGTAGGAGAATTGAGATTCTTACCTTTGGAGAGTAGTTCACTACTCTAAGAAATTTTCCGCTCCATAGCCCTTCTGATCGAGTTTTTGAGAATGATAGGGCAAAACCCCATAATTCCCACTTAAAACCCACTTTTGACTCCTATTGTCGCTGCAACGGTCACACTTTTGCTGCAGCGGACCTACTACAACGGTCATAGGGTTGCTACGGCGGTCCCAGCTGTTACTCTCTCATTTTGCCACGACGGGACTCCGATCGCTATCACGGTCTCACTGCAGCGGGAATCCCACCGGTGCAGCAGTCCCTCGGACTAGTAACTACCAAAAAATGCACAGTTCTATACTTAGTTTATTTCATAACCTCCCTATCTCATTCTTAACCAGTTTTCTGTGTTCTATGTCCTTAACTATCCCGTAATGACATTCGGGTCGTTACATAAGATACCAATTAAAATATCATTCGTCCCCATATGGTCTATACAAAAGTAAGAAGGATATGTACCAGATTCTATGAACAACTGGGGGTACTTGACCCGCATATAAGCCTATGTCTCCTAAGTGGCTTCTTTCACCGGATTGTCCTTCCACTGGACTTTTACTGTTAGAATATCCTTGGACCTCAACTTCCGAACCTCTCTGCCCAATATTGCTAAAGGTTCCTCCTCATATGATAGATTCTCGTCTAGCAGCACAGAGTCCCATCCCCGTGGTACTTTTTCAGCATGGATAGATGAAATGTCGGACGCACTCCAGATAGACCTAGCAGTAATGCCAGCTCATAAGCCACTTCCCCCATATGTCGGAGTATTTCAAATGGTCCAATATAGCTCGGGCTGAGCTTGCCCTACTTTCCAAACCTCACCACCCCCTTCATGGGGGAAGCTTTGAGCAGTACTTCCCCCCTTCCCTGAACTCCATGTCCTTAACTTTCTTGTTTGCGTACTGCTTCTGCCTACTCTGAGATACCACCAAACGGTCCTGAATGATTCGAACCTTTTCCAAGGACTCCTTTAACAAATCTGTTCCCCAAGGTCTCACCTCAAACGCATCAAACCACCCGATTGGAGACCTGCACTGCCTCCCATACAAGACTTCAAAAAGTGCCATACCAATGCTCGAGTGGTACCTGTTGTTATAAGCGAACTCTTCCAATGGTAAGAACTTGTCCTAATGACCCCCAAAGTCTGTCACGCACGTTCAGAGCATGTCCTCCAGCACTTGAATAGTGCTCTCTGATTGCCCGTCTATCTGAGGATGGAAGGTTGTGCTCAAGCCCAACCGTGTACCCAACTCGGCCTGTAGAGTCCTTCAAAAATAGGAAGTGAACTAAGTTCCCTTGTTCGACACAATGGAAATAGGCACCCCATGTAACTGAATAACCTCCTTCACATACAGCTTAGCTAGTTTCTCCGCGTTATAAGTCACCTGGATCTACAAGAAATGAACATGCTTAGTCAACCTGTCCACTATAATCCAAATTGAGTCAAACTTCCCCAAAGACATGGGAAGACCAACCACAAAGTCCATAGCTATTCTCTACCATTCCACTCGGGGATGGGCATTCGCTGAAGAACTCCTCCAGGCTTTTGGTGCTCGTACTTCACTTGTTGACAATTTAAACATTGATCCACGTAGTCCATGATGTCGCGCTTCATTCTACCCCACCAATAATGTTGTCTTAGATCGTGGTACATCTTTGTGACTCTGGGGTGAATAGAGTTTTTATTAGCTTACCAGCTCGGGGAAAACACACCAGCCCCTTTATTCTCAAGACCCCTTCATTATCTAATACTGCTTCCTTGGCCTCTCCTATAGTACTTTACCCCAGATTTTACCCAGTTTTCCATCTTCAATTGCCTAGTTTTGATTTCCTCTAACATCAAGGATTTAGCCTCTAAGTTGGCAACACTCCACCAGTTTCGGTCAACAAAAATCTCACTATGTTGTTTGCCAATGTCTGAACTTCCCTGGCCATTGGCCGTTGAGTAGCCTCTAAGCAAGCCATACTGACCATGCTCACCGCCTTTCTACTCAACGCGTCTGCCACTAAATTGGCCTTTCGTGGGTGGTACAATGATGATGTCGTAATCCTTGAGCAACTCTATCTACCTCCTCAACCTCAAATTGAGATCTTTCTGGGAGAATACATACTGTAAGCTGCGATAATCCGTAAACACCTCACACCAAGTCCATACAGATAGTGCCTCCAGATTTTCGGTGTGAATATTACCGCTGCTAGCTCTAGATCGTACGCGGGGTAGTTATTTTCATACATCTTTAGCTATCTCGAGGCATACAAAATAACCTGTCCTTCCTGCATTAACATAGCACCCAATCCAGACCGTGAGGCATCACAATACACAACAAAATCTTTACCATCCACGGGTAACACCAAAATAGGTGTTGTGGTCAGCAGAGTCTTGTGTTTCTGAAAGCTCGTTTCACATTCCTCTGACCACTAGAAAGGCACATCTTTTGTGTCAACTTGGTCAATGCCAAAGTGATGGAGGAAAATCCCTTCACGAACTGACGGTAGTAACTGGCTAGCCCCACAAAACTCTGAATTTATGTCACGTTAGTTGGCCTTTCCTAGTTCCTGAATGCCTCCACCTTCTGTGGATCAACTCGGATTCCCTCCTTGGAAACAACATGCCCCAGAAATGGCATGGATTCCAACCAAAACTCGCACTTGGTGAATTTGGCATACAACTGCTTCTCTTTCAACAATCCCAGCACAATCCTTAAATGAGTTTCATGCTCCTGCTAGGTCTTAGAATACACCAAGATATCATCAATAAACACAATAACAAAGAAATCTAGGTAGGGTTTGAAAATATCATTCATTAGGCTCATGAACGCGACCAGAGCATAAGTGAGTCCGAGTGACATGACCAAAAACTCATAATACCCGTACCTAGTCTGAAAGGTTGTCTTGGGAATATCTTCACCCCAAATTTTCAGTTGGTGATACCCTGACCTCTAATCAATCTTTGAAAATATAGACGCTCCCTATAATTGGTCAAAAAGGTCATCTATATGAGGAAGAGGGTACTTATTCCGAATAGTTACCTTGTTCAACTAGCAGTAATCAATGCACATCCGCATACTACCATCCTTTTTCTTTACAAACAGAACCGGGGCACCCCATTGTTCGGGTGTTTGCTATATGGGTTATATAAAACCGACACGCAAGTGCACGTGGTCAAACAAGTAGTAAGTGGCTTAAGTAAGCCAAGTATCGATCCAAGGAGACTCTGGATAAGTAAAAATTGCTCAAGTATACTATATTCTATCTTACTTCTATATATGCTGACAACAAAGTAACCAAAAGTTAAATAAATTGTTTATAAATTATATACTAAAACTATTAACAACTATCTACTTTGAATTGAAACTATGGATATGAGCATGCCAAGGTTAAGAACAAGTAATGAACTTGATTATAATCATAATTTGGTTAATCTTCTCTTCCTGTTGCTAGCCAAGAACATTAGCCTAGAGATTAAAACTCTCGTATTTAATCTCACTTAAGAATCATAAACCATCAGTCTACATTTCTGTGATCAAATGCAATTTATGACCTAGCAATACAATTCCGGTTCCTAAATTGACTAATACGTCTTTCAAGTATATTTCTATCAGGAAAGCACATCAAAACTCAATTTTCCCAAATCAAGTTAAGAACAATACCCTATTAATTCACAACTTTCCAATTTCGTGCTCTCTCGAGTGAAATCGGAATTTTTAGATGTACATTAATGTCGGCCACACACCAATGCAGTAGAAACAAGAATTAATAGAACAACATGGAAGAAGAAGATGAAAAACCATATAATTCAATAATCAAAATTCATCACCATTGTTCATAACCTCAGCAAGGAAGGAAATTAGCCACTCATTTGTGGATTAATCATCCTAAAACAAGTGTTAATCATACAAACAATTGATTGAAAGAAGAAAGAAAGAGAGAAAAACCCTGAGCTTTTTCGTCCCTCAACTGCCTGTAACCCACGTCCTTGCTCCACCAAGTCTGAATTAATTAAAAATAAGCCTAAGTGTTCTATTTATACTAGTGGGAATTTTTCCCGGAATAACAAGCAACGTGTCACGGAGTGCATCGCGGAGCACTGCCTCCGTGACACGGCGTGGACGCGGACCCTTTCTGGAAATTTAGGGTCCGGGAATAAAGCTTCAACGTGGCACGGCATGCAACGCGGAGGCTTGCCTCCGTGCCACAGAGCTGTCGCGAGGCTCCACTGGAATTTGATTAATATTTCACCCTCCAGGCAGAATGCCTCCGCGATGGTAGCGTGACACGGCTCCATCGCGGAGCCCCTTTAATTGGTGCAGTCCAATGCCTTTTTCGTGCTCGAATCCAAGTCCAACTCCGATATTGTTCCAACATGCATTTTAGCTCCTTGAAATCACATTTCACCTACAAAACAATGCTAATCATGTTGGTTAGTATAAATTCACATTTTATTACCAATTACATGAAAATGTATACATATTGCTAGATAAACAAGGCGAAAATGATACGTTTGAGTATCACTTGGGCATATAAATCTGCCCAAGATCACTTACCCCACACTTAAATCCTTGTTCGTCCTCGAACAACAAATACACAATTCATGCAAATTACATCCCAACCTTCGCCACTATGGTGCGACAATTTACGCTACGGTCATACCGATCATTCAATATTGCAAATCATCAAGAAAACATGCATGGTCTTAACAATGCAATGATCTTTAATACATTAAGACTTCCTAGACTTTAAGAATCGACTCTCGACATCGGCAAACTCATGCAAACCAGCTAATCAAGATATCCGACACGAAAATCAATCTTTCATCAAGCATGTGCCCTCACAACTCAAGAGAATCTTCCCCTTTATGTTCATGTGACACACAAACATTCAAGTAGGGGCATGTAAAGATTAATTTCACTCTCTCTCCCAAAAGAATTCACATGCATCATGTCATGACCCATAAGCTTGCCCTTAGTGTATCACTCCACTAATATAAAGAAATGCAATGTAAGATCACGTAGGACTTTAATGGGTTGTAATGGAAGCTATGGAACTAGTACATACTGGATTAGCCACTAATAGCCACTAGCATCATTAAGCGCCTTTTCAACACATTCCCATCAACGTATGGACATTGTTTCTCTCTTTTCTTTTTTTTTTCATCATCCCATTCATGATGATTTACCTTCGTCTGGCCCATTTCATCAAGCACACTTGACTCAAAAACAAAGATTTTTCATGCACCTTCATTATCATTTAATTATAGCAAGTGCACCTTCAACCTTTTTCTTTTCTTTCCTCACTCTGCTTTTCTTTTTCTTTTCACCATTCTCACTCCTTGACACTTTGGGAAAATTTTTGTTCTTCTTAAGCGCTTAAGAGCTTTGTATAGACTTTACAGCTAATGAAAAGAAAGAATTAAGCTCAGTTTATACATTTTTTGGACAAAAGAAAGAAATAATAGGCTAAAGGCTCAACGGGCTGACTAGGGTATACAATCACGTAAAAAGGAGAGTATGACAAGAAAAAAATAGAAACTCTCGGTAAATAACAAAGAAATGCCTACATCCTTTCCAACACTACACCTCCTTCATTTCATTTTGTACACACACCAGGCAAGTTCTAGACACTTCACAATAGCATGGAATAACAATACCTCACTTTAGACTTCATGCACATGCTCGATTCAAGATGCATTCACAGACTCTTTAATTAGCTAATTACATGAATTCAAAAATTAAGCCTCAATCACACCGAATCAAATTCTACAGCCAAGGTAACTCAACATATTTACAAAATTGCATGCTTTCATACGAATCACTTTTGCATTTTGAATATCAGTTACAACACGCAACCAACATCTCACAACCATATAGTAACTACAGGTTTCGTGATGCAATCCACCAAAGAAAAAAACTGAAAACAAATGAAAATCACTACTCCTACCGACTACATTTCCCTTAAGACGGTCGTCATCCATCCATCATAGGGAACGGTCCCTAACTATGACGTCGGTTCAATGGGACTATTCTCGGTAAAAGAACCGAAAACAAACTCCGAGAAACCCAAAAATAAAAATTGAAAAATTTTGCAAAACATCTATCATTTCGATGGAAAAATATTTACAAAATATTTTAATATGTACAAAATATTTTCGCAAAATTTTAAAAATATCGATCATTTCGATAGAGAAAAAAATTAAATGAAGAAAATATTTACAAAAAATTTTACAAACTTAGCTGGCAACCACAACATTTCACACAACACACATCAATTACCACAAATATGTACAGATACAGACCAGTTTGCAATTCACAAACAAAGGGAAACATACATACAAGACAAAACAGAGGAAAGCATATAAGCACACCAGCCCAGCCCCAGCACCTAACTACTACCCACCCCACACTTAAATCGAACACTGTCCCCAGTGTTCACAAAAATTAAAAAATCACAAAATTTGGGTGGTGGAACTCCCTGATCAGTCAAAATATTCAACTTCTTCATCAGGTGCTGCTGCCTCATCGCCCAAGTCCGAGTTACCTCCATCGTCGTCATCGGACTCCACATTGGAGTCCTCCCGACGTGTCTCCTCGTCCGTGGGGACGTCATCGTCAGTGGGCTCTACAAAGGCTGGCCCCACTCGGCATAGAGCCCTGGTGTTTTTGCCAAATGGGTAATCCAGCTCGAGCTGCCATAACTCCTCCTCCGTGGCTGGTCTCCCACCGATCCGAAGTTGGAGCATTTGCATTCCAAACATCCGTGCCATGTACTGGTCGTCACGAGCATGTCGCTCGCCAAGCGTCATCACTGGCCCGTGTGTGGTGTCGGGGGCCTTAGTTTTGGTCACGTTAAGTGCCCTCCGCTCCAACTGCGGGATGTAATCCAAAGCCTCTTCCTCAACGTCGAGGCCCCAGAGAAAGGTGGTAATTAGTCCCCCGAACCCATACCTGTGGCCCTGGTGTAGTTGGGCTCTCTTCATGGCAGATATGATGACCGCCCCAACATTAATCTCCATCCCTTTCATCAGGGCATACACCAGGCAGACACGGTCCCGGGTCACATCAGTCATGTGCACCCCCGGGATTAGGCACGAACAGACTATCTTCAGCCATATTCTGGCTTCCCTGTTCATTTGAGAATACGATAGTGTCTGGTGGTAACCCCTCTCCTTATGTCTGCTCCATCTGGCTGTGGATCGAGCCCCACACAGTGTGCGTCTGATATCGGCATATGGTGGGGTGATGTTCAGCTGGCGGAGAATGTGGGCGTCTGTGTCCCGCGCTCCGATGATGGCATTTAATTGCTGGGGTTCCAGAGTGAAAATCTGCCCTCTGATCTTGATTGTGTGGCTTCTGATTGCCGGGTTGCAATTAGCAGAGAACTCTCGGACTAGATGTAGGTTGCATTCCTTGGGCTCCTAAAATATGAAGCTGAGCCCAGCTGCCTCGATCCTTTGCACTATGCGGGGGAACTCCTGTGCTAGTGGTTCCCGTGCAATATGCTCCTCGGGGAAGTATTTATTCTCCTTGTGTTTGGCATACCACTTCTTCCCCTCATCGGTTACCCACCTCGTTCCATATTGGCGGCGTTGGCCGCGCGGAACTGCTGGTGCAGCTGGGACTGCTGTGCCCAACCTAAGTCTTTTTCTCCCGGTGCCTAAAGTTGATGCACCTTTACCCTTATCCTACCTACTTGTCATTTTACCTGTCAACACAAATAAACAAGCGCAATGTCAAGCTAAATGAATATTAACTTCGGCTAAGGTCGTGTTAACCAAGTTTACCCCACACTTAGTCCTTAGCTATGGTTACGATACTACAGCAAGAATAACTTTATTTACACCAAAAACTAACAACTATACAATTCATGCTTAGTGCGTTCGCAAAGATAAATTCGACGGTATAACTTTAGCGTACTACTCAGACTTCATACAGCTAATCCCAATCACTACCATCTTTAGCAATTCAACCATCGCACTTAGCAACTAAAAACAACGAAACAAAAACAACAACAAAAGTTCTATATACACATGAACCTATATAATCAACCCAATTTGAACAATTTTTAGCATTTTCCCAAAAACCCGAGAATTCGTCGTCTATTACATTCAAACAATATTCTACAACGACTTATCTCACTCAATACATACAACCCGGCATATAATTCACAAATTTACCAAGTTACCAATTTCGAATTCAACACCAAGCCCTAGAATTTAATTTCGCAATCAAATTCGAATCATTCACACAATCGACAAGTTCAAACGCTCATTACAACATTCCGAACATTTATCAATCAAGGAATAACTCACATGCTAAATTTCGACTTAGGGTGATTTAGTTCACCTCCCATGCTTAAATTCGAATGAAATCGACAAATACTTGAGAGATAATCGGAAAACATACCTCGTAGTTGAAGAACCAAAGAAAACTCGATAATTCTTTGCTTTATACCGTGGCACGTTGATGGGCAAGGGAATTTTGGGTGTTTTGTCGCGGAGAAGTGTAAAAAATGAGGGGAAAAGGAGAAATCGGGGGTTTAAAATGAAGAAAACACGCGGGTCACCCGGCAACCCGGTGTGACCCATCACAAATTATATGGCAACGTGTCACGGAGTGCATCGCAGTGCACTGCCTCCGTGACACGGAGCCATCGCGATAGCCCTCTGGAATTTTTGAAAATTCCAGTTTACACTTCAATGTGTCACGGAGGGTAACGCGGAGGTCCTCCTCCCTAACACGGAGCTATCGCCCCAGCTCACTGTCTCTGCATTTTATTAATTTTTTCATACCTCGCCTTTTCCTTCATGATTCCGTGCACATTTTTCTCCGTTTCACCTGAAAATCATTTCACTAAACAAACTTGGTTAGATTAATAGGTTTCACAAACTAAAATAAAATAATACTAACTAAAACAAAAATTTTGTACTAAATCAAGAAAAAGAAAAATAAAATAAAATCTATTTACACTTTACAAAATAAAAGAAAAATATTTTTCACGGGTTGCCTCCCGTGCAGCGCCTGGTTTACCATCGCGGCTCGACGTCCTTTATGCTCAATTGTCCACTAGGGTGATGGATGATTTCTAACGATCATTGTCCTCCCCCCAGTAGTGCTCACCTTATCCGGTGGTCTTCCCATCAACTCTCGGGAATCATTCATTTGTTTAGCATTCCCATGATCAATTACATTGATCACCGAGAGTTCTTCATTCACCATCGGGAGCTTGGGTTCTTTGTACACATCGAACACCTCTACCTTGTCATGTGCTCGCATTGTAAGTTGACCCGCAGCCACGTCGATTAATGCTTTCCCGGTTGCCAAGAAGGGTCGTCCCAAAATAAATGGGACTTCTGCGTCTGGTTTAAAATCCAGAACAATAAAATCTACCGGGAAAATGAGGGATCCCACTTGCACAAGCACATCCTCAACAATGCCATCCGGCCTAGCTAAGGATCTGTCTGCCAACTGCAAGATTACGGTTGTAGGTCTAGGACTCCCTAGACCTAACTTTCTGAATACCGAAGATGGCATCAGATTTATGCTCCCCAAGTCACACAATCCATGAGCTCGGATGCTCTGCCCAATAGTAAGCTGGATAGTAAAACTTCCAGGGTCTTTTAGCTTCATAAGCAGTCTATTTTGGATCCGGGAAGTGCATTCCTCCGTCAAAGCTACCGTGGCATACTCAGTCAAATGACTTTTGTTTGCCACGATGTCTTTAATATATTTTGGCATATTTTTGCACTCCCTGCAAGACATCAACAAGAGGTAAATTAACATGTACCTGTTTAAGCACCTCCATGAATTTCTTGAAACACGCCTCCTCCTTGTGTTTCTTGAGTCGTTGAGGGAACGGGGGTGGAGGTCTTTCTGATTCAGCTTCTTTGGTTTTCCCCCTTTCTGAACTTTGTTCCCCCTCAACTTCTGCTGCTCCTGACTTTTGAGGTGGTCTTTCTGGTTCCACCTCCTTCAGCTGCAAACCAATCCTTGTGGTCACTGCATTTACCTGCTTCGGATTAGGATCCGTGTCGCTAGGCAGTCCTCCTCTGGGCCTTGTGTTTTGGGCACTAGCAAATTGCCCAAATTGATACTCAAGAGCCTTGGTCGCTAACTGATTATTTTTCACTTCGGCTGCCAATTTAACATAGTCAGCCTGCAATTGCGCCTGATTAGCGATCATGGTCTTGAACATCTCCTCAATGCTAGGTGATGGTGGTGGAGGAGGGGCATTGTGATTTCTGAATTGAGATTGGTAGTTCTGTTGCCCTCCTTGATTCCTTTGCATACCCTGACCCGAACTTTGGCCTTGTTGGTTGTTGCTACCCCATGAAAAATTTGGATGGTTCCTCCAATTTGAGTTGTAGCCACTACCAAACTGCTGCTGATTTCTTTGTGCATTGCCCACAAAGTTAACAGAATCAGGATTTGCTCCACAGCACTCAGCTGAGTGCTCACTGCTTCCACACACTTCACACCACATTTGCTGGACCGCATTGACTGAAGCTGAAGGCTGATTCAAATTCATGTTGCTGAAGTGGTTGTTCAATTGATTCTGCAAGGCAGCTATCTGTGCAGTGATAGCTGTAAATCCATCCACTTCAAGCACTCCTGCTGCTTTCCTTGCTCCACCTCGTGATGAATCAGCATTCCATTCTGGATTGCCCTGTGAAATCCGGTTTAGCAAACTGTACAGCTCCTCATAAGTCTTTTCCAGCGCTTGCCCTCCAGCTGCTGAATCTAACAAAATTTTAGTATGGGGTTCCAAACCCTCAATAAATGTGTGTACCAACACCTCATTGGACTGATGATGATGAGGACAGTCCCCACAACATGGATTTAAATCTTTCCCAGGCTTGATACAAATTTTCCCCCTCCCTCTGTTTGAAACTTAGAATTTGACTTCTAAGTCTGGCTGTTTTACCAGAGGGAAAAAATCTTATCAAGAACTTCCGTGCTAGATCATCCCATGTTGAGATAGAATTTGGTGGCTCAGCTTTTAACCACCTCTTGGCTTCACCAAGTAATGAGAACGGAAATAGTGTGAGCCAAACATAATCAGGTGACACTCCAGCGGGTATATAAGTGTCACTTATCTCCAAAACGTTTTGGAGATGCTATTGTGGGTCTTCATGAGGGAGACCGGTAAATTGCCCGCTTGTGTGCAACAGTTGCACCATATTCTGCTTGAGTTCAAATCTCCCTCCAGGCTCTGGTTTGCGGATACTTGAATGTACATTGTTGGCATGTGGGATTGCCACCTCGCGAACCGGCCTTGCTGCTGCTTCTTCGGGCACTAACACTGCCCTCACAACCGGTGGATTTTGTTGCTCCATAATAGTCTGTCTGAGCAACTGCAGCTTCTTTTGTAGAGCTTCTCTGCGTTTACTATGAAATATACGTTCAGGCTCTATATAAGATTCCACCAGCTCTTTGTCTCTTGCCAGTGTTCACAGAAATCAAGTCTGCAAAATACAGGCTAAGACCAAGTTGTCAACACTTAAGAAAATAAAATAAAAATAGAGTAAATTTACACTTAATACAATTTCACCAATTGCCTAGTCTCCCCGGCAACGGCGCCAAAAACTTGTTCGGGTGTTTGCTATATGGGTTATATAAAACCGACACGCAAGTGCACGTGGTCAAACAAGTAGTAAGTGGCTTAAGTAAGCCAAGTATCGATCCAAGGAGACTCTGGATAAGTAAAAATTGCTCAAGTATACTATATTCTATCTTACTTCTATATATGCTGACAACAAAGTAACCAAAAGTTAAATAAATTGTTTATAAATTATATACTAAAACTATTAACAACTATCTACTTTGAATTGAAACTATGGATATGAGCATGCCAAGGTTAAGAACAAGTAATGAACTTGATTATAATCACAATTTGGTTAATCTTCTCTTCCTGTTGCTAGCCAAGAACATTAGCCTAGAGATTAAAACTCTCATATTTAATCTCACTTAAGAATCATAAATCATCCGTCTATATTTCTGTGATCAAATGCAATTTATGACCTAGCAATACAATTCCGGTTCCTAAATTGACTAATACGGCTTTTAAGTATATTTCTATCAGGAAAGCACATCAAAACTCAATTTTCCCAAATCAAGTTAAGAACAATACCCTATTAATTCACAACTTTCCAATTTCGTGCTCTCTCGAGTGAAATCGGACTTTTTAGATGTACATTAATGTCGGCCACACACCAATGCAGTAGAAACAAGAATTAATAGAACAACATGGAAGAAGAAGATGAAAAACCATATAATTCAATAATCAAAATTAATCACCATTGTTCATAACCTCAGCAAGGAAGGAAATTAGCCACTCATTTGTGGATTAATCATCCTAAAACAAGTGTTAATCATACAAACAATTGATTGAAAGAAGAAAGAAAGAGAGAAAAACCCTGAGCTTTTTCGTCCCTCAACTGCCTGTAACCCACGTCCTTGCTCCACCAAGTCTGAATTAATTAAAAATAAGCCTAAGTGTTCTATTTATACTAGTGGGAATTTTTCCTGGAATAACAAGCAACGTGTCACAGAGTGCATCCCGGAGCACTGCCTCCGTGACACGGCGTGGACGCGGACCCTTTCTGGAAATTTAGGGTCTGGGAATAAAGCTTCAACGTGGCACAGCATGCAACGCGGAGGCTTGCCTCCGTGCCACGGAGCTGTCGCGAGGCTCCACTGGAATTTGATTAATATTTCACCCTCCAGGCAGAATGCCTCCGCGATGGTAGCGTGACACGGCTCCATCGCGGAGCCCCTTTAATTGGTGCAGTCCAATGCCTTTTTCGTGCTCGAATCCAAGTCCAACTCCGTTATTGTTCCAACATGCATTTTAGCTCCTCGAAATCACATTTCACCTACAAAACAATGCTAATCATGTTGGTTAGTATAAATTCACATTTTATTACTAATTACATGAAAATGTATACATATTTCTAGATAAACAAGGCGAAAATGATACGTTTGAGTATCACTTGGGCATATAAATCTGCCCAAGATCACCCATAACGATATAATCAGTCTAATAAATCCTTTATTGAGAAACTCCGGCAGCTACTCTTTGAGCTCTAGCAGGTTCCATTCGGTATGGAGGAATAGAAATGGGTCAGGTTCCTAGTTCCAAGTCTATACAAAAATCTATGTCACAGTCCGACGACATACAGGGCAAATTTGCAGGGAACACCTCTAAGAATTCACAAATAATCAGAACTGACTCTATGGATGGGCCCTCAAAACTAGTGTCCCGAACATGCGCTAAGTATGGTGAACAACCCCGCTCTATCAACTTAGGGGCACAAATATAAGAGATAAGATTCTTAGGAGCAAGGCTACAATTTCCTTTCAACTCCAACCTAGAGGACCCTGGACCCGATATATTGATAGTCTTAGCATAGCAATCCAGAATGGCATCGTAAGGGACAACCTGCTCATTCCCAAAATCACATCAAAATCAAGAATGTATAAAATCACTAAGTCTACATAAGTGCCATGCCCATGAAGTGAACAATGCAATTATGAATAATCCTCTCTACTAACACATAATCCCCAGCTGGAGTAGATACACTGTTACACCCCGTAAGTTCTTGACACTTAGTTGGCCTATTCGCATGTTGGTTAAGAGTTTTAAAATGCCATACGTGCTAGAAAAGGACCCGGGAAGAGACCGGACAAGCGCCAATTCAGAGTGTCGCAAGGCAAATGCGACTATAAATCGTATTCGACAAATGCGACTTATAAATCGCATTCGACAAATGCGACTTAAAGGCCCCAAGTATATAAGGCCTCTCACCTTGTTTTAAATCATTTCCTTACATTTAATTTCCAGTGAATGACCAGTAAACAGGGGAGACGAAGGGTTTTCATTAATTTCCTTCCGTTTACGCCATCAAACATAGTCCAAACTCAAATTAACTTCGGGTAGCAAAGTATAAAGTTGCAGGGAGCATTTCTCGGAGTTAGTTTCATGAAATTCGGCCGACGAATCGTCGTCTCACCGAGCCAAGGTAAGTGGAATTGCTCCAAACTAGTGTTAATATACTCCCAGCATTAAAGTGAGTATTTCTCCCTTCTAGACTTCTGAGAAATTAGGAGTTTTCGGTCGTTCTCCGATAAGTCAAAGAATATTCAGTAGGTATATCCATAAGTATGGTTTCTTTTCAAAATAATAGTAGAGTTAATTCTATTCTTTCGTGAATATGAATACAGTTGGGAGAAATAGCTGAATACTAGCCGAGCTACGCCAGTAAATTAGAAAGTTGGCAGTTGAGGTATGTAAAGCCAGTTTCTTTCAGCAAGTTAGTAGTTCCAGTATAGCAAAATAGTATAAATTCCAGTAGAATGTTTTAAAAGCCGTATATTATATTCAGTATGAGTTCGGTAAGCATGTTAGAATTATTATACAGTGTTTAGCATGAAACTCAGTTGTCACACCCCACCTTGGGGGGTATGACTGGCACCTAGTGCCCTACTAGGACCTGAACTGATGGACTGTTGAGCCTGGGCACATCTGGTGTCTGGCTGGCTCTAACTCAGATTCAGGGAAACAACGGGCTATATGACGGCTGTAAAAACAGCCTCCGGCCGACTAGGCCTATAACCACCTGTACCTGTGCTGACAGCTAACCAGAAACATATTATTATAGGGAAACCTATGCGGGCCGACAAGGCCACCATGCTGTCTAGTTATCTGCAACTCAACAATGAAATACCAGAAGGCTACGTGACCGGCAAGGTCACCACTACTGTCAAGCTATGGCCCCACACGGCCAACATAAAAGAAATAAAGGTACTAACAGCTATACAACTGCACGACCTCACACGACCGGCTCAACTAACCACAGGGAAATATATACAGACTGCAAGCCTCTAGGAAAAGCAATAGAAATGATCGGGTCAGGGCCCCGACCTACCCGTACTGTACAACAAAAGAAGACAAAATACACCTCTGGAATTCAGTCTCCGGGTGACAGGAGCTGAATACTCGATCGCTGACAGAAATCACGAGGGATCGCCTCCTCGTCTGTGAGTAACTGCAGGCAGGTAATGCAGTGCCCCACCGGGCGTCAGTACCACTGGTACTGAGTATGTAAAGCAATAACTGAAAGAAATATCTGAAAACAACAGTACAACTGATGAAACTGAAATAGGAAGGAATAGATTAGCTGTCTGATAATGTAAATCATGCCTACTCTTAACTATACTGGAAGGAGTAGGAGTCGTACCTGGAGACGTATCGTTCTACTGCCAATCTACTCGTACCTAATGTAACATGGCATAACATAACATAACATAACATAGCTCACACAAACCTTACCCGACCCCCATAAGCCGGGAGGTATAACCAGCACAGAATCTATACCCCTACCCCGGTCATCCCATCTCCTATAATAGCTATAAGCATCCCGCCGGTCCCCTGGGTATGCACTTGGGCTCGCTGAGCCCCTGACTATAACTGCATCTGAGTCCGGAGGACTCCTGGATCAACACCCGGGCGTATCCGCTCGACAGGGGTGTATAAGGGCCGATCAAGGCACAATATGGGGAAAACTGGCATCCCATCTTCGTCCCCTGTGGGACGGCATGCCACTTCGTAGAGCGACGTATCCTCATCCCCTGGTGGACGAGTTGATACAGCTATCAACCCTGGGGCAGTCATGAATGCTAGGTAATCCAACCCAAGATAATACAATGGTCTCAACTAGTAATACTATCTGCATATCCCATATACTGAAGCTAATAGTAGTAAAGTATTTGTACATACTATATGTTGAACTAGTAATAGTAATAGGTACGTACTCAATACATGCTGAGACTGATAATAGTATGTATGTATAAATATAATCTTCTGCCATACTGTACTGAGTCTAATGCTGAACAAGATATAGTTTTTCTGCTGGAAATCATGCTGTATGACTGAGTTTCTATAGTAACATGATTTACTGTTTCTAACATGCTTCCTAAACTTCATTTTAACCTATCATTCTACTTCTAAGATACCTTACAGGTATTTACACTGCTTTACTGGGCTTCAACTAAATACGATAATATCCTAACATTCTTTGCTAAATCACATACTGGACATGCTGTACCGTTTCTAACACTTGTATCAGAATTTATATCGTGCTAGCAAGTTTCACGCTATACATAACATGATGCTGCTAATATCATACCAACATTCATAATAACCATAACACACGACTTCTGAACATTCTACTGGCCTTTAAACTACTCTACTATACCAAGATTACTAACTTGTCGAGGAAACTAGCTTTACATACCTTATTCCCGAACTATCCGTCTGTTGGACGAGGCTCGGCCAATACTTCAACTATTTCTCCCAACTGCATTCATAAATATGTCAATTAATACCAAATATAGCTTTATTTTAATGAACAATGTCACTTCGATGTAATTTATAGCCTAACTTAGGCTTATCGAAAGACGGTCGAAAACTCGCTATTTTTCAGAGGTCCAGAAGGGAGAAATGTTCACTTCACAGCTAGGAACACATAGACACTAGTTTGGAGCAATTCTACTTACCTTAGCTCGATAGCTCGACGATTTGTCGGCCGTATTTCACTAAACCAAATCCGTAGGAATGCTCTCTGCTGCTAAATACCTCAGTATCTGAGGTTAATTTGAGTTTGGACAACATTTAGCAGCGTAATCGGATGAAAATTATATTACCCTCTTCGTTCCTTTTCTTCCTCTGGTTTTTCCCCTCTGTTTCACTGGAAATATAAGTTAAAATGATTTAAAACCGAAGTGGGGCTTTATATACTTGGGCCTGGACAAGGCCAACGTGTCACAGAGCCAACGCGGAGGCTTCACCTCCGTGACACGCTGCCATCGCGGAGGGGCTCTGCCTCGTCTCCTTCTGCGATGGTTCAACAGGTTTCTCGTCCGATCTTTTTTTTCCTGGGCCTTTCTTTAGCATGAATGGCCTTCAAATATGCTTAACCAACGTGCGAATAGGTTATCTAGGTGTCGGGAATCTTACGGGGTATAACATTCTCCCGCCTTTAAGAACATTCGTCCCCGAATGTAAACTTCTATCTAGAGGACTTCTCAACTCACTACTTAGGAAAATTTTGGCAGAGTTTCCCCTGTAATATGGACTATCCTAAAAACCTAAAACGCAGAAAAGTCCAATACAGGTACTGCACGCAATACTTTAAGATTCACAGGATAGCTAATCATCAATCTTTCTCACCTATACATATACAACCATAAGATACTGCATAAGTAACAACACGGACATACCTGTCGTCTGACTAGGCCTGGAATAGGTGAGGATATCTAGATTTCATATCTTCTTCGGCCTCCCACGTCATCTCCTCTCGGTTCCTGTTACGCCACAGTATCTTGACAGATGCAATATCCTTAGTTCTCAATCTACGAATCCGTCTGTCTAGAATAGTTACTGGAACCTCTTCATAGGCCAGCTCTTCGGTAACCTAGATATCCTGGACTGGAACTGCTCTGGATGGGTCTCCTATGCATTTCCTCAGCATGGACACATGAAAGACGGGATGAACGGATTCTAGCTCTGGAGGCAAGTTCAACTCATATGCTACTCGACCTATCCTCCGACGAATCTGATAGGGCCCAACAAATCTTGGACTGAGCTTACCCTTCTTGCCGAATCTCATCACCCCTTTCATCGGAGATACTTTCGAAAATACCCAGTCATTCACATTAAACTCCAGATCTCTGCGCTGTACATCTGCATATGATTTCTGGCGACTCTGTGCAGTCAATAGGCGTTCTCTGATAAACTCTACTTTCTCTTCTGACTGCTGAACAAGGTCTGGCCTAATCATCGTTGATTCTCCTACTTCAAACCAGCCAATCGGCGATCTGCACTTTCGCCCGTATAAAGCCTCAAAAGCTGCCATCTGAATAGCCGAGTGATAGCTATTATTATAAGCAAATTCTATCAGCGGCAAATGCTTGTCTCAGCTACCACCATAGTCTAGCACACACGCTCGCAGCATGTCCTCGAGCGTCTGAATAGTGCGCTCAGCCTGTCCGTCTGTCTGAGGGTGGGAAGCTGTGCTTAGATTAATTTGCGTCCCCAGCCCCTTCTGGAATGATTTCCAAAACCTAGCCGTGAACTGCGCTCCTCTTTCTGAAATAACGGATACTGGCACTACATGCAATCTGACTATCTCTCGGATATACAACTCCGTATAATCTTCAGCTGAGAAAGTAGTTCTAACTGGCAGGAAATGAGCTGATTTAGTCAATCTGTCAACTATTACCCATATAGAGTCATGTCTGTGTCTGGTACGGGGTAATCCTACCACAAAATCCATATTCACTGCTTCCCATTTCCAGAGAGGCACAACTATGTCCTGAGTTAACCCGCCTGGTTTCTGATGTTCTGCTTTCACCTGTTGGCAGTTAGGATACTGGGCTACAAATTCAGCAATTTCTCTTTTCATACCTGGCCACCAGTAGTTCTCTTTGATGTCATGGTACATTTTTGTCGTACTGGGGTGAAGAGGATAATCATTTCTCTTACCCGAACGGCTAAATTGACCAATTGATGTATCTTTCTGACCAACTCTCGTTGCTCGGGCTTCTCATACACCACACTTCTAATAGATCTATAGCTAAGAGCGGTTGTTGCTCCATTACCTCTTCTTGGCTGATATAACATTTTCATACTTAGAGAGCTCGGCATATAATTGACGGTTATACTGACTTGTCTTGCCGAAGAGATCGACAGGTAGTTTACAGGCGTAGCTAGAGCTTACCTGGCCCTCCAGCCACATGCTAAGGCTACTTGTTGCTGGGATAACCTGAACGACCGTCTGCGCACCTTGTGCCTTTATCTGATCAGAGGATCCTGATATTGACCATGACCTCTAATGATCTGGCTGCATAACCTTAAATAACTGAATAGTCGGGTTGAATGACCCGAATGTGGTAGTAGTCTAACAATGCTCTAACTGTTCTACTTGAGTACTTATAGTTCATGCATAACTGCAGACTTGTGGGCATCTAATTGCTTTGTTATTTTGCTTGAACCACTGTAAGGCTGGGCTTAATCAAACTTACTCTCAGGCGATCAATCTCTGGATCTTCACGGGGAGTCTACTGATCCCCAGGTCTTAATAAACACTGTGCTAGCAGGGTACTATCAATTTCTTACACCTTGTGTGTATCCACTTGGATTTATACTGCTATTCTGGGGAATTCTTGGTCTTATGAGCTATTCTGTAAATACTGGCCTTCTGCTAGGGCTCTGTATCTGAATATCTTACGAGAACCAGCTGAAGTACTAGTCTGTTGCTGACTACTGATGTGGACCCTTCCTTGGGGTACCCACGGGTATTCTGACTGGGATGGCCGGCTGACTTATGGGGTGTTCCACATAATAACTGCTAGGTTGACTAAAGCCGACTCTCATCTACAAGGCTGGGAAAATGACGTACGACCACTTAACATACTAGAACAATTCTGGTATTGCTAATCTCTGAAATTTGCCTATTCAGCCTCTAATCCTGGTTCTAGCACATGCACTAATGTTACCGATCTTCAGGGATACTTCCCTGCTAATGCAGGCGCCAGCTGGTTGGTAGACCGTCTAACTGCGCCCTTATCATCTAGCCATCTAGTTTAGGCCATTAACTCTGGTAAGCTCCTAGAGCCTAGATCTGGCAACAACACATAAGTCTATTAACTTAATAACTGAGAACTGAGATAGTTTCTATGACTTCATACGTAATTCACATTTAATCTGCCCTTTCTCTTCTCCTTTCCCTTTCTCCTTTCTTCTCTCCTTTTCTTTCTTTCTTCTCCCTTTTTTTTTTGGAAAGGGGGGTCCTGCAATGCAATTTGTACATGCTTTCTATTACTAATCAGCATCTGTGATTGTACCCCTTATAGGCAGCTACTCACAGCATATCTATTATCTGTATACATATATATATCAATAGCTATGTACAATATGTACTGAATTCTGCGGTAATACATAATCTCTGACATGCTCTGCTGAGTCTCATACCGTACGTGATACACCGCTTCTACGGCCTAATAATATCTCCTGCCCTGACTTATCATTTCATTGTATTATCACCCTGTTCTGAAAGTAACAAACATAAACACTTTAGTTATTGTCTGCTGTTTGAAATTTCGCCACTCTTGCGATGTGGGGTCAACGTTCGAATTTTGTGGCCTTACTAGGCATATATTGAGAGCCCATGACTGTCTGCTGGGCCTTATCTCTAGGCCACACTAGATTAGAATTGCTGTATCGGTAACTTCTTAACTTCTCCATAGCGGACATACTGCGGTATTCTGAACCGCAATCTTACTGTCAGCCCAAGGCTTAATCCTCAATACGATGTTTTATCAATCCGGGGGTAATTCTAATTTCCCCACAAGATTTGACATTCCTGCTTCTTTCCCTCATCATACTTAAGCTGAACTCTGAGGTTCAAGGTACCTGCTCTTCATTGTTATCAAGATTGCTGGTCCGGTATCAGTTCATACTTCCCCTGACTTGCAGTCAGACCTATCTGATTCACATGACCCCTCACCCTTTCGATATCACAACTGGATCATAACTATAATCTTACAGGTATGTCTTGCTATCTGTTAGCATATGTGGCGGACTTGGCCTTTTTCTGACTCGAACTTGACTATTACCCGGCATTCATCACTAACAGGTCTTTTACCCCTGCTTCGGGTAAGCTAACGGTCTTACTTTCTCTACTGGCTTATTATCATAAGGGTCTGCACAACTTACGTAATCATAGGGGCTCTTTATACTTTCTAATACTTACTAGGATCAATCAGTCCATCTTTACTTACTGCTTGATTTGGCAACCCCATCTCAAGTCTTATGCCCCTTTACTATACTGGCATCAAAATCAAGAGGTAGGAATAGCCCTTTTCTTGTTGCAACAAATAAAAGCATTTAACTGTACATATCCAAAAAGATGTATTTGGGATTCCTGCATTTCCCTCTCTTTCTTATACTTACCTAGTGGTCTGACCTTGTCTGTAATCTTAATCAGATCTTATATAGCTAATAAATAAATCAACTCGTATGTACATTACACTCCTGACTTCCTATTCTGACGTTATCAAGTATACTGGGGATAGTACCGATAAAGGTATCATGCTGGGAGGTCTCGGGTACCTCCTCCTGTTACTGTAGTTATCATGTAACTGGCTGATGCCTTCTTCTGTTGCTATATCTGATCTTCTGCCTGTAGGGTAATGCTGATCTGCCTTTGTATCTGTATTCAAAGAATACGGTAAGTTTTTAGAGACTCCTCCCTATACTGTACCGCTCTAAAGCACGACTGATTGAGAAGGAAAGGTAACCATCCTATCATGCCTCGCAGCCTCCTGCCTATAGTATGTGGTGCACAACACATCCATAGACAAGACTCTACTTAGCATGGCTTGCAGACTCCCTGGGACACGACCTGCTCTGATACCAAGTTTGTCACACCCCACCTTGGGGGGTATGACTGGCACCTGGTGCCCTACTAGGACCTGAACTGATGGACTGCTGAGCCTGAGCACATCTGGTGTATGGCTGGCTCTAACTCAGATTCAGGAAAACAACGGGCTATATGACGGCTGTAAAAACAGCCTTCGGCCGACTAGGCCTATAACCACCTGTACCTGTGCTGACAGCTAACCAGAAACATATCATTATAGGGAAACCTATGCGGGCCGACAAGGCCACCATGCTGTCTAGTTATCTGTAACTCAACAATGAAATACCAGAAGGCTACGTGACCGGCAAGGTCACCACTACTGTCAAGCTATGGCACCACACGGCCAACATAAAAGAAATAAAGGTACTAACAGCTATACAACTGCACGACCTCACACGACCGGCTCAACTGACCACAGGAAAATATATACAGACTGCAAGCCTCTAGGAATAGCAATAGAAATGATCGGGTCAGGGCCCCGACCTACCCGTACTATACAACAAAAGAAGACGAAATACACCTCTGGAATTCAGTCTCCGGTTGACAGGAGCTGAATACTCGATCGCTGACAGAAATCACGAGGGATCGCCTCCTCGTCTGTGAGTACCTGCAGGCAGGTAATGCAGCGCCCCACCGGGCGTCAGTACCACTGGTACTGAGTATGTAAAGCAATAACTGAAAGAAATATCTGAAAACAACAGTACAACTGATGAAACTGAAATAGGAAGGAATAGATTAGCTGTCTGATAATGTAAATCATGCCTACTCTTAACTATACTGGAAGGAGTAGGAGTCGTACCAGGAGACGTATCGTTCTACTGCCAATCTACTCGTACCTAATGTAACATGGCATAACATAACATAACATAACATAGCTCACACAAACCTTACCCGACCCCCATAAGCCGGGAGGTACAACCAGCACAGAATCTATACCCCTACCCCGATCATCCCATCTCCTATAATAGCTATAAGCATCCCGTCGGTCCCCTGGGTATGCACTTGGGCTCGCTGAGCCCCTGACTATAACTGCATCTGAGTCCGGAGGACTCCTGAATCAACACCCGGGCGTATCCGCTCGACAGGGGTGTATAAGGGCCGATCAAGGCACAATATGGGGAAAACTGGCATCCCATCTTCGTCCCCTGTGGGACGGCATGCCACTCCTTAGAGCGACGTATCCTCATCCCCTGGTGGACGAGTCGATACAACTATCAACCCTGGGGCGATCATGGATGCTAGGTAATCCAACCCAAGACAATACAGTGGTCTCAACTAGTAATACTATCTGCATATCCCATATACTGAAGCTAATAGTAGTAAAGTATTTGTACATACTATATGCTGAACTAGTAATAGTAATAGGTACGTACTCAATACATGCTGAGACTGATAATAGTATGTATGTATAAATATAATCTTCTGCCATACTGTACTGAGTCTAATGCTGAACAAGATATAGTTTTTCTGCTGGAAATCATGCTGTATGACTGAGTTTCTATAGTAACATGATTTACTGTTTCTAACATGCTTCCTAAACTTCATTTTAACCTATCATTCTACTTCTGAGATACCTTACAGGTATTTACACTGCTTTACTGGGCTTCAACTAAATACGATAATATCCTAACATTCTTTGCTAAATCACATACTGGACATGCTGTACCGTTTCTAACACTTGTATCAGAATTTATATCGTGCTAGCAAGTTTCACGCTATACATAACATGATGCGGCTAATATCATACCAACATTCATAATAACCATAACACATGACTTCTGAACATTCTACTGGCCTTTAAACTACTTTACTATACCAAGATTACTAACTTGTCGAGGAAACTAGCTTTACATACCTTATTCCCAATCTATCCGTCTGTCGGACGAGGCTCGGCCAATACTTCAACTATTTCTCCCAACTGCATTCATAAATATGTCAATTAATACCAAATATAGCTTTATTTTAATGAACAATGTCACTTCGATGTAATTTATAGCCTAACTTAGGCTTATCGAAAGACGGTCGAAAACTCGCTATTTTTCAGAGGTCCAGAAGGGAGAAATGTTCACTTCACAGCTAGGAACACATAGACACTAGTTTGGAGCAATTCTACTTACCTTAGCTCGATAGCTCGACGATTTGTCGGCCGTATTTCACTAAACTAAATCCGTAAGAATGCTCTCTGCTGCTAAATACCTCAGTATCTGAGGTTAATTTGAGTTTGGACAACGTTTAGCAGCGTAATCAGATGAAAATTATATTACCCTCTTCGTTCCTTTTCTTCCTCTAGTTTTTCCCCTCTATTTCACTGGAAATTTATAAGTTAAAATGATTTAAAACTGAAGTGGGGCTTTATATACTTGGGCCTGGACAAGGCCAACGTGTCACGGAGCCAACGCGGAGGCTTCACCTCCGTGACACACTGCCATCGCGGAGGGGCTCTGCCTCGGCTCCTTCCGCGATGGTTCAACAGGTTTCTCGTCTGATCTTTTTTTTCTCGGGCCTTTCTTTAGCACGAATGGCCTTCAAATATGCTTAACCAATGTGCGAATAGGTCATCTAGGTGCCGGGAATCTTACGGGGTATAACATCGGTAAAACAGTATAATTCCCAGCAGAATATTCCAGAAATATTATTTCAGACTCAGTATATTTCAGTATCATATTCAGAACAGAATACAATAATATAAATATTATTATTAGATTCAGTATATATATATATATATATATATATATATATATATTACATGCGGTTATTGCTATTTATGGAGACATGATTGTTCTATGTTGGGCACCCTTAGAGCTTCCTTGACCGCCCCAGGGTTAATAGTTGTGTCGACTCGCCCACCAGAGGGTGAGGATACGTCGCCCTACGGAGTGGCATGTCGTCCGCCAGTGGACGAAGATGGGATGAAGATTCCCCATAGCAGGCTGATCAGCACTATACCACACCCCCTGTCGAGCGCTTGCGCCCGGGGTGCAGATTACAGTTTTTAGATTACAGATTTCAGATTTCACATTTCAGGAGTCATCCGGACTCAGTTTCAGCTATAGTCAGGGGCCCAGCGGGCCCAAGTTGCATACCTAGGGGGCCGGCGGGATACTCATAGTTACTAGGTGGATGGTATGACCTGGCTAGGGGTATATAGATAGTGTGTTGGTTGGTACCTTACGCCTTATGGGGGATGGTAAGGTTCTTGTATGCTATGTTGTGTTAGTTATTAATAGATAGAAAGTAGACCTCCATGTTATCAGGTATGACTCTTACTCTCTTCAGTAAAGTTACGCTCTTTTCAGTCAGTCTCAGCCGGTCTCCTATTACTTCAGTATCTATCAATATTATTGTTTGCTTTCAGTTATTTTTAGTTAATGCTTTGCATACTCAGTACCAGTGGTATTGACGCCCGTTTTAGGGCGCTGCATTACTTGCCTGCAGGTACTCATAGATGAGGAACAGATCCCTCGTAGTTCCAGCCAGCGTACAGAGCCTTCAGCTCTTGTCGTCCGAAGCTTGACAGCTAAAGGTTTACTTCCCTTTTTGTTTGTACAGTATGGGTAGGCCGGGGCCCTATCCCGACCCTCTTATTATTCTTAGAGGCTTGCAGATTGTATATTCCCTATGGTTAGTTGTACCGGTCTGTGGGGCCGTGTGTATGTTTTTAGTTTGCATGTGATGGCCGTGTGGAGCCTTGTTCAATTGTTAGTTGGTGACCTTGTCGGTCACAGATCAGTTTAGCACTTGATTCTACTTTTTAGTGATAACTAGTCAGCATGGTGGCCTTGTCGGCCCGCATAGGTTCCCTTATATTCAGTTGTTCTGGGTAGCTGTTATATTCCTATAGGTGGCTATAGGCCTTGTTGGTAGGAGGCTGTATTTACAGCCGTTATATAGCCCGTTGTTTTCATAAATCCAGAATTATAGTTAGCCTGGCACCAGAAGTGCTTAGGCTCAGTAGTCCAGCAGTCCAGGTCTTAGTAGGGCACCAGGTGCCAGTCATGCCTCCCAAGGTGGGGCGTGACAAACTTGGTATCAGAGCAGGTCGTATCCCAAGAAGTTTGCAAGCCGTGCTAAGTAGAGTTTTGTCTATGGATGTGTTGTGCACCACATATCATAGGCAGGAGGCTGCAAGGCATGATAGGATGGTTACTCTTTCTTCACATTCAGTCGTGCCATAGAGCAGTAAATTATAGTGTTGAGTTCCTAAAGCTTACTATACTCTTTGTTTACAGATAAAATGTCAGATCAGTGACACCCTATCACAGGCCGAAGATTGGATACAGCAGCAGGAGAGGGCACCAACAGGATGCCCCAGTCTCGATTAGAATCAGCCCGATCTGAGGGAGATATAGAGGCATCATCCCGACCTTCGCAGCAGTCTCCACCCCATCAGGAGCCACTAAGGACGACACCACCTCAGACAGTTCCTATACCTACACCATCTGACCATGAGGTCAGGAGTGCAGTAGTTATGTTAGCACAAATGATGGCTACTCAGCGCCAGTCAATGCCACATACAGCGGCATAATCATCAGGTGGGCCTGGTAGTTTGAGGGTCTGAGAATTCCTGGCACTAGGTCCCCCACAGTTTACCGGGACAGATCGAACAGAGGACCCCCAGGACTTCCTAGATCAGATGTAGAGGATTTTTTGGGTAATGCATGTTACATCTACAGAGTCAGTCGAATTGGTGGTATTTCGACTGCGGGATATTGTTGTATTGTGTATGAGAGTTGGGAAAGGTCTCGAGGGAGAGATGTTGCCCCTCTGACCTAGTCCAGCTTTTCAGAGGCTTTCCTGGACTGTTACCTACCATGACAGATCGGACAGGCCCGGATGGACCAGCTTTTACACCTGGAGCAGGGGGCGATGAGTGTTCGAGAATATGCCCTGCAGTTCAATTCTTTGGCCCGATATGCTCCATCCTTTGTAGACACCATGCCATCCAGAGTCCACTGGTTTATTTTGGGGCTGAACCCAGAGTATATTAAGGCCTGTATGACAGCTACTTTGCAGGAAGATATGGATATTGCTCGAGTACAGGCTTTTGCTCAAACTATTGAGGGCCTCAGACAGCGGCAACAGGATAGCAGATGAACAAGTCAAGAACAGCGCCGCAAGGACAGGTCAGATAAGTTACAGGGGGAGATTCGAAGAGGTCCTAGGCCACGGTTTTCAGATAGGCCGCCTAGACCCCCACCTCCATCACAACAGCAGAGGGGTAGATTCAGTCACCGAGGACAGTCAGAGTCTGGCGGAAGTTCTCAAACAGTAGATTCACCCCAGCAGAGAAGGGCAGAACAGAGCAGGTATACACCACCACTTTTCCCTATTTGCAGTCGACGCCACTCTGGAGCTTGCAGATATGGCTCCACAGGGTGTTATATATGTGGGTAGGAGGGTCATGTGATGAGAGATTGTCCAACCAGGGGTTAGGGTGACCGGGATAGATAGGACAGGGCATCAGCAGGGTCGCGAGCTCCAGCAGCCCCGGCAGAGCACAGGCCCTTAGTTTCAGCAGGCAGAGGCCGAGGTAGATCAGGGGCCTCTAGTTCAGGTACGGGCCCAAGTCGTACCTATGCATTACCATAGAGACAGGATTCAGAGGCATCTCCAGATGTTGTGACAGGTATGATGACTATTTTCTCTCACCCTGCTTATGTATTAGTCGATCCGGGACCTACCTTGTCCTATGTTACCCCATTAGTGGCTCGAAAGTTCAGTATTGTACCAGAATTTCTTCGACAACCCTTTTCAGTATCTACACCCATCGGTGATTCTATCATAGCCAGAAGGGTTTATCGAGGGTGTACAGTAGAGGTTGCTAGCTGTCAGACCACAACCGATTTGGTAGAGTTAGAAATGGTTAATTTTGATGCCATTATGGGTATGGATTGGTTAGCTCCATGCTATGCCAATGTAGAATGCTAGACCAAGACGGTCCGATTCCAATTTCTAGGGGAGGAAGTACGAGAGTGGAAGGGCAGTACAGCTACGTCAAAAGGTAGGTTTATTTCCTATCTTCAGGCGAGAAAGTTGATAGCCAAGGGGTGCATTTACCACATTGTTAGAGTTCAGGATGTTCGGGTAGAGCCTCCGACTCTCCATCCTGTTCCAGTGGTGAATGAATTCCCCGATGTATTTCTAGATGAGTTACCTGGTATTCCCCCAGAAAGGGAAATAGACTTTGCAATTGATTTATTGTCGAGCACTCAACCCATATCAATTCCCCCTTATCGCATGGCTCCTGCTGAACTCAGAGAACTAAAGGAGCAGTTGAAAGATTTATTAGATAAGGGGTTTATTAGGCCGAGTACTTCACCTTGGGGTGCGCCAGTTCTGTTTGTGAGAAAGAAGGACAGCTCACTCCGTATGTGTATAGACTATCGGCAGCTGAATAAAGTTACGATCAAGAATAAGTATCCGCTTCCCAGGATAGATGATTTGTTTGATCAGTTACAGGGAGCTAGATATTTCTCCAAAATTGACTTAAGGTCCGGATATCATCAGGTTCGGGTTCGGGAAAGGGACATTCCAAAGACTGCCTTCAGGACCAGATACGACCATTTTGAATTCTTAGTCATGTCCTTTGGGCTAACGAATGCTCCAACAGTATTTATGGACCTGATAAATAGTATTTTTTAGACCATACCTAGACCTGTTCATGATAGTATTTATTGACGACATTCTGGTGTATTTTCGATCAGAGGCAGACCACCAGGATCATTTGTGGATAGTGCTCCAGATTCTCAAAGACCATCAGCTATATGCCAAGTTCTCTAAATGTGAATTTTGGCTGAATTCAGTAGCCTTTTTGGGGCATACCGTGTCGGAGATCCCTCCAGAATTGTCCCAGTCTAAGATGTTCAGGATACAAAGGAGTTGGCCTATGAAGAAGTTCCAGAAGCCATACTAGACCGGAAGATCCACAGATTAAGAACTAAAGATGTTGCTTCTATCAAAGTGTTATGGCGTAACAGGAACCGAGAGGAAATGACTTGGGAAGCAGAAGAAGATATGAAAGCTAGATACCCTCAGTTATTTCAGACTTAGTCAGCCAGAGGTATGTTGATATTGCTATTTTATGAGTTGCTTTATATTCATGTGTATAAATGAGATGTTGACTTCAGTTTATTATGTAATGGATGCTATAGTATTATATGGAGTACCTGTATTGGACTTTTCTGCATTTTAGGATTTCTGAGATAATGCATATTACAGGGGAAACTCTGCCAAAATTTTTCAAGAAAAGGTAGAGCAAATTAAAATTTATGTAAACGGATGTTAACATTCGAGGACGAATGTTCTTAAGGGGGGAAGGATGTTACACCCTGTAAGTTCTTGACACTTAGTTGGCCTATTCTCATGTTGGTTAAGAGTTTTAGAATGTCATACGTGCAAGAAAAGGGCCCAGGGAGAGACCGAACAAGCGCCAAGTCGGAGTGTCGCAAGGCAAATACGACTTATAAATCGCATTCGACAAATGAGACTTATAAATCGCATTCGACAAATGCGACTTAAAGGACCCAAGTATATAAGGCCTCCCACCTTGTTATAAATCATTTCCTTACATTTAATTTCCAGTGAACGACCAGTAAATAGGGGAGACGAAGGGTTTTCATTAATTTCCTTCCGTTTACACCGTCAAACATAGTCCAAACTCAAATTAACTTCGGGTAGCGAAGTATAAAGCTGCAGGGAGCATTCCTACAGAGTTAGTTTCGTGAAATTTGGCCGATGAATCATCGTCTCACCGAGCCAAGGTAAGTGGAATTGCTCCAAACTAGTGTTAATATACTCCCAACATTAAAGTGAGTATTTCTCCCTTCTATACTTTCGAGAAATTATAAGTTTTCGGTCATTCTCCGATAAGTCAAAGAATAGGCAGTAGGTATATCCATAAGTATGGTTTCTTTCCAAAATAATAGTAGAGTTAATTCTATTCTTTCGTGAATATGAATACAGTTGGGAGAAATAGCTGAATACTAGTAGAGCTACGCCAGTTAATCAGAAAGTCGACAGTTGAGGTATGTAAAGCCAGTTTCTTTCGGCAAGTTAGTAGTTCCAGTACAGTAAAATAGTACAAATTCCAGTAGAATGTTTTAGAAGTCGTATATTATATTCAGTATGAGTTCTATAAGCATGTTAGAATTATTATGCAGTGTTCGTCATGAAACTCAGTAAAACAGTATAATTCCCAGAAGAATATTCCAGAAATATTATTTCAGACTCAGTATATCTCAGTATCAGATTTAGTATATTTCAGTATCATATTCAGAACAGAATACTAGAATAAAAATATTATTATTAGATTCAGTGTGTGTGTATATATATATATATATATATATATATTACATGTGGTTATTGTTATATGTGGGGACATGATTGTTCTCTGTTGGGCACCCTTAGAGCTTCCTTGACCGCCCCAGGGTTAATAGCTGTGTCGACTCGCTCGCCAGAAGGTGAGGATACGTCGCTCTATGGAGTGGCATGTCGTCCACCAGCAGACGAAGATGGGATGCAGATTCCCTATAGCAGGCTAATCAACACTATACCACACCCCTTGTCGAGCGTTTGCGCTTGGGGTGCAGATTACAGTTTTCAGATTACAGATTTTAGATTTCAGATTTTAGGAGTCCTCCAGACTCAGATCCAGCTATAGTCAGGGGCCCAGCGGGCCCAAGTTGCATATCTAGGGGGCCGGTGGGATGCTCATAGTTACTAGGTGGATGGTATGACCTGGGTAGGGGTATATAGATTGTGTGCTGGTTGGTACCTTATGGCTTATGGGGGCTGGTAAGATTCTTTATTCTATGTTGTGTTAGTTATTAATAGATAGAAAGTAGACCGCCATGTTATCAGGTATGACTCTTACTCTCTTTAGTAAAGTTATACTCTTTTCAGTCAGTCTCAGCCCGTCTCCTATTACTTCAGTATCTATCAGTATTATTGTTTGCTTTCAGTTATTTTCAGTTATTGCTTTGCATACTCAGTACCAGTGGTACTGAGGCCCGTTTTGGGGTGCTGCATTACTTGTCTGCAGGTACTCATAGACGAGGAACAGATCCCTCGTAGTTCAAGCCAGCATACAGAGCCTCCAGCTCCTGTTATCCGGAGCTTGACAGCTAAAGGTTTACTTTCCTTTTTGTTTGTACAGTATGGGTAGGCCGGGGCCCTGTCCCGACCCTCTTATTATTCTTAGAGGCTTACGGATTGTATATTCCCTGTGGTTAGTTGTACCGATCGTGTGGGTCTGTGTGTATGCTTTTAGTTTGCATGTGATGGCCGTGTGAGGCCTTGTTCAGTTGTCAGTTGGTGACCTTGTCGGTCACAGATCAGTTTAGCACTTGATTCTACTTTTCAGTGATAACTAGTCAGCATGGTGGCCTTGTTGGCCCACATAGGTTCCCTTATGTTCAGTTGTTCTGGGTAGCTGTTATATTCCTACAGGTGGCTAGAGGCCTTGTCGGTCGGAGGTTGTATTTACAGCTGTTATATAGTCCATTGTTTTTATAAATCCAGAATTAGAGCCAGCCTGGCAGCAGAAGTGCTTAGGCTCAGTAGTCCAGCAGTCCAAGTCCTAGTAGGGCACCAGGTGTCAGTCATGCCTCCCAAGGTGGGGCGTGACATACATGGATAGGAGAATTAAGCACATTATACACAAGATCTAGACCCAAAGTAAAGTAAGCAGACACATAAGAAAATGTAGAGCCTGAGTCGAATAATGCAATAGCCACTCGTTCACAGACAGAAATAGTACCTGTAATGACGGCATTTGAAACCTCTGCTTCTGGTCTACCAGGAAAAGCATAGAAATGATCCTAGTTACCAGCCTTAGAACCGCTCCAATTAGGCTCTACCACCCCTCTACCTGCCTAGGTGCCACTCGTACCTACCTGAGCACGTCCTCTACCCTGCTGAACGCCACCTTTAGAAGCTAGCTGACCACCTCATCCCAGCTGTGGATGATCTGAACTGAAAGCACTGTCTGCCCTCCCAGCTGGGGCCGGAGCTCATGGAATTGGGTGAAGAATAATCTGTTCGCCCTGCATGAACTTCGGGCACCATCTATGGATGTGGACGTACTCACCACATTCATGAAAGACCTTCTCAATAATCGTTCTCTGAGATGGAATAGAAGAAATAGGACAAGCCTCAAAATCAGATCGAACCATCTGAGTACCCCCAACTGCACCTGATGGTCGCGGAGTTGTCCCCGGTGGACCTCCTCCAACCAACACATGCATGGCAGACTGAATAGGGCGCCTAGAGAAACCCTGTGGTACTGGAGCCTTCCCATAAGAACCACCGAAAGCGCCAACTCTCTGAGCCTTCTTCTCGACATTTCTAGCATACGCCTCCTGCCTCACACCTTCAACTGACTTCACGTACTCTACCACTTCCTGGAAAGGCTTACCTGAAGAGACCATCTGCAGAGCTAGTACCTAGAGCCCTCATTCAAGCCTTTAACAAATCGCCTGATCCTCTTCTCCTTTGTTGGCAATAAGGGTAGAGCATATCTAGACAACGAGAGAAACCGGGCCTCGTATGGAGCAACTGATGAGGTCCCCTGCTCAATGGTAGTGAACTCATCCCGCCTCGTATCCCTCAGAGTGTGAGGAACATATTTCTCCAAGAATGTCGAGTAGAATTGGGTCCATGACAACAGTGGTGACCCTACTGGTCTGCACTCCATAAAAGCCCTCCAAAAGCTTTGCATCACCCATCAGCTAGAAGGTGACGAACTCAACACCATACTTCGCCACCGTTCCCATCTTATGGAGCCTTTCATAGCAATTAATGATATATTCATAGGCATCCTCTGCCTCTGTGCCATAGAAGGTGGGAGGATTCACCTTAGTGAACCTCCAAAATAAATTGTGCTCTTTCCCTGGCATTACCGGTCCTGCCACCAACCTCGAAAACATCACCGCCTCTGATATGTCATCAATCCGTGGGGCCATAGCAGTTGCATGTTGAATTCATGGCTGTTGTCTCGATGGAGTTGCTAGTGTTGCCCTGGTGCCCACAAGGCTGCTCAGAAGGTTGAGGACCTGAGTTAGGACCTCTGAGGATGCTGGCGCGGCAGGAGCTTCTCCCTGCGTCAGGACCTTGACCTCAACTGCCACTCGTTCCTGTGCTGCTGGTGGCACGGGAGATACCGACCTCTCCCGAATTGGAGCAGGAGCACGGGCCCCTCCTCTAGCCGCAGCGGGTCTCTGGCCATAACCTCTTCCCCTTCCTCTACCAGGAATGGGGGCTTCCACTGCTGGATCGGTGCTGCGTCTCTATCACCATTTGCACGTGTTCTCACCATCTGATAAGGAAAGAGGAAACGTTGTTAGATATCAGTTTGGATCACCAGATACCAATTGGAATTAAGTAATCGCATGAAAGGAAAGAAGGAGAGAGTTTTCCTAAAGTCCTGCAGCCTCTCGAAGATAAGTTACGGACGTCTCCGTACCAATCCGCGAGACTCTACTAGACCCGTCTTGGTGTAATGAGATCAATAAACCTAGAGTTCTGATACCAATTTTGTCATGGCCAAATGGCTGTGATTGGAACCCACACTAATCCTCCGGGGTGAACCAACGAATCCAAATACTATTCCCACAATATAAACATTTTTGAAAAAGGAAACAACTATAACGAAAAGAATAATTTCAAATCGGTACACTGTGACTACTAAATCAAATAACAATTTTACAAAACCTAATTGTCATTGTACCAGACGTCTAATTTATTACAAGCTAAGAAAACTAAAACCAAAAATGATATAAAATATTCGAGTGTCCGAAATAAATACATATGCTAAAGAGGAGTGGTCTACATCCTCATTCGCGCACCTTCTTGATTCACAAAGGCTGTTGGCTCATAGGTGAGGTCGTGAAGAACTGTCGGGCTTGAACTCTACACTCAAAAAAGAATGCAGAGTAAGGTCAGTACATGACACAGTATTGGTAGGAATCATCATCCGACCTTACATAATAACATCTAAGCAAAACAATAGAGATATAAAAAGGGTCCTCAACTTTAAGTAGTATTACAAGTCATTTTATGAGTACTAGTTCTACTCAGGAATCAGCGAGCCTGCTCACTGGATTAGGCCTCTCACTGTAGCGATCACTTGTCCGCTGCAACAGAAATGGTCCCGCTGCAGCGGCACTGCTTAGGTAGTAGCTCGACAGGCTGCTCCTTTCTCAGCTCATCCATCACACAGTTCAATAAAATCAACAATTACATTCACATAACACCATTAATCCATTAAAGACCAAATCAACAACCAGCATAATTGCAAGTAATAATTACAATCCTTAGTTATTCCTAGCGACAACTACTCAACAAAACACATAGTAACAAGTCGTACTAAGCATCAACGCCACATTCATTGTCACCAATTTGCAACATATACACAATAAGGTAGCACATCCTCTTAACACGTTTCGAATCTACCTCATGAACATAAATGACATCCCCAAACAATAAGTAAATAACACAACCAAGATTAACATGACAGGCACGTGCCTCCGCCATCTCCCCTTAACACTCACCCACACAAAATCGTGTATACACATGCTAGTGGGTTTTACTTATGCCCAACCAGTCATGACCTGCAGGAGACTCAAGAAATTCATGTACTGTGCCTGCACTCCCACTCATATGCTCGTCTGGATGCTCCCTTCGGACACGAGCCGCTCAAATATTTTTATTGCTCGTCTAGATACTCTCCTCGGGCACGAGCCACTCAATATTCATATGTTACAATCTTTTCATTCTTCATTCTCACATAACAAGCCAAGTGCATCATTGCATCAAACAAACAGTTACAATCTAATTCTCTAATAAGCTGATGGATTATTATTTCTTTACTAAACATTCAACATAGATAATTCCATTATTATATACACAATCTTACAAACAAGTCATCACAATTTAATATCACATCATAGTCATGTTCAAAATATAAATTAATAACAATAGACTCACAAATCATGTAAACGTATGAAGACCAATCAAATATCAACATCCCACACTATACATGCCATTATATAGGTTTATCCCTATAAATCGTAACATACCTCGATTACTCAAAATTATCAGCTTCGCTACTCTGCAGGAGCTTTGCCCTTCGTCAATGCTTAGGATTGTTCAAAATCTACACAAATATTATTATTGGTTAAATACTCCTCAAGACATGGCCTAATTCGATCAAACCCTTCTCTTTTGGGGGCAATTTAATCGAAAACCCTTCCCTTCCACCTAGTTCTAGGTCCCCACCTTGTCTAACCCATTAGCATTAACAAGAGGAACCCTAGGAAGTAAACATTACTCAATTTTCAGCAATCAACCCTCTCATTACTTTCCTACAATTTCATCCCTAGTTCATCAACTTAGGGTTTATCTCTATATAATTTCCCCCATTAAAAGTCCTCAAACAATCTAGGATCAACACTAATCGAAGTAGAGGTAGGAGAATGAGATTCTTATCTTCGGAGAGTAGTTCACTACTCTGGAGAAATTTTTCGTCCCTTAGCCCTTCTAATCGAGTTTTTGAGAATGATGTGGTAAAACCCCATAATTCCCACTTAAAACCTACTTTCTGACTCTTACTGTCCGCTGCAGCGGACATAGGGTTGTTGCAACAGTCCCAACTGTTACATACTCCTACCGCTACCAAGGTCTCACTACAACAGGAATCCCACCGCTGCAGCAGTCTCTCGGACCAGTAACTACCCAAAATGCACAGTTCTATACTAAGTTTATTTCACAACCTCCCTAGGCCCTTAACCATCCCATAACGACGTCTGTATCATTGTAGTAACATGTGCGTTTATTGTCAACCTGTAATTTGGCATTTACAAAGTTTCTTGCTCAATATAAATTGAGTTATAAGCATAATTTTCATATTGTGTAATGAAAATAATTCATCTTGATAATGTTGATTTATATCTAAGCTAGTTTGGAGTTGAATATCTCCGATAAATAGTTGAACCATTGCTTATTAGAACAAAGCTTAGTGTGTTGGTCAATATATTCCTTACAATGAAATTTGTATGCATCAGATTAATAAATTATGATTAATGTTTCCTCTACTCAATTGGTTCATGGTTAGAAACCAAATATTTTTCATCTAATAGCTTTTGATGTGCAGTATATGATTAATGAATCTATCACTATGCACACAGATGAATTCTCCAAAGAAGATTGAGGATATATGTTAGTTTTTCTAATATGGAAGGAGAGAACAAGCAACTAACAAATATATTATCAATTACCATTAGTATATTCATTATACAAAGATAATTCAAGTAAAATGTTAGAAGTTGCTGATCCAAAATTAATTTTATATTTTAGATGCAAAAAACTTCTATTAAATTAATATCCCTGAAGGACATAGTCTAAAACATGCATGAAACATGGTAGATCAATCAGTTTCAAATGTAATAGTCTTTGAAAAAAAGAATGGAGCAAATGATCATAATAAGAAGATAATGTGTTCTTGAAGAGCCTATGACATAACATTTCATTTATCATTAGATCTTAATGAGTTATGTCAAATTGCAAATCGACATAAATGATCTATCGTCAACAATATCTATGATACAATATAGAACACAATATTGTCAAAGATTATGAGGATCTTAATTCTACGACTATTAAAGCATGCTGACATAGAAATAATTATCAAGTGAAATGATGTATCTTAATAAGCGTAAAATTTATTGGACCTATAGTCCAAAAATCAAAAGACATCACGCATTTAAATACTAATAAATGTTGTCACTTAGCAAAATTTATATGAAATCCTAAAGAATTCAAAATGTCTAAAGCATTTATAAGTTTTTTGTAAATTTATCCATAATTCTTACATGGAGAAAATCAAAATTAAGGTGGATGTGACTTAATCACCTTAGTGAATATTTATTGAAGTAGAATACAATAACGACTTTGCTTACCTTTGTATTTTTATAAAGAAAATAACATTGTAAATTATTGTAATTGCTATTTGTAGTGATGAATTAAACCTTATTGGAACTCCAGCAGAGCTTCTAAAGACAATTGATTATTTAAAAGGAATTTAAAGTGAAAAACCCTAGAAAGATAAAATTATGTTTAATTTGCAAATTGAACATTTGACAAATGATATCTTTGTCCATCAATCTACCTATAAAGAAAAGGTATTAAAATAAGTTTTTATGGATGAAGTACATCCATTAAGTATTTGATGATTGTTCGCTTACTTGATGTGAATAAGGATTCATTTCAACCTCAAAAAAGGAATGAGGAAATCCTTGATCCTAAAGTACCATATCTTATTGTGATTAATGACTAATATATCTTACTATTACTATAAGTCCTAACATAACACTGTCAGTTAATTTGTAGGCAAGATATAGTTTTCCTACTAGGAGATGCTGGAATGAAAAAACCTACATTGCGGTATTCTAAAGGGACTACTGATAAGAGCTTATTTTTATTTCAACAATTAAAGTCCTGATCTTGTTAGTTACACCAATGTAAAATATTTATGATCCACACAAAGCTCAATCTCAAACAGACTACATGTTCATATGTGGGAGTACTGTCATATCTTGGAGATCTACAAATTAGTCTATTGTGTCTACTTTATCAAATCATACTGCGATAATAGCTATTCATGATGTAGGTCGAGAATGTATATGATTGAATTCAATGATACATCTCATTCGAGAAAATTATGATTTGAAATGTGATAAAATACCCAATATCTTACATGAAAATAATGCAGCATGCATAATACAATTAAAGGGAAAATTATAAAAGGAGATAGAATAAAGAACATTTGACTGAAGCTTTTCTTCACAGTTGATCTTCAAAAGAATGGTAAGATCAATGTGCAACAGATTCATTCGAGTGATAATAAGGCAGACTTATTCACCAAATCTCTACCAATTATAATTTTTGAGAAAACTGTGCACAAGATTGAGATACGAAGATTGAATGTTTTGGATTGATGTTCTCATTAGGTGGAGTTAATACATGTTGCATTCTTTTTTTCTTACAAGGTTTTGTCCTGCTCGATTTTTATGGTAAGGTTTTAAATGAGCAACCAAATGATTGTTATTATTTGATATGTGTACTCTTTTTCCTTTACTAGAATTTTTTTAACTAGATATTTTCTAGCAAGATTTTAATGAGACACATTATCTATCAAATAAACAATCAAGAGTGAGTATTATAAATGTATTTATATCATAGTGAATATTTTATAAATATATTTGTATTATAGAGAATGTTTATAAATGTATTGTAGTGAATGTCTATCTTCTTTCTTTAGAAAAAAAAAAGTTAAGGTTAGTTTTCTCAATAAATAAAAGATTTCTTCTCCATTATATTTCATCCTTCAAGAGAAATAAGAAATCTTTTCTATTCTCTTTTTGTCTACAATATTCTTCTTCTTGTTATATTATTTTATAACACTTTTCACTCTTTTTTTGTTAGTTAAAGAAATTGTAGTGAATGTCTATCTTCTTTCTTTAGAAAAAAAAAGTTAAGGTTAGTTTTCTCAATAAATAAAAGATTTCTTCTCCATTATATTTCATCCTTCAAGAGAAATAAGAAATCTTTTCTATTCTCTTTTTGTCTACAATATTCTTCTTCTTGTTATATTATTTTATAACACTTTTCACTTTTTTTGTTAGTTAAAGAAATTTTAAAAAAACAACAAAAGAGTTCTTTAAACAATATTTGTATTATCATTTAAGAAAAGGAACAAAATGTTTATTAGAATAATATTTTTGACCCAATTAAGTAACAAATGAAGCACTTCCTAATCAAACTATTTATCATGCCCTAAAATTGGGAGAGGGCGTAATTGGCACTTGACTTAGAGGCGATTGACTTAGAGGCAATCAAGAAATCGTCTATATAATGTCTATAAGTATAGTATAAAGGCTGACTAGGCCACCTGCCATGGTCTCGACGATAAAAAAAGTAACAGGAAGACTGAACATGCTATAATATGCTAAATTGCACAATGGAAGGCCGATAAAGCCACATAGCTAGAATAGGTATACAACTAGTTCACACAAGTCTCTAGAGAGTAATAAACTGAAATGCACGGGACAGAGCCTCGGCATACCCAAACTATACACAAAACTCAAAAATAAAATAACTCCGGGATACGGCTCCTGGAAGAGAGGAGCATACCGTTATATTGCTGAACTCTGGCTCCTACTGTATCTGACGGTCTGAGCCTCTGTTCGTACCTGCAACACAATTGCAAGGAAAAAAAGGGGTCCCCAGGCATAGGGACGTCAGTACGAATGAAATTACTAGTATGTAAGACTACAATTGAAAATACAAATATATCCAAGATACTATATGTCAGAGAAAATGTAGGAGTCAACCAAGAATCTTAAAATTGATATTGGAGCTAAATGTAATACATTACATGAACATAACTAAGTAGGTGTATCTGCAAGTTACAACATCTTACAAGGAAGATGCACAGTCCATAATCGAATACTGATCCAACTAAATCAAGCAAATACTGCCTTGTTTAGGGGTCTGTCTCAAAGGTCTCAAAATCAAGGGACAACTGCCCACCAGATATTTCAAGTCGATGGTGAGGTCATAAGTCTCATATATCAAAGGACAACTGCTGCTAGATGTACCAAGTCTGTGGGGATGTCATAAGTCTCATATCATCAGATATGACAAAGGAAAACTTCCCACCGGATGTACCAGGCCGGTGAAGAGGTCATAACTCTAATATCATCAAATATGCCAAAAGATAACTTCTCACCGGACGTATGAAATTGGTGGTAAGGTCGTAGACTCATATTAGCGACATAAATAAAACTGGTAAAGCTTACACTGAGTCAATCTAACATACATAGCATAACAAATGAGAAATCATACAACCCTAACCTAAGTAGTCCTCCTTTCTAACATACAACTACGAGTAAATGCATATAACATGTTAAGCTAACATTTAGCACGGAAACACATGTATTTTAGACTCATAAAAATCATAAGAATATGTGGACGACCCAAGAGTTTCAACAAGATGCATAGATAAGTTTTGAAGGGACCTTAGAAATTGGAAGCTCACTAATTTGACATTCAGCTTAAGGGAGAGGAATTAGGGAGTCTCTTTTCAGCCTTATACACTTTTTAACATAAACATGAAAGGGTAAGAGACCCTAGTAAGGCATTTTCATCTTGGTGACTTCTTTTTTCTTATTGAGCTTAATATCGTTTTCTTAGTCTTGAGTTTGTTCACAATTTAGTGATTAGCTTTTTTGCCCTTTTTCTCCAGAAATCAAGTTCCAAATACACACAATAACACATACATATATTATAATACAAATGGACCAGCTCACAGTTCCTATGAAAAGGAGACTTCAGACTCAATTTATAACTACCACAATAATCATAAATAATGTGTATTTTCACTTCACATTTGATCGTTCATTACCTTTTCCCATTCAATCTTGAGGTCTAGTGTTTCTAACTCTATTGGATAGAATATTACATGCTTAAATATGAGTTTATAAACGTATATATACTGGTCTCTTTGATAGTGCAAAATCGTGTTTGGAAAATACGGACGATGGCGCTTTTCCATATCTTATTCTGATGTGTTTCTTTAGCAAGGCTCTTCATCAACAATCAGTCTTTGAGCTCCTTAATATATTGATTTTAATAGACGAGTAGCAAGCCTAATTGGTATCAGATATGCAGCCAAAAAAACCAATCCCCAGCTGGCAGCCACAACAACAACAACAACCAATGACAACAACATTAGTCATATTTTCTACACTTGATTTTACCAACTTTTGAGGGGGTGGGGGGAGGAAGAAGGAGAAAATTACCTAAATTCTCCTGCACTTAATCTCCACAATATGAAGTATATTCTTATCCAAAAACACTGTCCAAATCCTAAGAAAAATGGACAAGAACTTCAGCCAAAAATAGTCCAAACGGCAGCCTCTTTAGCTGTAAATTTTCAGCTTTTTTTTTATTGCAAATTGATGAATTTAATGGGGTAAAATCCTTAAATTTCTTATTGATTTCAATCCCAACTAAATTAGGGATATATAGGATGTCCAAAAATGTCCAAAATGCAGAAAAAAACTCCTCGAAAATGCTGCCAAAACAAGCCCCAAAACAGCCTTCTCACGCCTTGCACAACTTGCAAATGACTTCTTCACTTGTCTTGCATTATGATTGAATTTTACTTGGTGTTTTCTCCACCAAATTTTCTGAAAATTAGAGAGAATACGGATTCCTTAATCTAGCAGCTCACTTTAGGGAAAGTTGAAAATAATTCCACAAAATAACACTTTGAAATATAAAGAGGTTGGGCGGTGGCCACGTCACTTCTTGATAGTGTCCTGATAAAATACCTATAACTTTTTATTCTGAACTCCAATTAATAAATGATTTGATGTTATGAATATCAGACTCAAATACCTTTAATCTGATAGGTTTTAGGACTTCTAATTCATTATAGATTGAGAGATTTGGTTGTTTAAAGTTGATCCTTACTTATGAACTGTAACACCTCGAAAGTCCCTAAGATGAGACCCGAGGGTTCAAATGGAGAAAATAGGAAATTTTGCGCCAGATCACAGGAAGAGTCATCCAGTGACTCATGAGGAGACTTCACGAGTCGTGAAGTGACTCATAAAGTAAGGGGCAGTTGGCAGGAGCTCGTGGTCAAGGAGAGACCACGAGAGTAGCAACCAGTAGCGGTCAGGGTAACGATTCATTAAGTTGGTCGTGGTCAAGAGCAGGTTTGGATGCTCAATTTTTGGTAGTGTCCATCACGACTGGATCACCACGAGTTGTGGTGTCCCTCGTGGTGACTGGCAGTGAGTAATTTTCCTGCGTTAGAAGGATGTTTTCATAATTCCTAAGCTGTTGGGTCCTAAACTACATCGTTTTAAGCTCAGTTAGAAGGGTTTTAAGAGTACTCAACCTATAATAAGTCTTTCCATTCCATGCATGCAAGATTAGAGTGCACAATTGAGATCAAACTTGAGAATTTCCTAGGTTCTTCCCCAAATCTCTTGGGTAATCAAGAAAGGATGTGAAATCAGATTTATCCAGGTATGTAAGGTTATGAATGGGAGTATTCCTTCACTTCCATGCCTAAATCCTCTACTAAATTCATGAAATTCAAGATTGATGAATCTATGGGGTTTTACCCCAATTTGTGAAATTTTCTAAGTATATATCATGGGTAAATTCTATTCATGTTTCTAATGTTGTTTTAAGATTCATGGGCATGTTTTATAATGATTTCAGTTACAAATTTATGATTTCAAAGTCTCGCAATTATGATTCCCAATTATGAAAGATCATGGAAAGTTGAGATTATGATTTATGTTTTCAAGTATGATGAAGTGTCTATGGTGAAAGTATTTTTTCGAATTACCCATGTTTTATCTATGATTTTAACTATCTCAAAGCATGTACAAATTTGGGAAAGCCCATAAGATCAAGTATGTTTCATGATTTACTTTAATTTCATGTATTTAGCTTACCACATGATTTTGGAGTCTAGACTCCCACTTTTCAACTTGTGGTATGCTTTGAGCCGAGGCTCATCATGATATGCTTTCAAATTATGCGTGCACTATTATGATTCAGCTTTGTTGAAAAAATGATGGAGAGCATTTGCATGTTTTTGGGAGTAGTGTCTAGAACCGAGTAGGCTAAGGGTTCAGTCAACCCTGTGCCTCAGAACTACGTGTCAACGTTGGTATGTTCAGATTATTTAGGACCTCCCTTTATGAGCCTTTCCTGCCCTCGAGGGGCCTTCAGCTTGATATCGATATCATGGTAGCACCCTGTCACGCCCCGAGCCTACACCTTGGACGTAACACGGTGCTTGAAGTCACAAGTAACCCCAAGTCAACCCCTGGTCTAACATACACTAGTATTCTGAGTAAAGCATGCATAGCGGAAGCTTTGAAATCATAACATAAAAACATTTTTAAAAAATAAAGCTGAAACATATAGTTTAAAACATTTGCAGTCTGAAACCCGTCTAACTGATGAGTTGCTGGGACAAGCCCCCAGTTAAATCTAAGTCTAACTAAAAATAATAAGTAACTGAAAGAAAATGAAATAAGGCCCTCGAATGATGACGACTCACACTTCAACTGCAACAGAGGAGGATCTGAATCGCAACGACTAACATTGCTGAGTCTAGGAACCTGCATCTATATCATGAAATGATATAGCATGAAAGTATGAGTCAGTACTTTGAATGTACCAAGTAAGTGGAAGAAACATAACTAGAAATAATGCCTAAACTGAAATGACATGCAATGACGAACAAGTAAACTGAACTAAACTATTGAAGAAAACTGAAATGGTTAAAATGACCCTGTTTGATACTCAAAGACATGCCGTAAATCTGAATGTTCTGAATCTGAGATTCTATACCGTACTGAATTGCACTGAGCTTCTTATCTAAAACTAGACTAGACTGACTAGTGGGAGATTCTATAATTGACATATAACCACATGAGCTAGACGTGGAGTCCGATGTATACACCCCACCGATAGGACCCAATATACCTTTCCAGGATATAAAGGCATGAACTGGGTGATCACAAAAGTCTACGGCCAATCAGGACAAGTAATATTGTAACCTACGCAGGCAACGTAGTTCTGGGAACCTGGGTGCGCTGAAACCCAGCCCTCACGATGCTAAGTCCTATTCCCACTGGAAAATCTAAACTGAACTACAAGGTTGATAGCTCAAAACTGGGGTCCAAGACTAGTCAGGGACATATAACTGAAAGTACCCTGAGAGTCTTGTTGGACCAGATTCTGAACTGGGTTTTAGACTGGTCAGAGCGGCTTATCTGAAAGCGTTGTAACCATCTAAGAACAACTATAAACTGAACTGGGGTCCTGAGACTAGTCAGATATATATATATATATATATATATATATATATATATATATATATATATATATATATATATATATATAATGTCATGACCGCCTAATGGACCATTAAACTGGATTTTGAATCTGATTCTGATAACTAAGAGGCACCTCTGACACCTCGGAAAAGACTAAAGTCAAACTGATCAGTTGATAAGTTATGAATAGTTCTGAAGAGGTTCTACGTTCTAACTGGACTAAACTACCAACCAGCTAATAGAGAACTCAACTCATTCAAACAACACAGAAATTCTATAATATGGAAAATTTTAAGAATTAAAGAAATCATATCAGACAAGGTAAAATCATTCTTATCGATGGAGTATTTAATCAACACACATATAATAAGAATTACTAGGAAATTTAGCCCAAAACATACTGCATACACTAGACGGAATTAATATGCAAATAATTTTCACTTGAGAATTTAGGACTTTAATTCACTTTGGTAGTAACATCGACAATTTAATTAGGAACTGATGAAGATCATATGAATAATAAACATGGATATTATCCCAGGTGAAATTAATGAAAAATAACATGAAATCTCTGGTATTCGGAAACTCAGGGCTAAAACTGTTAGAGAATTTATGGGAGGATTTTGGGGGACACAAGGGAAGGACAATTGCCTTGTTGAATGACCACACACCTGAGTTGAAGTTTCTTGAAGGAGAAATTTTGGACAGCTGCAATGGAGGAAAACCCTAGGCTTGCTTGATCTTAAGAGACTCTTCGAAAATCTTTCTGAGAATGAACGTGGGAATGAGGGCAGGAACCGTTCAAAACCTCTAATAAGTCTGAAATTTCATCCAAAACGGCGTAGTTTAAAGATTAGGAGAGTAGGGAATTACTAAGTAGCCCTTAGGAAAATCATTGGAGAAACTGACAGGTGACCCTAACAGGTGACCTAACGGGTCGTGGTGACTGACCATGACTCATGGTCACACCCGTTTAGTACACTACCTAGATTCCCTTGTAGGTCACTACGAGGGACCTAACGAGTCGTGGTCACTGACCACGACTCATGGTCACCAATCATGGACCACACTGCCTCACTTTGAAGTTTCTATACTAGGCTTGACCACGAGTCACACAACGAGTCGTTACCTTTGATGATGACTTGTGGTGACACTCGTTAGGTACACTGCCTAACAATTGACTAGGGTTGGTAACAGGGGACATAACGAGTCGTTACAGGTGACGAAGACTCGTGTCACCATCCGTCAAGTACATTGCCCAACTCCTAAAACTCTTGACCCTAGCCTGACCACGAGTGACTTAACGAGTCGTGGGACCTGACCACGACTCGTGAGGTCCTCCATTGGGTACACTATTTCTCCCTTATCATTTCTCAGATCTCCTTCCCACGACTGGCCTAATGAGTCATTAGGTGTCTTAACGACTCGTTAGGTGAGTCATTCTGTGACAATTGCTGCAGATTTCTAGATTTTCTGATTTAAGTCCCAGATCTAGTCTTTGAGTTTTTGGGGCATTACAATATCTCCCCCTTGGAAATATTTGTCCTCGAACATTGGAAAAACACATAGGAAAGCAAAGAATAACAATCATAACTTTCAAATACTACTCATTTAACTCCAAAACTGTCAAAATGACTACCTCCATTTCAAAATACATGACTGAACTAAATCTACCTTTCATACATACATCCAAAGTCGTAAAAGAAACTTATACACATGATTTTAATCCAACAACTAGATAAGTTTCTAAGGCAAAACTAACATTTTAAGCAATAACAGAGTCGGTAGAGAACAAGTGCGGGTATTTAGCCATCATATCTACTTAGGCCTCCCACATAGCTCCCTCAGCCTGCTGATTTCTCCATAAAACTTTGACTGAAGCTATTTCCTTGTTCCTTAGCTTACGAACCTGACGATTAAGGATCTGGACTGGTACCTCCTTATATGAGAGACCATCCTTTATTCCTAAACTGTCCAATTGCACAATTGAGGTTGGATATCCGATGAACTTCTTCAAAAGTGACACATGGAATACTGGGTGTACAACTGCTAGTTCTAAAGGTAATTCTAGCTTATAGGCTACAGTGCCGATACGCCTCAAAATTCTATAAGGTCCCACATACCTTAGACTGAGCTTTCCCTTTCTTCCAAACCTCATCACCCCTTTCATGGGCAAAATTTTTAGGTAAACCAAATCATCAACTGCAAACTCCAACTCTCTTATTCACACATTGGCATAAGATTTCTGACGGCTCTGAGTTGTTTTCAATCTTTCTTGAATGAGCTAAACTTTCTACGTTGCCTCGTGAACTGAGTATGGACCTATCAAGGTAGCTTCACCAACCTCGAACCACCCTATAGGAGATCTACACCTTCTCCCATATAATGCTTCAAATGGGGCCATCTGAATGCTAGAATGGTAGCTATTGTTGTACGAAAACTCGATAAGAGGCAAGTGGTCATCCCAATTACCCTTAAAATTGATCACGCACGCTCTCAACATGTCTTTTAGGGTCTAAATAGTTCTCTCATCTTGCCCATCTGTCTGCGGGTGAAAAGTTGTGCTAAGCTTGACCTGAGTGCCAAGTCCCTTCTGAAAAGACTTCTAGAAATGGGAGGTGAACTGGGTAACCCTGTCTGAAATAATGGCCAATGGCACCCCATGAAGTCTAACCAGCTCCCAGATATAAAGTTTATCATAGTCCTCAGCTGAATTTGTGGTTTTGTCTGGGAAGAAATGTGCTGACTTAGTCATCCGGTCTATTACTACCCAAATTGAGTCATGCTACCGACGAGTCCGAGGTAAACCCGTAATGAAGTCCATGTTTACTTCTTCCCACTTCCATGTGGGTATCCTAATATCCTTGGTCATACCTCCTAGTCTCTGGTGTTCTACCTTGACTTGTTGGCAGTTCGGGCACTAAGCTACAAATTCAGCGATATCTCTTTTCATGTCGTTCCACCAGTAAATATCCCATAAATCATGGTACATACATCTTAGTATCACCAGGGTAAATGGAGTATCTCGAGTTATGTGCCTCAGCCAGTATCTGCTGTCTCAATTCACCAACATCCAGCACACACAACCTGCCCTGGTAACAGAGTACACCATCTCCCCCTTTGGAGAAAGCCTCAACCTCCTTCCTGAGAACCGCTTCTTTAAGTTTAAGTAGAACTGGATCTTCGTCCTATCTGGACTTAACTTCAACTACCAAGGATGAATCTGAACCACTTTGCATTACCACACCACCTTCGGCTGAATCCACCAACTGCACCCCTAACCGGGCTAGTCTGTGAACATACTTCACTAACTCCTTCTTGCCTTCCTTAATGTGAGCCACACTCCCCATAGACCATCTACTTAGGGCATCAGCCACCACTTTGGATTTACCCCGGTGACACAACACGCTTATGTCATAGTCCTTTAGCAGCTCCAACCACCTTCTCTGATGCAGATTTAGGTCCTTCTGACTCAGCATGTACTTAAGACTCTTATGATATGGAAAGACATCCACGTGAGCTCCATATAAGTAATGTCTCCATATTTTTTGCGAAAACACCACCACTGCCAACTCCAAGTCATGAGTCGGATAGTTTTTCTCATGAACTTTGAGCTATCTGGAGGCGTAGGCTATCACTTTGCCCCGGTGCATCAGAATGCATCCAAGTCTAACTCTGGAAGCATCACAATAAACAACCAATCCATCTGTTCCTTCTAGCAAGGTCAAAACTGGAGCAGTAGTGAGTCGAGTCTTCAACTCCTGGAAAATCTTCTCACACTCATCCGACCACTGAAATTTCACCTTCTTCTGAGTTAACTTAGTCAGAGGAGATGCTATAGAGGAGAGCCTTCCACAAACCGTCGCTAATATCTAGCTAAGCCTAGGAAACTCAGGATTTCAGTAGGAGAGGTAGGTCTGGGCCAATCTTTCACTACTGCTATCTTGTGAGAGTCTACTTGTATCCTTTCACCTGAGACCACATGACCTAAGAAATTCACGGACTTTAACCAAAATTCGCACTTGCTGAACTTGGCGAACAACTGGCGGTCCCTGAGTGTATGTAATGCTAACCTTAGGAGATTGGCATGCTCTTCCTCATTTCTTGAGTACACTAGAATGTCATCGATTAATACAATGACGAACATATCCAGGTACTGCTTGAAGACCCTATTCATCAAATCCATGAAGGCTGCTGGGGAGTTTGTTAGCTCAAAGGACATTACCACAAACTCGTAGTAACCATACCGAGTTCTGAATGTTGTTTTCGATATATCACACTCTCTGACCCTTAGCTGATGGTACCCTGACCTGAGATCAATTTTTGAGAAACAACTGGCTCCCCGAAGTTGGTCAAATAGGTCATCAATTATGGGTAGGGGGTACTTGTTCTTTACTGTGACTTTGTTCAGTTGACGATAATCTATGCACATTCTAAGGGTGCCGTCTTTGTTATGCACGAATAGCACTGGAGCACCCCAGGGAGTGATGCTGGGTATGATAAAACCCTTGTCAAGAAGATCTTTTTGTTGTTCCTTCAACTCCTTAAGCTCAGCCGGAGCCATTCTGTAAGGAGGGATGGAGATAGGCTGAGTGTCTGGGAGGAGATCTATTCCGAATCTATTTCCCATTCGGGGGGAACTCCGAGAAGATCCTCAAGAAAAACATCTAGAAACTCGCTGACCACAGGGACTGACTGGATAGTCAAGGTCTCAGAGTTGGAATCATTGACCCGAACCAGATGATATATACATCCCTTGGAGATGAGTTTCTGGGCCTTAAGGTAGGAAATAAACCTACCCTTTGGAACTGAACTGTTGCCCGTCCATTCTAACATTGATTCATCTGGAAACTGGAACTTGAAAACTCTAGTTCTGCAATCAACTGAGGCATAGCAGGAGTTTAACCAATTCATGCCGAGAATAAGGTCAAAGTCAACCATGTCTAACTCTAAGAGATCAGCTAGAATGACTTTATTCAGGACTAAGACTAGGCAGCTTTTATACACCTGGTTGGCTCTAATTGACTCGCCAACTGGGGTGGAGACTGAGAATGGTTCTGAGAAGACTTTTGGATTGATATTGAACTGGACTGCTATGTAGGGAGTCACGAATGAAAGAGAGTCTCCTAGATCTAGGAGGGCATACACGTCTAGATAAAGAGACATAACATACCCGTGACTACATCAGGTGAGCTCTCCTGATCCTGACGGGAAGACAGAGCATAGAAATGATTTTGGCACTAACCGCTTTCTGTACCTGATGTGTTATCCTGCTGAGCTGGTCAGCCTGCTTGAGCTGATGATGTGGTAGATTGTGATCTCCCTTGCCCTGATGATGGGCATTCCCTAAGTCGATGTCCAAGCTGTCCACAACCAAAACGACCCTCTTGAACCATATGGAGCGTACTTAGACAGCCTAGTAAACTCTAGAGCATACTCCTCCACGGTTCTATTGCCCTGTCTCAAATTCATAAACTCCGCCATCTTTGCCTCCCTCAGCTCTCAAGGGAAAAATATGTCCAAGAAAGATGTGTGGAACTCCTCCCACTCTACTGGTCCTGCTCCCGCTGGCCACCCCCCTTTGTCATGTCAGACCTGAGCTACCCCTATTAGCTAGTAGGCAGCCAGGTCAGCACTCTCAGAAGAGCTAACACCCATAATGCGGGTAATCTTCCTGATCTCATCCACGAACTCCTGGGGATCCTCCCCTACTTTGGATCCCTGAAAAGATAGAGGGTTCATATCGGTGAAGTCCCACACCCTCGCAGCTGCTGCAGACCCGTTCGTAGCTATCGGAACAACCTGTTGGTTCACCTGGTTGGTGACTGTTTAGGCTAACAGTTGAATGGCCGCCCTGAATTCGGCGGTAGATACCGAATCATCTTGAGGAGATGCCGTGGCTAGTGGGGCAAGTATGTTGGCGTTACCGGCTCTTCTTCCATTACCGCATCTAGGAGGCTTGGTTCACTGAAACAAAACAGAGCATGAGTTAGAAGGGAATTTCTGGGATTGAACTTTAACACACGATAAAGTGTATGAACAAAAGAAGGTTTTCCTAATAACATCTCGTAGCCTCCTCGTCATAAGTGTGGCGCGCTTCACACCCATGAAAAGGACTCTACTCTAAGCGTCTTTCATACACTCCGAGGATAATCTAAACCTAATCCTCTGATAAAAAGTTTGTCACGCCCCGAGCCTACACCCTGGACGTAACACGATACTTGAAGTCACAAGTGACCCCAAGTCAACCCCTGGTCTAACATACACTGGTATTCTGAGTAAAGCATGTATAGCGGAAGCTTTGAAATCATAACATAAAAACATTTATAAAAAATAAAGCTGAAACGTATAGTTTAAAACAACTGCAGTCTAAAAGCCCTCTAACTAATGAGTTGTTGGGACAAGCCCCTAGCTAACTCTAAGTATAACTAAAAATAATAACTAACTGAAAGAAAATGAAATAAGGCCCTCAAATGATGAGGAATCACACTTCAACTGCAGAGTGGAGGATCTGAATCGCAACAGCTAACAATGCTGAGTCTGGGAACCTACAACTGTATCATGAAATGATACAACATAAAAGTATGTGTCGGTACTTTGAATATACTAAGTAAGTGGGGAGAAAACATACCTGGATATAATGCCTGAACTAAAATGATATGCAATGACAAACAAGTAAACTGAACTAAACTATTGAAGCAAACTGAAATGGCCAAAATGACCCTGTCTAATGGTCAAAGACATGCCCTAAGTTTGAAAGTTCTGAGTCTGAGATTCTTTACTACACTGAGCTAAATTGATAGAGCTAGAACTAAACTGAGCTTCTTATTTCGAAACTGGACTGGACTGACTAGTGGGAGAGTCTATAACCAACATATAACCACGTGAGCTATATGAGGAGTCAGATGTATACACTCCACCAGTAGGACCCAATATACCTTGCCAGGGTATAAAGGCATGAACTAGGTGATCACAAAAGTCTACGGCCAATCAAGCCAAGTAATATTGTAACCGAAACTGGCAACGTAGTTCTGGGAACCTGGGTGCGCTGGAACCCCGACCCGCTCGATGCTAAGTCCTACTCCCACTGGAAAACCTAAACTGAACTACTAGGCTGATAGCTTGAAACTGGGTCCAAGACTAGTTAGGGACATATAACTAAAAGTACCCTAAGAGTCTTATCGGACCAAATTCTGAACTAGGTTCTAGACTGGTCAAAGCTGCTTATCTAGAAGCGTTGTAACCATCTAAGAAAATTTGTAATCTGAATTGGGATCCTGAGGCTAGTCAGAGTTATATATATATCTAAAATGTTATGACCGCCTAATGGACCACTAAACTGGATTCTGAATCTGATTCTGATAACTGGGAGGCACCTCTGACACCTCAGGAAAAGACTGAAGTCAAACTGATCAATTGACAAGTTCTGAATAGTTCTGAAGAGGTTCTACGTTCTAACTGGACTAAACTACCAACCAGCTAATAGAGAACTCAACTCATTCCAACAACACAAAAATTCTATAATATGGAAAAATTTAAGAATTAAAGAAATCATATCAGATAAGGCTAAAATCATTCTTATCAATGGAGTATTTACTCAAACCATATATAATAAGAATTACTAGGAAATTTAGCCCAAAACATACTGCATACACTAGATGGAATTAATATGCAAATAATCTTCACTTGAGAATTTAGGACTTTAATTCACTTTGGTAGTAACATCGACAATTTAATTAGAAACTGATGAAGATCATATGAATAATAAACATGGATATTATCCCAGGTAAAATTAACGAAAAATGACATGAAATCTCTCATATTCGGAAACACAGGGCTAAAACTAATAGAGAATTTACGGGAGGATTTTGGGGGACACAAGGGAAGGACAATTCACTTGTTGAATGACCACATACCTGAGTTGAAGTTTATTAAAGGAGAAAGCTTGGATAGTTGCAATGGAGGAAAACCCTAGGCTTGCTTGAAGGGTTCTTGAGAGACTCTTCGACAATCTTTCTGAGAATGAACATGGGAATGAGGGGAGGAACCGTCAAACCCTTTAATAATTCTAAAGTTTTCATCCAAAATGATGTAGTTTAAAGCTTAGGAGAGTAATAAATTACTAAATAGCCCTTAGGAAAATCACTGGAGAAACTGACAGGTGACCCTAACGGGTGACCTAATGGGTCGTGGTGACTGACCACGACTCATGGTCACACCCATTGAGTACACTTCCTGAATTCCCTTATAGGTCACCACGAGGGACCTAACGAGTCGTGGTCACTAACCATGACTCGTGGTCACCAGTCGTGGACCACACTGCCTCACTTTAAAGTTTCTATACTAGGCTTGACCACGAGTCACACAATGAGTCGTTACCTTTGATGACGACTCGTGGCGACACTCATTAGGTACACTGCCTAACAACTAACTAGTTTTGGAACCGGGGACATAACGAGTCGTTACAAGTGACCACGGCTCGTGGTCACCATCTGTCAAGTACACAACCCAACTCCTAAAACTCTTGACCCCAGCCTGACCATGAGTGACTTAATGAGTCATGGGACCTAACCACGACTCGCGAGGTCCTCCATTGGGTACACTGTTTCTCCCTTATCATTTCTCAGATCTCCTTCCCACGATTGACCTAACGAGTCATTAGGTCTCTCAATGACCCATTAGGTGAGTCGTTCTGTGATAATTGTTGTAGATTTCCAAATTTTCTGATTTAAGTCCCAGATCTAGTCTTTGAGTTTCCGGGGAATTACATACCCTTAGCCCTGGCAAAGCTTTGGACGGCTCTGCCCACTTGAGTGTAATATTTGATTCCACGTAAGCTCTATCGTGGTAATGTCAATTATATGACGAGTCTCCAATTGTTCCTCATGATTTCAGTTATGTATGTTCATTAGTCATGATATTATGTTTTCAGTAGGTTTGACCCTATGTTCATCTCTACTTATTATTATTAGTTTCAGCTTAGGGTCATCCGGATCAGTTGTGATATTCTGTTATGTTTAAATCATGTTTTTGGATAATAACATGCAAGCCTTACTCTCAGGATCTTATGATGAAATGTTTTATGTTATGCATGATTTATGATTTTACTTACTTATCGGTTTTACTTACCTTGCATAAGTACATTCCAAGTACTGATTGCATACTCTATGTTGTATTATTTCATGATACAGGATGGGACATTCAGGTTCAGTCTCGCTGCTAGCCAGATCCTCAGAGTTAGCATTTCATAGCTTATTGGTGAATCATCATCCTTCAAGGACCTTCTTACCAATTTATTTTCAGTTTTAGTTTATTAGTGAGTTAGTTGGGGTCTTTTCCCATCATCTCGTTAAATTTTGGAGGCTTATCAGACATAGTATGTATTTAGCTTTGAATCAGTGTTATGTATTCCGTTATGCAGATGTTATTGGATTTTCAGACTTCCGCTATTTCAAATGTTAGATTTCTGCATTTATCATGTTGAGCTTCAGTTGTCATGTTCATGCCATGGGCCGACTTGAAGCCATTTATGGTTCTAGGTTTCATGTCTAGATCCAGGCCTATGTTCAAGTCGTGACAAACTTGCTATCACTGCCAGGTTTTGAAGTGTCCTAGGGTGTTTAAAAGCTGCATTAAGTAAAGTCTTTTTCTTGGGTGTGAAGTGCTCCACATTTATGACAAAGAGGTTACAAAATATTTTAGGAAATTTCCCTTCTTTCATGATCTATGTCATGTGATGAAATGCCTCTCTATCCTTCTAACTCGTTCTAAATACATTTGCAGAATCATGCCTCCTCATCGAGTTAATACAAGAAAGAATGGGAATGGAAGTGGCCATGAGAATGGTAACGAAGATGGGCACTAGTAGGCCCCACCAGCCCCCAAGGATCATATGCCCGAGCAGGTTGTCCTTGCTGAGTTTAGGGTAGCCATCCAAATGTTAGCACAGGCATTGACCGCCCAGGTCAACCAGCAGGTGGTAGCACATGTTCCCCATAATGGGAATGTGGAGCGACAAGAGTCAGGGACTTTCTTCGGATGAACCCTCTGGAGTTCCTCGGATCGAAGGTACACAAGGATCCACACGAGTTTATTGATGAAATCCAGAAGATCACCCAGATTATAGGAGTGACAGGGGAAGAGTGCGTAGATCTAGCCTCTTATCAACTAAAAGGGGTTGTCTATATCTGGTTCAGATAGTGGAAGGATAGAAGGGCAGTTGGAGCGGGTCCCATTAGTTGGGATGAGTTCCATACCGCATTCTTGGATTGGTTATTTCCCTAAGAGATGAGGGAGATCAAAGCAGCAAAATTTGTGAACCTGAGGCATAACAACATGCCAGTCCAGGAGTATGATTTAGAGTTCACCCGCCTATCCATATATGCACCATAGATGGTGGCTGATCAGAGGGCTCGAGTGAGTAGGTTTAAAATGGGATAACGGACTACTTGGTCAAGAATTGCAGGACCGCTATGCTTCATTAGGATATGGACTTCTTTCGGCTGGTTCTACATGTCCAGCAAATAGAGGCAGTGCAGGTGAGTGAGCGGGAGAGAGAGGCTAAGAGGGCCAGGACCGACAGTTTTGGGTTCTCCCATGTCATGCCCCACCTTGGCAGGCATGACTGGCACCTGGTGCCCTACTAAGATCGGAACTGACTTAACTAGGCTTGTGCACTCCTGGTGTGGCCTTACTCCTCAAATCAATAAAACAACGGGCTATATCTCGGTTGTAAGTACAACCTCTGGCCGACAAGGCCTTATAGCCACCTGTAAAGGAAAATAGCTAACTATAAACAGGAAATAACAGGGAATCCTATGCGGGCCGACAAGACCACCATGATGTATAGTTATGACTATAAAGAAAATCCAGGGCTAAACTAAACTATGGCCTACAAGGACACTAACTGACAGCTAAATAAGGCCCCACACGACCAACACCTAAACTGAAACATATATGGGCCCCACATGGACATCAACAGCTAACCACAGGAAAATAGAAACAATCTGCAAGCCTCTAGGAGTAATATGATGGTCGAGAAAGGCCCTGACCTACCCAAAACTGTCCAATCAAAAGAAGTAAACCTTCTATCTACAAGCTCCGGAGGAAAGGAACCTACTTTTCTGACAATCCTGCCTGAAGGCTAAAAGGGACCAGCTCCTCCTCTATCCGAACATGTAGGCAAGTAATGCAGCTCCCCAAGGATGGGCGTCAGTACAATATGTACCGAATATGTAAAGCAATAACTGAAACTAACTGAACAAATCTTAAAATAAGCTGAAAGTAACTAAGTGAAAGAGATGGAAATATAACGTGAATACTTACCTTCCTGTTTTCTAATCTACCAATAAGTAGTGCAAACAAGAACCTTACCTGGCCCCCATAAGACGGAAGGTACAACCAGCACAGAATAACCCACTCGGGGCCTCCATAAGCCCTGGTGGGTACACTTCAATCTATATACCCCTAACAAGGTCATACTGAGTCATCAAATACATATAGCCATCCTACTAATCCCTTGGGTCTGTAACTGAGCCCACTCAGCCCCTGAACTATAGCTGTGTCTGAGTCCGACGAACTCCTGCTGTCTGTACCCCGGGTACCGAACTCGATGGGGTGTGCCGATACGGCATAAAAGTAGTCAAGCCATGGAATGGACTGTATGAGGACCTCAGACCTTATCTTCATCCCTCACAGACGGCATACCGCTCCTCGAAGCGACGTCATCTAGCCCTTCATGGGTGTTGACACAACTAGTAACACTGGGTTGGTTATGGAGGGTTATACAGGGCATAGTCAATCCCAAACTAAACATGGAATACTGGTCTCAGCTAATAACAACAGCTAATCATAACAAATTTGCTTATGGTATTCTTACTGGGATTCAAATTGAGTTATGATACTGAAGAAACTAACTTGCCAAAGAGATTCGCCTTAACATACCTTGATCGTCGATTTCTGATCAACTAACGAGTTCAGATTAATATTTAATAGCTTTTCTCAATTGAAATCGTATGACTGAGAGAATAAGACTAATTTCAGTACTAAAATCGGCATAAACAATAACTTTTAATATTAATATTGACTATACTTCAACTGAACGAAACATGGCCGAAAATGTACAATTTCCCTAGAGTTCAAAAGGGAGAAATGCTTACTTGAAGCCTGTGATCATATTGAAATCATTTTGGAGCAATCCTAACAACTTTAGCTCGGCGAGGTTATGATTTGCTGGGTGAATTTCATGAAAATAACTACGTAGTAATGCTCCCTATAGCCTTAAACTTTGATACCCGAAGTTAATTTGAATTTGGACAGCGTTTCGTAGTGTAAACAAACGAAATATAATAGAATTCTTCATGGGTTACCTTCTCTGGCCGTGGCTAACATATGGGAAATGTTTGAAATGAATGGGAAAGGGTTTATATAGGGCTAAGGGCGATGGAAGGGTGGGGTGCCCCACGCCAAAGCACCATACACCCTATGTGTCACACCCCTCAGTGTGCCAAGGGGGTCGCCGTGTCGTGCTTCCCAGGGCGCCAAGGCTGCTAGCGTGCCGCGCTGGCCGGTGTCCTATCGGCTGGTGCGTCATGCTGGCCCTGTCGGCCTGGCCTCACTCGACTCGACTTCTGGTTCTTTGCCACACGTGTCGTACTCTCTTTATCTACCACAAACCCACACGTACGCTTACTAATCACCAACTTTTACGGGGTGTAACATCCTCCCCCCCTTAGGAATATTCGTCCTTAAATGTCTACTTGATTTACAGGAGTTTAACTCTTTAGGACTATTATTCTGGAAAAAATTTGGCAGAGTCTCCCCTGTAATACGGACTATCCAAAAATCTTGAAACGCAGAAAATTCCAGTACATATATCTTATATGACATCACAACATCCCTTTCATCACCGAAATTGTAATCAACTGAACAATACATGCAATGTAAAGAATAAAACAACAATTAAATCAACATTTTTACCTTAACTGCATAATTTAGACTAAGTGGAACAAATGAGGGTATTTAGATTTCATGTCGTCCTCAGCTTCCCAGGTCATTTCTTCTCTATCCTTGTTTCTCCACAGTACCTTAATAGAGGAAACATCTTAGTCCTTAGCCTACAAACCTACCGATCTAATATGGCTACTAGAATCTCTTCATTGGATAACTCCTCAGTAATCTGGACATCCTCAACTGGCACCACTCGGGACGGATCCCCTATACACTTCCTTAACATTGATACATGAATGATCGGGTGAACGGACTCCAACTCTGAAGGCAAATCTAGCTCGTATGCCACCTGGCCTATTCTTCAGAGTATTCGATACGGCCCAATAAACCTTGGGATAAGCTTACCCTTTTTGCCAAACCTCATTACGCCCTTCATTGGCGAGACTTTCAGAAACACCCAATCGTATACATTGAACTAATGGATCATGTCTGGTCCAATTAACTCTGATTCTCTGATTTCGAACCAACCAACTGGAGATCTACACTTCCGCCCATATAAGGCTTCATAAGGTGCCATCTGGATTGCCGAATGATAACTGTTATTATAGGCGAACTCGATAAGGGGTAAATGTTCATCCCAGCTGCCCCCAAAGTTTAGCACACATGCCCGTAACATATCTTCGAGCGTCTGAATTGTACGTTCTGCCTGTCTATTTGTCTGAGGATGAAATGTTGTACTCAAATTAACTTGTGTTCCTAAACCCCTTTGGAAAGACTGCCAGAACCTAGGTGTGAATTGTGAATTGTGCTTCTCTATCAACATAATAGACATTGATACACCATGTAATCTAACTATTTCCCTGTTGTAAAGCTCGGCATAATCCCCAGCTGAGAAAGTGGTCTTGACTGGCAGAAAATGAGTTGACTTCGTCAATCTGTCAACAATCACCTAGATGGAATCAAATCTGTGTCTGGTACGAAGTAACCCTATCACAAAATCCATATTAACTGCCTTCCATTTCCAAACAGGAACTGCTATCTCCTGTGTTAATCCGCCGGGCTTTCTATGTTTTGCTTTCACCTGCGGCAATTAGGGCATTGCGCTACAAACATTGCTACACTCTTCTTCATTACCGGCCACCAGTAAATCTCTTTTATGTCATGATACATCTTTGTTAAACCTGGGTGCAAAGAATAACGGGAGTAATGTACCTATGCCATGATCTGCTGGCGAAGTTCTGCCACATCTGGAACGCAGAGGCGACCCCTACATCTTAAAATTCTGTCTGCGGTTACCTCAAAAGATGATACTTCCCCCTGTTGTACCTTATCTCTGAGTTGTTCTAACTGAGGATCTTCATTTGTTGCTCTTTTACCTCCACTACCAGGGATGATACTGTTGTATTCTGAATCACCGCCCTATTGTCACCTGAATCTATTACCTGGACAGCTAGGTTGACAAACTGGTGCAACTGCTGAGCCATTTCCCGCTGCTCCGGCCTTAGGTATGCCAAACTCCCTATGGATCTGCGGCTGAGGGAATCTTCCATGATATTAGCTTTCCTTGGATGATACAAAATACTCACGTCATAGTCCTTTAGCAATTCTAACCAGTGATGCTGCCGTAGATTCAATTCCTTTTGTGTAAACATATACTGGAGGCTCTTATGATCAGTAAAGATGACCACGTTCACCCCATACAAGTAATGTCTCCAGATTTTCAAGGCATGAACCACCGCAGCTAACTCTAGGTCATGGGTGGAGTAGTTCTTTTCATGTTTTCTCAGCTATCTCGAAGCATAAGAAATTACCTTACCGTGTTGCATCAAGACACACCCCAATCCGACACTTAAAGCATCACAATATACTGCATAACCCTCTGAACCTTCTGGCAAAGCTAGGATTGGTGTCGATGTCAATCTATTTTTCAATTCTTGGAAACTCCGTTCACACGCTTCAATCCAATGAAATTTAGCTTCTTTTTGAGTTAACTTGTTCAGAGGTGCTACTAAGGTAGAAAACCCCTCCACAAACCTTCTGTAATATCCAGCTAACCCCAGGAAATTACGTCCAGGAAATTACGTACCTCAATTGGAGTTGTAGGCTTGGGCCATGTCTTTACTGCCTCAATCTTCTGTGAATCTACCTGAATACCAGCATCTGATACAACATGACCCAAAAAGGCTACCGAATTTAACTAGAACTCGCATTTAGAAAATTTCACATACAATTGACGATCTATAAGAATTTGGAGCACTGTTCACAAATGATCTCGTTGATCTGCTTCTGAACGGGAAAACACCAGAATATCGTCAATAAACACTATCACAAACAGGTCCAAATACGGCCTGAAGATGCTGTTCATCAAGTCCATGAACACTACAGGAGCATTCGTCAATCCGAAGGACATGACTAGAAATTCAAAGTGGCCATACCTGGTCCTGAAAGTTGTTTTTGAGATATCTCTCTCCCAAACCCGAACCTGGTGATATCTAGACCTTAGATCAATTTTTGAGAAGTACTTCTCCCCCTATAATTGGTCAAACAAAGCATCTATTTTGGGCAGCTAATACTTGTTCTTGATGGTGACTTTATTCAACTGCCGGTAGTCTATACACATACGGAGGGAGCCATCCTTCTTTCTCACAAATAGGACTGACGCACCACACAGTGAAGTACTCGGCCTGATGAAACCCTTGTCTAACAGACCTTTCAATTGTTCCTTCAATTCTCTGAGCTCAGGAAGAGTCATTCGGTACGGAGGGATAGATATAGGCAGAGCGCCTGGTAGTAGATAGATGGCAAAATCAATTTCCTGTTCCGGGGGAATACCAGGGAAGACATCTAGAAATTATTTGACTACTGGGATGGGCTGAAGATTCGGGGGTTTTGCTTGCAGAACACGAACTCTGACAATGTGACAAATACAACCTTTTGCTATCAATTTCTTTGCTTGAAATTAGGATATAAACCTACCTTTTGGTATAGCCACATTACCTTTCCACTCTTGTGTTACCTCCCCAGGAAAGTGGAATTGACCTATCTTGGTCCAACATTATATATTAGCATAACAAGGTGCTAGCCAATCCATACCCATAATTGTATAAAAAACAATCATGTCTAGCTCCACTAGGTCTACAAAAGTTTGGCGACCCACAACCTCTATTGTACAGTCTCAGTAGATCTGTTTATCTATAATAGAATCGCCAATAGGCGTGGATACTGAAAAGGGTCGCTGAAGCAATTATGGCGTGATACCGAACTTCTGGGCCACTAATGGTGTGACATAAGACAAAGTGGATCCTGGGTCTATCAAAACATAAACAGAATGAGAGAAAATGTCCATCATACCCGTCACAATGATGAATTTGACTCCTGTCGTCCCGATAGAGCATAAGTGTGATCTGGACCGGTGCTTGAACTGGATGCCCCTAATCTGCCTCGGCCTCTTCCAGTTGAAACTGAGGGTCTACGCCCTGCTGGAGATGCTGGGGCATGTGACCCTGTTGAAGATCTGTCCTATCGGTCTTAACCACTCTGACCCCTGGCTGGACAGTCTCTCATCATGTGACCCTCTCGTCCAAAAGTATAGCACGCCGTAGAACTATACCTACAGGCTCCAAGATGATGGCGACTGCAAATAAGACCCTCTCTAGTGCTGTGAACCTGATGGTCGTGAACTCTCGCAGGGTCCTGACTACCCCCAATGACCAGGTCTGCCACCCTGTTGCTGTTGTGGAAGTGGGGGTCTGGGTGGTCTGTCTGACAGTCGTGGCTTGGGTCGACCCTGAGACTCTGCTTGAGTATCACTAGGTCTATCCCTGCGGTGCTGCTCCTGGCTTCCCCTTTCTACCCCTCGCTGTCGCTGCCTAATCCCTTCTATATTCTGAGCAAATTCCTGGATACGGGAGATATCCATGTCCTCTCACAGAGTAGCCATAACATAGGTCTCCACATACTCTAGAAGCAGCCCTATAATGAACTGATGCACCCTAGATGGCATGGTGTCAACGAAAGTTGGTGCATATCGGGCCAAGAAGTCGAATCTCATAACATACTCTCGAACACTTATCGTGCCCTGCTCCAGTGCAAGAATTGATCAACCCGGGCCTATCGGATATCCCGCGACAAATAGTGATCCAGGAAGGCCTCCAAAAAGTTGTACCAAGACGGAGGGGGAACATCTCTACCTCGGGACCTCTCCCAACTCTCGTACCATAATATTGCTATGTCCGTAGCCGAAATACCGCCAACTCAACCGACTCCGCAGGCATGGCATGCATTACCCTGAAGATCTGCTACAACTGGTCCAAGAAGTCCTGAGGGTCCTCATCTCTATCCGTCCCTATGAAATGAGGAGGACTTAGAGTGAGGAACTCTTGGACCCTCAAACTACCCGATCCTACCGAAGACTCGGTAACCACGGGCGCCACTAGCTGTCGCTTCGCAGCCATCATCTGAGCTATCATGAAAATAGCACTCCTTACCTCCTAGTTCGAGGGCATCAGAGTAGAAACTGCTGGAGGTGGTGCCAACACATCTGCCACTATGTAAGACTCCTGGAATGTCGGAGAATGTTGGAGATACCAAGATGAAGCCTCCCCGTTTCCCTCAGGTTGGGCTGGCTCAGACGGGGGCACCCTACTAGTTCCCTCTCTTGCTGCAACATCTAGACTCCTGCCGGTCGTGGTATGTATCGGGTCTGACATTTCTCTGTAAACAAAAGAATATGGTAAGCTTAGGAACTCAACCCTATACTGTACCGCCCCATGGCACGACTAGAAGAGAAAGAAGAGTAACCATCCTATCATTCCTCACAACACCTTCCTATAGATTGTGGTGCACCGCACATCCATAGACAAGACTATACTTAGCACGGCTTGCAGGCTCCCTCGGATACGACCTGCTCTGATACCAAGTTTTTCAAGCCCCACCTTGGGAGGCATGACTAGCACCTGGTGCCCTACTAGGATCTAAACTGACTTAACTAGGCCTGTGCACTCTTGGTGCAAGCTTACTCCTCAAATCAAGAAAACAACGGGCTATATCTCCGCTGTAAGTACAACCTCCAGCCGACAAGGCCTTATAGCCACCTGTAAAGGAAAACAGCTAACCAGAAACAGGCAATAACAGGGAATCCTATGCGGGCCGACAAGACCACCATGATGTCTAGTTATGACTGTAAAGTAAATTTAGTGCTAAACTACTAACTGACAGCTAAATAAAGCCCCACACGGCCAACACGTAAACTAAAACACATATAGGCCCCACAAAGCCATCAACAGCTAGCCAAAGGAAAATAGAAACAATCTGCAAGCCTATAAGAGTAATATGATGGTCGGGACAAGGCCCCGGCCTACCCAAAACTGTACAATCAAAAGAAGTAAACCTTCTATCTACAAGCTCCGGAGAAAAGGAGCCAACTTTTCTGACAATCTTGGATGAAGGCTAAGAGGGACTAGCTCCTTATCTATCCACACCTGCAGGCAAGTAATGCAGTGCCCCAAGGATGGGCGTCAGTACAATATGTACCGAATATGTAAGGAAATAACTGAAACTAACTGAATAAAACTTAAAATAAGATGAAAGTAACTGAGTGAAAGAGATGGAAATATAACCTGAATTCTTGCCTTCCTGCTGTCTAATCTACCAATAAGTAGTGCAAACAAGAACCTTACTTGGCCCCCATAAGACGGAAGGTACAACAGCACAAAATAACCCACTCGAGGCCCCCATAAGCCCTGGTGGGTACACTTCAATCTATATACCCCTAACAAGGTCATACTAAGTCATCTAATAACTATAGTCGTCCTACCAATCCCCTGGGTCTGCAACTAAGCCCGCTAGGCCCCTGAACAATAGTTGTGTCTGAGTCCGGTGGACTCCTGCTATCTATACCCCAGGTACCGAACTCGACGGGGTGTGCTGATAGGGCATAAAAGTAGTCCAGCCATGGAATGGACCGTATGAGAACCTCGTACCTCATCTTCGTCCCTCACGGATGGCATACCGCTCCTCGGAGCGACGTCATCTAGCCCCTCACGGGTCTCGACACAGCTAGTAACCCTTGGGTTGATTATGGAGGGCTATACATGGCATAGTCAATCCCAAACTAAACATGGAATACTGGTCTCAGCTAATCATAAAAAATATGCTTATGGTATTCTTACTGGGATTCAAACTGAGTTATGATACTGAAGAAACTAACTTGCCGAAGAGATTCGCCTTAACATACCTCAGTTGTTGATTTCTGATAAACTGATGAGTTCGGATTAGTATTCAATAGCTTTTATCAAGTGAAATCTTATGACTGAGAGAATAAGACTAATTTCAATACTAAAATCGGCAGAAACAAAAACTTTTAATACTAATATTGACTATACATCAACTGAACGAAAAATGGCCAAAAATGTATAATTTCCCGAGAGTTCAGAAGGGAGAAATGCTTACTTGAATCATATTTAAATTAGTTTAGAGCAATCCTAACAACTTTAGCTCGATGAGGTTATAATTTTTCGGGCGAATTTCATGAAAATAACTTCGTAGTAACGCTCCCTGTAGCCTTAAACTTCAATACCGAAGTTAATTTGAATTTAGATGGCATTTCGTAGCATAAACGGATGAAATATAATAGAATTCTTCATGGGTTACCTTCTCTGGTCGTGGCTAACATATGGGAAATGTTTGAAATAAAGGGGAAAGGGTTTATATAGGTCTAAAGGCAGTGGAAGAGGGGGCGCCCGCGCCGCCTAAAGCTCCATGCACCCTACGTGTTGCACCCCTCAGTTTGCCAAGGGGGCCGGCGCGCCGCGCTGGCCAGTGTCCTACCAGCTGGAGCGTCGTGCTGGCCCTGTACAACCTGGCCTCGCTCGACCCGACTTCCAGCACTTTACCACACATGTCATACTCTCTTTATCTACCACAAACCCACATGTACACTTACTAATCACCAACTTTTACGGGGTGTAACATCCTAGCAGAGGCCTAGTGGTGCGCATCATCAGCAATCCCACTGGAGATCATCAGCCCTAGCACCGTCATTAGCAAGTATGCCATCTAGATCTAGGCACGGCAAGAGGGAACGAGCGTCAGGCTCTCGAGGTTAGAGGAGCAGACCTATAGAGCCCAATATTCTAGGTTGTGATATGTGTGGCAGTAGGCACACTGGTCAGTGCCTAGAAGGTACAGGTGCTTGTTTAGGGTGTGGGAAGCCCGCACATATGCCAAGAGATTGTCCAGAAGCTAGACAAGGCCATGGTAAGGGCCGAGACCCAGCCACTAGTTCAAAAGCCCCACCAGCACTCTCAACTCATCAGGATGCCTCCACTAGTGCAGGTGGTGGTCAGCGTCAGAATAAATTCTATGCCCTCATATCGCGTCAGGAGTAGGAGGTCTCTCTAGATGTAGTTACTGGTATGTTACGAGTATTTCACCTTGATGTATATGCATTGTTAGATCCAGGGGCTGCTTTATCTTTTGTGTCACCCTATGTTGCTAGTAGTTGCGAAGTTAGTCCTAAAATCCTATCAGAATTCTTCTCAGTCTCTACTCCGATCGGTGATTCAGTTATAGCTCGACGGGTATACAGAAATTTCTCTGCCACAATCCTCCAGAAAGTCACCTTAGTAGATTTAGTAGAGCTAGCCAAGACAGATTTTGATGTTATCTTTGGCATGGATAGGCTACATGCATGTTATGCCTCAATAAACTGTAGAACCCGTGCGGTAAAGCTCCGGTTTCCAAGTGAGCTAGTCCTAGAGTGGAAGGGTAGTTCAGTTGTTCCTGTAGGTCGCTTCATTTCCTACCTTAAGGCTAGAAAGATGATCTCTAAAGGTTGCGTGTACCATTTAGTTTGAGTTAAGGATGCTACATCCGAAACCCCGACTATCCAGTCAGTTCCTGTAGTGTGCGAATGTCCAGAAGTGTTTCCAAATGATCTACCAGGAATTCCTCCCGAGTGGGAGATCAACTTTGGCATTGACCTTCTTCCCAATACGCAGCCTATATCTATTCCTCCTTACAGAATGGCTCCAGCTGAGCTAAAGGAGATGAAGGAGCAGTTGAGGATCTTTTAGACAAGGGTTTCATCAGAACTAGAAAGTCCCCATGGGGAGCACCAGCTCTCTTTATCTGTAAGAAGGATGGTTCCTTTCAGATGTGTATTGACTATCGGCAGTTAAACAATGTCTCTGTCAAGAACAGGCATCCTCTCCCTAGGATTGATGACTTGTTTGATCAACTTCAGGGTGCCAAGTGTTTTCCAAAAATAGACCTCACATCTGGATATCATCAGCTTAGGTTTAGAGAGAGTGACATCCCAAAGACAGCCTTTAGGACTCGGTATGGTCACTATGAGTTTATATTTATGTCTTTTGGATTGACAAATGCTCCTGCAACTTTTATGGATTTGATGAACAGGGTGTTCAAGCTATATTTGGACATGTTCGTGATTGTGTTCATAGACAACATTCTCATATACTTTTGGAGCGAGGAGGAGCATGCCGCTCATTTAAGGGTGGTGCTAAAGACTCTTAAGGATCGACAGTTGTATGCTAAATTTAGCAAGTGTGAGTTTTGGTTAAACTTGGTAGCATTTTTTGGTCGTGTGGTGTCAAGTGAGGGTGTATAGGTGGACTCCCAAAAGATACAAGTTGTGAAAAATTGGCCTAGACCAGTTAGTCCTTCGGATATCAGGAGTTTCTTAGGCTTGGCAGGTTACTATCGGAGGTTTGTTGAAGGGGTTTCATCCATTGCAGCACCGTGGACTAAGTTGACCCAGAAGAAAGTGAAGTTTCAATGATCGAAGGCCTGTGAGAAGAGCTTCTAAGAGTTGAAGACTCGATTCACCTCAGCACCAGTGTTGACTCTATTGAGGGTATTGATGGGTTTGTGATATATTGTGACACCTCATGGATTGGACTTGGTTTTGTATTAATGCATCACAGAAAGGTTATAGCCTCTGCTTCCTAGCAGCTGAAAGTCCATGAAAAGAACTATCCAGCTCATGACCTTGAATTGGCAGCGGTAGTATTTTCCTTGAAGATTTGGAGACACTATCTGTACAGCGTCCATGGGGATGTGTTTAGGGACCACAAAATCCTACAGTACATGTTTACTCAGAAGGATCTAAATCTACGTCAAAGAAGGTGGTTGGAGATTCTTAATGATTACGATATGAGTGTCCTTTATCATCCAGGCAAGGCTAATGTGGTGGCAAACGCTCTTAGCATGTATCCCATGTAGATGAGGGGAGGAAAGAGTTAGTAAAGGATGTGCATCGGCTTGCATGACTAGGAGTTCGTCTTGTTGACTCAACAGATTGTGGTGTCATTGTTCAGAATAGATCAGAATCTTCCTTGGTGACCGGAGTCAAGGCTATGCAAGACGAGGATCCTATTTTGGTAAAATTGAAGGAAGCTGTTCAGAATCAGAAGGTGGAGGTTTTCTTCCAAGAGGGAGATGGTGTACTATGATATCAGGGTCGTTTGTGTGTTTCGGGTGTTGATGACTTGAAGGAGCAGATGTTGCATGAGGCTCATGGTTCTAGATATTCTATACATCCAGGTGCCACCAAGATATCATTACCTGCAGAAAGTCTATTGGTGGAATGGCATGAAGAAGGACATAACAGAGTTTGTGGCAAAGTGTCTGAATTATCAATAGATGAAAGTTGAGCATCAAAGACCTGGAGGTATGCTTCAATACATTAGCATCACTAATTGAAAGTGGGAGGAAATCAATATGGACTTCATTACAAGATTACCTCGTACACGTCAACAGTATGACTCCATATGGGTGATTGTGGATAGGTTGACCAAAGCAGCTCATTTCCTATCAGTCAAGACTACCGACTCAGCAGAGGATAATGCTAAATTATATATTCGGAAGTTATTTCGATTTTATGGAGTGCCCTTGTCCATCATATTAGATAGATGTACTCAGTTTACCTCCCAGTTTTGGTGCTCGTTTCAGAAGAGACTCGGTACTCAGCTCAAGCTTAGTACAGCTTTTCACCCGCAGACAGATGGTCAGGCTGAACGGACCATTCAGACTCTTGAGTACATGTTGAGAGCATGTATGATTGATTTCAAGGGTAGTTGGGATAATCATTTACCTCTCATAGAATTTTCATATAATAACAATTACCATTCCAGCATTCAGATGGCTCCATTTTGGGCTCTTTAGGTCACCTATTAGTTGGTTTGAAGTCGGTGAAGCTACTTTGATAGGACTAGATTCAATTAATAAGGCTATGGAGAAAGTTCAGCTTATAAGAGAAAGGTTGAAAATAGCTCAGAGTCGCCAAAAGTCCTATAAGGGTGTGAGGAGGAGAGAACTTGAGTTTTAAGTTGATGATTGGGTGTTTTTGAAGGTGTCTCCCATGAAGGGAGTGATGAGTTTTGGAAAAGGGGGAATCTTAGTCCCCGTTATGTTGGCCCGTACCGGATTGTGCAACATGTTGGCAAGGTGGCTTATGAGTTGGAGTTGCCCTTAGAATTGGCTTCAGTACATTCAATTTTCCATGTATCGCTTTTGAAGAAGTGCATGGGTGATCCGGCTTTGGTTATTCCCTGGAGATCGTAGGTGTGAAGAATAGCCTTAGCTACGAAGAGGTTCCTTTGAAATACTTGATCATCAAGTTCGGAAACTAAAAAACAAAGAAGTAGCTTCAGTAAAGGTTTTGTGGAGAAATCAGCATATTGAGGGAGCTAAGTGGGAAGCCAAAGCAGATATGATGGCTAAATACCCGCATTTATTCCCTTCTAATTCGGTTCCAGCTTGAGGTATCAGTTTCCTCCTTCATACTCTATTCAGTTTCATGTTCAGTCCATGTGTTCCAGTTTCTTTCATGTCAGTGTATGTACATGTGATTCATAAATTCAGTTCAGCCATGTATTTCAGTTTGGAGTCAATCACTCAGTTTTCAGCTTATATGTTTAGTATTTGGGATGACAGTCTATTTTTCCCCAGCTTTTCAGTTTGTTCTTTCACATTTGAGGATAAATGTTCCCAAGGGGGAGATACTGTAACACCCCGAAAGTCCCTAAGATCAGACTCGAGGGTTCAAACAGAGAAAACGGAAAATTTTGCACCAGGTCACAGGAAGATTCGTCCAGTGACCTGTGAGGAGACTTCACGAGTCATTAAGTGACTCGTGAAGTAAGAGGGAGTTGGTAGGAGCTTGTGGTCAAGGAGTGACCACGAGAGTATCAACAAGTCGTGGTCAGGGTAACGACTCGTTAAGTTGGTCATGGTCAAGAGAAGGTTGGATGCTTAATTTTTGGGCAGTGTCCATCACGATTGGGTCACCACAAGTCGTTAGGTACACCACAAGTCGTGGTGTCCCTCGTGGTGACTGACAATGAGTAATTTTCATGCATTTTAGTAAAGGTGTTTTCGTAATTACTAAGCCCCTAGGTCCTAAATTACGCCATTTTAAGCTCAGTTAGAAGGGTTTTAAGAGTACTTAACCTATCATAAGTCTTTCCATTCCATGCATGCAAGATTAGAGTGCACAATTGGAGATCAAGCTTGAGAATTCCCTAGGTTCTTCCCCAAATCTCTTGGGCAATCGAGAAAGGGTATGAAATCAGATATATCTAGGAATGTAGCGTTATGAATGGGATTATTCCTTCACTTCCATTCCCAAATCCTCTTCTAAATTCATGAAATTCAAGGTTGATGAATCTATGCGGTTTTAACCCAATTTGTGAAATTTTCTAAGCATCTATTATGGGTAAATTCTATTCATGTTTCTAATGTTGTTTTAAGATTCATGGGCATGTTTTATAATGATTTCAATTGCAAATTTATGATTTTAAAGTCTTACAATTATGATGCCCAATTATGAAAGATCATGGAAAAGTTGAGATTATGATCTATGTTTTCAAGTATGATGAAGTGTCTATGGTGAAAGTATTATTTCGAATTACCCATGTTTATATTCATGATTTTAACTATCTCAAAGAATGTACAAGTTTGGGAAAGTCCATATGATCAAGTATGTTGCATGATTTACTTTAATTTTATGTATTTAGCTTACCACATAGTTTTGGAGTCTAGACTCCCACTTTTCAGCTTGTGGTATGCTTTTAGCCGAGGCTCCTCATGATATGTTTTCAGATTATGTATGTACTATAATGATTCAGCTTCGTCGCAAGACGATGGTTCAACTTTGTTGAAGAACGATGGAGAGCATTTGCATATTTTTTAAAGGAGTAGTGTCTAGCACCGAGTAGGCTAAGGGTTCAGTCAATCCTGTGCGTCAGAACTACGTGCCAACGTAGGTATGTTCAGATTATTTGGGACCTCCTTTATGAGCCTTTCCTGCTCCCGAGGGGCCTTCAGCTTGATATCGATATCATGTTAGCGCCCTTAGCCCTGGCAAGGATTTGGATGGCTCTGCCCACTTGAGTGTAATAATCGGGTCCACGTAAGCTCTATCGTGGTAATGTCGATTATATGATGAGTCTCCCGTTGTTCCTCATGATTTCAGTTATGCATGTTCATCAGTAATTATATTATGTTTTTAGTAGGTTTGACCCAATGCTTAGTTTTACTGATGATTATCAGTTTCAACTTTGGGTTATTAAGATCAGATAAGATATTCAGTCATGTTTAAATCATGTTTTCAGATAATAGCATGCAAGTATTACTCTTAGGATCTTATGATGAAATGTTTTATGTTATGCATGATTTTTTATTGTACTTACTTAGCGGTTTTACTTACATTGCATACTTAGTACATTTCAAGTACTGACCGCATACTCTATGTTGTATCGTTTCATGATACAAGCTCGAACATTCAGGTTTAGTCCCGCCGCTAGCCAGATCCTCAGAGTTAGCATTTCCTAGCTTGTTGGTGAGTCCCCATCCTTCTAGGACCTTCTTACCAGTTTAATTTTAGTTTCAGTTTATTAGTGAGTTAGTTGGGGTCTTGTCCCATCAACTTGTCAGATTTTAGAGGCTTACCAGACATAGTTTGTATTCAGCTTCGGATCAGTGTTATGTATTTCGTTGTGCAGATGTTATTGGATTTTCATACTTCTGCTATTTCAAATATTAGATTTCCGCATTTATCATGTTGAGTTTCAGTTTTCATGTTCATCTCATGGGTCGACTTGGAGTCGTTTATGGTTCTACGTTTCATGTCTATTTCCGCCTATGTTCTGGTCATGACATGAACTTCACATACTCTTCACTTTTTCCTTTGTACATGTTTCCCCCTCACTTACGACCAATATACAGCCCGTACTTCCCTTAACATAGCATAAAAAAATCAAATAATCACCAAAAAAAAATTTTGAGGGGTAACATTCATCATCAAATGAGGATTAACTCTACTTAACACGTTCGAGGAACATATAACCAGAAACTTAAGATAGCAACATAGAAAATACATACCTTGCTATCACGTTGATTTCGTAAATAAGTGAGAATACTTCCTCCTCTTCTTCTCAAGTCACTTCAATAATATTATTTCGCCGCAATACTTTAACTGAGTAGACTTCCTTAGTTCGAAGCTTCCTAACCTGCCGGTCAAGAATGGACACTGGGATCTCTGTGTAGGTCATCTCCTCAGAAATCTAAACATCCTCAACAGGCATAATACATGTTGGATCACCAATGCATTTCTGCAGCATCGAAACATGAAATACGGGAAGGACTACTGCTAGCTCCGAGGGTAACTCTAACTCATAGGCCACTTTACCTACCTTGCGGATAATCCTATATTAATCACCTCTCATTTCCAAGCTAGAATCTCTATATCCTATATCATACCTCTAGGCCTCTAGTGCTCAACCTTCACCTGCTGGCAAATTAGGACACTAAGCGACAAAACCTATAATGTCTTTTTTCATACCATTGCACCAGTACAACTACTTCAAGCCATGATACATCTTTGTAGCACTAGGGTGTACTGAATATAGAGAATAATAAGCCTCATTCATAATCCATTCCCATCTCTTACCTACGCTACGTACACATAAATGGGCTTGGTATCTAAGGACTCCATCTGGTCCGCAGTCAAATAGGTTTGCTTCTGTTGTGGTATATTGTTCCTTGGTGAGACTAATTTTGTGTCGTCATACTGATGCTAATTAACTTCAGTCACCAAAGGTGATTCTATTGTATTTGGGACCACAACACCCCTATCTTTGGTATCTAGAAACCGAATCTGTAATTAGCCAACTGCTGTAGGTCCTTTGCCATTTCAATTTGATCAACCAGGATATGATTCAAACTACCCATAGACTTACATCTCAGTGCGTCGGTTATAATGTTTGCCTTACCCGAATGATACAAAATACTCACATATAATCTTTTAGTAACTCTAGCCATTTTCTTTGCCTCAAATTCAAATCTTTCTGCTGGAACAAGTACTAAAGGCTCTTATGATCAGTAAAGATATCAATATGTACCCCGTATAATTAGTGACGCAAGATTTTCAATGTGAACACTACTGCAGCCAACTCAAGATCGTGGGTAGGATAGTTGTGCTCGTTCTTCCTTAGCTGTTTAGAGGCATAAGCTATAACCTTGCTATGTTGCATTGATGAAGGGCATACTCACGCACTTCATAGACATATTTTTGCCCATACTTTACTATGTTTGAGAATAAATTATGTGTGTTTGCATGTGTTTATGTTATATATTTGTGAAAATAACTAATGCACATGATTAGATGCTTTCAGGTCTAAAAGCTATGGATTTTTGGTGTATTTGATGCTTTGGAATGAATTTGAAGAAAATGGAATAAAGTGAGGACTGGGAGGAGAAAATCTGAAGAAGTTTCCAGTAAAGGTAACGAGTGACATAACGAGTCGTCGTGTGAAGTGACGAATCATCGTCAAACACTGTGAGCATCCGTCAAGTACACTGGAGGATGTGATGATCCATGGCCACGAGGGACCTAAAGACTCGTGCTCAGTCCTAACGAGTCGTTAAGTGACCCGTTGCCACGACTGGGCCTAATGCTGAGGACGATTGCGCTTGACTGATCACGACTTATTTGAGGTCCTAACGAGTCGTTACTTAGCCCGTGACCACTAACGACCTGGAGTCCATTTTTAATTAGGAAAAGGAGATAAAAATCCCAAATTAAATCCATGAAGGAACAAAAGAAGCTGCAACGCAGCAAGGCTTTCAAAACGGGCAAAAAATTGGATTTCCTACTTCAACTAGGAAAAGGAACATCAAGTCCAAGTCAAATTCAACAAGGAACAAGCAAAGCATAAATCTACTACTATAAATACCCTTTTATTTTCATGTTGTTTTTATGTCTTCAAGAGTTGAAGTTTTGAGTTTGAAATTAGAGTCTAAAGTTTTAGAGAACAATTAGAAGCCAAGTTTTAGACAAGTCTTAACACGTTTTGAAGACATACTTTGGGATACGATTGTGAAGTTTTTCTTCTTTATTTTTGCATTAATCAAGTAAGTTTCTTCCTACCATCATTGTAAGTATTAATTTATACTTTTGTCTATAAATGTTATGAATTTACTTATAAACATGATAGGCTAAAACCACCACAACTAGGGTGTTGGGAACCATGACAAATTGACACACATAGGTAAAATACTTAGTGATTCTTGAATGGGCTTTATGTATGTATTGTTTCTTCCTTCGTTTTAATTGATTTTTAATGGTTGAAAACGTTAGAACTTTCCTTATTCTTACTTACCGGACCAAGGAGGTAGTGAATGGGAAAAGGGATTGACAACGGAGATTTGAGGCTATCAGCCCTCATCTAATAGCTTGACCTTGTCCGAAAATAGCTAATCCGATTTCAAGGGAAAGGGTTAGTAAAGCATACACCCATAGACGGACCAAGTTGCGTGGTGATAAACATATAAATAGGAGACTAACCATTTGGGTGAAATTAACTTACCGATATTGCATTTCTAAGCACCGGAATAGATCACTAGTATAAAACGCCTTGTGGTTATGAAGTCATGGGGAACACTTACCCTAGTTAGTTGCATTAATTTGGATACAACAATCAATTTCTCAAAATAATTATTTATTACTTTTACTAATCCCCCCCTCTTTGGAAATAATTAACTAAAAAGCTTAAGCACTAGCGTTCTTCTATTCCTTCCATATTCTCTATGGGATCGACCCCAACCTCTAGTTGGGTTCTTTATTGACAACGTATGCTTTATACTTTGTTAAGAAGTGTGAGTTTGAGTGTTATCATGCATCAAAACACAGCCTAGCCCAACTCAAGAAGCATCATAATACACAACGTAGCCCTCGGTACCCTCTAGTAGAGTCTAGACAGGTGTTGAAGTCATCCTATCCTTCAACTCCTGAAAAATCCGTTCACATGCCTCTGCCCACTGAAACTTAGCCATTTTATGAGTCAACTTTGTCAAAGACGCGGAGATACTGGAGAAACGTTCCACGAACCAGTGGTAGTAACCTGTTAATCCCAGAAAGCTACGAACCTCTATGGGATTCATGAGTCTAGGCCAATTTTTCATGGCTTCTATTTTTTGGTTATCTACCCTTATACCTTTAGCTGTAATCACATGGCCAGAAAAAGCTATAAATGTCAACCAAAACTCATATTTAGAAAATTTAGCATGCAACCTGTGCTCTCGGAGAGTTTGCAACACTACTCTCAAATGATCTGCATGCTCAGCCTCTGATCGTGAATAAATCAAAATATCGTCAATGAAGACGATCACAAATACATCTAGAAAGGGCCTAAACACCTGATTCATCAGATCCATAAAGCATTTTAGGCGTTAGAAAGCCCAAACGACATCACCAAAAACTCATAATGGTCGTATTGGGTCCTAAAAACAGTCTTAGGGATATTAACCTCCCTAACTCAAAGCTGATGGTATCAGACCTCAAATCAATCTTTGAAAAGCATCTGGCACCCTGTAACTAATCAAATAACTCATCAATCCTGGGAAGCAGATACTTATTTTTAATGGTTACCTTGTTCATCTACCTATAATCAATGCACATTCTTAACGACCCATCTTTCTTCCGCACGAACAACATTGGTGCACCCCACGGCGACACACTGGGCCGCCTAAAACCTTTCTCAAGCAAATCCTTCAATTGTTACTTTAATTTTCTTAACTCTGTTGGGGCTATTATGTACGAAGACATAGATATCGGCTAGGTGCTTGGAAGAAAATCAATAGTAAAATCTATCTCCCTTTCAAGAGGAATCTTAGCCAAATCCTCTGGAAAAACTTTTAGGAATTCATTTACGAGAGGATTTGACTGGAGAGTTGCAGGTTCACGTTCCAAATATCATACCCAAAATAAGTGCGAAATACAACCCTTGGATATCAACTTCTAAGCCTTTGGGTATGAAATAAATTTACCTTTAGGTGTAGCAGTATTACCTTGCCACTCCTAGACTGGCTCACTGGGGAAATGGAATCTAACAAATTTGGTCCTGCAATCCATATTAGCATAACATGCTGCCAACCAATCCATACCCATAATGACATCAAAATCATCATCTCAAGCTCAACTAAATCATCTAGGTTCATTTTATTACATATCAACACTATACAATCTCGGTAACCCGTCTAGTTAACACAGATTTGCCAATTGGCATAAATATAGCAAATGGTCTAGACAATAGTTCAAGGACCATCTCAAACTAACTAGCAACTAATTGTGTGACATACATAAGAAAGTGTAGAACCATGATCAAGAAAGACATATACTACATAAGAACGAATAATCAAAGTACCTGTAACAACGTTAGGTGATGCCTCCTGGTCCTGTCGATCGCTCAAATTATAAAGTCGATTCTGGGTTACCCTGGATCCAGAAGCCTCTCTCCCTCTGCCTATGCCATGGACTATTGCAAATTTAGAATCAGGTCTGGGAGTTTGAACCAAGGATAACGAAGCAACTATTGATCTATCTGGTCACACCGGGTCTCCTACGACCCTATCTTGAGAATTCCTCATAAAGTGCGCCTAGTTGTCCATAATGATAACATGCATTTTTTCCCTTGAAAGAAGGGACCTGAGTGGGACCTCCAACTCTGAGTATATGGAGGAACTGATACTCTCCCCTGCCCCGCCCCCTCCTAAATTCAAGAGCTAGATGGAGTTGGGCTCTAGTCTCTGCTCTGTTCCTTAAGCTGAAGCGGGACACTCCCTGCTAGTCTGACTGACTGTCGAGATAACTAGGCCCCTAAATCACTCTATGACCCTCTGTAAGGACCCACAATACTAGTTCTCTTCCTCTGCTCCTATTTTCTTCAAGCATCCCTTAATTGATTAACCAAATCCTCCACCCTTTGGGCAAAAGCCTAAATTCGTGCAATGTCCGTATGTTCATGAGTAGATACCCCCAAAGAGTCACGATATATATGAGGCCCTAGTCCTCTAACAAAATGATAAACTCTATCCTCCATTATCTAAACCATGTGCGGAGCTGTTATACCGCGGAAACCCAAGGATCAGGCCCCGGAGTTGAAACGGAGAAAAATTAAAATCTGCATCAGGTCACAGAACGGGACATTAGGTGACCTATGAGGAGTGACCATGAGTCATGAAGTGAATAGTGGCCAAGCAAGGAGGTGGCACAGTTTGGGGGAGACCACGGGCATGACCACGAGTTGTGGTCAGACCATACGACTCGTGAGGTCACCCGTGACCTAAACTGGATGCGTGGCAAGGAGTTTGGACACTGGGGATCACAGGTGGTGACCCCGAGTCGTGGTAAGCCACCACGATTTGTAGGGTCCCTGATGAATTTTGGCAGTGAACTTGACAACTCAAGGCCATGAGTTGTGGTCCCTGGCGACGAGTCGTCTAGTCCCTCATGGGGACTGGCAGTCAGCAATACTATGCGATTTAAGTAAGGGTTTTTTCGTAATTTCTAAGTCATAGGGTCCTAAACTACGTTGTTTTAACCTCTAAAAGGTGTGTTTAAGAGGGGAAAGACTAGCCTAATCCCTCATTCATGCATGCAAAGTATAGCAGAGGGCTAGAGAGGTGATCAAGGTGTCTTCAAGGTCTTCTTCTTCAATTTCCTCTTGGGCATTCAAGGAAGTGTAAGGATTAGCTTCAATCAGGAATGTAGGATTTTGAATAGGTGGTTTAGTCCACACCCATGCCCAATTTCCCCCTAATCTATGAATTCCTACAACTCAATTCTTATGAGGTTTTAACCCAATACATGAATCTTCAAGTAACCGATATGGGTATGTTACTAGCATGTTTAAATTGATGGGTTTTGATTAGTGGGCAGATTTTATATTGTTTTCAATCACTATCTTGTTTACTAAGTTTTTTAAACTCATGTTGCCCATCTATGAGAAATCCATGAAGGTTGTATTTTGATAATATTCCAAGCATGAAGTGAATAATCGATTTAAAAGCATGTTTCCAAGTTATTTAAATTATATGTTCATGATTTCAAACAAATTTAAGCACTTCAAGTATGTTTAAGTATCGGGCAATGCCCACATGTCAAGCATGATTTACGATTTATGACTTTGGCCGACTCAAGGGCCCTATTTCATGGCTAGTTCACGAACACACAAGCATTTTTATGATTATCATGATTTTAACTAGCCTATGAATCTCACGTTTATTATTATATGAGCACTATATATGTTTTGGGAGTAGTATTTAATACCAAGTAGATTCGGGGCCCAGGTCATGCCCTGAATCTCAAAACTACGTGCCGCCGTAGGTTATGGTTGGGATCTCCTTTGTGACTGTCCCCTTTTGCCCTAATGGGATTTTCATGAGTGATATTACTCCCTTCATGGTTCTACCCTTGCCAAGGTACAAACGGCCTCCCGACTAGGTTTACAGGTCGGGCTCCATGTGTGCTCATATGGGGTATGTCGGTTATAAGAATCTCCCACTGTTCCTCATTATTTATGCATATTATGATTATGTTCTTTGGCTTAAGTCATGTTTTATAATGCTTTCCACTCATGTTTATGAATACGATAAGTTATGAATGTTTTGAAAACCTTGAGCCTTACGTTTATTTATGATTTCAGTATTATGATCATGCCGTCCTACTCTTATGAACTTTTATGCATTTTAAATATTCGTTTTACTTACCTTGCATAGTCGGTACATTCCACGTACTGACTCGTATACTTTTTATGTTGTATCATCTCATGATACAGGACCCGGCTCTCAGGCTCATCCTTCTCGATAATCCATTCAGAGCTAGCTATCAGCCTTTTTGGTGAGTCCTCATGTTCCGAGAGCCACATGTTTAGACTTTATTGCTCCTTTCAGTTTTCAATATTTGTAGGGTTAGTTGGGGTATTGTCCCATCAACCCGTCGGTTATGATTAGAGGCTTTCAAACAATATGTAGTACTCAACTGTCATGTATGGATTATGTATCGTCTTTCTTTCTATCTTATGTCATGATTTAATTTTTGCAATGTTATTACATTAAGTCTTCTGCTTTACGTGAATGATTTAGACGTATGTTCAAGCCATGGGTTGACTTGGAGCTTTTGGGGGTTCCTTGTCCTGTGTTTACGATCCGGATCTACTCTTAGGTTGTGAAAAACTTGGTATCAGAGCCATAGGTTTGAAGTGTCCTAGGGTGTGTGTGAAAGCCGCGTTAAGTAGAGTCTTTTTCATGGGTGTGAAGCGCGCCACACTTATGACAAAGTGGCTACTAGACATTTAGGAAATGTTCCCTTCTTTCATGATCTTCCTCGTGCGATGAAAAGTATTTCTATCCTTCTAATTCCTGCTATTCGTGTATGCAAAATCATTCCTCCACACCGAGTGAACGTTAGAAGAAATGGTAATGATCGTGAGGGTGCCAATGGTGACAGGCATCAGCTAGCCCCAACTGTACACGAGGAGCACGCACCAGAGCTAGCTTCCCATACTGAGTTTAAGGCAACGATTCAGATGCTGGCACAGGCCATGGCTGCCCAGGTTCATAATTAGACAGTGGCGCATTACCCTCAGAATGGGAATGTTGTCGCAGCTAGAGTGAGGGATTTCTTGAGGATGAACCCTCCTAAGTTCATGGGGTCGAAGGTGGACGAGAATCCACATGAGTTCATTGAGGAGATCTTGAAGGTCACCCAGGTTATAGGGGTGGCAAATGGTGAGTGTGTTGACTTGGCCTCATATCAGCTAAAGGGGGTCGCTCATATCTGGTACAAGCAATGGAAAGACAGCAGGATAGTGGGAGCGGACCCTATCAGTTGGGATGAGTTCCACATGGCCTTACTTGATCGATTTTTCCCTCGGGAGTTGAAGGCAGCCGAGTTCATAAATCTTAAGCAGGGAAAGATGACAGTGCTGGAGTATTCACTTGAGTTCACTCGCTTGTCAAAATATGCTCCAGAGTTAGTGGTTGACCAGAGGGCGCGAGTGAGCAGGTTCGTGCATGGAGTAGTCGAGTATTTAGACAAGGATTGCAGGACAGCCATGCTTTACCAAGACATGGATTACCCCCGGATAGTTCTATATGCCCAACAAATGGAGGCAGCTCACATGAGGGAGAGAGACTAAGAGGGCCAAGACGGATAGCTATAGATTCTCTCAGCCAAGGGCAGGAGGTGGGCATCACCAGCAGTCTCAACCCATATCTGTTGCACCAGCACCATCCTCAGTGCGTACACCATCTAGACCACGAGATGATCAGAGGAGCAGGGTTTTAGGTTTGAGGGGTCAGGGTAGCACGCGGACAGAGTGTACCTTCCCAGCCTGTGCAAGTTGTGGCAAGAATCACCTAGGGAGGTGTTTAGTGGGCTCAGATGCTTGTTTCAGGTGTGGCAGACCCAGACATAGACTCAGGGATTGTCCTTCAGCCAGGTCAGGGGGTGGTGGAGCCCGTACCCCAGCCGCTAGCTCAGCAGCTCTAGTGGCATGACCTTGTCAGCAGGGTGCTTCGACTAGCTCAACTGGCGGCCAGCGTCAAAACAAGTTTTATGCACTTACCTCTCGACAGGAGAAGGAGACTTCCCCCGATATGTTACGGGTATGTTACGAGTCTTTCATATTGATGTTTATTCCGTGTTAGATCCAGGAGCTACCTTGTCTTTAGTGACACCTTATATTGCCAGTAGCTTTGGAGTTAGCCCTAAAATTCTATCAGAACCATTCGCAGTTTCTACTCCGGTTGGTGATTCAGTTGTAGCTAGGCAAGTGTATAGAGGTTTCCCCATTACGATATTGCATAAGATCACCTCCGAAAATTTAGTAGAGTTATCTATGATTGACGTTGACATCATTCTGGGCATGGATTGGTTGTTTGCATTTTATGCTTTTGTTAATTGTAGAACCCGTGCGGTGGAGTTCCATTTTTCAGGTGAGTTAGCCTTAGAATGGAAGAGTAGTTCACTCGTGCCTATAGGTGGCTTTATCTCCTATCTCAAGGCCAGGAAAATGATTTCTAAGGGTTGTATTTACCATCTAGTCAAGGTTAAGGATGCTAGTCCGAGACCCTGACCATTCAATCAGTCCCCATGGTATGTGATTATCCTGAGGTATTTCCAGATGATCTACCAGGTGTTCCTCCCGAGAGGGAGATTGATTTTGGGAATGACCTCCTAGCTGACACTCAGCCCATATCTATTCCTCCATATAGAATGGCTCTTGCCAAGCTAAAGGAATTAAAGGAGCAGTTGAAGGACTTGTTAGACAAGGGTTTCATTAGACCGAGTAAGTCTCCATGGGGTACACCAGTCTTATTCGTCCGGAAGAAAGACGTTTCTCTTCGGATGTGTATTGATTATAGACAGTTGAACAAGTTCACTGTCAAGAACAGATACCCTTTACCAAGGATTGATGACTTATTTGATCAGCTTCAGGGTGTCAAGTGTTTCTCTAAGATAGATCTCAGGTCCGGGTATCACCAGTTTAGGATTCTGGAGAGTGATATCCTAAAAACTGCTTTCAGGACTCGTTATGATCACTACGAATTTCTTTTTATGTCTTATGGACTAACCAATGCCCCTGCAGCTTTTATGGACCTAATGAACAGGGTGTTCAAGGCATATCAGTACATGTTCGTGATCGTGCCCATTGATGACATGTTGATATACTCTCAGAGCGAGGAGAAGCATGCCGCTCATATGAGAGTAGTACTTCAAACTCTCAAGGATCGCTAGCTATATGCCAAATTTAGCAAGTGCGAGTTTTGGTGGGATTCAGTAGCATTCTTGGGTCACGTGGTGTCAAGTGAAGGTATAAAGGTGGATTCTCAAAAAATAGAGGCGGTGAAGAATTTCCCCGAACCGGTGAATCCTTCAGATATCAGGAGCTTTTTAGGCTTAGTGGGCTACTACCGGAGATTTGTTGAGGGCTTTTCATCTATTGCAGCACCTTTGTCCAAATTGATCCAGAAGAAGGCGAAATTCCAATGGTCGGAGGCTTGTAAAATAAGCTTTCAAGAGCTGAAGGCTCGACTCACTTCAGCACCAGTATTGACCCTACCCGAGGGTACTGATGGATTCGTAGTGTCTTGTGATACTTCAAGGATCGGATTTGGGTGTATGTTGATATAGCATGGGAAGGTTATAGCATACTCCTCCAGACAGCTGAAAGTTCATGAGAAGAATTACCCAATCCATGATCTTGAATTGGCTGCAGTGGTAGTCGCTTTGAAGATATGGAGACATTATTTGTATGGGGTCCATATGGATGTGTTTACAGACCACAAGAGATGCAATATGTGTTCACGTAGAAGAATCTCAATCTTCGGCAAAGGAGGTTGTTGGAGCTACTTAAGGACTATGATATGAGTGTTCTATACCACCCGGGAAAGGCTAATGTGGTAGTGTATGCACTTAGTAGACTCTCTATGGAGAGTGTGTCCCATGTGGATGGAGGAAAGAAGGAACTAGTGAAGGAGGTGCATCGACTCGCAAGGTTAGGAGTTAGGTTGGTGACTCGACCGACGGTGAGGTTGTTGTTCAGAACGGATCAGAATCGTCCTTGGTGGCTAATGTGAAATCTAGGCAAGATGAGGACTCAATATTGGTTAACTTGAAAGAAGCCTTTCAAAATCAGAAAATAGAGGTCTTCTCCAAAGGGGGAGATGGTGTGCTTTGGTACCAGGGTTGCCTATGTGTTCCAGATGTTGATGATTTGAGGAGCCGGATATTGCATGAGGCCCATGGATCCAGGTACTCTATCCATCCGGGTGCCACCAAGATGTATCATGATTTGCGGGAAATATATTGGTGGAACGGCATGAAGAAGGATATTGAAGAATTCGTAGCCAAGTGCCCGAACTATCAGCAAGTAAAGGTTGAGCATCAAAGGCCAGGAGGTATACTTCAGGATATTAGCATTCCCACTTGGAAGTGGGAAGATATTAATATGGATTTCATTACAAACTACCTCGTACTCGCTAACAGTATGATTCCACATGGGTGGCGGTAGACTGACTGACTAAAACTGCTCATTTTCAACCATCAAAACCACAGACGTAGCGGAGGATTATGCCAAGCTATACATCCGAGAGTTGGTTCGATTGCAGGGAGTGCCCTTGTCTATCATTTCAGACAGAGGTACTCAATTGACTTCTCAATTTTGGCGGTCTTTTCAAAAAGGACTTGGTACTCAGGTTAAACTCAGCACAGCATTTCACCTGCAAACAGATGGTCAAGAGGAGCAGAAAATTCAGACCCTCGAGGACATGTTGAGGGCATGCATGATTGACTTCAGAGGTGGTTGGGATGATCAGTTGCCCCTGATTGAGTTTGCTTACAATAACAACTATCACTACAGTATCCAAATGGCACCGTTTGAGGCTCTCTACAGGCGGAGGTGTAGATCGCCCATGAAGGGAGTGATGAGATTTGGAAAGAAAGGGAAACTCAGTCCCCGCTATGTTGGCCCATAATGGATTGTGAGACGTGTGGGTAAAGTGGCTTATGAGTTAGAGTTACCTTCAAAATTAGCTTCAGTTCATCCCGTCTTTCATGTATCGCTCTTGAAGAAGTGCTTGGGTGATCCAGCTTTAGTTGTTCGGGTGGTTAGTGTGGGTGTGAAAAATAGCCTCATCTATGAGGAAATTTTGGTTGAGATATTAGATCGTTAAGTTTGGAGTCTAAGGAACAAATAAGTAGCTTCAATAAAGGTGTTATGGAGAAATCAGCATGTTGAGGAGCTTATGTGGGAAGCCGAAGCAGATATGATGGCTAAATACCCTCACCTGTTCCCTACCGGCTCTGTTTCAGTTTGAGGTATCAGTTTTTGCCCTAATACTCTAATCAATTTCCATGTTTAGTTCATGTGCACAAGTTTGTTTTATGTTATGGTGAATGTACGTAATGTCTGAATTCAGTTCAGCTATGTAGTCTTTTACTGAGGTAGTCCTTCAGTCAGTTTTTAGCTTAAATCATCGGTAATTTCATATAATGATTGTATGTTTCTGCTTTTTCTGTGTGTTTCTAACATTCAAGGATGAACGTTCCCAAGGAGGAAATATTGTTATACTCCGAAAACCCAAGGATTAGACCCGAGAGTTGAAACGGAGAAAAATTAAAATTCTATACCAGGTCATAGAACGGGTCGTTAGGTGACCCGTGAGGAGTGACCATGAGTCGTGAAGTGACTCATGGCCAAGCAAGGAAGTGGCATGGTTTGGGGGAGACCACGGGCATGACCACGAGTCATGGTCAGACCACACGACTCATGAGGTCACCCATGGCCTAGACTGGATGTGTGGCAGGAGTTTGGACAGTGGGGATCACGGGTGGTGACCACGAGTCGTGGTCAGCCACCACGATTCATGGGGTCCCTCGTGGGGCCCCCTGATGAATTTTGGCAGTGAACATGATGACTCAAGGCCACAAGTCGTGGTCCCTGGCGACGAGTTGTCCAGTCCCTCGTAGGGACTGGCAGTCAGCAAAATTCTGTGATTTAAGTAAGGGTTTTTCTGTAATTTCTAAGTGCTAGGATCCTAAACTACGTCGTTTTAACCTCTGAAAGGTGGGTTTGAGAGGGTAAAGACTAGCCCAGGCCCTCATTCATGCATGCAAAGTATAGAAAAGGGTTAGAGAGGTGATCAAGGTGTCCTCAAGGTCTTCTTCTTCAATTTCCTCTTGGGCATTCAAGGAAGTGTAAGGATTAGCTTCAATCAAGTATGTAGGGTGTTGAATGGATGGTTTAATCCACACCCATGCCCAATTTCCCCCTAATCTACGAATTCCTACAACTCAATTTTTATGGGGTTTTAACCCAATGCAGAATCTTCAAGTAATCGATATGGTAATGTTACTAGCATGTTTAAATTGATGTCTTTTGATTAGTGGGCAGATTTTATATTGTTTTCAATTACTATCTTGTTTACTAAATGTTTTAAATTAATGATGTTCATCTATGAGGAATCCATGAAGGTTGCATTTTGATAATATTCCAAGCATGAAGTGAATTATCAATTTTAAAGCATGTTTCCAAGTTATTTAAGTTATATGCTCATGATTTCAAGAAAAATTAAGCACTTCAAGCATGTTTAAGTATCAGGCAATGCCCACATGTCAAGCATGATTTACGATTTATGACTTTGGCGACTCAAGGGCCCTATTTCATGGCTATTTTATGATTATCATGATTTTAACTATGCTATGAATCTCACGTTTATTATTATATGAGCACTATATATGTTTTGGGAGTAGTATTTAATACCAAGTAGATTCGGGGCCCAGGTCATGCCCTGAATCTCAGAACTACGTGCCGCGCGTAGGTTATGGTTGGGATCTCCTTTGTGACTGTCCCCTTTTGCCCTAATGGGCCTTTCATGAGTGATATCACGCTCTTCATAGTTCTACCCTTGCCAAGGTACAAACAGTCTCCCGACTAGGTTTACAGGTCGGGCTCTATGTTTGCTCATATGGGGTATGTCGGTTATAAGAATCTCCCACTGTTCCTCATTATTTATGCATGTTATGATTATGTTCTTTGGCTCAAGTCATGTTTTATAATGCTTTCCACTCATGTTTATGAATACGATAAGTTATGAATGTTTTGAAAACCTTGAGCCTTATGTTTATTTATGATTTCAACATTATGATCATGTCGTCCTACTCTTATGAACTTCTATGCATTTTAAATATTCATTTTACTTACCTTGCATACTCAGCACATTCCACGTACTGACCCGCATACTTTCTATGTTGTATCGTCTCATGATACAGGACCTGGCTCTCAGGCTCATCCTCCTCAATAGTCCATTCAGAGCTAGCTATCAGCCTTTTTAGTGAGTCCTCATGTTCCGAGGGCCATATGTTCAGACTTTATTGCTCCTTTCAGTTTTCGGTATTTGTAGGGTTAGTTAGGGTATTGTCCCATCAACCCATCGATTATGATTAGAGGCTTTCAGACAATATGTAGTACTCAGTTGTCATGTATGGATTATGTATCATCTTTCTTTCTATCCTATGTCATGATTTCATTTTCGTTGTGTTATTACGTTAAGTCTTCCGCTTTACGTGAATGATTTATATGTATGCTCAAGCCATGGGTCGACTTGGAGCCTTTCGGGGTTCCTTATCCCGTGTTTATGATCCGGGTCTACTCTCAGGTCGTGAAAGGAGCGTACCTGGACAAAAAATTAAACCGAAGGCTATACTCATGCACACTCATACTGCCCTGCTCTAGGTGCAAACACTGCTCAGCTCGAGCTTGTTGAAACTCCTGGGGTAGATACTGGTGCATAAAGACCTCTGAGAACTCTGTCCACTCAGCTAGCGGTGCATCGACTCCTCTAGATCGAGCCCAAGCCTCATATCATAATATAGCCTTATCACGTAGTCTGACCGCCAACTCTACTCTCTCAATCACTGTAGCCCGCATCACTTTCAATACCCTATATTTCTAATCAATGAAGTCCTAAGGATCATCACTTGGGTCTGATTCGGTAAATACGAGAGCACTCAAGTCAAGTATTCTCAGGCTCTGGAACTCTCGGTCGCCTAACCTCTGTGCCCCTCTATCACATCCAACCGCTCGTAACCTACGGCTATACGAGCCATCAGCTTAACAGCTCCCTCCAAACCCTGTTCCTCCAGACCAGGCAAGGGTGCTGCAGGTGCTGGAGGGTCTGCCACTCTATCACCCTCATGTATTTCCAGGGGGAGAGGAACTGGAGGTCTATCTGCTGCAACACTAATTGGGTCTGGAGGAATAATAGTATCTGGTGTAGGAGACTCACCCTGAGCCTATAATCTATCTCCTTGATCCACTGGAGAGCGATTGGTACCCTCTCTGACTGCTATTTCGATCAACCATGTAGTCATCTTCCTCGTAACTGGTATACTCTGAAACAATAGCACGATTTAGATATCGAAATACTTATGACTTCACTCTAAATCACGAACTATTAGTAAAAACAAAGTAAAACAACTCCTAAATGCCCTTTAGCCTCCTGATTATAAGTATGACGCACAACGTACCCATAAATAGGACTCTACTAGACACGACTTTGTGAACTTCCTGGGACACGACTTCGCTTTGATACCAATTCTATCACGTCCCAAAACTGGGGGAGGGCATAACTAGCACTCAACTCAAAGGTGATCGAGAAATCGGCTATATAACGTCTATAACTGTAGCATAAAGGCCGCCTAGGCCACCTTCCACGGTCTCAAAAATAACACAAGTAACGGAAAGGCTGAATAGGCTATAATAAGCTAAACTGCACAACGGAAGGCCGACAAGGCTACACAATCAGAACAACTATACAACTAGTCTATAGAAGCCTCTAGAGAGTAATAAACTAAAATGCAAGGGACAGGGCCCCGGCTTACCCAAACTATACACAAAATTCAAAAATAAAATAACTCTAGGATACGGCTCCTGGAAGAGAGGAGCATATTATTATACTACCGAACTCTGGCTCCTACTGCATCTGATGGTCTTAGCTTCTGTTGGTACCTGCAGCACAATTGCAATGAACAAAAATGGGGTCCCCAAGCGAAGGGGCGTCAGTATAAATGAAATGTACTGGTATGTAAGGCTAACCGGAACTACAAATATATCTGAAGATCAGAGAAAAGATAGGAGTCATCCAAGAATCTAAAAACTGATATCAGAGCTAAATGTAACACATTACATGAATATAACCAAGTAGGCATATCTGCAAGTCATAACATCTTACAAATAAACTATACAGTCCGTCATCAAATATTGATCCAGCTAAATCAAGCAAATACTGCCCTGCCGAGGGGTCTATCTTGGAGGTCTCATAACCTAGGGACAACTGCCCATCAAACGTGTCAGGTCGGTGGTAAAGTCATAAGTCTCATAAATCAAAGGACAACTATCCACCAAATGTACCAGGTTAGTGGTGAGGTCATAATTTTCATATCATCAAATATGCCAAAGGACAACTACCCACCGGACATACCGGGTCGATGATGAGGTTGTAAGTCTCATATCATCGATGTAGATAAAACTAATAAAGCTTACACTGAGTCAATCTAACATACATAGCATAACAAATGAGAAATAATAGAACCCTAGCCTAAGTTGGCCTTCTTTGTAACATACAACTGCGAGTGAGTACATATAACATGATGAAGTAAGCACGTAAACACATTTATTCTGGACTCGTAAAGATCATAAGAATATGTAGACGACCCAAGAGTTTCAACAAGATGCATAGATAAAACTTGAAGGGACCTTGGAAATTGGAAGCTTGCTAATTTGACATTCGGCTTAAGGGAGAGGATTTAGGGAGTCGTTTTTTGGCCTCACATACTTCGTAACATAAACATGAAAGGATAAGCGACACCTCGTAAGGAATTTCCTTCTTGGTGACTTCTTTTCCCTTATTGAGCTTAATATCGTTTTCTTAGTCTTAAGTTCGTTTAGAATTTAGTAATTAGCTCTTTTGCCCTTTATGTCCATCAATCAAGTTCCAAATACACAAAACAACACATACTTATAATATACTATAAAGGACTAGCTCAGGGTGCTCACGATAAGGAGACTTTAAACTCAAT